>CM073589.1:9120000-9745000 GCA_037074715.1 Magnolia kwangsiensis | reverse complement strand
TTAAGTTATAAGTATAGGTTTAGGTTAGGTTATAGGGTTAAGGTTTAGGAATAGGTTATAGGTTTTGGTATTCGAGAATGGGTTTGGGTTTAGGTTATAGATTTTGATTTTGGTTTAGGTTATAGGTTATAGGTTTATGATAAGGTTTAGGTTTAGGTTATAGGTTTTGGGATTTGAAAATGGGTTCGGGTTTAGGTCATAGGTTTTGGTTTTAGTTTAGGTTATAGGTTTAGGTCAATTTCATGTTTGTCCCGCTCAATTCTCAGTTTACCCCACTCAATTTCCAGTTTGCCCCGCTCAATTTCTAGTTTGCCCCGCTCAGTTTCCAGTTTACCCCGCTCAATTTCTAGTTTGCCCAGCTCAATTTCCAGTTTACCCCGCTCAATTTCTAGTTTACCCCGCTCAATTTCCAATTTACCCCGCTCAATTTCTAGTTTGCCCCGCTCAATTTCCAGTTTACCCCGCTCAATTTCTAGTTTGCCCAGCTCAATTTCCAGTTTACCCCGCTCAATTTCTAGTTTACCCCGCTCAATTTATAGGTTTTGGTTTTGGATTTGATTTAGGTTATAGGTTATAGGTTTAGGTTTATGTTATAGGTTTTGATTTAGGTTATAGGTTATAGGTTTAGGTTTTGGTTTTGATTTAGGTTATAGGTTATTGGTTTAGGTTAAGGTTTGGATTAAGGTTTATGTAAAAGTTATAGGTTTTTGGATTTGAGAATGGGTTCGGGTTTGAATCTGGAATATGCAGCTCCAATCCTCCCACATGCAACATCCGCCTGAAAGAATTCGCATAATCGTCATGCTTGAGTAATCAATACAGGAACTGCACCATGACCATGTCAGTGACAGGAGAAGTTAATTGATGAAGGTAACAATGCTTACTGTGCTTAATAAGAAATCATGTATTTCACTAACACATTTATAAAACATTTGAATATATCTGGGAAGTATTCCAACGGTGAAGTTAGAATGATATTATTGATCGGAGAGTTATTCTATATTTGAATGAGTGCTCCTGCGGAAAAATGTATTGCAAGGAGAATGCAGCATATTTAGTTTAGAATCGTTTGAAAAAAGTCACTTTAAAGGATGTTGCTTTTGACTTCTCCATTGATTACCAAAGGCATCGACGAATACCTGAAAGTTAAGAAGCGGATACAGTCCTTGTTGGCCATATTCACCTTGATAAGATGCGCTTGAAAGGAGTCGACCGGAGCATGGATGAGATCCTGCACTCTTGTCAAGAGGTTATAAATTGCTTTGGGAGAAAGAAGCACGCTCTTTCACCTTTTTTTAAGAAGATTTATTTGTCTTCCTGCGAATGTTGCACACTTCAGCAACAATGTGATGAGAAGTGATCTCCGCTGCCATGCCTGGAGTTCTTCTACAAACAGCAGGAACTTCCTCAATTGGGTCGGGAGCACATTCTCCTTTCTATTGTTGCATGGTAAAAGACAAAAAAAAAAAGAGAAGCAATTCCTTGACTTTATAAATTTTCTTAAAAATGCTCTTTATATAGAATTGTTCGACTCTCACCTACTTTTTATACCTGCATGCATATCAGGTATATAGTGAACTTAGTGTTTTTCTTCATCGACAAGAAACTACCAGGTTTTGTTCTTTAGCATCCGTTGTTGCAGTCTCCTTTTCTTCCTCTTCTCCAACCTTTTGTTTTGAAATCTCAACTTGTACTGTAGCACTGATTATGGGCCTGCATCCCTCATGCAGAACTGCCTGACCGTACCATTGGGATCCAGTCTCCTTTGTTGCCTTTGAGCACAAAAGATAAAGATGCCAAATCCAAAGAAGAACATCACATGCTGTTGAATGGGAACTCTGGGGATGCTGCTGATTGGGTATTAATATATTGATGTTTAATCTACGGTATTTAAGTTTTTCCTAAAAAAGAAAAAGAAATGAATCAGAAACTTGATTCCAGTTCCGAAGGGTCTGACTCTGACCCAGCCAGGATTCTGAATATCGGCTTCAGAGGCCATATTGCCCAGTCTAAAGCCAATATGATACTGGACTCATTGGATCCCTATCAACCAGTATCTGCCTGCACCCCATATATGGAGAGCATTTGGGTACTGATATTACATTTTTTGGGAGTGCATCTGTTTCACCCCCACCTCAGGTACTGGCAATTCAATATCAGTTGATACGGATACTACATGCCCGTGATATTTGGAACCTTTGGTCAGATAGTCAGTTGTAACTCAAGAGTTGAGGGTCCTGCACCCTATTTTTTCAAGTTTCGCGAATATTATTTACTTGATTGAGTTCATTGAGGACTCAACGTTTTCAAGTACTCGGCTAGGGAAGAAGTTTAGGGTACCAAGCCTTAGGAATGTATGGTTTGCTGACGCTTCCAATTCCATGCATGTGGGCCTGTGGCTTGGTGATCCAGAATGTTGATCTGATGGGTTCTCGCCACAATTGATGTCAGATGGCCCGACCAACAGCACAAGATCCTAACCATCCAAGTTCTAGTCTTTCTCCCATCAAATGCGAACTGCTTTTTATTTTTATTTTTAATTTTTAATTTTATTTTTTATACTTCTTCATTTTCTCTGGGATATTTTTAGACATTCCCCAGCCACAATGGGGTCCATAAGATCAGTAGTATGGATAACAGGAGCATGGGCCCTCGTGCATAACCGGGAGCCGCATCAATTTTTTACATTCTCTGAGGTTAGGACCTCATTATTGTTCTCTTAAAAAGAGAGAATGGAGTCACCCTCACAGATCAATTCAAGTTCTTCACCCCTTTATTTCTCATCCTTTCTTCTCTTCCTTTCCTGCCTGCCACATTTTCCCACTCTGTTGCTGAGACTTGTATATGTTGATATAGAGACAGAGAACACAAGTCAACGGAAAGCTTCTAGAGGATGGGAACAGTGTCCATGCTGATGCTCAGATGAATGGTAAATAGCTGATGCAGATCCTGATGTAGCACTTAGAGCCCATGCGAAAACTTCCCCGGCCATTGCTCCATCGTAATTTGTATTTTCGGAGAGAATTAGATTTCACCTTCTATCAATTGCAGTCCTGCTCTTATCATAGCGTCAACCCATTGTCACATGTATCGTGGAGCAGTTCTGTCGGACTCTCTATAACAATTTTCACCATGCAGTCAGTCACATGAAAAATACATCTCTGTAGAGAAGAAAGGCTCC
The DNA here is from genome assembly GCA_037074715.1 of Magnolia kwangsiensis. Lineage (NCBI taxonomy): Eukaryota > Viridiplantae > Streptophyta > Magnoliopsida > Magnoliales > Magnoliaceae > Magnolia > Magnolia kwangsiensis. The sequence goes on along the minus strand of CM073589.1, from coordinate 9,741,819 downwards.
CAAGGAGCCAACATGCTTTCAGGTATATTCTTCCTTTTCACTCTTGCAATGGGTTTCCACTAGTTTCATTTTCATGGTCACCTTGCGAATGGTTATGATTACCTATTCATTGTGGTGGTTGTGCCCAATGGCTGAGCATGCAGTTTGGTTCGACCCTTGTCTGTGGTGGGGGCCCACTTTTGGGTTGAGGCAAATGCGTTCAGCATCATGCACGTGTTGGGTCTAAAATATAAAAAGACCATTGTGCTCTGATGGGGATCACGCTCTCAGCCCATCTAAAACAGTCATTTGCTGTTCCTGGGCTGGTGATGCTACTTAGACTGTTTGGCTTTGCAAAAAGTTTTATTTATTTATATATATATATATATATATATATATATATATATATATATATATATATATATATATATATATATATATATATAAAATAACTAATCAATGCTATATAAAGCGGCCCATGTAAACGGCAAGCTGATGAATATTACACCAGCCAATGTGATGCAGCAACATAATATGAAGTCATTGGCCTGATGGATTATGTTGGAAAATGAACATCTTGCAGTTTTGAAGAAAAAGAAACAATTAGACTCAGATGTATAAACAAAATAAGATGGATGATAAGAGTAATTACTAGTCTACAAATAAATGAAAACACCAAAAGGAACAGGGGATGATAGGAGTAATTACTAGTCTCTGATGAAGAGTCATTTGCAGGTCAGTTGTTTTTTTTTTAAAAAATAAAAATTATGATCTTTAATTTTCAGTTTTCCCTGCTCAATTTATAGTTTGCCCCGCTCAATTTCCAGTTTGCCCCGCTCAATTTCTAGTTTGCCCCGCTCAATTTTCAATTTGCCCCGCTCAATTTCTAGTTTGCCCCGCTCAATTTTGAGTTTGCCTCGCTTAATTTTCAGTTTGCCCCGCTCATACATTTAAAACAGTTTGGATATAACACATACATCATGATGGGACCCACAAAAGAAAAAATAAATAAATTTTAGTTTGCATCGCTCAATTTTCAGTTTTGCCCCGCTCAAGTTCTAGTTTGCCCCGCTCAATTTTAGTTTACCCCGCTCAATTTCTAGTTTGCCCCGCTCAATTTCCAGTTTGCCCCGCTCAATTTCTAATTCATTTGTGATTGCATGATTAAAGTTGCAAGAGACTTCAAGACTCAAGATTGAATGCATAAAACCATAAAATGTGATATTGACATTTGGAATGCATTATCACTACCAGAAGAGTGGGAAAACGCAACAATTAAAATTCCTAGCTATAGATCTATGGCTACGGCTTTAATCTGTAGCACGTCCGTGCACTACCGTAGTCGTAGGTGCTGTAACAATTGACCTTTAGCTATAGGTGCTGTAACAATTGACCTATAGCTATGGTTTTAGTCCGTAGCTATTATGTATGTGAAAAAAATGAGTCTTCTGTTCATGTAACGACCTGCACAATCATTCATTCATTCCATTGAGGCAATCATCCATTCATTCATTCCATTACAAGCTCATAAATCATTCAGGGTTTCCATTACAATCATTCATTCATTCATTCCATTACAATCAATTAAATCATTCGTTCATTCCATTACAATCATCCATTCATTCATTCCATTACAATCAATTAATGGATTCATTCATTCAACTACAATCATTCATTCATTCAATTTCAAGCGTGCAAGTCCACTCAATTTCCTTTCAAGTTGCTGACCTGCAAAAAAAAATAATAATAAAAAAAAATGGATAAAATCACTTAATTGTAAATCATATGGGGGGCTGTAGAACACCAAGGATTTGAGAGAATCCAAATATATGACATGATCATTTCGCCTTTTTTAATTCAGTACCCAACTCAATAGAAGCCATCGGCCAAGGTATAAAGATCCGACTGCAAAACAAAAAAAAAAAGAAAAAAAAAATGTGTTAGGAATGCCCAAGATCCATCCAAGTAACCAAGATCAACTTCAAGAAAAGCATTAACCTGAACAAGAAGCAAATCAGATGTTGCCTTCACTGGAAGAAACAGACAACAAGACTATGAACTCCAGATAAAACTGCAGATGTTTGATACATGCGAGGGCGGTTCACTTGTCAGTGGATCTTGGTCGACGAAACAAATGGATGGATTGGAGGATTTGTAAAAAAATAAAAAATTAGCCATCCTTCTACTTCATAGTTCTAGTAAAAAATCATGACAAGAAGAGTCAATTCAACCGAGACCCCGTCGAGTTTATACCATTAACTTGGTATCTTTAAAAGTCAAGAAAAACTCATGATGAAGTAGTTAGAAAACTCGAATTTTTATGAACTTGAGCTGGTTTGAGCTGATTTTTTTTTCCAAAAAGAATACATTTTGAAAACCAAAACCTCAGATGGAACTTGGGAGTCTCATTTTTAGTTCCATACGGTATTTTCAAGTTCTACCGGAGGTGGTGGACTGGTTCAACACAAAACCCACTCCATTTCCCTTTCCTTCTTATCCAAATAAATAGTGTGATCAATTTTAGTGTGATTCCTTACCCAGCTAGGCCACACCATAAGAAATAGTGGGGATTGAACAGGACAGCAAACCAAGTTTTAACCACCAATCCAATGATTGAGTAGCATGAACAAATTCAGCACAAATGTGTTATAAAATGCTCATTTCAAACAAAACAGCAAGAGATGGGACTAAGGTCAAGTAAATAATTGATAAATGCAGTATATAAACGATAAAGGGAATGCGAAACTACAAATGACTCGTACTCAATGGATAAGTCAAAAGCAACATCCTTACCAATGACTCCTTTCAAACGATTCTTAAGTAAATATGCTGCACTAAATTTGTAATGCATTTTCCCGCAGATGGACTCATTCAAATATAGAATAACTCTCCGATCAATAATATCATTCTTGAAGTTAACTTTGCACAAAATGTCTTTCCTGGAAGAGAAAAATATAACGTAATCAAAAGAAGCAAACATGTTTTGTTACTGAAGAAGAATAAATTAATGCAAAGATAAATGAAAGATGGACTTACTGAAATTAAAATACTATCATATTGATGGAACCTTCATCGATTCCCATGAAGAGTTGTTGCTCTGCGAAGAATCAAGAACTATTTTATATGGCAGGATTTGATACTGCAGTAGCAGCTAATACACCAACCTTCTGAACGCAAAAGAACTTCCAGTACTATTATCGTCCACTTGTCCATACTCAAATCGAATTATAGAATTGCTACGCAGGTTTCTCACTGTCCCATCATAACAGATAACAACATCTCAAGGTGTGGCCATTAGATTTTTTTAAACAAAGTTCCTGGTTCAGTAAGTCCTCTGGAAGAACGGATCAACACTTCCCTGGATGATATGGAATAGACCCACTCAATAGCAGGGGGTTAGACCTTGTAAAAAAGAGCTCTTAACTAACCCAAATGTCTCATAAGGGTAGTCAACACCATTAATAGAATACTTATATTGGAAGTGAAAACTCATATCCTCAACCAAACGCCTTGAATAAAACTTCCCTCGATCATAAAGTTGAATCCCCAAAAAGCCATGTTATTGAACAACCTTACTGATAGCTGAATCATTTTTAGAATCTATCGGATTACCCAAAGCAGATAACTTTAGAATACGAGTCACGATCTGCAGTTGATTGTAATTTAGTCACAAGTGAAGTAGCAAAGGTGATATGTCCTGAATTTTGTTCTTTATATCTTTAGTAACAGCCTTGAGGATGTCAAAATCCTTCAAGCCAACACTATATCCTTCTAAAAAGAGAATCTCCATCAGCAACGGCGGCAACATGTTAAAGAACACACACTCACACCCATAAAACAAGGGAAATCAATCTCATGACCTCCCAATTAAACATCTTAAAATAAGAAATAAATAAACAAACAACTATATTGCAGTTGTGGCTCCTGACAAACAGAATTCTAGATATTAAAATAATCAGCAGCTACTTTAAATGCTAGACAAATCAGAGTCAAGATTTGTTGTTGAAACCCTCACACTACCATTATCGGTATAACACGAAATGTCAAGAAACTACATGTGAACAGTTGGGGAAACTATATCGTTAGACATATATACCTGAAGTATGGTTTTTTTCGGCTGTGCTGATGAGGCTTTACCAGAAGTGGAAATGGCAACTATCACCCAAAACATAACTACATCCATGCATTGTTCCCATACATTCCTAACATAGAGAAAAATAAAAAGAACCCAACTACTAACTAATAAACTACTAGATGGAAATTCCCATTTCTTTCAACCCACAAAAAAAAAAACACATGACCACATCCATGGCCTCACCTGAAACCTAATGGTCCTGTGAAGTAGTCGGATGTGGCGCGGCTCCATCCTTCTGAACGCAGCATAACACTTCCTTCAAGGTGCATAAGATCTTCTTGTTCCATTGTTCTTGTTCGGTCATTTTGGTCTTCATTTCAGCCCTGAAATCAGTTAATTCAGACCGAACTGATGTCAACTCCTCTTCCACCCGACTGAAGCGCTCATGTATAAGCGGGGGGGCCACAAAATCTTCGTCGATGTCTTCATCATCATCTTCCTCTTCCTCCACTTCTTCCTTCTCTCTTTCTTCTTCCTCATATCCTTCTCCTCTTTCAACCTCTTGTTCCTCAATCAATTTCATCCTTTTAATGGAATGAGTGTCAATGAATTTATGCGGCTCAAGCCTCTGATTGCGGATGAAAACAAGCCCACATTCCTTCGCCATCTTACAAACCAACCGACCGAAGGGTAAGGACAGATTGGAATTGGTGGTGGCCGCCATCAAGATATGCCGCATTACAATAGATGGGTAGCAAACCTTCTTGCCCGTACCCACTGAATATAGAACCTCCAACATATATTGTGTTAGTTGTGTATGATTGCCCGATCTAGGATACACATTGTACGTGAAGACAAGGTGGAGGAACCTGTAAACTGGAAGCATCTTTGTTACCTTCAAACAGTTATCATCTTGTATCCAAGGCTTATTTTCGCCACAAACATGAACAGTCCTCTCTTCCCTGTACCTAGACCTCATCGAATCCTTATATGGAACAACCACTTTCCCACGTGGCACCCCAGAATATTTCTCAATGTCAATAACACTAAAAGTTTTCAAGGAATTACCGATTAAGACATCGAATGTCAACGATTGTAGGCAAGGATTTTGAATGGAAGCGTAGAAATGTCGCACAGTATCGACATCGGCATTGTTGTAGGGGGTCAAGATCGGATTCCACCCAATTGAGGCAAGCAACTTGCGCTCTTGGGTATCGGCGTACAAGTCCTGATCCACGTACCGCTCAAAGCATACCTTGCGTAGTGCGAATCTTCCCAAATCCACGGCTTGAGCCGCATCGACACCCTGCCTGCGAGTCGTTGACGAACCCGCCCTAGACGTGGATGGACCCTTTCGAGGTCCTGAGACCACTCTCTTCTCCCGGGTAGCTGCGACCGGGTCCTCTACACCACGCTTTTTAGCCGTAAGGCTCACCATTAATGGGAGCAATAGCCATAAAGAAACGAGAACATGGAAAGCCCCCATTGGAAAGATAATGGGTTTTTGAATTTATGGAGGATTTGTAGGGAGAGATTTTAGAAAATAGAAGGAAAGATGATGGGTTTGTGGATTGTGGAAGGAGAGGATGTGTGGAATGAATTAAAAATGATGATTTGTAGAGAATGGAGTGAAAACGATGATGGGTTTATGATTGTGGAAGAAGGGGAAGGGTTTTGTTGGAGAGACGGCGTGTGGAATAAGAGGGAGTGGGTTTTAGGCAATGGGTTTAGGGTGTCAAAACGTCCGGGCTTCGGGCCTCCGGCTTCGGGCTTGATGCAAGATGAAGGGGCGTGAGAAAATTACAAACTTCCCAAATATAGACAGAGAGATGGGGTCGACCGGGAATACCCAGTCGACCGGGTCATTCCTTAAAAAATCAAATCGGGTCGACCGAGTATACCCGGTCGACCCCAACTCACTGACCCAAACGAGAAAATGTTTGGACAGAGAGTTGGGGTCGACCGGGTATACCCGGTCGACCGGGCTAGTCCAATCAAATTTTAAATGGGGTCGACCGGGTGGACCCGGTCGACCCCAACTCACTGACCCAATCTGGAAAAAGTTTGGTCAGAGAGTTGGGGTCGACCGGGTCCACCCGGTCGACCCCATCTCACTGAAACAAATTGGAAGAAGTTTGGACAGATAGTTGGGGTCGACCGGGTATACCCGGTCGACCGGGTCAGCTTAAAGAAATGCCAAATGGGGTCGACCGGGTCCACCCGGTCGACCCCAAATCACTGACCCAAACTTCTCAAAGTTTTCTATTTCCAGAGAAGTTGCGAATTCTGGGAGTTTTAGTTGTAGTCTGAGTCTGATTTCTTTCTTATTGCTTGGTTCCCTTATTTAAAGGGTTGTGAACTCAATTTTGGGAATTCATTAATCAATTTCGAATTTATTAGAAATTATTCTCATTTTCTACTTTCTTTCCTCGTGGATTCAAGAAATCTCTGTGAGGAGTCCAGAGAAGTTCCGTGCATTCGGAATATTTATCATCTTGAGGAAGACGGTGCTCGACCTCACGTCCTTCCATGCGTCACCTTAGCAGGGGAGTGTAAGGTCTCTCTCTAAAAATGTTCATTGATCGACAAATAATGTCTTTCAAAAAGAAGAAGAAAAAAAGAAGATAAATAACATCTTGAAACTTATTTGCCAATGATGTATTTGCTAATTGGGAATCATTCACACTTTCTCTTTTAGAAATTGTAGCAGGGTACTGGTGTATTTATGTGTTGGGAAAGGTCATCTGCAAGTCTGGAACATAAATTTTATTTTTCTTCTTGGTCAAACAGGAAAATTTTAATTTTTTCTTTTTAGATTTTTTGAAGATCTTCCTCAATTGATATTTTGATGTATTTCTATCATTGCTTCATTTGATACGTGTTTGTGCTTGTTCATTTAATTGGATAGAAAACTCAGAATGTTCTTGCGTGTAGTTTTTAGTTCATAGTTTGTAAGGAAATAGTTAAAATTATCGGCTTAATTTTTGTAGGGAGGAATGCTAGTTGCACTTAGCTTATTCTCTATATGCTTTCTGCTTGTGAGTTCCATGGGTTCCCATTGAAGACATACATGATAGGGCCATTCATCTGGCAGGCCCCACTGTATGTGGATGGTCTTGGGAAAAAAGAAGACTTGTCGGGTGATCCTAACCACACGATTTGAGCGAAAATTGAGCAGTTAAGATTGTCTGATTGGCTTAATTTTCAGGCAAAGACCAATCTATGGTGGGTCTGCCAGAGTGGTTTAAATCTTTTACACATCTTCCACGGGTGATGTTTCCCTATTGTGTCAGCAAGCAATCAAGTGTCAATTCAGCAATCCTCTTTCATAGGTAAGCAGTGGTGATGTTGAATAGGATAATTTGATATGAGACAATGAAGCGAGTTGGGACACTCTCTTTGTTGCAGATGTTATTGTCCACAGGTTGCTTGCTGCAGCTTTAGGAATATACAAGTTACCTTCAATTTTCCAAGACAGGCCTCAGCTGACAAGTATTGCTGACAGTAAGATAACAGCCATTCCTGTTGATCTGAGTTCATTTCAATGACTTATATTTAAGTTACTCATTTTAGGACTTTTCCAGATTTGAATTACCGGCACCGGAATGCCCAGATGGCTAGCCGGGCATCTGTGGAGCTTCATACACTCATCTATTTCAGGAAACGGTACAGTAATCATGCCTTGCGAATTTCCATCAAAACTTTCTTCCTTAATCTAGTTGATTGTTGGAACATACAATGTCTTTTCCATTGCAGGCCCACAGACACGGAAGCCAGAATAGTGAAGATAAGATCCAACGGGTTCATAGTCTTTGTGCCCAAGTATGTAGTATAATTTTTCCATCCATGTTTCTGAATAACTACTTTGGATATTGATGAAAGGGGAAAATGTCAGTAGTCCATGGATTCTCATTTGTGAAAAGTGGTTGGTCTTTCCATGAAAGTTGCATGTCCCCAGCTGTGAAACCAGTGGGAGTTTGCAGACTACTCCAACTGCTATATTGGACATTTTTTTTTTGTCAAAATGCCATTGCTATTTCATGTTGTGAGATGGATCCAGTCATTGCCATTATGCAAGCTAGTCCTGCATAAAACTTCTATGAAGTAACTGTTCTTCCGGTGGGCTGTCATGTGAATAAGAGAAATTCCAAGAATTGAGGGGAGTGGACTCTCATAGCCATCTGATAAGTGACTAAAAAAGAAACGGTTAGATCAGAGATCCATATTGAAACATTAAAACTCATAGTAACTGGATTAGGAGGCATTTTCCCTCATAGTGCAGGTGTTATTAGTATTGGCTATGCTGGAGCCAATTTTTTGATAAATCTTGCTCCCACTATAGGGCTAAGGCACAATTTACCGATGTGTAATAGGTTTTGGCACGATTTTCTGAGGTACAATCTGTTGAATGGCAAAATTACTTGATGTATTCTGGGCATCCTTTCAACAATGATGGCCATCATCCTATTCATGCTCTCGGCATGACTAACCATCAATTTGTTCAATGTTTAATCTTAATTCTTGATACAAAACAGAAAAGTAAAAGAGACGTGTTGCAATGGTAAAACTTTGTCTATTTTATTAATAAAGAAAAGGGCCTATAAATAGGCTTTACATCAGAACGCTTCAACATAGCACTAACCGCAACTCCTATTAAATAGGATCACACATAAGACACTTTCTCAGCCACGAAATCAAATAAGCCTTTGCAAAGTCTTCATTTAACTGTAAACAAAACTACAAAATACAAATTACAAAGAAAACTCATTCGTAATTTCACATGCTCTTGATGCTTGTTTTGGAAATGGGGTGGCTTTTTTGATAACCATCTCCATGCATTAAAGCATAGGCCTTTTCATCTGACTTCATCTTTTGCATGAACTGAGCAAATGAAGCATGTAAATACGTTTGGAATTCTTCACTTAAAACGTTGTCATTTTCTCCTGACATCCAGCATTCATTACTTGGTCTTTCCATGCCATACATATCCGTAGATCTTTGCCTAACTGCCGTTGCTTTGTTTATCGAATCATTTGAAATTGGGCTTCTCTGGGGAATGGATGGAGCAAGATCTGTATATGTCCATGTACGTGCATGTTGCAGCTGGGCATGAGGCACAATGTCATGAAGCATGCTGCCTTCCAATAACCGTAGCACCTACATTCACATCATTTTTTGACATTAAAAATACAAAAAAAAAAAAAAAACAGAAATATTGCTTTCTGCTTGTGAGTTCCAAATCAGCTTTTTCCAAAGCAAAATCTTTGAGTTTCTTCAGGGCCTACATCCCTTTGATACACAAGCAAGCTCAATAAACAATTGAATCTAGAAGGAAAATTGATGATCGTGACCAAACAAACACACATACTTAACAAACTTACATCCAACTGACATAACGCAAGCAGTTTATATATACCCAAGGCTTGGTCAGCAGTCATTTCTTATCATTAGGAATCAAGTAGCATTGTGAAGTAAGAAAACTTCACATACCAACTTACTACAGAGAAATAACAACATGAAGTTGGTTTCATGAGCAACAGTAGAAGTGGATATTTACTTCCTTTTTTAAGGCAACAAGGTTCCTTTCACATTTCCTGTGCTTTTCCCAACATTTCTAGTTTGAGCTCTCATGATGTTGAAAGCTCAACTTGAGCTGTCACATTCACCAACATCCCATCTGAGCCATGCATCAGGCAGTCCCCCACAGTGTATATGCTGACCCATTGCAAGAATGACGCTGGTTCGCTCATCAGGCAGGCCTCGCATATGCACTGAATCCAGTCTCCCGGAGTGTTGGGAGATCTTTTTAACAACCGTCAGCTGATTAATGATCATTTGGCTTATCTGATGTGTTGAAAGCCTAATTATGAGCTAACTCTCCGATCAATAGATGGGCCACTCAATGTACACAGTGCATGTGCAAAGGCTCAAATCAAGATAATGCATGTCTAACAGAAAATAGAATGTAAAAATAATGAAGAACTAATTTTAACCATACCCCAGTACCATCCTTTGTTGAATAGTCATTCCCAAACACTGTTAGTGCAGTCCTCCTGCCTACAGCAACTTGCTGTACAAAGGGCATAAGATTGTTTGGAATTCCACGAGGGTCCTCGCCAATATCACCACTGGGATGAGCTCCAACTGGATTGAAATATCTCAGTAGTATGATCTTCCAGTCAGAGTCTGAACGGAAGATATCACGGCAGTTCTCTTCAATAAAAAGCTCCTGAAATCTGCTGTATGCAATACCTGTCAGGGGAAATTTTCTGTTTATAGCAAATAAAAGATCTAGATAAATAACAGTCATAGGCATGGGATGACTTGTATCGAACTCACGGTGTCTTATAACCACGAGTCAGCCCTTTAAATGGGACTCACGTAGATCCTTTTGACAAGTTATGGACAAGAATCTGAAATGCGGATCTTCAGAAATTGAAAATCACTTGCACTCACAAAGAACTAGCTGATGAACAACAAGCCAATTAATATGAAAACAATGACACTCAGTACAATCTTAGTTTCCTGATTAATGCATTTTTTTTTTCTTTTTTTTTTTTTTTTTATGTTGCATGTGAGTGTTTGAGAATTTTGTTTCTCAACCATCAATTTGAGCGCCACCATTTGGATGGTGAGGAACAGATGCACACCGTCACAATGGTGAGGCACGCAAAATGGTTCTGATCATGCATCCATGCGTGCCTGTTTATAGACCACCCGAGCAACAAAATTTCATCTTAATTTACACAAAAATAAAGCCACAAGAATGAAACACAAGTGGAAAAAATATGTACAGTTTATTAGGCCAAGAAAATGCTCAAACTCAAATTGTTAACCTCCTCATATATATCCAGGAAGAAACTGGACGTCATCTGTCTCCAGGACATGAAGGTCTCGTCTTTCTCACAGTGTCTCTCACAGTGTCCACGTCAGGGAAATGTACTGGGTGTCCAAACATTGAGGGGTTCGTAAGCATTCCATATTAGGTTATTAAGCAGAGAAAGTCGAAAGAAAAATAGAAATTGTATTGCATCGTTGTGCATAGAATCCATACAATGTGTAATATCATGGCATTGAACTCGATAGGACTAAAATTATAGAGTATGCTATATATGGAAACTTGCACTTTGGCAAGTATGAAGAAAATTTTCCAAGTATATGCATTTCAGTCCGAGCTCTTTCTCTATTCACGATAGACTTGAGTGGAATTCGGATCAACCCTCCCATGGCTATCGTGATTAGAGAAGGAACTCGGACTGAAATGCACATACTTGGAAATTTTCGACACTCCAAGATTACTGTAAACCTCAAAATAATTCATTCTTACAAAATCTTTCTCCCATGCACATTGCACAAATATCACCTCTTGACTACAGTCAAGCAATCATATGCTATTGTCCTCCTCCATTCGGCGGTGAATTTTTGCATGTCTATTCCTTCCAAGGTGAGACCGCTACACAAAATGTCAATGAATTTCATAACGAATATTCCGCAATCATAGCCATTGTCTTGCTTCGGCGCGGATTCATCGAATCTGACGGTCCATTCATTTCCTTCAAGCGCAGTACTGTCTCCAGTGGCATGGAAGAGAACGGAGAGTGCATCTATCATATTCTTCATCTTTTGCTTGAACTTCGGCGTTAGATATGTGTATAGGCTATCCACAACAACGATTTCTCGTTCTCTAGGATATATGACAAGCAAAAACCAATGTGAATTGCCGTAATTTATTGGCGCATAGACCTGTCCATGATTTACAAAATAATATATTTGTCAAAACATGAATGAGCACATAACAATAAGAGATGAAGCGTGGTGTGATAAGTGCATAACCCGCTCATAACACTAAATCGCTCTGGCGTATGGCTTATCTCGCTGCCTGGCAATTGCGTAGGCCGTGGTTAGCTGGCCTATTAGCGACGACCGTTCTGACGCCGAATTGGAGGCCCGATATCGGATCAAAACCGGCAAACACCCCTCAAGGCTTTGCTGTTACAAACATGATTAAAGTTGAATGCATGTAATAAAACAAGATTGAGGGGTAATTAAGGATTGCCGTAATAAACATTTACCGTAAAATACGTAGGACAAAACTTGCAATCTTGAGGATATGCTATTGAGTAGGCGTTATGCCTTTTCTCAAGGAACTCAATGTATGTGTCGATGGCCTAATCAACAAGGATAGTAGAATTTCGTCATAGATTCATATAACAAAATGAGGACTTGACAATCGATGCATATAGAGAATAAATTAGTAATGCTTACCTCGCTATCAACCCAGGCATTCTTCATCCATATCGTAATGAACCATTTCCCCGCTGGCATGTCCTTGTTTGCTCCATACCAGTCCTCTGCTTCTTTCACCTCCTGTGCGGATAATATCCTGAAAGGATCCATCTGATGAGGAAATGGTATCGGAGATGTAGCAAAAGCTGTAACTTGCTCGGGTTTTGAAACCGCCCCAGGGGTTGTATCGAATGCAGATAGGGACAAGTACGGAGAAACTTTGTAAAACGACGGCTTCAGTACCCTTTTGGTTTTTCTTTCAGAAACAGGATGAGAAATGGATGCATGTCCAAGTTCTTTATCTTCGATATCATTTGCCTCCACTATATTCCTCGACTTCTCATCATCGACCTCCATAACAGAATGTCCCCTCTGTTTAGGACTACTTTCCTTCTTCGTATTAAACTCATTCTTCTCATTCGCCAACTTTCCCTTGTCCTTGAAGAACCATTCCTTGTCCGCCCCAGGTGTTGTATCGAATGCAGACAAGGACAAGTAGGGAGAAATCTTGTAATAGGACGGCTTCAATACCCTTTTGAATCTCCTTTCATAAACGACATGAGAAGTGAATTCATTCGATACGTTACCTTTGACATTATTATACGATTGCACATTCATATCCACATGTCCAAGTTCTTTATTGCCAATATCGTTTACGTCCACTCCCTTCCTCGACTCCTCACCCTCCTCCTCCACCACAAAACGTCTTCTCTGTGTACGATTGACGACCTTCTCCTTATTAAACTCCTCCCTCTCATTCGTTAACCTTTCCTTGTCCTTGAAGAACCATTCCTTGTCCACAAAGAACAACTCCTTCTCCCTCTTTAGTAACGTTTCCCTGTCATCGAGCCTTGTTTCTTTCCTTCTCATCTCTGCCCTCTCTTTCCTCAATTCGCCCCTCTCATTTTTCAATTCCTCTCTCTCCTTCTTCAACTCTTCCCGCTCATTCCGAAACTCCTCCATAAGAACCACATTCGGTATACCCTCCCTCAGTCCCGATCCCTCCACGCCCTTCTCATCACTATCATCTGACTCGTCATCCTCCTCGTGAGCAATCTCATTACCCTCATCATCTTCCTGGGTCTGAGTAAGCTACAAAATACATAGATGGATATGTAAGAGTAAGGATAACTCTACAATGGTAGACATGAAATTATAGTTCATCTTCCGCAACATCTCACCTGGAAACTGTCTTGCACAGAACGAACGGCATCCGTTTCCCACTCTCGTAGCGTTGGTTCTAATTTCATTACTACTAGGGTCTGCAAAAGAACAAAGAGTAATAAGTTGAGCAGATATGTCAAGTTAGGCAAAGTAAATGATGGGGATATATATATATATATATATATATATATATATATATATATATATATATATATATAAACTTACAGCTTTATTCTCGAAAATAGCATGTATGTTGTTATACCTCCAACCTTTCCAACCTCGATATTGAATGAAGCGTGGAATTTGATGCGGAACATACGAAACAACACAGTCTTGTAGGGCCGGTAATATCTCTACTGCCCAAGCCTGTCATAATGAATTTGCACCAGGTTAAAGATCTATAATTGACTATAGAGAGAAGACATATACAAAGTAAAAGGTGTTCTTACTTGTAGAGGAAAGACGCAACCACATACTGTGTACCGAGGGGAACTTGATGCTGCAACAGCAGATTCGATTCCTTGTGACATTGTATAGTTTCCCAAACTACCCCAGGGATACCCATAGAAATCATCTAGCGACTCCACCAGGTAAATATAATCCATATTGCACATGGTTTTCGGTTCGGTTCCCCTAAGAAAGTGCTCCACAACCAGAAGTAGGGCAACCTTCACGACGTCCTCGTGATTATCGGTGTCAACTAATCTCTCAAACACCTCCATTAGTTGCTTCTTTAATACTGGATATTCTTTGAAGTATTTGTCTCTTAATGTACTCGCAATGCAACATATCTTCGGTACAGTTAGATCTCCAAACTTAAGTCCGGTAATGAGGGCGAAATCCATCTCGGTAAAGTGCACTCGCCTACCGCTGATCTCAAATACTAGATCACCTTTGTATTTTACAAAAAGAAGGTGAAATAGAGCTCCTAAAAATCTAAAGGATGTAACGTGCAGTAGAAATGAGAAAGGAGATTGCCTAAACAAATTTAGGCGACTATCATGCTTCTCCACTCCACCCTTCACCTTGTCAAACCACCATGTGAGTGTACACCTACTTGTTGGGTTGGGGATCTTTGCAGAATATTCATCGCCTGCAAAGATGAATTGAAAAACATATCAAACATGAAATTCAGAAGATAAACGTTGTGGGCAAAATCAGAGTATGTTAAAACTGCAGTAGCATTTCATTAATTTTCCCAAAGCTTCATATGAATTGGAAATAAAACTGGAACGAGAAATACCAAAAATATGAACGGGTTTGGATCAATTGTCCCAACTTCAGATGAGGTCAGGTTGACTCAGGTTGTCAAGGTCTTGAGTGGGGTAAATATGAAATTGACCTTATCTACTATAATATTAAGCTGGGCAAACATTAAATAAGCCTCGGTGAATTTGATTGAGGCAAACTTTTAGTGCTTGTATATAACAGTTATTTGGTATCTATGCGAAGGTGATGTGAAGAGTTTATCCAAATTACTTGTCTTCCTTTTTTAGCAATCAGCTAAGAAAAACGTGCCTAAATAAGACTTTTACTTCACTACTAAAGTATGGAGCTGTCTTCTCAAGAATATTTTATGGATCTTCCAAGGAATGCTTTGAACGATGCTCGAACTGTTGTTTTCAATACGCACATTGCATTGAGAAGTATGTTTTCTACTTGAGACTTCTTAGATGTGTCATTGGAAGCGGGATGAAATGCATTTCTTCATCCACTTATTCTAACTGAATAACCTAAAAAACTGTTCTTTGGGCAATTATTTCACTAATAAATATTTTTGACACCTATGTTAAATTCCACTGATTTCTAAACCTTACAATTGTATTAGCATTGAATACCTTTGACATGGATGATTTTCTGGCGTTAAGAATGATTCTCTATAGAATTCCTCTTGATGAACCGTATTTGAAAGCTCACTTGTCGGTGCTAATGAGAGAAGAATTGAAAAGTCTCAAGGGAGGAAGGCTTCATGCACAAGTTTTTGGAGATTGTTGCTGCAAACATGAAATTGAGCGGGGGAAACATGAAAACAAATCATTATGCCCACTGCTTCCCATGGTATAATTTACAATCTTATTTTGATATGTTGGGACTCAACTGCTAAAATTAGATGGATAGCGTGGATATATTACATACATTCAATGTGGGCCTATCTAAGTGTAGGTTACAGGTTTAGGTTTAAGTTAGGTTATAGGTGAAGGTTTAGGGAATTGAGAATAAGTTAAGGTTTAGGTTTAGGGATTTGAGAATACATTTAAGTTATAGGTTTAGGTTTAGGTTTTGAGCGGGGGCAAACATGAAATTGAGTGGGGGCAAACTAGAAAATCAACGGGTTGAAAATGAAATTGAGCGGGGGAAACATGAAATTGAGCGGAGCAAACTAGGAAATGAGCGGGGCAGGTATGAAATTGAGCAGGGCAAACATGAAATTGAGCGGGGAAAACTAGGAATTGAATGGGGCAAGCATGAAATTGAGCGGGACAAACTGAAAAGTCAGCAGGACAAACATGAAATTGAGCGGGGGAAACATGAAATGAGCCGGGTAAACTATTAAATCAGCAAGGCAAACATGAAATTGAGCGGGGGAAACATGAAATCAGCGGGGCAAGCATGAAATTGAGCGGGGCAAACACGGAAATTAACTGGGCAAGCATGAAATTGAGCGGGGCAAACATAAAATTGAGCGGGGCAAACTAGAAAATCAGCGGGGCAAACATGTAATTGAGCGGGGGAAACATGAAATCAGCAGGACAAACTATAAAATTAGCAGGGCAAACATGAAATTGAGCAAGAAAAACATGAAATTAGTGGGGCAAGCTAGGAAATCATTATGCCCACTGTTTCTCGTGGTATGATTCACTTGATATTATGATATGCTTCAATTTGGGGCTCGACCGCTAGAATTAGATGGACGGAGTGGATATACTACATACATTCAATGTTGGTCCATCTAAGTGTAGGTTATACATTCAGCGGGGCAAACATGTAATTGAGCGGGGGAAACATGAAATCAGCAGGACAAACTATAAAATCAGCAGGGCAAACATGAAATTGAGCAAGGAAAACATGAAATTAGTGGGCCAAGCTAGGAAATCATTATGCCCACTGTTTCTCGTGGTATGATTCACTTAATATTATGATATGCTTCAATTTGGGGCTCGACCGCTAGAATTAGATGGACGGCGTGGATATACTACATACATTCAATGTTGGTTCATCTAAGTGTAGGTTATAGGTTATAGGTTAAGGTTTAGGTTTAGGAAATCAGGTTCGGGACTGGGTTTAAGTTTGGGTTTTCAAGTTAGGGTTTAGGTTAAGGAGTTGAGACTAGGATTAGGTTTAGGGATTTGAGAATACATTTAGGTTATAGGTTTAGGTTTAGGTTATAAGTATCGGTTATGGGTTTTGGTTTAAGTTAGGTTAGAGATTAAGGTTTAGGGAACTGAGAATAGGTTAAGGTTTAGTTTTAGGAAATCGAGTTCGAGAACATTCTTAGGTTTGGGTTTTCAATTCTTCTCTCATTAGGTTAAGGAAATGAGATTAGGATTAGGTGTGGGTTTAGGTTTAGGGATTTGAGAATACATTTAGGTTTTAGGTTTAGGTTGCAGGTCTAGGTTTATGTTATAAGTGTCGGTTATAGGTTAAGGTTTAGAGAACTGAGAATAGGTTAGGGTTTAGGTTTAGGAATTCGAGTTCGAGACCGGGTTTAGGATTGGGTTTTCAAGTTAAGGTTTAGGTCAAGGAGTTGAGATTAGGATTAGGTGTAAGTTTAGGTTTAGGGATTTAAGAATACATTTAGGTTATAGGTTTAGGTTTAGGTTTAGGCTATAAGGTTTAAGTTTAGGAAATCGGGCTAGAGACCGGGGCAAACTATAAAATCAGCAGGGCAAACATGAAATTGAGCGGGAGAAACACGAAATCAGTAGGGCACACTAGAAAATCATTATGCCCACTGTTTCCCGTGGTATGATTCACTTGATATTTTGATACGCTTCAATGTGGGGCTAAAAGTAGATAGACAGTGTGGATATACTACATACATTCAATGTGGCCCATCTAAGTGTAGGTTATAGGTTTAGGTTATAGGTGTAGGTTATGGGTTTGGGTTATAAGTGTCGGTTATAGGTTAAGGTTTAAGGAACTGAGAATAGGTTAATGTTTAGGTTTAGGTTAAGGAGTTGAGATTAGGATTAGGTGTAGGTTTAGGTTTAGGGATTTGAGAATGCATTTAGGTTTTAGGTTTAGGTTGCAGGTTTAGGTTTAGGTTGCAGGTTTAGGTTTAGGTTATAACTGTCGGTTATAGGTTAAGGTTTAGGGAACTGAGAATAGGTTAAGTTTTAGGCTTAGGAAATCGGCTTCGGGACCGGGTTTAGGTTTGGGTTTTCAAGTTTAGGTTTAGGTTACAGAGTTGAGGTTAGAAATTGAGTGAAGGCAAGCTAGAAAATCAACGGGGCAAACATGAAATTGAGTGGGGCGGACTAGAAATTGAGTGTGGCAAGCATGAAATTGAGCGGGCCAAACTAGCAAATGAGCAGGGTAGGCATGAAATTGAGCAGGGCAAACATGAAATTGAGTGGGGCGGACTAGAAATTGAGTGTGGCAAGCATAAAATTAAGCGGGGTAAACTAGGAAATGAGCGGGGTAGGCATGAAATTGAGAAGGGCAAACATGAAATTGAGTGGTACAAACTAGGAATTGAGCGGGGCAAGCATGAAATTGAGCAGGGCAAACACAGAAATTAGCGGGGCAAGCATGAAATTGAGCGGGACAAACATGAAATTGAGCGTGGGAAACATAAAATCAGCAGGGCAAACTATAAGATCAGTAGGGCAAACATGAAATCGAGCGGGGGAAACATGAAATTAGCGGGGCAAGCATGAAATTGAGCGGGACAATCATGGAAATTAGCAGGGAAAGCATGAAATTGAGCGGGGCAAATATAAAATTGAGCGGGACAAACTGGAAAATCAGCGAGGCAAACATGAAATTGAGCGGGGGAAATATGAAATAGCGAGGCAGACTAGAAAATCATTGTGCTCACTGTTTCCCGTAGTATGATTCACTTGATATTTTGATATGCTTCAATTTGGGGCTCGACCCCTTAAATTAAATGGAAAAACGGATGGACGGATGACATGGATATGATATATGAAACGGATTGGCTACTTCCCCTACCACTAGCCAATGGCTGGTGTTCGGTGCTCTGTGGGCCCCATAATGATGTATGTGTTTCATCCATGTCGTCCATCTATTTTTATGGATCATTTTATCATATTATACAAAAATTGCGGTATATCCTGATCTCAATTGGACCACATTACAGGAAATAGTGTTTAACAAACATCGACCGTTAAAAACTTTTTGGGGGTCATAAAAGTATTGGGTCATGACGATCTTTGTTTTTAGCCTTCATCTGGGTCTTTATCACCTAAAAAATAAATTGGATTTCAGACAAACAGTACAGTGGGCCTCAGGAGGATTTAAATGATGGATATCCAATCACCATTGTTTTCTTCTAGCGGGCCACCAGCCAAATTTCCATCTAATTTGGGGCTCAACCCCTTATATTAGTGGAAATTGAGCGAAAAAAATGGATGAACGGAATGGCTGAAACACATACACCATGGTGGGGCCCACAGAGCACCGACGACCGGCCACCATGGTGGGGCCCACAAACCACAGACCACCGGCCACCATGGTGGGGACCACAGAGCACCATGGTGGGGCCCACAAAGGACCGACCACTGGTTGAAAATGGTGGGGCCCACAGAGCACCGACCACCGGCCACCATAGTGTGGCCCATAGAGCACCATGGTGGGGCCCACAGAGCACCGACCACATACCACCATAGTGGGGCCCACGGAGCACCAACAAACAGCCACGTACATTCAATGTAGGCCCAAATGAGTTTAAAATATACCTTTGTTGCGTGCTTTCTTCGCCTGACTGACCATTTTCAGAAGAAGACAGACGTTGATAAGGGGCCCACAAAGAGAATATTTTTATCTTTCTAACCGGATGAAGAAAACGGACAGAAGCCACGGCAGGAAGTAGCAGTGGAGAGGAAAAGTAAAAGGAAACAGCTGAAAATAAAAAGGAGGGGTAGTTTCGTCCTCAAAGCGCATGTGTTTGTTGTAAAGGGCGTCGAAAAGCAACGGCAGTAAAAAGTAAAGAAGGAGGGGTAGTTTCGTCCTCAACGTCGCTGTCCGCACGTGCTAGTCTAGATTGGTAACTTAAGTTTGTATTCCGCGATAAAAACCGCTGGGTAAAAGGTTTTGTCTACAGTGGTCATTTTCCTCTAGAGAAAATGACCACTGTAGACAAAACCTTTTACCCAGCGGTTTTTATCGCGGAATAGAAACTTAAGTTACCAAATTAGACTAGCACGTGCGGACAGCGACATTGAGGACGAAACTACCCCTCCTTTTTACTGCCGTTGCTTTTCCTCTCCCTCCCTTCTCTCGCTCCATTTTAAAAAAAAAATAGGACGAAAACTCCACCGCTACATCTGTTGCTTGGATCGCACCACGCTCTAGCTAGATCCCACCTAGGGGTGTACACGAATTGAGCTAGCTCGGTTAGCTCGCTCTACTCAATCTGAAAAAAGCTCGATTCAGTTCGGTGTTGAGTTCAAGCAAGGTTGAATTGATTTTTTGAGCTCAAAAATGAGTTCGAGCAGGCCAGCTCAACTCGACTCGGATCAAATCTAGCTTGAATCAAACTTGGATCGAATTAGTTCGGTGACTTGGTTACTTTGTCATTAATGTTGCTCACCAACTGTTTGATAAAATGACTGAACGACATGTGGCTGGTGGCAATGAAGGTTTCGCTAGTGGCAAGGTAGATAGGAAGGTATGTACATGGAACAAATACTTTTTTTTCTCTTTATTATTATTATTATTTAGAAGGTGTTTGAGAAAATACCTATAAAGTCATTGCCTTTGTAGGTAAAACAGTGAGATTTTGAAGTTGCAATTAAGGTGTTTGTGGAAATGCCTCAATAGCAAACTCGGTTCGATCTTAGCTCGAACTCAGCCCGAGCTGTTAATTGAACTGAGCTGAGCTGGCCAATCAGGCCCGAGGACCGAGATCAGCCAAGTTCAAGCTGAGGTTAGCCACTGTTCGAGCCGAGTCGAGCTGAGGCCAACTCAACTCGGTTTGACTCGATGTACACCACTAATCCCACCCTCTTTATTCATCAACATTATCTCATTTTTCCTGAAAATGTTCCCTCACGGAAGACGGTACGCATGACAAGTATGATATACATTTACCTAAACGGCGTAAATTTTTTGTGGGCCATTGAAATGCCGAATGAAGCTCCCATCTTGGTTTTTGGTTCATCCATGCGAAAATCATCCTATGGACATGATGGATTACAAGTAAAACATCATTGTAGGGGCATAAAAAGGTTTCCACGGTGGAAACACTGTTTCCTGTGGTGTGATCCACTTGATATTTCAATATGCCACCATTTTGGGCTGAAACCCTTGCTTTAGATGGAAAAATGGATGAACGTCATGGATAGTCCACATACATTCAAGGTGGGCCTAACTCAATATTTTTAATTTTTTAATTTTTTTAATATTTTACTATTAATTTTTAAAAAAAAGTTTTTTTAGGTTAGGTTGTTAGTACACACCCATGTCAATACACACACTTCGTGTTAGCCACCCCTACTAGGAATCGATACCAGGACCTCAAGTGTTGATATGAGGTATCTCTACTCAGTCTGCCAATTGAGCTATGGATCTGGGTGTGCTCAACTTAGTTAACTCAGCACTATAAGTGCGTACTGAAAATTTTATGAACCGCTCGGTCAATTTCATTAATTGCTCGATCAAATTCACCGAAGAGAATTTCATGTAAATCTCGGTCAATTTCATTAACTGATCGGTCAAATTCAACAAAGCAAATTGTTAGGCTAAGTCAATTACATTTAAAGTTCATTCTAATTCATGTTAACCTCACCCAATTTCAAGCTTGCCTCGCTCAAATTGATGTTTCCTTTGCTCAATTTCTCAATTGTCTCGTTGAATTTTTCCGTTGCCTTGCTCAACTCCTAGGTTCCCTTGCTCAATTTCTAGGTTCCCTTGTTCAATCCTCGCTCCAATTTCTACGTCGCCTCGCTTGCCTCGCTCAATTTCTAGCTTTCCTCACTCGATTTCTAGCTTCCCTCGCTCAATTCCTAAGTTGCCTCACTCCAATTTCGATGTTCCCTCGCTCAAATCCTAGGTTGTCTCGCTCAATTTCTAGCTTCTTCGCTCAATTCGTAGGTTGCCTCGCTCAATTTATAGGTTCCCTCGCACAATTTGTAGCTTCCCTCGCCTCGCTCAAATCCTAGGTTGCCTCGCTCAATTTATAGGTCCCCTCGCTCAATTTCTAGTTTGCCCCTCTCAATTTCCAGTTTGCCCCGCTCAATTTTCAGTTTGCCCCGCTCAATTTCTAGTTTGCCTCGCTCAATTTCCAGTTTGCCCCGCTCAATTGAGCGGGATAAACTGGAAATTGAGCGGGGCAAACTAAAAATTGAGCGGGGCAAACTGAAAATTGAGCGGGGCAAACTAGAAATTGAGCGGGGTAAACCGAAATTATTTTTTTTTACTTTTGTAGGTCCCATCATGATGTATGTCTTATATCAAAACCGTCCATATATGAACGGGGCAAACTAAAAATTAAGCGGGGCAAACTGAAAATTTAGGTTTAGGGTGTAAGTTTAGGTTTAGGGATTTGAAAATTTAGGTTTAAGGTGTAAGTTTAGATTTAAGGATAACAATTTTTGATACACTTTAGCTACGGATTATAACCGTAGCTATAATTGCATCAATATAATTTTTGAATTTGAGAATGGGTAAGTTATGGGTTTTGGTTTTGATTTTGATTTAGGTTATAGGTTATAAGTTTAGGTTAAGGTTATAGGTTTTTGGATTTGAGAATGGGTTCAGGTTTAGGTTATAGGTTTCAGTTTAGGTTATAGGTTTTTGAATTTGAGAATGGGTTCGGGTTTAGGTTATAGGTTTTAGTTATAGGTTTTGGTTTTGGTTTTGGTTTTGGTTTAGATTATAGGTTTTTGGATTTGAGAATGGGTTATGGTTTAGGTTTAGAAAATCGGGTTCAGGTTCGGGATTGGGTTTAAGTTTGGGTTTTTAAGTTTAGGTTTACATTTATGTTAGGGAGTTGAGATTAGAATTAGGTGTAGGTTTCACTTTAGAAAATTAAGTTTAGATTATAGGTTTAGGAAAAGGTTAGGTTAGGTTTAGGTTATAGGTTTTGAGATTTGGGAATAGTTTTAAGTTATAAGTATAGGTTTAGGTTAGGTTATAGGTTAAGGTTTAGGGATAGGTTATAGGTTTTGGTATTCGAGAATGGGTTTTGGTTTAGGTTATAGGTTTTGGTTTTGGTTTTGGTTATAGGTTATAGGTTTAGGATAAGGTTTAGGTTTAGGTTTAGGTTATAAGTTTTGGAATTTGAGAATGGGTTCGGGTTTAGGTCATAGGTTTAGGTTTAGGTCAATTTCATGTTTGTCCCGCTCAATTTTCAGTTTACAAAGCTCAATTTCTAGTTTGCCCCGCTCAATTTCCAGTTTACCCCGCTCAATTTCCAGTTTGCCCCGCTCAATTTCTAGTTTATCCCGCTCAATTTTCAGTTTACCCCGCTCAATTTCTAGTTTGCCCCGCTCAATTTCCAGTTTGCCCCGCTCAATTGAGCGGGATAAACTGGAAATTGAGCGGGGCAAACTAGAAATTGAGCGGGGCAAACTGAAAATTGAGCGGGGCAAACTAGAAATTGAGCGGGGTAAACCGAAATTTTTTTTTTTTACTTTTGTAAGTCCCATCATGATGTATGTCTTATATCAAAACCGTCCATATATGAGCGGGGCAAACTGAAAATTAAGCGGGGCAAACTGAAAATTTAGGTTTAGGGTGTAAGTTTAGGTTTAGGGATTTGAAAATTTAGGTTTAAGGTGTAAGTTTAGATTTAAGGATAACAATTTTTGATACACTTTAGCTACGGATTATAACCGTAGCTATAATTGCATCAATATAATTTTTGAATTTGAGAATGGGTAAGTTATGGGTTTTGGTTTTGATTTTGATTTAGGTTATAGGTTATAGGTTTAGGTTAAGGTTATAGGTTTTTGGATTTGAGAATGGGTTCAGGTTTAGGTTATAGGTTTCAGTTTAGGTTATAGGTTTTTGAATTTGAGAATGGGTTCGGGTTTAGGTTATAGGTTTTGGTTTTAGTTTTGGTTTTGGTTTAGATTATAGGTTTTTGGATTTGAGAATGGGTTATGGTTTAGGTTTAGAAAATCGGGTTCAGATTCGGGATTGGGTTTAAGTTTGGGTTTCTAAGTTTAGGTTTACATTTATGTTAGGGAGTTGAGATTAGAATTAGGTGTAGGTTTCGCTTTAGAAAATTAAGTTTAGGTTATAGGTTTAGGAAAAGGTTAGGTTAGGTTTAGGTTATAGGTTTTGAGATTTGGGAATAGTTTTAAGTTATAAGTATAGGTTTAGGTTAGGTTATAGGTTAAGGTTTAGGGATAGGTTATAGGTTTTGGTATTTGAGAATGGGTTCAGGTTTAGGTTATAGGTTCTGGTTTTGGTTTAGGTTATAGGTTATAGGTTTAGGATAAGGTTTAGGTTTAGGTTTAGGTTATAAGTTTTGGGATTTGAGAATGGGTTCGGGTTTAGGTCATAGGTTTAGGTTTAGGTCAATTTCATGTTTGTCCCGCTCAATTTTCAGTTTACAACGCTCAATTTCTAGTTTGCCCCGCTCAATTTTCAGTTTACCCCGCTCAATTTCCAGTTTGCCCAGCTCAATTTCTAGTTTGTCCCGCTCAATTTTCAGTTTGCCCCGCTCAATTTCTAGTTTGTCCTGCTCAATTTTCAGTTTGCCCCGCTCAATTTCTAGTTTGCCCCGCTCAATTTCCAGTTTGCCCCGCTCAATTGAGCGGGATAAACTGGAAATTGAGCGGGGCAAACTAGAAATTGAGCGGGGCAAACTGAAAATTGAGCAAGGCAAACTAGAAATTGAGCGGGGCAAACTGCAAATTGAGCGGGACAAACTAGAAATTAAGCGGGGCAAACTGGAAATTGAGCGGGACAAACTAGAAATTGAGCGGGGCAAACTGGAAATTGAGCAGGGCAAATTGAAAATTAAGCGGGGCAAACTGGAAATTGAGCGGGGAAACTGAAAATTGAGCGGGACAAACTAGAAATTGAGCGGGGGAAACTGGAAATTGAGCGGGACAAACTAGAAATTGAGCGGGCAGACTGGATTTTTTTTATTTTTTTTTTGCTATGTTACTTTTGTGGGTCCCATCATGATGTCGTTGTTATATCCAAACCATCCATATATTTTACGAGCTCATATTAAGGCTTGAGACGAAAAATAAGATAGATCTAACTATCAAGTGGACCACACTGTAAAAGGCAATGGGAAATTGAACGTCTACCATTGAAACCCTTTTAGGGGTTACAGAAGTTTTGGATCATTATGAAATTTTTTTCCTCTTCATCTAGGTCTTTTTGACCCTATGAATGAACTTAGATGAGGATGATTTCTCACAAACGATCATATAACTCCTCTTGGTTTGTTTTCAATCTCATAAAGATTACAGATTTTTCAAGCTACTTCTGGCTTACCGATTCGTTAGGTGTCTTCTAATTGGTAACAGATTTTATAATTTTTCATTTGGTAGAACTAATAATTTGAATATCTTGTTTACATACCAAGATTTCTCATTTTTCTATTCCGTAGTGTTTTTTGTGATTTTCACTTTGTACAATCTTCTTTGAATTCTTTTATAATAGTTAGCATCTTGACAAATAGTTCTTTGTGGCATTGATAATCGAATTCAGCTCACTTCTAAATATAAGGCATTATATTGAATGGATAGTCAAATTTTGGTGTAAATATTTTTATAAGCAAATTTTTTATTTCCGTTTTTTTCTTAGGTGCGTGTTTACAAAGAGTCATCACTCATTGTGGTTATAGTTATTCATTATGTGACAGGCTTTCAGGTGAGATGAATGAGTTTTAAAAGAAAACAGTCTGCGGTTTTGAGAAGCGATTCCTAATGCCATTTTATGTTTAAATGCATATTTCAGATTCAAGCATCTGGTACGTCTCTTGACTCAAGAATGCACATGATTGGAGTGGTCTGGCCATTTGGACAGACCGTGTTTATGTATTTACTCAAAATTGATGGAACAGACCCGGATGTGCGTCGGAGCTATCCGGAAGAGCGGGGGTCCCTGGAAGGTGGGAACCGCTGTTATGACTATGATGAAGTTGTCCATTTACTATGGACGGCATTGGAAGGGCCTGGCAATTTGGACAGGCCATGTTTATATTTGTATTTGCAGGTACCATACCCTTAACCTAAACCCGAACCCATTCTCAAACCCAAAAACCTATAACTTAAACCAAAACCAAAACCAAAACCTATAACCTAAACCAAAACCAAAACCTATGACCTAAACCCGAACCGATTCTCAAATCCCAAAACCTATAACCTAAACCAAAACCAAAACCTATGAACTAAACCCGAACCCATTCTCAAATCCTAAAACCTATAACCTAAACCTAAGCCTAAACCTATAACTTAAACCCGAACCCATTCTAAAATCCCAAAACCTATAACCTAAACCAAAACCTATAACCTAAACCCAAACCCATTCTCAAATCCTAAAACCTATAACTTAAACCAAAACCAAAACCAAAACCTATAACCTAAACCTGAGCCGATTCTTAAATCATAAAACCTATAACCTAAACCAAAACTAAAACCAAAACCTATGACCTAAACCCAAACCCATTCCCAAATCCTAAAACCTATAACCTAAACCAAAACCATAACCAAAACCATAACCTAAGACCTAAACCCGAACCCATTCTCCAATCCCAAAACCTATAACCTAAACCAAAACCTATAACTTAAACCCAAGCCGATTCTCAAATCCTAAAACTTATAACCTAAACCAAAACCTATGACCTAAACCCGAACCTATTCTCAAATCCCAAAACCTATGACCTAAACCCGAACCCATTCTCAAATCCCAAAACCTATAACCTAAACCTAAACCTATAACCTAAATCCAAACCCATTCTAAAGCAAAACCTATAACCTAAACCAAAACCAAAACTAATAACCTAAACCAAATCCAAAACCTATAACCTATAACCTAAACCAAAACCCATTCTCAAATCCAAAACCTATAACCTAAACCTAAACCTAAACCTATAACCTAAACCCGAACCCATTCTAAAATCCCAAAACTTATAACCTAAACCAAAACCCATAATCCTAAACCCATACCCATTCTCAAATCCTAAAACCTATAACCTAAACCAAAACCAAAACCAAAACCAAAACCTATAACCTAAACCCGAGCCGATTCTCAAATCCTAAAACCTATAACCTAAACCAAAACCTATGACCTCAACTCGAACCCATTCTCAAATCCCAAAACCTATGACCTAAACCCGAACCCATTCTCAAATCCCAAAATCTATAACCTAAATCTAAACCTATGAACTAAACCCGAACCCATTCTCAAATCCTAAAACCTATAACCTAAACCTAAACCTAAACCTGAACCCATTATAAAATTCCAAAACCTATAACCTAAACTAAAGCCAAAACCAAAACCTATAACCTAAACCCAAACCCATTCTCAAATCCTAAAACCTAAAACCTAAACCAAAACCATAACCTATAACCTAAACCAAAACCAAAATCAAAACCTATAACCTAAACCTAAACCTTATCCTAAACCAAAACTTATAACTAAAATCAAAACCAAAACCTATAACCTAAACCAAAACCAAAACCAAAACCATAACCAAAACCTATAACCTAAACCCGAACCCATTATCAAATATTCCAAAAACCTATAACCTAAACCTAAAACCATAACCTAAACCTCTAACCTAAACCTAAAACCATATCCTAAACCTCTAACCTATAACCTAAACCAAAACCTATAACCAAAACCAAAACCAAAACCAAAACCTAAGACCTAAACCCGAACCCATTCTCAAATCCTAAAACCTATAACCTAAACCAAAACCATAACCAAAACCTATAACCTAAACCCGAACCCATTCTCAAATCCCAAAACTTATAACCTTATCTTAAACCTATACTTATAACCTAAAACTATTCCTAAATCCCAAAACTTATAACCTTATCCTAAACCTATAACCTAAACCTAAACCTATAACCTATAACCTAAACCCAAACCAAAACTTATAACCTAAACCCGAACCCATTCTCAAATCCCAAAACCTATAACCAAAACCAAAACCAAAACCTATAACCTAATCCGAACCCATTCTCAAATCCCAAAACCTATAACCTAAACCAAAACCTAAAACATATAACCTAAACCCGAACCCATTATCAAATTCTAAAACCTATAACCTAAACCCGAACCCATTCACAAATCCCAAAACCCAAACCCAAACCTAAACCTAAACTTAAAACCTAAACCAAAACTTATAACCTAAACCAAAACTAAAACCTATAACCTAAAACCCGAACCCATTCACAAATCCCAAAACCTGTAACCTAAACCTGAACCCATTCTGAAATCCCAAAACCCAAAAATCAGTGGGGATTACAACAGGGAAAAGGAAAAAAAAAATGAAAAATGAAAAAGAAACCAGTAAGTTGGGGTCGACAGGCCTATGGCTACGGATTATAACCGTAGCCATAGCTATAATGCTCTGCACTTATTTTTCTTTTTTCTTTTTTATTTTTATTTTTATTTTTTACATGGAGAACTTTATTGTACCTACATTTTTCTTTAATACATGTTTATATAAATATGTGTGTGTATGTGTATATATATATAAATATAAATTTTTCTCCTTTTTTTTTTTCATTTCTTTCTTTATTCATTTAACAAGAATATCTTCTAAAATAAAATTAGTTACTTGACGTACCACATATGATTTTGGGGTAGGAGAAGCTATTTTAGCCAACCAACTTAGTTATTTTCCAAGATTCCATCAGGTCGATGGTCGAAAATACATTTCATTCACTTCACGGTCAATTTCAATCACTTCATGGTCAAACTAGAAATTGAGCGAGGCAAATATGAAATTGAGTGAATAAATTAAAAATTGAGTAGGACAAGGTATGAATTGAGTGAGGGAAGCTAGAAATTGAGCGAGGTTTAGGCTACGTTATAGGTTTAGGATAAGGTTTAGGTTTAGGTTTAGGTTATATGTTTTGGGATTTGAGAATGGTTTCGGGTTTAGGTTATAGGTTTTGGTATTGGTTTAGGTTATAGGTTTTTGAATTTGAGAATGGGTTCGGGTTTAGGTTATAGGTTTTGAGATTTGAGAATGGGTTCAAGTTTTGGTTATAGGTTTTGGTTTTGGTTTTGGTTTTGGTTTTGGTTTAGGTTATAGGTTTTTGGATTTGAGAATGGGTTATCGTTTAGGTTTAGGAAATCGGGTTCAGGTTCGGGATTAGGTTTAAGTTTGGATTTTTAAATTTAGGTTTACATTTATGTTAGGGAGTTGAGATTAGGATTAGGTGTAGGTTTCACTTTAGAAAATTGAGTTTAGGTTATAGGTTTAGGAAAAGCTTAGGTTTAGGTTATAGGTTTTGGGATTTGGGAATAGTTTTAAGTTATAATTATAGGTTTAGGTTAGGTTATATGTTAAGGTTTAGGGATAGGTTATAGGTTTTGGTATTCGAGAATGGGTTCGGGTTTAGGTTATAGGTTTTGGTTTTGGTTTTGGTTATAGGTTATAGGTTTAGGATAAGGTTTAGGTTTAGGTTTAGGTTATAGGTTTTGGGATTTGAGAATGGGTTCGGGTTTAGGTCATAGGTTTTGGTTTTAGTTTAGGTTATAGGTTTAGGCCAATTTCATGTTTGTCCCACTCAATTTTCAGTTTGCCCCGCTCAATTGCTAGTTTGTCCCGCTCAATTTTTAGTTTACCCCGCTCAATTTCCAGTTTGCCCCGCTCAATTTCTAATTTGCCCCGCTCAATTTTCAGTTTGTCCCACTCAAAACAAACTGGAAATTGAGCGGGGCAAACTATCAATTGAGCGGGGCAAACTAGAAATTGAGCGGGGCAAACTGGAAATTGAGTGGGGCAAACTAAAAATTGAGCTGGGTAAACTGAAAATTAAACGGGGTAAACTGGAAATTGAGCGGGGTAAACTGGAAATTGAGCGGGGTAAACTGGAAATTGAGCGGGGCAAATTGGAAATTGAGCAGGGCAAACTGAAACTTAAGCGGGGCAAACTAGAAATTGAGCGGGGCAAACTAAAAATTGAACGGGATAAACATAAAATTGACTTAAACCTATAACCTAAACTAAAACCAAAACCTATGACCTAAACCCAAACCCATTCTCAAATCCCAAAACCTATAACCTAAACCTAAACCTAAACCTTATCCTAAACCTATAACTTATAACCTAAACCAAAATCAGAACCTATAACCTAAACCCGAACCCATTATTAAATTTCAAAACCTATAACCTAAACTTAACCTTAACCTAAACCTAAACCTATAACCTATAACCTTAACTAAAACCTATAACCTAAACCAATACCAAACCTATAACTTAAACCCGAACCCATTCTCAAATCCCAAAACCTATAACCTAAACCTAAACCTAAACCTTATCCTAAACCTATTACCTATAACCTAAACCAAAACCAAAACCTATAACATAAACCCGAACTCATTCTCAAATCCAAAAACCTATAACATAAACTTATAACCTAAACCAAAACCTATAACCTAAACCAAAACCAAAACCTATAACCAAAACCTAAATAAAAACCTATAACCTAAACCAAAACCTAAACCTATAACTTAAACCAGAACCCGTTATCAAATCCCAAGACCTATAACCTAAACCAAAACCTATAACCTAAACCTGAACCCATTCTCAAATCCAAAAACTTATAACCTAAACCTAAACCTTAACATAAACCTATAACCTAAACCTAAATCAAAACCTATAACCTAAACCAAAACTAAAACCTATAACCTAAACCTGAACTTATTATCAAATCCCAAAACCTATAACCTAAACTGAAACCAAAACCTATAACTTAAACCCAAACCCATTCTCAAATCCCAAAACCTAAACCTATAACCTAAACTCAAATCTCTAAACCTAAACCTAAACTAGAAATTGAGCAGGGTAAACTGGAAATTGAGCTAGGCAAACTGGAAATTGAGCGGGGCAAACTGAAAATTGAGGCGGGGCAAACTGAAATTTGAGCGGGGCAAACTGGAAATTGAGCGGGGCAAACTGGAAATTGAGCAGGGCAAACTCGAAATTGAGCGGGGTAAATTGAAAATTGAGAGGGGTAGACTAGAAATTGAGCGGGGCAAACTGAAAATTGAGCGGGGCAAACTAGAGATTGAGCAGGACAAACTGGAAGTTGAGCGGGGCAAACTAGAAATTGAGCGGGGCAAACTGGAAATTGAGCGGGGCAAACTAGAGATTGAGCGGGGCAAACTGGAAGTTGAGCGGGGCAAACTAGAAATTGAGCGGGGCAAACTAGAAATTGAGTGGGGGAAACTGGAAATTGAGCGGGGCAAACTGAATTTTTTTTTTTTTTTTTGCTATGTTACTTTTGTGGGTCCCATCATGATGTATGTGTTATATCCAAACCGTCCATATATTTTACGAGCTCATATTAAGACTTGAGACGAAAAATAAGATAGATCTAACTATCAAGTGGACCACACTGTAAAAGGCAATGGGAAATTGAACGTCTACCATTGAAACCCTTTTAGGGGTTACAGAAGTTTTGGATCATTATGAAATTTTTTTTCCCTCTTCATCCAGGTCTTTTTGACCCTATGAATGAACTTACACGAGGAGGATTTCTCACAAACATCACAGTGGGCCCCCTAAAGGTTTCTAATGGTTGACGCTCATTCAACACTATTTCCTGCAATTTGGTACACTTGAGAACTGGATATATCTCATTTTTGGTCTCATACCATAAAATGATATGGAAAAATATATGAATTGAGCGAGACAACCTACGAATTGTGCGAGAGAAGTTAGAAATCCAGTGAGACAATATATAAATTGAACGAAAGAGCCTAGGAATTGAGCGAGACAACCTATCAATTGAGCGATGCAACGTAGAAATTCAACGAGGCAACTTAGGATTTGAGCGAGGTTCCCTCGCTCAATTTCAACGTAGCCTAAACCTCGCTCAATTTCTAGGTTCCCTCGCTCAATTTCTAGCTTTCCTCGCTCAAATCCTAAGTTTCCTCGCTCAATTTCTAGATTCCTCCGCTAAACTCCTATATTACCTCTCTCAATTTCTATTACCTCCTTCAATTTCTAGCTTCCCTCACTCAATTCATACCTTGTCCTACTCAATTTTTAATTTACTCACTCAATTTCATATTTGCCTTGCTCAATTTTTAATTTGACCATGAAGTGATTGAAATTGATCGTGAAGTGAATGAAATGTATTTTCGACCATCGACCTGATGGAATCTTAGAAAATAACTAGGTTGGTTGGCTAAAATAGCTTCTCCTACCCCAAAATCATATGTGGTACGTCAAGTAACTAATTTTAGTTTAGAAGATATTATGAAAAAAAAAAAGAGAAAAATTTATATATATATATATATATATATATATATATATATATATATATATATATATATATATATATATATAGACACACACACACACACACACACTCACACACATATTTATATAAACATGTATTAAAGAAAAATGTAGGTACAATAAAATTCTCCATGTAAAAATTAAAAATAAAACATAATAAGGAAAAAGGAAAAAAAAATTCCATAGCTTGTAGTTTTGGCTACGGTTATAATCCGTAGCCATAGACCGGTCGACCGGGTTGACCCCGTCGACCCCAACTTGCTGTCTTCTTTTTCACTTTCTTTTGTTTTTTTTTTTCCCTTTCCCAGTTGTAATCCCCACTGATTTTTGTGGGTCCCATTATGAGGTATATGTTATATCCAAACCGTCCATCTATTCAGTGAACTCGTATTAAGGCTTGAGATGAAAAATAAGACAGATCTAGCTATCAAGTGGACCACACAGTAAAAGGTAATGGGAAATTGAATGTCTACCATTGAAACCCTTTTAGGGGTTGCAGAAGTTTTGGATCATCATGGAATTTGTTTTTCCTCTTCATCCATGCCTTTGTGACCTTATGAATAGATTAGATGGAAAATAAATGTTATGATGGGCCTTACAAAAATTTTTAACAGTGAAAATCAAATTTCCCGCTGCTCTTTGTGGTGTGGTCCATTGATTTATGGATATGATTTATTTTTTTTGGGATAATGCTCCGAAATGATTTTGAAATATGGATGAACGCTGTGGATATGATAAATACATAGCTGTGGGGCCCCGTAACTTTGATCTCTCCTAAGCCGTTCGTACAACTCTCAGTTAGCGGAGCGTCGGCTCTCGTCTTCGCAGTGAAAAGCAGGGGTAGTTTCGTCCTCAACGTCGCTGTCTGCACGTGCTAGTCTAAGTTGGTAACTTAAGTTTCTATTCCGCAATAAAAACCGCTGGGTAAAAAGTTTTGTCTACAGTGATCATTTTCTCATAAGTCATTTCCAACCGAATGAAGTTAAAACATCATAAACTTAGCCTGATATGGAACTTCGTGGCATTATGAATGTTTCAAACGGTAGTCAATGAATCTACACTGTTTACTCTTGCACGGATCAATTTAGTTTTTGATACATTTCATTTTTGTCTGCAGGTCTCATAATAATCTCCCAAAACTGATGGACAGTATAGATTTATCACAAAGGTGGGATCCACCTAGCGTCCCAGTGCCGCATGAACCTCCTGCCAAAGCCTTTAGTAATCCTGTCATAACGTAAGTGTTATATCCACACCGTGCATCCAATCACAACCATTGTCCAGACGGTTGGGATCCTTGAAGCATGGGAGTATACCGTACGTTTCAGCATTGTTACATTGCATGCGTCACAGCGCTTGAATGGCACAGCAAATCTCGTTCTTGGCAATTTATCATACAGTAGTTTTTCTACATATTTTCAGATTTTGACTTTTTCCTACTGAAATAGTATCTTGCCGAAAGAGTTAAAAATTATTTATTTATAAAACAATAAACTAATTAAGAAAAGTATTTGTAAAAATAGTTAATTTAACTTCTAAATATTTATTTACTTTTCATCGTATATTCAGTTCATGCTGTGATAATTTTGTGAAATTTTAAAAATACTGATATCTTGAAATTTCCACGAAATCTAAAAAATAATTGACACATGAGCCTAGTTAGTCATCAAATACACTGTCACGATACGAGAACATTATACATGCACACAGCCATCACAGACGGCGTACGTATATTCATATGCCAACCGTCCAAATAGGGGAAGCCATGGCTCTTGAATCACATTCGTTGGATCATCCGTTCAGTACAATACGAAGGGTTTGGATTGAATCACAATGCCAAAGATTTTTTTTAAATGTAATTGTATGCTTCGTAGCGAAGAAAAGCAAGTACATTTTCCCTTTGAAAGAAAAGAGAGCTGATCTCATCCAAGGAAGGTGCATGAACTTCACATGCAACTTTCTTCGCTATTCCTTGCCAGCGCATAACTTGTACGGAATATTTGAGCCATGAAAATGGTGGGCCATGCCATGTAGGTTATTTTTGGGAATCAGGCTGCTGCATTCATTAGCTGATCCTCACCATTGAAAATCCGTGGAGGCTTGCTCCTACTCACCATACAGGTTTGGCCTACGTAACGAGTGAGAGGGGATTTTCATGGAAGGTGATCTTAGGGTAGTGGTTCATCTTTTAACGGTTCGGATGGGCCGATGGAAAGATATGGGTACATGGGAAGTTGGGAACTTTCATTCGAGCAGCGGATGGATGCGAACAACGTCTTGTCATTTGATAATTCTTTACACAGTCCCTCTGCACTTCTCGTTTGTTACTGACCATCCATTTACACGCCACCTGGCTCCAAATGGTGGATACAGTTACCTTTATGACGGAAGAGCATGAACGTGCGCAAGTCGAGCAAGCGCCGACATCTGTGCATGAGAGGAAGCATGCGTGTGCTGGTCCGTTGTTTTCAGCGGTGTAGTTCACTTGATGATCTCATGGGCCTGATTTCTTTTGAATTCTCATCATCTTGGTGAGGTTCACTTGATACACAGATCGGATGGCAAATATGGTGGCCCCACCATTGAAAACAATGGAAAGCCACCCAAAATCCTCCCATGGCCACTTGATGGTTGGTTTTTGGGAGCCACCATTTTGCACGGTTTGGATGGTACGAAGAAATCATGGTGGGCTCCAGTCGGGTCCGGTCTCATAAATCACTCCTAAACGGATAATCAGCCTACATAAACGACTAACTGCTCAATGTGTGCCCAGAAAACACTATGCATGCTTACATCTACATCCACGTGGCAGCATACATGTGTCAAGTTAAACCGTTTTAATAATCACCTCCAACAAGGATGGTGCGTTGCATAAGAAATTACATTGATTGATGATCACATGATCGAGATATAAGTCCAACAAATGGACAGTTAAAAATACAACGGTCAATGGCCCATTTTCATCTGACATAATCAAAATTTAGTAACTTTCTAAAATCCAGTGCTTTGGTTGCGTTCTATCATTGTTGGGAAATGTCCATGGCTTGGATTCTCTCGATTGAACGAGGAGAATGAATGCCACGTGTTTTCTGGTCTGTGTCCGTTCAATTTCTGATCTATATGCAACTGGCATACATGTACTCAATCCTTTCTATCCAAATCGCTGGTCACCATTTGAACGGGGTGGATCTTGAGAACGACATTGGTTGGTCAATCCTAACCAATCCATCTGTTGCAATCAATTGAGTGGTTTAAAGCACAACATTCAATGTTCAAGGAAAAGTTTCCATCGACCAGATGATTAAGGTTTTCCATACATGAGGGTAAGTTATTCTGCATGCATATTTACATGAATTCCTGCAAGCTGGATGGTTTGGATTTATTATAGTCCTGCAACGTTTACTTAAAATTTTCAATACTCCTTCCTTATATCATATACTTTCTTGGTAAAACCTAACTAAAATAGGAGAATGCATCTTCTTCGCAACAAAAGTCGGTCACACACAGACCCACCCAACCGCGCAATGGAGAGGCGTTAGACTACGGCGTGTGTTCAGCAGAATCGGCAAACTCACGAGAAATCAAAAACCATTGGCTTGGCATGCATGTCCATCGATCTAAAAATTTCAAATCTTGGGACAATGATCGGATGCTGATAATCATCCTTCACCATTACTTTATCTTATAACCCATTGCCAGGGCTTTGATGCCTTACAGCTAGAACTAAACAAGCTTATTCTACACTGGGAATGGATTAGGTGCAGCCCGGCCTCACTGAACACGGTGCGGCCCTGACCGTGGGCCCCACCTTAATGTATGTGAAGTATATCCATGCAGTTCATCCTCTCTGCCCTATGATTTTAAGGCATGAACCAAAAAATAAAGTCCCTGCAATCTCAGGTAGACAGTACCATCAGAAAAAGTGGCGATTGAACGGCCATAATTAAAAATTTTCTGGGTCCCACTGTAATGTTTATTTGTCATCCAATCTGTTGGGAGGGTCACAGAGACCTTGATGAAGTTAAAAAATAAAAAAATAAAAAAAATATCAATTTGATAAAAAAAACTTTTGCAGTTAACAAGAAGTTTTTAATAATCAATCATTGTTGTTTCCTTTAGTGTGGTCCAACTGAGATTTGGATCCATTTCATTTTCCTTCTTAATCTCTAAAAAAAAGTTGTAAAAACAGATGGACGGCATGGATGTAGCACAAATACATCAAGATAGGCCCCACGGTCAGGACTGCAGCGTGTTGGGTGAGGTCAGGCAGACCTAATCCGCTCCAATCCACACCCGTACACGTGGCATTGGCTTCAAATCCGAACGGCCCACATAGCGAGACTCACTATAGATTGATCAATTACAAAGCACATTTATTAGTAAAATCCTAACCTTTGGTTGACGGACTTCTTTCGTTCTACACAGACGCTTTTGCTGCATTTACAGTCAGTCAGATGTCCACCATTCTACTGTTGGGATCATAGCTCCAGTCTATTTAAAAAAAAATAAAAAATTTCATAAACCATTAAAAATGGGTCATATGGGCTGCACGGTTCAGATATGAGGCACGTGCCATGCGTAAGGTAGAAAGCCATACGATTGCGCGTTACACCGAAACTCACCCAAAATGGGCCTATATCACTGTCGGTTCGGATCGAGTCACACGCACGCAAGGCTTACCGTGGCTTAGTTACCACAATTTAGTATTATGCAAGAAACGCACACTTATAAGAAATAGAACCGCAAGCGAGCGAGCAATGCAGAACGCAGAGTATCGGATCTACACTCGTCTGCGGAGCACAAAAGCGTCCTCAATCATGAAGAGTGAAGCCTCTTTCGCTAATCCAGACCATTGGTTAGGTGCGTTGCGTCTTTAATGAAAATCTTGATACTTTAATCTGTGACTTATAAACGGACAGTAAAAGATAACAAATGAAGCAGAAGAGACATTTAACGGGTACATCCATAATATTTTGTAGGTAATTCTCCATCCCTGTTGAGATGAAAAACATCAATGGTCTAGATTAACGATTCATGGGCCACGTTTGTGAGAATTGAAAACACGTGCATTTACCGTTCAAAGATACGGGCCACGTATGATATAACTCGTCAGCAAAGCACCTCCCTGGAGCGCGTCCCTTCGTCTCTCTCTTCCACTTTTTTTTATCCTTCGCTTATTACTCTGCCCTTCTTTCCAAAAATCCAGATTCGACTCTCTTTCTCTCTCGCTCGCTCGCTCGCGTCATGATTCCCGCCACTCTCTTCAATCTCTATCCCACCGTTTAAAACCCTAAAATCTCTCTCTTTCTCTCTGCAAATCGTCTTCAGGTAAAAAATCATCCAAACCCTCCCTCTCTGGATGCAATTCACGGGCTCTTCGTTGCTCCTCCCAAATGCCGATTTCTAGGGTTTCTTTCTCTTTATTAACATTTTCTTTATCTGTTTTTGTGCTCGTTTAGATTCTCTGATCGGTAGATCTGTTCCTTTTCTATTGCAGAGAAGAGAAAATTTAGTGGAACGACGGTTCGGATTTATGTCCCTCAATCAATCTAGGGCTGAGAAGAGCGAGGCCCAGGTGAGGAAACCGGGTCGATCCGGAAGCTCTAACTACCAAAGGAGCTCCTCGGGTGGGGCAGGGAAGGGCGGCAGCGGGACCGCCCCTCCACTCTCTCCTTCGATTTCCTCGTCGCCCTCGCTGTCAACAAACAGAGGGTATCTTACTTTCTTCATTCTTCTTCTAATTATGATAGAATATTGCTGGGTTTCATCGGACTGTTGATTTGAAGAGAAGGGCTTCGAAAATTAGGGTTTTTTTTTGGGTTGTGTGTTGTAGCTTCAAGAAGTCTGGTAATGGACAGGGAGGGCAGTCTAAGGTGGGCCCTGCGAGCACAAATTCCGAACCGAATGCTGCTATCGCTGCCAACCGTGCCGTGCAAAATGGCACTCATGTCCAATCTCATGTGCATGGTACGGAAATTTTATTTTGGATAGAGATGGTATTTTTTGTTTTTGGGTTTCTTGGTTGTTTGGATTCTGTAGAATAGCTGGAACGTCAGTTGAGTTGTGAATGAACTGGAGGAAAGGGCTTTTCATTGGATCTTTTGATTAATATTTGGGTTCTAACAGGGGTGTCAGATATGCCAGTGTCGGTCACTGCCAAACCAATCGATTCATCTGTTCCAAGAAGCTCCCGATCCCTTCCGAAGGCTCCATCTTCTCAAACCACTTCTGGAGCATCAGATTCTGCAGTTCCTGCAACACCATTGAAAGGCAGTGCTTCTTCTTCCTCTCATCATCATCACTAATACACTTACTATTACTATTACTGCTGCTGCTGCTGTTGTTTTCTGGTTTTACTAGCGTGGCTCAGTTTATTTTTGAAATGTGGATCAGTAATGGTTTATGTGTGAGACTTTTCTTCATATCACAATTGATTTTCCTTTGTTTTCTAGCTGCAGGAAATAGTCTGTTCTTGCTTTTGTCAATTATCACCTTTTAGTTTATGCACTATCATAATTCTTTCTTTCTTTCTTTTTTTGGTTGTTTTTAACATTACACTGATTTTTCTCTACCCTGGTCTTGCCACAGGAGATGCGCCTAGAGCATTTCCTCCTCAGTTTGGGACCATAAGTCCGGGGTTCATGAATGGGATGCAGGTATTTATTGATCATATCTATTTGTGCGTCAGACAGTCATTTGTGATTGCTTATTGTTCTATGAGGTTATTTCCTTTTAATTCATTCAGTTGGAAAAATGCTGTGTGGATGTAGATTCCTGCTCGGACTAGCTCAGCTCCACCTAATTTGGATGAGCAAAAGCGTGACCAGGTTTGTAGTTGCCAGATAGGTTTAATATAGCTTTCTCTTCTTTTGTTATAAACTTATAATGATAGTGGGGCGATGTGATTCACTTAAAAAAAGGGAGAGAGATGGTGGGGCGATATTATGTCTTCCAGTATGCCTTTATGAATAACCAATTCACCATCATCTTGTGCTTGACTCGCTGCCACCGTCTTATTATTATTTTCTAAAAAGTAATGTAATTTATTAAGAGAGCCAAGAGGCCAACACAAACAAATGCAAACCAAAACAAACTAAGATACAAGTAGGAAATCAGGGCACCCACTTGGTGAACAATTTAGCCCGACCAATAGTGCCCAAAAGAAAGCTTCCGGAAACAATGTTTATTCTTCTTGGCCCACAGAGTCCAAAGAATGGCAAGCAACGCCACCCTCTATAGAGTTTGACATCACCCAAGGAACATTAAAAGAGTCCAAAATTCTGTACCAGACACCCCTCCCCTAGCAAAAGAACAATGGATGAATATGTGGTCCACTAATTTCACATCTTTCCTGCATAGGGGACAGATGTTTGGTAGCACCAAAGCCCGTTTGCAAAGGTTGCCAATGGTAAGGACCTTGTTCCTACATACAAAAGGCCAAAACCTTGGGAGCGGCTCCTAAGACTAGAGAGGGCATGTGTGGCAGCGACTATCTTGGGCTTCTGAACATGGTTGGTGGCAACTATATCGGGCCTCTCTCTAGGATATCATATCATAGAAGGACCACACGGAGAATGATCCTGATTTGTTTTTAAGCCAAATCATTGAATCCTTCATGCTTGAAGAAGGTTGGAGCCCCTGCAAACGAGGGAGGAGCCGCCCCATATCTTTGATCCCAGCGTTGTTGAGATTTCTCCTACAAGGAGGGACCCATACACCCCCATGACCCTGGGCCTGAGAAGCAACGGGCGACCGAGACTGCACACACTCCGATCACCCGGACAACCCACCACAATTGCTGCACAATAATCTTCAAGAATGTTGCCAATCAGCTGATATCACACTGATGTTGAAGAGTTAAAAATTTGTATATGATACTATTGGTCTTCCTTGCATCTTCAGTACAAGTTTCCAACAACTGTGTATTCTCAAAGTAACATAGCCCTATGCAACTATTGTTGTTAGTCTCATATCTTCAAATGTGACGTGTTTAAAAGTATGTAGTCTACTTTGCAGGAACGTCATAATTCTGTTAGAGGCGTGCCCACGATGCCTATCCCTCCTGTTCTTAAGCAGTGGCAGATGAGGAAGGATGTCGGTAGCATGAACCAGTCCAACACAGCATCATCTCATCCACAACCACAGGCAAAGAGGGATATACACATTCCTATTCCAGCTGCCCCTGCCGCGACAGCCCAAAAGTCTTCATCTACTACCACATCCTCGGGCTCTATTGATGCTGATCCGACCAGTTCTCATTATATTTCTTCTGTGGATGCTCAGGAAGATAAAAGTTCAACTGCAGATGCCTCTAAAATTAAAAGTGAAATAAGGACGCCCGATCAAGAAGCTTCAGAGAAAGTATCTGGGCTATCATGTCAGGAGACTGCCCCTGCTATGCTTTCAGATTCGTCTGAAAGTGCCCAGAAACTTGAAGGGAGAAGTGCATATAACATGAGCAGTGGTCCAGTTTCTACTTCATTGTCAGCATCCAAGGATAGGATCTCTTTGGAGCAGAATAGAGCCAAGGGTGCTGCCGGAAAGAAGAAAAAGAGAAGGGAATTTCTTTTGAAAGTATCTGGGCTATCATGTCAGGAGACTGCCCCTGCTATGCTTTCAGATTCGTCTGAAAGTGCCCAGAAACTTGAAGGGAGAAGTGCATATAACATGAGCAGTGGTCCTGTTTCTACTTCATCGTCAGCATCCAAGGATAGGATCTCTTTGGAACAGAATAGAGCCAAGGGTGCCTTGGCTGCCGGAAAGAAGAAAAAGAGAAGAGAATTTCTTTTGAAA
Source organism: Magnolia kwangsiensis (assembly GCA_037074715.1). Taxonomy (NCBI): domain Eukaryota; kingdom Viridiplantae; phylum Streptophyta; class Magnoliopsida; order Magnoliales; family Magnoliaceae; genus Magnolia; species Magnolia kwangsiensis. Next base: position 9,700,882 of record CM073589.1, on the reverse strand, counting down.
GCAGATACTGCAGGGACAAGTTCGCACCTGTATATGGCTTACAAGGGTCCAGAGGAGAAGCCTGAGACAGCTATTACTCCAGAAATTGTGGATAGTACTTCTGATGTCAAGCAGGTATCTGCAGATGCTACTGAGAAGGATCTTCTAGCAACTGAGGATGACGCCCACAGTAAAGTGGAAATCGATGATTGGGAAGACGTGGTGGAGATTTCCAGTCCAAAACTGAAAACGTTAGAAAATGGGGAATATGGAAGTGGAGTTTCAGGTAAAAAGTACTCTAAAGATTTCCTCTTGACGTTTTCAGAGCAATATACCGACCTTCCTTTAGGTTTGGAGATTGGATTTGATATAGTACATGCCATAATGAGTGGTCCGGTGGCTAATTCCCATCTTGTCGAGCGTGAATCACATCCAAGTTCTGGATTTAAAAAAGAAAAAAGCAGTGGTCCAGTTTCTACTACATTGTCAGCATCTAAGGATAGGATCTCTTTGGACCGGAATAGAGCCAAGGGTGCTGCTGGAAAGAAGAAAAAGAGAAGGGAATTTCTTTTGAAAGCAGATGCTGCAGGGACGAGTTCTGACCTGTATATGGCTTGCAAGGGTCCAGAGGAGAAACCTGAGACAGCTATTACTTCAGAACTTGTGGATAGTACTTCTGATGTCAAGCAGGAATCTGCAGATGCTACTGAGAAGGATCTTCTAGCAACTGAGGATGATGCGCAGAGTAAAGCGGAAATCGATGATTGGGAAGACTTGGTGGAGATTTCCAGTCCAAAACTGAAAACGTTAAAAAATGGGGAATATGGAAGTGGAGTTTCAGGTAAAAAGTACCCTAAAGATTTCCTCCTGACGTTTTCAGAGCAAAATACCGACCTTCCTTTAGGTTTTGAGATTGGATCTGATATAGTAGATGCTATAATGAGTGGTCCGGTGGCTAATTCCCATCTTGTCGAACCTAAATCATACCAGTTAATCTGTTGTTACTCGGCCAAAAAGAAAAAAAAGAAAAAAAAAGAGAAGTGAAAATACAATATTTATCCTGCTACAAAAGTCAAGGCAAATCATACCGCATGAAATAAGAGGTGTCATGAGCGAATTATACACAATTTTCATTGGTGTTAAGTTTTATATCGGGCAAATATTTTTTTATGTACGGTTCAAATAAGGTTTCTCAAATAAGGTTTCTCACACGATGAAAGGAGTTGATTGCACATAAGTTATGAAGTACCTGTAGAGCTTGTGCGGTTCATTCCATCTCATGTTTCCATGGCCGCGCACCACGTCACTAGTTGTTCACTCCCCAAGTGCAGGGTTGTGATGTAGTAATAACTCGGTAAGACCGAGGTCGAATCCCAAGGGACTGAAACTTGTACGTTATCTAAAACTAACCAGAACTAGAACTAGATTAAGATGAAATCTAAACTAAATGTAATTTAAGAAATAATGGTGAAATAATTATCTAAACTTGAGAGAAATCAGGAGAAGGGAACTAGGGATTCAGAGGATCCACTTGTAGAGATCAGGGAGAATTTATGCTTGCATCAGAAATCATGGAAATTACTGAACTGGCGTTGATCTAGTTTTCAAAGAGATGAAAGGTGTATGAATTAGAATGGATTCCATCACCAAACCATGCCCACAGACTATGGCAAACAACAGAATTAAACTAATTACCAACCAATCATATGTATGAAGGTTAAGAAGGGTACCGTCATCCAACCATGCCCAGGAGACTATGGTGAACAATAGGGCTTCCTAACGTCATAAACATTAAAGAGAATGGGAATATTAAAAGTCATTGCAGACCCATTGTAATTTCAGTCATAATAGACCATTAAAAATCTAAAATATTTTCATTAAAATCAAACTAAAACCAACTTCAATTTAAAAATTAAAATTAAATTAAAAGCATATAATCTCTCATCTCACTACAAGCTTCACCTCCTAGCCCTAGCTAGGAGGATTTAGCCTGCCATGGATGGGCTCAATTCAAATAAATAAAGAGAAAAAGAAAAGGAAAAGAAAAGGGAAAGAAAAAAACCAAGCTCCTCTCTCTCTCCTCTGCCCACGTTGAAACCCAAGCTCGAGCCCTCTGTTCTTCCTCCCAAGACCTTGAATGAATGCTCCCCACGTCCAAAAACCTCTTTTTATAGCTGCTGGAAGGCTGGAGTTAGTGACAGAGTTGTAGCAGGACACGGAGTGCAATTTTTGCAGCCAAGTTCGGTACCATGAAACACGCCACTTTCCTCGCTCAAATTTCAAAGAAACACCGTCCCTTAGTACTTTCTTAGGTCCTCTACATGATAGACGGTTCAGATCTGCCATATGATCAAAGATGGTGAGCCAAAACTGTCCGGAAAAGTCGGTTTTCGCGGATGTGCGAAACCTTTCGCACCATTTCGCTGTTGTGGTCGGTGGGCCTCACAGAAGCATTTTCTAAAAAATCCACCCCGTCCATTGAATTCAGAACGAAATTTCAGTCAAGAATGGATGGTTTTGAACGTTCATTGACGTGTCCCAGAGAAGAAATAACTAAAAGATCAGATTTGAACGCTACCGGGCAGCCCTTTTGTGGCCTCTGTATCTCACACGTGTGCACGCATGGGTGCAAAAGGTCAGCATGATTTTGTAGTTCTCGAAGCCCTCTACACGGTGGACGGATTAGATTGGCCATATGAGCAATGAGTGGGGCCCACTACCGTTCGCAAAAACGGCCAGCGCCGTGCGTCCGTTACGCAGTGCGATTTTTTTTTTTTTTTTTTTTTTTTTTTTTTTTTTTCGGCCAGAGACGGCTTGGCCGTCTCTGACACTTGCCATGCACTGCTACACTACCCTCGCTGTACACGTGCAATGCACAGGTGGGTCCAACAGTGATGTATATGTGAAATCTGCTCCGTCCATCTCTTTTCTCATCTCATTTAAGTCGTTCAGACCGATTTTAAAGAATATCCGAATAGCAGATGGGCCCAGAATCAACAGTTTATGGGCTGATCTGTCAGTTGGAGCACTTCCCGAGATCTTCAATGGCTGAAATTTTATATGTACGGTTAATTTATGGTCCTCAGGCGACGTATGAAGTTTTGAGCCGAACGGATGGTGGGAACCTCGTGATCTTGCATTCTGGACGTCCTTCAGGCCACTTGAGCTTCAATTTCTTACTTTTCTCGGATTTCTGACCGTGTATATTTGTCAATCTTGGTCCCCTGGAGTGTGTCCCTTGACTTTGGCGTCATCAGATCGTTAAATCTCAACTTTTAACGTCCTTTTTCCATCCATGCTCATAAAATCACTTTGCCACATAAGAATGAGAAAACGAGCCATTAGACAGCATTATATTCGTAAATCTAGACAATATCTGGGGTCTAATATGCAATATTTGACCCTCAACACAACCCCCAACCAGCATTTTGCTAGTCCCGAGCAAAATATGCGAAAAATAAGTTGAGAATTATAGGAGAACTTTCTATGAAATCGAGTGAGATTTTGAACAAAATACGAGAAATTTAATATTCATGAATGTTAGAAATTGTATTCTCCTGAGCTCAAACGCACCGTAGACTTCATAATCAAGTGTAAAGCATTAATCCATCAATTAGAAAAATTTTAAACATTGAGATCCATGGATGTATAGTGTAATCTCAGCTAATCACATTAAGATTGAATTTGTTATTTCAGGATCTCATTGGTAACCAGCAAGAGAATTCATGATAACCAAACTTAATTCAAAACTTGCCTCATAGATTAGCCTATTAACTTGTTTTTTCTATTCAAAGTAATGCCAAGGAAGGGGAATCAAATCCTCACCTATAGGGAGCAAACCTATGGTGAAGATCGTACATCTGACTCTATTTAGATATCATTCATGGGGAATTAATTCTACACCTATAGGGCGCAAACCTATGGTGAGAATTATTCACCAAAACCTTTTCCGAAGGTATCTTTTTTTTTTTTTTTTTTTTTTTTTTTTAAATGATCATGACGGACCAATTTTCAAGCGATTTCCTCACATGCTTAGTGATTACCAAGTTAACCCTTCAATATCAGATTGAAACCTTAATGTGAAAGCGAGATGTGACATGTGAACTCATGACTCAATCAATGTTTACAACTTCTAATCATGGATTAATAATTCGAACTAACTGTGAAATCTAACAGATACTGAATTCAAGTGTCATACATGACCAATATCGCGTATCGAAATCAAAGATATCTGTCAAAATCACTTCGAATTCACAGAAATTTTCAGAAAATTTTTTAAAAATTTTCACAATTTTTGCTCAAGACCAAGAAAATACTGATTAGGAAACCTAATCTCCCACCCCCAACCTAAAATCTACATTGTCCTCAATGTAAAAGATATATGAGCATGCAATGCACATGGGACAACGAAAGTAAATGAGAAGTGATGGGAAGATAGTACCTGAATAACGAATCACGAGAGATTTTTCACGAGATCACAGTATGGAAGCTGTCAGCATGAGAGAGAAAGCAGAACAAAAATAACGAAAATAAAATTCTACCTATACCACTTTCGCAGGTGCTCTCGATTGCATTTAGCATATGCAACAAGCCTTTAAACCCCTAGGTTACCCCTAGTGGACGAGTTGTAGTCTCGTGAGGGTTTGCAGTAATGTTACCCATAAACATTGAATCGATCATGCCTCAAGGTTCTCCTTCCGGCCAATATCTTGATAAGTCTCTCAATAAGCTCCTCAACAGGATCATCCAAAAGCCCTTTTTGCAATAGGCTTGGGCGCCCTGGAGCATGACTTTCCAGAAAGACTTATGTACCTCATAAGAAATCTTCCATTGAATTGCTGGAGGTATCCGTAATATATACGATTCACCTAAGACAGAAGAAGTTTCAACGTTAGTATTACATGGTGAATCAAAGACTACAAGTAAATAAAGTTTAGAAAACTTCTTAAAAAGTAATGTAGTCTCAACATATTCCGAAGTTCCAAACTTCGGTTTTAGATTCAGCTCCTCTTCCTTTACTAGTAGACGTTTAGGATCAGGGGAAGAGAGGGTTTCAGAATAAGGGTTCGTTTGGTCAGTGATGACTACCGAGATGTTGTCTCGTAAGGTATCCACTTTATCTTTTAACATGAAATCGTTTGAAACCGCAAAGTGTGCCAAGCAATCCCACGAGTTGGGAAATTCAGATGAGTGTGACTCGTTTTTGTGGCTTGTGATGATCTGCGCAAAGAATCCCTCATCTTTGAAAGTGGATGGAGGTGCGCTCTCTTGCTCCAGTCCTGCACAAATAGATTGAAAATCAGTAAGTGAAGCATTGATGTGATCACTCTGTTCATTGAAATTACTCAATTGAGGCGCTGAATTCTCAATTGTTTGTAGCTCAGATGGTGGCCTCAACTGAGTGGTTTCAAATTCAAGAGTCGTAGCGGGCAACTCCTCCTCCCGAATCATATCGTCATTCAATTCAAGGGAGTGGTCTAAACATGCCTCACAAGAGTTAGAAGAGTCGGTTGTAAGAGGTTCATTCTCCACATTTAAATCAGGCATGTCAGATGAGTGGAGTAGATCTTCCTGACCGATCACTTCGTGCACGTCTTGATCGTTGACCTGGACCAGATTTGAGATTGATTCAGGGAGAATTTGGGCTGCACATTCATGACCATCATCCCAATACGCATCATTGTCTAGTCCAGTGCAGTGCACATTCGGGATGAGATTACTTTCCTCACATTCTACACCTAACATGGGTTGAGGTTTGCATAAACTAACTTCTTCCTCATCATTGAAATCTTGTGTGTCATGTAAGGAAACTGTGTCATCATCAATGTATTTAAAAGACACCCATGTATCTTCACCATTCTTTCGGACAGTCATCGAGATTGACTCATCGGAAAATTGAACCACATGCTCATTAACGGAATCCAACTCCTCATTCCAAATTCCAGATTCTTTTAAAAGTGAGTGCGGATCACTTTCTTCGCATTGTATTTTTAGATTAGGTCGTGGCTGGGATGACCGAGCCTCCTCTATCCTATCAAGACGCGCATCGAGTCCTTTCATTGTTTCCATTACTTTTCTCATTTCCACAAGACAGGCTGAAAGACTACGCTGATACGAATCCTCTTGGATCGTTTCTGGATGGATTTCAAAGGTAGGGGATCCAAGAGAATAATCATTATAACATGTTATTGGTTCATCTTCACAGCTTTGATGTTTCCACTGGTTATAGTCATACTGATCATACATGGGAGAATATGATGGCTGATAATAATCCTCATTTCCATAATTACGATCGTATACAGCCCTATTAACCGATGGAAGATAACGTTCTAGTCGGTTCTCAATGTCTGTTTGTGATGGAGAAAAATCTTGAGGTATACGTTGAATTCCACAACCCTCGGGCATTCCCCAATATCTCCCATCCATCTCAGCGTATGCATGTACCCACGATTCCATGGTAAAACCCTAACTCTGAGTCTAATCCTAGAACAAAAGAAAAGTCCTATAGAAATATGGAAAGAAAGAGAAGAAGTTAGAAGGGTGTTACCAAGTAAGAAGTTCCTATGTTAAGATCCTGCAGAAAAAAAAACAAAACAAGTTAGTTTCTAAAACAGTTAGTCTAAGATTATAAAATTTCTAAAGATCCTAATAGAAAAAAATAAAGAAATTAGAAAAGATATCACCAAATTAGAAGTTTCTATCTCAGAATCCTACAAAATAGGAAAGACAAGTTAGTTCAAAAAAAATCAGAAAAATCTAAACCTAAAACTGAAGTTAGTAAAAATCCTAATATTAAACTAATCCTAAAACTAATTAATTTCAGAAAAACGTAGCCGACAGTCCCCGGCAACGGCGCCAAAAACTTGTTCACTCCCCAAGTGCAGGGTTGTGATGTAGTAATAACTCGGTAAGACCGAGGTCGAATCCCAAGGGACTGAAACTTGTACGTTATCTAAAACTAACCAGAACTAGAACTAGATTAAGATGAAATCTAAACTAAATGTAATTTAAGAAATAATGGTGAAATAATTATCTAAACTTGAGAGAAATCAGGAGAAGGGAACTAGGGATTCAGAGGATCCACTTGTAGAGATCAGGGAGAATTTATGCTTGCATCAGAAATCATGGAAATTACTGAACTGGCGTTGATCTAGTTTTCAAAGAGATGAAAGGTGTATGAATTAGAATGGATTCCATCACCAAACCATGCCCACAGACTATGGCAAACAACAGAATTAAACTAATTACCAACCAATCATATGTATGAAGGTTAAGAAGGGTACCGTCATCCAACCATGCCCAGGAGACTATGGTGAACAACAGGGCTTCCTAACGTCATAAACATTAAAGAGAATGGGAATATTAAAAGTCATTGCAGACCCATTGTAATTTCAGTCACAATAGACCATTAAAAACCTAAAGTATTTTCATTAAAATCAAACTAAAACCAACTTCAATTCAAAAATTAAAATTAAATTAAAAGCATATAATCTCTCATCTCACTACAAGCTTCACCTCCTAGCCCTAGCTAGGAGGATTTAGCCTGCCATGGATGGGCTCAATCCAAATAAATAAAGAGAAAAAGAAAAGGAAAAGAAAAGGGAAAGAAAAAAACCAAGCTCCTCTCTCTCTCCTCTGCCCACGTTGAAACCCAAGCTCGAGCCCTCTGTTCTTCCTCCCAAGACCTTAAATGAATGCTCCCCACGTCCAAAAATCTCTTTTTATAGCTGCTGGAAGGCTGGAGTTAGTGACAGAGTTGTAGCAGGACACGGAGTGCAATTTTCGCAGCCAAGTTCGGTACCATGAAACACGCCACTTTCCTCGCTCAAATTTCAAAGAAACACCGTCCCTTAGTACTTTCTTGGGTCCTCTACATGATAGACGGTTCAGATCTGCCATATGATCAAAGATGGTGGGCCAAAACTGTCCGGAAAAGTCGGTTTTCGCGGATGTGCGAAACCTTTCGCACCATTTCGCTGTTGTGGTCGGTGGGCCCCAAAGAAGCATTTTCTGGAAAATCCACCCCGTCCATTGGATTCAGAACGAAATTTCAGTCAAGAATGGGTGGTTTTGAACGTTCATTGACTTGTCCCAGAGAAGAAATAACTAAAAGATCAGATTTGAACGCTACCGGGCAGCCCTTTTGTGGCCTCTGTATCTCACACGTGTGCACGCATGAGTGTAAAAGGTCAGCATGGTTTTGTAGTTCTCGAAGCCCTCTACACGGTGGACGGATTAGATTGGCCATACGAGCAATGAGTGGGGCCCACTACCGTTCGCAAAAACGGCCAGCGCCGTGCATCCGTTACGCAGTGCGATTTTTTTTTTTTTTTTTTTTTTTTTTTTCGGTCAGAGACGGTCAAGCCGTCTCTGACACTTGCCATGCACTGCTAGACTACCCTCGCTGTACACGTGCAATGCACAGGTGGGTCCAACAGTGATGTATATGTGAAATCTGCTCCGTCCATCTCTTTTCTCATCTCATTTAAGTCGTTCAGACCGATTTTAACGAATATCCTAATAGCAGATGGGCCCAGAATCAACAGTTTATGGGCTGATCTGTCAGTTGGAGCACTTCCCGAGATCTTCAATGGCTGAAATTTTATATGTACGGTTAATTTATGGTCCTCAGGCGACGTATGAAGTTTCGAGCCGAACGGATGGTGGGAACCTCGTGATCTTGCATTCTGGACGTCCTTCAGGCCACTTGAGCTTCAATTTCTTACTTTTCTCGGATTTCTGACCGTGTATATTTGTCAATCTTGGTCCCCTGGAGTGTGTCCCTTGACTTTGGCGTCATCAGATCGTTAAATCTCAACTTTTAACGTCCTTTTTCCATCCATGCTCATAAAATCACTTTGCCACATAAGAATGAGAAAACGAGCCATTAGACAGCATTATATTCGTAAATCTAGACAATATCTGGGATCTAATATGCAATATTTGACCCTCAACACTAGTTGACCAGACTTAGAAGGCAGTGCCTATGAGTGACGCGGATGGATTCGGATTGCGTACTGAGTAACTCAGTACCCTAAGCGTACTGAGTAAACTCTGTGGGCCTACCTTCATTCATGAATTTTATCCAACCCGTTCATCCATTTTACTAGATAACTTTAGGGCTTTAAGCAAAAAATTAAGCCTATAAAAAGATCAAATGGGCCATACCAACGTAAACAGTGTGAATTGAACTTCTACCGTTGAAAAGTTCTTGGGGACCACATAAGTTTTAGATCAAGTTGATATTTGTTTTTTTCCCTTCATCCGTATCTGTTTGATCTTATGAACAGGTTGGATGAAAAATAAATATCACTGCGTGCCTTAGAAAGGTTTCAACGGTGAAAATCAATATTTCCACTGTTTCATGTGGTATGGTCCGGTTGAGGTGTGGATATACTTCAATTTTGATCTCAAGGCCTAGAATGATCTTTAAAAACGGATGGACGGCATGGATGAACCACATGCATTCACGGTGGGTCCAACAGAGTTTACTCAGTGTACGATAAGAGAATCCAATTTCGACGCGGATTGCATGATGTGGACACACCACCGACCTCGTGGTGTTCTTAGTGGCAAATTTCTATGACCCCACCCTGATTTATGTGTTACATCCACGCTGTCATTTGATCATTTTAAGACATGAGCCCCAAAAATTAAAAAATCCAAAGCTTAAGTTGACCGCAACATCAAAAGTTGTGGGGCTTAAACGCTTACCATTGTAAACTTTTCAGCACCACAAGTTTTGAATGGAGTTGATATATGTGAGTTGATACCTGTGATTTACTTTCGTCTTGGTCCGTCTAACTTTCTTAACAGGTTTTATGGAAAATAAGCATACATTGGACCCTAAGAAGGTTTCAATGGTGGGTATCATTATCCCCTTCATTTCTGTCGTATGGTCTCCTTGTGCTTTGAATCTCCTGTTTTTTAGCTCATGTTCTAAAAAGATATTTAAAATATAACACAAGCATAATGGTCGAGCGACATAACTTTGCCATGTCTACAACCACCGTGGTCGGCGCAATCAGCTCAGAGCGTACTAGCACAGGTCGAGTTTCATGATGAGGACGCGGATTAGCTTCTGCCCCTCATGTTCCATGCTCGAGACGGACTGGGCTCGGATGGGACGCCATGATGTATGGATTACATAAACACTGTTCATCCATTTTTTCATGTCGTTTTAGAATTTGAGCGCAAAAATAAAGGATATCCAATGCTAAACTGGATCACACGGTGGGGATTAAATTTGTAACGTTGAAAAGTTTTGGGGGACCACGGATCAAGATATCATCTTGTTTTTTCCCTTCATTCGTGTTTATGACCATATCAATGGATGGAAAATAAACAACACGGTGGACCATAAGAAGGTTTCAACGGTGGGTGTCTTCGCACCGCTGCTCCCTGTGGTTCGGTGCACATGAGCCTTACATTTGCCTCTCTCTCTCTCTCTTTTTCTTTTTTTAATTTTTTTTTAACTAATCTAAAATGATATAGAAAAATTGATGGATGGGGTGGATAAGAGTCATATATCACGGTGGCCCCTCGGAGCCTCTACCTGTCCCGTGCTCCAAACAGGCGGTCGTAATATCTAATCCGCGCCCAAGTGATGAACGGCCTCGATCTAGCACGTGTCAGTGCGCATAGATATCTATTCGACACCTTAGACGAGCCTTTTAACCGTTTTGTGCGGAGAGGACAGTAAACTTTATTTGAGGGAGTCATTTTGATACTCTGATAGTGAAACTTAATAGACAGGCACTCAATCGTATATATGGAAAACATTAACTCAAATTAAACCGACTAAATCGTGGATTTTTTTTTTTTTAAAAAAAAGACACCGTCGCTAGATCATGGTAAAAAACAGTATTTGCTGAAGAATCCTAACCACCAATTCGTACACTCTGTTAAGAAAGTACCATTGCATATTTCATTTTTAACCGTCCAATAAATGTCCACCAATCCATCCTCACCAGATAATCCAACTGTTGGTGTTTTTTTACGGGATGGCTGTCCTGGGTCGGATCTTCTTCTACCTGCACAATCCATAGTACAAAGGGAACCCTGGCTAGAGCCAGGGAACCTCCGATGATTAAGTCAGTCTTCCGAACAGTGACAAAGGGTTTCTTGAGTTCGGTCTTGCGTACCTTTCTCTATAAAGAGCTTGGATATTTATAGATCTTAAGAATCCTCATCATACGAGGATTCTTCTCCTGGTTATCTGGAGATTTAATCTTCTTCACTGATTGCGCCCGATCCCGAGATCCTCCGGATCGGACACCCGTATTCCTAAATTTTCGGAGCGGTATTTGTATTCATACCGCCGTGTCCTATCTCGGCTCGGTCGTTACCGACTATAGGAGATTCTCGGCCGGCTCAAGAGCATAAGTTTTCTGCCTTCTCACGGGTGGAATAGTCTCGATGATTATCCGTCGTCCTTCCTTACTTCGTGGCCGACAGAAGAACCAACTCATTAGGTCGGTTTTATTGTATCGGTCGAGTGACTTATAACATTCTCGGCCTTCTGTGAGCTTATGCATATGAGGTTATCTCTCCGACAGAGTAACTTTAGTCGTCTTGTGCTTATGTCACTTGGCCTATCCCTTATTCTCTCGGCTCTTACCGTTGTCTCGGACTCTTCGGACAGTGCCGGCGGAGCCGACCTACTTGGAATCCAAGTCTCCGGACTTAACATATTTTTCCCCAACAGTAAACCCCCCTTACTCCTTGTGTCGTTCACAGCATCAAGAGGTAATGAGTCTTTAGGTCGGTTCGTATTAAAGTCTGAGGTCATGATGAGGCATTTAATGCCCTTTGCGTCGTCCCTAACGTGTGACGGTGCATCTCCCGAGGCCGCACGTGCGGCCAGCCGTCAGGTCACTTCGTCCCTTATGGGAGTTGGACGCGTGGCGATGGCGTTACTGCGGTCAATCGGCGTGCGCCACGTGTCGAGCGAGGGAGTCGAGACGAACGCCGTTTCGCTTTTTCATTAATTATTTATGCCACGTGGCACGGATATAAAACGGCCAGGCGGGAGGAACGTATAAATTTTATTTTCGCCTTCCTTCCTCCCGCCTCTATATCCTCTTTCAAGATTTCTTTCCTCTTCTTCTTCCTTCCCTCCGCTGTCGTTTCCTCCTCCGTCAACTCCTATTGCATCCGCTATTATCTTTCCCGGTGAGTTCTTTCCTCCCATTCCTATAGACGTAAATGGCTGCGCGTGGCTCTCAAAGCCCCCAGGAGGGGATGTCCGGAGATGAGGGTGTGTCCCAACATCTCTGGAATATTGCAGAACCACCCTCTTTATTGACGGAGTTCGTCGTTGGTGCGGATGGCACATTCCGGCTTGTAAGGGGGTCGATGACTCATCAGCTGAGCGTCCCGCCTAAGCCGGTCCTTCCAGTGGTGGAATGTCTTTGGTAACCCGTCCAGGGAAACCTAATCTTGGGATGGATCAGTTGGAGGAAGAGGGAGAATATGAAATAATTATAGCTGAAGAGGTGGATGTTCCAGATCCTGTAAACCCAGCTATAGAAGCTTATGAATCCTCTTATAAGAGAAAAGGAGCCGAAGACGATTTGAGCGGTCTGCTCACCTCAATTTTAACTGAGTCCGACCTAAATCGAATCCGGGCTGGATTTCATGTTCATGACTCGGTCGTTCTTCGTCTTCCTCGTTCGGACGATTTGCCCGACCATCCCCTTGCGGGGATGGTCGCTATTTTTCAAGTCGTGATGCAATGTAGTCTGCGCTTGCCACTTCAGCCCATTGCTCGTGATTTCTTGTCCCGAGTCAAACTCACTCTCAATCAGATTGTTCCAAACAGGTGGAGGAATTTGTTTGAATGCGCCGTGCTGTGGGCCGAATTATAGCAACCTTCGCTAACAGTCGACGAGTTCCTCTACCTCTATCAAGTTAGACCAAGCCCAAATTTTCCTGACCTATACTTCTTGAGTGCATGGTGAGGCAAAGGTGGGTCTCTGATAACCGACCCACCCACTTCTAACAAATACTAGAAGGAGAGGTGGTTTTGGGCGTGCGGACAATGGGAGTCGGCCGATGTGTGGCCGTACGAATCTTGAGTCTCTCGCTCGTTCCGGAAAGCAGGTGACTCAGTGACTCGGCCCGATAATTTTTATTCTTCCTTATTGTCTCGTGTTAACCCTGACCTCATGATGCCTTGAAGATATTTTGAAGAAAAGAGGGAAGCTCGGGTCCGGCGCTTTAGCTCGGATCAGAGAACTGAGGAAGCTGAGTGAAGGAGACCGATTTTGAAAACTGCTGCTACAACCCGAGCGTCTTCATCTCACGGGTTTAGACTCGTTTGTCTCAGGTAATTCATCTCGCTCTGTTTCACTCTCTCGGTTTCCTTTCTAATCCGTCTTCATTCTTCTTTTCAGATCTTCCTGAGGCTCGTCCATACCTTAGGTCTGCTCCTGATAGCATGGTCAGGTCCCGTCCATCCTTAAAGCTAATGTCTAAAGTTAGGGCTCTTCTGATGTCTGCCCTTTTGTCAGGGTCTCGGCCTTCGAAGCAATAAAAGACCGTTGCAAAGGCTAAGGAGCCAGCTGCCCCGTCTGCTCCTGTCTCCGCAGCCCCGCAAGTGGTCGTGCTCTCTGACCCTAATGAGAGGGTGGAAGAAGTGGAGTCGAGCCTTCTAGTCTCTCAATCGGCTCCCGAGCCAAAACCTGTGGTAGAAGAGGTCACGAGACAAAGAGAGGCACCAAGCGGGGAATCCTCAAGGGGGGAGATGACTTAACAGGAGTTGTCTCCCTTTTCCAAGGTCATATCGGGAATGATCCCTTGGGCCATCGCTCATGGGGGAGAGAAGGACTTCACCAACTTCTACAATTCCTCGACTATGCAGACTCTCGGGCATACGGCGAGGATACTCTTTGAGGTAAAATCCATTCTTTTCAATTCTCTTTTACTTTCGGCTAAGTTCTTGGTCATAACTTTATCATCTCTCGTTCGCAGTTGGCCCCATGCATTGTTAAGGCCTGCTCAGAGCTGACTGCTACTCAAAAACTCGCGACCGAGACAGAGACAGCGAAGAGGATTGCGGTCGAGGCAGAGGGTCGTCGAGAGATTGTCGAGGGTCGCATCAGCATTATGACTTGCGACTTATCAATCGCCAGGAAGGCAGCCGAAGACGCCAGGAAAGCGGCGTAGGATGCACGGATGGTCCTTGAAGGGGCTAAAGCTGACAATGCCCATCTGACCTCACTCCTAAAGGAGGCTGAGGAAAGGCATCAGCATCTTCTTCAAATTCATAACACGTGCGAGAGCACTCTCGCTTGGTCGAGGGCCGACGCTACAGTCCTTATCCAAGAGGCTCAGGAGGAGGCGCGCCGAGTCAAGGAGGCACAAGAACGAGCCGTGGACGCCTTCCTTGAGTCATCGGAGCTTGTAGAAGAAAGGGACCACCTTTATCAAGGTGGTTATAGGGCCTGCATTTTGGAGATGAAGGCTACCTTCCCTGACCTCGATCTCTCTGCTTTCGATGTCGATAGTCATGAGGCTGAGGCAACTGGTGTCGAGGCCGCCGACGGAGAAGCTCCTGCCGCGGACGCTGCCGCTGACGAGGCTGGCCCTTCTGGCTCAGTCTAGGGGGTGGTCTCCGACTGAGAGGGGTCACTTATTCAGTCGGGAATTGTGTCATCTATTTTTCTTTCTTGTAGTGTTACCTTAGGCTGTAATTCGACGCTAAGCATTTGGAAAAAATAGAACTTTTGATTTTATTAAACTTGCTTCAATTACATCTTTCTCCCATTATTCTTTAGCACTTTTTATTCTACTTTATGGGTAATAGACCTTGAGATGTTCTGCATTCTAAGGGTGAGGCAACAGCTGCCCATTTAGATCTTTCAGCCGATACGTTCCTGGACGGATGGTGTTTGAGACGACATAGGGACCTTCTCAATTGGATCCCAATGTGCCCGCCCCAACTTCCTTTGTGTTTGGGAACGTCTTTCGAAGGACCATATCCCCGGCTTGAAACCGTTTGACTTTGACTCGACTGTTGTAAAACCGAGACACTTGCCTTTGTCGAGCCATCATTCGTATTCGAGCTCTTTCTCTTCTCTCTTTCAATAAATCGAGCCCGAGTGATAGGAGTTCATCATTTTCTTGTTAACTAAACGTGTTGACTCGGGCCGAGCTAATGCCGATCTCAACCGGGGTAACTGCCTCCAAGCCATAAGAAAGGGAGAAGGGAGTTTCTACCGTGGCAGTCCGAGCTGTCGTTCGATAGGCCCACAATATATTTGAAAGTTCCTCGGCCCATGCTCCCTTTGTCTAATTGAGCTTCATTCGGAGATGCCGCTTTATAATTTTGTTAACGGCCTCGACCTGTCCATTCGTCTGAGGATGATGAGGCGAGGCGTACACGTTTCGGATCCCGAGATTGCTGCACATCTCTTGGAATTGCTTATTATCGAACTGTCTCCCGTTATCGGTGATGATAGTTCGAGGTATCCTGAACCAACAGAAGATATTTTTCCAAACAAAGCCTGTGATTTTTTGCTCGGTAATCTTTGCTAATGGCTCGGCTTCGGCCCACTTTGTGAAATAGTCTACTGCAACCACAGCAAACTTTGTCTGACCCTTCCCTAGAGGGAAGGGTCCGATGATGTCGATCCCTTACTGTGCAAAGGGCCATGGTCCAGACATCGGAGTCAGTTCCTCGGGGGGTTGTCTCGGGATAACCGCAAATCGCTGACACTTGTCGCATCTTTGGACGAACTTCTTATAATTGTGTTGTATAGTCGGCCAGTAATACCCCTGCCGTAACACTTTGTTGGCGAGCGAACGTCCTCCTGAGTGGTTTCCATATATTCCTTCGTGTATCTCCCGTAAGACATATTCGGCTTCATGGGAATCCACACATCTTAGCAAGGGAGCGTAAAACTCTTTCTTGTATAGTACCCCATTCAAGATGGTGTAACGCGACACTCGAACCTTTAGCCGTCATGCCTCGGTATAATCTTCCGGTAGCTCTCCATCATTGAGATAACGGACGATGGGATCGAACTATGCAGGTTCTGAGTCAATAGGGAGTACAGCCGAGTCTGTCGGCTGATTTATACTCGGTTTGGCTACGTATTCGATTGGAACCAACCGAGGTATGTCATCTTCGTCAGCTGAGGCGAGCTTTGTTAACAAGTCAGCTTTGGCATTGTCGGTTCTGGGTATACGAATCACTTCACATTTCTGAAATCCGTTAATTAACTCTTTGGCCTTTTTCATGTATGCCTTCAGTTGTTCTTTCCGAGTTTGATAGTCATCAGAAACTTGGTTAACGACTAGCTGCGAGTCGCTGAAAACACTGAGATGAGTTGCACCTAAACTTGCGGCAAGTCGAAGGCTGAGTAATAAGGCCTCGTATTCTGTTGTATTGTTTGACACTTGAAATTCAAGTCGTAATGCATACTGCATACAGGTTTGATCAGGAGTTTCCAATACTACCCCGGCTCCACTTGCCTTAGAGTTGGATGAACCGTCGACGAATAACTTCTAAGGAACTGTGTTAGGAAATGGGTCGAGAGAAGAAGAAGTTGTTGCCTCAGTAACCTCTTCAGGGTCAGACCTTGTGTTATATTTGGAGGTTACTTCAACAAGAAAATCAGCAACAGCTTGTCCTTTTATGGCTACCCTTGGCCTGTACTGTATGTCAAACTCGCTCAATTCGACAGCCCACTTTGTAAGTCGGCGGGAAGCATCTGGTTTTGAAGAATCTGGCGCAAAGGTAAGTTGGTCACAACGATGATGGTGTGAGCTTGAAAATATGGCATAAGTCGTCGCGAGGATACCACCAGGGCTAAGGCTATTTTCTCGAGTTCAAGATACCTTGTCTCTGCCGGTAGTAAGGCTTTTCTGATGTAATACACCGGTAATTGTTTCCCTTCGTTTTCTCGTAAGAGGGCCGAGCTAATCGTTGCTTCGAATACAGCCAGATATAGCAACAAAGCTTCTCCTGACTCGGGTTTGGACAACAGTGGTGGAGAACCAAGATAAGACTTCAATTCTTGAAATACTTTTTCACACTCTTCCGTCCATTCCATCGTCTATCGTCCCTTTAATTGCTTGAAGAACGGGAGACATTTATCTGTGGCTCGGGAGAGGAAGCGGTTAAGCGCGGCTACTCTCCCTGTCAGCCTTTGAATGTCTTTAATTATTTTCGGAGATTCCATGTCGAGCAAAGCTTTAATTTTCTTAGGATTCGCTTCGATCCCTCGCTGACTAACGAGGAAACTAAGGAATTTTTCCTAGCTAACACCAAAGGCACACTTGCTAGGATTCAACTTCATTCTGTACTTTCATAAAGTCAGAAACATTTCTTCTAGGTCTGCCACATGGTCTGCTGCGTGTACGCTTTTGACGAGCATATCATCTATATATACTTCCATAGTTCGGCCGATCTGCCGAGCAAACATTTTGTTCACTAACCTTTGATATGTCGATCCGGCGTTCTTCAAACCAAACGGCATCACTCGGTAACAATAAAGGCCTTTGTCGGTGACAAAGGTAGTTTTTGATTTATCAGTCTCATGCATTACAATTTAATTGTAGCCTGAATAGGCGTCTATAAAACTAAACAATTCATGGCCTGCAGTACTGTCCACTAACTGATCAATGCGGGGAAGAGGGAAGCTATTCTTGGGGCAGGCTTTGTTCAAATCTGTATAATCTATACAGAGACGCCACTTTCCATTAGCTTTTCTCATGAGCACGACATTAGCTATTCACTCTGGATAGTAAATCTCTTCAACGAATTTGGCCTTAAGGAGCTTGGCGACTTCCTCTTCAATGACAGCGTACCTTTTTGGGCCAAGAGGACGTCTATTCTGTCGGATTGGCCTGTAAGTCAGGTCGATGTTGAGTAGGTGCGTTATGACCGTGGGATCGATCCCGGGCATATCTTCGTGGCTCCATGCGAATACATCAGCATACCGCCTAAGTAGAGCGATCAGTTCTTCTTTAAGAGGTGAGATCAAAGATGAGTCGATTTGCACTACTTTCGATTCGTCTGTCTCGGTTAATGGTTATGAGATGAGTTCTTCCATCGGTTTTCCTCGTTCGTGAGATCCGATACGGGGGTCCAGTGATTCGATCATCGATATCTCCATCGGCGCTTTAACTGCGGTCGCATTGCATCGCCGAGCGTCTTGTTGATCTCCTTTCACAATTCCTACTTCCGACTCGGTCAAAAATTTTATGGAAAGGTGGTAGGTAGATACTACAGCTTGAAGAAGGCTTAGAGATGGCCGACTGAGTATAGCGTTATACACCAAAGATTGGTCGACGATTAGGAAGTCGATCATCGCAGTTGTCCGATGAGGCGTAGTTCCGGCAGTGAGTGGTAATGAAGCAATTCCTTCAGGAAATACTTGTCCACCCGAAAATTCTATAAGCGGGGTTCGGACTGGACGTAAGGCCGACTGTCCAATTTCCATTTTGTCGAACGCTTGGGTGAACAACACATCCGCTGATGACCCAGTGTCAACCAGTATTCGGAACACTTTCCTGTTGGCGATGATAAGAGCAATGACAAGTGCATCATCATGAGGATGATGGATGCCTCGGGCGTCATCCTCAGTGAATGAGATGCAATATCGTTCTTTTTTCTGCTCCTTGGAAGGTCGGGACAGCAGTAGAATCTCAGATTCCGGACGATCGATGCTTCTGGCGTAATTTTTTCGTGCCTTGTTGGAATCTCCACTGCCCTAATGTCCTCCAACGATCGTCCGGATTTCTTCCGTAGGTCGATCTTCGCTCGGTCCTGCTGCCGTACCAGGTCCTTCCGTGTGTTTCCTGAGTTGGCCCTCCTTAATGAGCCGCTCGATTTCATCTTTCAAGTGATAACAATCACTTATATTGTGGCCGTGGTCACGATGATAATGATAGTACTTGTTCTTATTCTGGCGATTCGGGTTTCCTCGGAGTTTTCTGGGTCAGTTGACGAAGCCCTCATTTTTATTTCCATCAACACCTGCTCCTAAGACTTGTTCAGAGGGGTGTATGTAGAAAATCTTCTATCGGGTCACTTTTTCGATCTGCCATCGTCTCGTGCCCTATCATCTTTTCGTTTCTTCCCTCCTGCTGAGTCGGCTTCTTTCTTGGCTGACTCTTCAACTGAGGGTTTTGCATTCTTAACCTTCTCGCTCAGGAGTCGGGTTTCTTCAGCGTCGGCGTATTTGTCCGAACGAACCATAAACTCTCCTAGAGTTCGGACGGATTTTTGTCTAAAGATGCGAAAAAGGGCTTATCTCGTACCCCTTGTATGAATGCATTTAGCGCAGTCTCCTCTGAGTGTTTCCGAACCTTTAGAGATTCAAAATTAAAAAGCTTGATATAATCTTTCAACAGCTCTCCTTCCTTCTGAACTATGTTGTTCAGATGTGCGGTGGCTTCAGCTTTTTCTTTCCGCCGATGAAGTTATTGAGGAAAGCGTCACTGAGTTCAGCAAATGACTTAATCGACTTCGGTTTCAATTGTTTGAACCAAATCCAAGCTACGTCAGTTAGTGTGAGGGAGAAGGCTCGACACATAACGGCGTCTGAGGCATCATGCAGCTCCATGTAGGTTCTGAAGCATTCGATATGCTGTCGGATCAATTTTTTCGGAGAAGAGAATTATCTGAGGTAAGCGGAACCTCTCCGGCAACAGTTCCTGCATTACTTCATCCATAAATGGAGAAGCTTTTGTCTCGAATTTGGTCAGATTTGTGTTCTGACCGTACTTTATGTCTGTCATCTCTCTCTCCATCTTTTCCCGGACTTCATTTTTGAAGTCCTGTATATCGACTTTCCAAGGTTCCGTACTCTCCACCGTTTCCTCTACAGGAAGTCGACTTCGCCTCCTCTGATCTATTGTATGCTGCAAATCAGAGAAAAGTAAAGCGGTCGTTACAGAGTGAACCAGCTCTGGCTGACTTGGTCCTTGATGCTGACTTGGTCTTTGAGACGACTGCGGAGCAGTAGGCTGTGGTACAGATGGTGGCGGAAGAACCTGTGCTGACTCGTGACGCTGCTGCATCTGCTGATTACACAGTCACTCCAACATGTGTTTCATAACAGCCATCTCGAAACGCATCTCTTGGACTTCTCGATTCAACTGTGCGTTCCCTCGGTTCGAATGGCTGGTATTCGGAGCAGATGTTGTAGGCGGTGCCACTGCAGGTATCGTTGGGGGAGCTCCTTGAGCTGTGCTGGCAGCGGCCTCCCCCGTTTCATCTTGATCCGTCCTCCTAGTTCTCGTCATTCAACAGATTGTAGAAAATTAGTTTTTTGCTCGTTTCCCACAGACGGCGCTAAATTGTTAGTGTGTTTTTATGGGACGGCTCCCCTGGGTCGGATCTTCTTCTACCTGCACAATCCATAGTACAAAAGGGACCCTGGCTAGAGTCGGAGAACCTCCGATGGTTAAGTCAGTCTTCCGAACAGTGGCAAAGGGTTTCTTGAGTTCGGTCTTGCGTACCTTTCTTTGTAAAGAGCTTGAATATTTATAGATGTTAAGAATCCTCATCATACGAGGATTCTTCTCCTGGTTATCCGAAGATTTAATCCTCTTCACTGATTGCGTCCGATCTTGCGCCCAATCCCGAGGATCTTGGGATCGGACACCCATATTCATGGATTTTCGGAGCGGTATTTGTATTCATACTGCCTTCTCCTGTCTCAGCTCGGTCGTTACCGACTCTAGGAGATTCTCGGCCGGCTCAAGAGTATAAGTTTTCTACCTTCTCACGGGTGGAATAGTCTCGATGATTATCTGTCGTCCTTCCTTACTCCATGGCCGACAGAAGAACCAACTCATTAGGTCGGCTTTATTCTATCGGTCGGGTGACTTATAACATTCTCGGCCTTCTATGGACTTATGCAGACGAGGTTATCTCTCCGACAGAGTAACTTTAGTCGTCTTGTGCTTATGCCTCTTGGTCTATCCCTTATTCTCTAGGCTCTGACCGTTGTCTTGGACTGTTCGGGCAATGCTGGCGGAGCCGACCTACTTGGAATCCGAGTCTCCGGACTTAACATATTTTCCCCCAACACCAATAATCCTCATTTTACCTCATGATACATCTAAAGTGGACCCACATTTTGGACAGTTTAATTGGAATTGATGTTATGCCACTCATGCAGTTTCTAAATAATTTGTAAGTGCCTCCGTATCATCCATCACGCTCAGCCAAAGGACCAAAGTTTCTCTGTCCAGGTCAAAGGATAATGGTAAACGCCTCCCTTGAGATTTATGGCTGTTGTAATTTCCATTTATGGCTGCATACACCTCTGCGTGCAAGAGAAACATGTCCGGAGCTGTAAAAATACCCTGGTTCGAGACGTTTGTTTTGTGGGCAAGTGGGGTCCACCTTCTGTATGAATGATATCCAACCCGTCAAGGATAGTCTCTACATGAAAATTAGAGCCCAAAAGATAAGGGCCTGTTTGGGAGCGTGGATTTGAAACCCCAGGTTCGGACTTCCTTAGATTTGCAATTCTCTTGTTGTGTTTAGTACCCTAGATTGAGATTCAATTTTAGGGCCTGTTTAGTTTTCCATAATACAGGTAAATTGCTGTAAATCACTGCAAAAAAGTAATTATTATATTCTTTCACCTGTTTCGAAACAAGTGAGTAACTTTACTTGGGAACTGGTCCAAAAATGTTTACTTAAATTCATGGGCCCCACCATAATGTATATAATATATTCGTGTCGTCCATCTGTTTTATTAGAATATTTTGAGGCTTTATCCAAAAAAATTAGAAAAATCTAATGTTCAATTGGCCCATATGAAAGGAAACAATGGACTTAATTTGTCCACTGTTGAAAGTTGATTCTTTTACTAGGCCTACATTGAGGTTTATTCACCATCTAACCTGTTCATAGGGTCACATGGACATGGATAAGTAAAAAATATAAATATAAACCTGATCTAAAATTTCTAAGGGCCTCAACAAGTTTTTAATGGTAGGCATTTAATTCTCATAATTTCATGTTGTGTGGTCCACTTGACCTTTGGATTTACCTAATTTTTGGGCTCATGCCTTAAATTCATTTGGCGTAATGAATGGGCGGTGTGGATAAGCTGCACACATTATGGTGGGCCCCATATTTATTTTACAAATTTCTCGATTTGAGTGCTTAAAAAGTAACCAATCAAGTCAGCATCAGGAAAGATGAAGGTAAATGAAGGTAAATTACCTTGGTAAATAATGATTACTCATTTACAATGTAATTACACTTGAATCAGAAAACCAAACAGGCCCTAATACAAAAGTAGTTATTCATATTATATTTGCAGAGGTCTGAATTTAATTATTAAATAAACTTTAATATCTCTAATTAGTGAACTTATGTCATTTTCGATACAATGGTTGTAATAAGCCCGTTGAAATATATACTTTGCTAAAAAATGATGAAATTTCAAGTCTCGGATGAGCCACAAGTACACGATCATGTCCGAGTGACTAACCAATGATTTTTAACTATTGATTTACATGGACAATGTTTGAAATGTATTAATCATCATATTAAAGTAATTATAGTAATGCAATTGATAATCTAATTATTTTAGGATATCATTAGTAGGTCATGTGTCAAATAGATTAATAATCTAATGATACATATGTTACACATTCAACTATGGTAATGATTTTAGATGTAATCCAAGGTCTCATGTTAGATTTCAAACAAACCCTTTGATTGACGGGATTTGAAACCTCCACTTACTTTGTGGTGCCAAACAAATCAAGGGATTTGAAGTTCCCTCAAATCCATGGTGTCAAACCACCCCTAAGGCTAATCAATCACCAAGTGAGCTATAATAAAAAGCAAACAACCGCCCAAAAACTCAAAATCCATGGTGTGGGCCATCCTGATGGCTGGATCAGCTTGATTTCGAGGGTGTCCCATTTTCATAATAGAGTGATCATGTTAGATGATTGGATGACATACATGCATTATGTGTCCATAATTTGGTGCGTATGGTAAATCATACAATTCCCCATTGATTGTAGTGCTAATTTCTTCCACAAATAAAGGTATGCGTTTACATTTTCACGAGACTCCATTCATGGCTCAATGGTAAACTCTATGAGTTTCAACATTGAGGTCTTTGACTCGAGTGCTTATTATAGGATGTGACTGTGTGTTTAAAAAGAAAAAAGTGTTAGATTTCCATCGCAATCCAAAAAAACAGGCATTGAAGCTTGATTTCAATAAGTCAGCCTGAAACCTACACCAATATGTATTACAACCCATATCATAAAAGTAATGAGAGTGACCGTTTCAACCACCGTTATCATGCGGAACACCTTGAGTTCAGCTCAATTTCTATAAGTGAGTGCTGAGCACTTTCAAGCCTCAACAACATCGTCTGAACTATCTAAAGAAATTGACTCCTCAGATGCATCCATACAGCTGGGCATTCATTAGAGGGATTAGGAGTTAGTGTAAATAAAAGGCCCTAAAAGGAAAAGACAATAGCCTAAAAGGACAAATGAAGTCAATGATAAGAGCCTCAATGAATTATGACCTAATTGGAAGTATAGCCCTCCATTGGCATGGTATTCCAATTATTTGGAATAAGGCTTGACGGGTGGGGCCCGCATTTTGGGCAATTTCAACCGTGGTGTGTGTATGCCTGGTGTGGACCCACTCGGTTGCATGAGCATAAATGGCCATGCTCGTGCCCTGCCAATAACTATCCAAATCCAACAAACGGTTTTGGTGGAATATAAATATAAATGTAAATCTCAGGAAGGTTTTAACATAATAAAACTCTTTTTTCAGTTTTCCTTCTCTTTTAGCACACTTACGTTTTTTATACACATCATTTTTTATAATATTAAAAAACTTTATTTTTTATAATATATTTTAAAATAAGCTCCCACAACGAATGAACAGCGTAAATTTTTCACAAACATTATTGTGGTCCCGACTTAGCATCCCACCGCAGGAACTTGGTGCGAAAGCCGCTTTTGCTGGAAATCCGCGTACTCTGCCACGGTACCCTTTGGGTGCTGTATTCCACACCACGCAATCGGACAGACATTAGATAACTGACAGGTTGATAAGCGGGAGTCACTATTGAAGTGATGTCACCAGGATCGATGGGATCTACACGATGTATTCGTTGTATCCACACAATCCCTCCAATTAGAGATATCAATTTAAGGCGTGAGCCAAAGAATGAGCTAGATCTAAACCTCGAGTGGATCTTACTGCCATTATTGAAACCTTCCTAAGGTCCATTCCATTATGATGTTTATATGTGATCTAACATGTTCGTAAGTTAAGATAGAATTAAAGAAGGGAAAACACAAATTTTATCTTGATCAAAAACTTTCGTGGCCTTAAGAAATTTTTAATGGTGAGCGTCACTCTATCAACTATTTTCTATAGTGGAGTCCACTCAAGCTTTGGATCTAACTCATTATTTGGCTCATGCCCAAAATTGATATCCCCGAATGGATGAATGATGCAGACACAACACATACATCATGGTAGGTCCCATAGAACTTGGTGACATCACTTAAGTGGCGAGTGTCGATACACAACCTGTTAGGGCCTGTTTGGGAGCGTGGATTTGAAAGCCATAGGATTGGAAACCCCTTGAATGATCTTAAAAAAACAATAAATGGCGTGGACAAAACACTTAGGGCCTATTTGGATTCGCGTATAGTATTGTATTATACTGTATTTGAGTACTATTCATGTATACATTGGATGGTTTTCAGAATACATCCAAATCAATCAGATACAAATCAATGTTTGGATTGGAGGTATTATTTGGCATAGTATACAATACTTTATACAGATCGATGTTTGGATAAAACGTATTATGTCTGCGTATTGTACAATCTTAATTAGGTCAGGTGGCCTGTTTGACGTATGGAACTTTCTGATTTTTAGCCTAGACGATTTTCACGTTGAAATGTACCAAATGAACGGTCCCGATCTTACACTGCATAGGTACTAGATATCTTGTAATCGTACAAATTTCAAACTTTCATCCATTGCCGAACACAACACAATGAATACAATGTATTGACTGCAAGCCTATATTCTGACAACACTATACCGCGCTTTCTTTTTTTGAAAACGGTATGAAATCGCGCGCATAGGATACGACGCTTGTACGCTCCTATTCAAACACTGAATAATGGAAATATTCGGGAATATTCAGTTATAATATGATACAACGCACTCTTATACACAAATCCAAACAGGCCCTTACATCACCGTGGACCCCACAGAGCCGGGCGGGGGTAGGATGCAATCCGCATCCTGGATTTACAAACCTCAGTGTGTTTGGCACCCTGGAGTGTGAATCAACTTTAATCCAAAAATACCTATGCATGGTCTTGTAACACCCCGGGTGTTTAGGGGCCATGTAGGAACTCGGTTCCTGAATTCTCAAGTGTCATGGGTGCCCTAATGAACTTTAAATTTTAATTATATTTGGATAATCTCATAAACAATGAAGAGTTTAGCAAAGCAAGAAGCATAAGTAAATCATAAAGCAGTATCAAGTGCTACTAAATATAAAAATATCCAAATCACAAATCTTAAATCATTTAAATAGGGAACTAGTCCCACCCATACATGACCCAAAGTGACTAGATCCCTGGCCCATACCTAGAGCTGGGCAACGAACCGAGTTGGATCGGATTTGATCCAACTCGATCAGGTTCGAAATTTATAGGTTCTAATCCGAACCCGATCAGATTCGGGATCGGATCCGAGTCATTTAACTCGAATAGATCCTAACTCTTGCTGGCGTGAATCGATCCGACTCCGACTCGGTCAAAAAAACCAAGTCGGATCGGATTGAGTAAGGTTCGGACAAAAAATTGATGAACGGTGTGGATAAATAAAAAAAGGTTCAAAATGGGCCCCACATAATTTCCTCAATACGAAAAAAATGGACAGTTAGCTTATGAAAGAAGCTTTACACCACATAGAGATTGCTTCAGGAAGAAGCTTTACACAGTAGACGTAGCTTCTTGGAGAAGACTCCCAAGTGTCCAGGGGTTGGTGTTCTATGGGGCCCACCATGATGTATGTGTGTCATCCATACCGTCCATCTATTTCTATATATCATTTTATGATACAAGAAAAAAAATGAACTATATCTCAATCTTAAGTGGACCACATTACAGGAAACAGTGTTGAATGAATTTTGACCATTAAAAATGTTTTGGGGGCAATAAAAGTTTTGGATCAAGCTTATACTTATTGTTTCCCTTCATCTGGGTCTTTATAACCAAATCAACCGATTGGATCTCAAATAAACAGTACAGTGGGTGTAGCATCCCGAAAATCGGGGGGTCGAGCAAAAACCCAACTCCCGAGTTTCAAAATGTTATTTATGCAACATAGATATGTATGATTGAATGTTGTCTGTGATAACGCATTAAACATGAGTGAGATTAAGCTAGAACAGCATATCATACTCCAGAGACGGTTAAATTAACAAGCGGAAGACTGTGATAGTATGTATAACATATATAAACTGTTGTATGCCTCCAGAGTGTGGATATGTTACCAGGTTATATACATACATGTATACTCCAAAAGTAGACAACGAATATACATGAGTGCGCTAAAAATATAAAATGACAAGTGTCAAAGTATCTAATCAACCTCCCTGTAATCCCGTCAATCAGAACACGCATAAAAGAGGGATCCTCCTCATCATCATCAAGTCCAGCTCCGCCTCGCAGGCCGCGCTATCATCTGCAATCACAAAAAGGTCTGGTGGGTGTCCAGGAACACCATCCCGTAACGTGGGAGTGAGTAGCTAACTCAGTGGAATAATAGAGCAAAGATTAACATGTTATCAAATCAATCATGCGATAATAGTAAAGCAGTAATTCAAACATTCCTAATACTGTTGTTAATGCAATTATGACATGACGTGATGTATGCCCTCACCGACGATCACCCTCATGCGGCAACATCTTACGACCGCGGCATGCCACACTCCCTAGAGTGCTCCACATCTTCCAGGCACATGCAATGCTATGGTGATATGAATTCCAAGTTGTTATTAGTCCATTCAAACAGCAGGATTGGGAAACTAAGGTACTTCCCTTGTATCAATCCCAACACAGATCCTGTCTAGGGTCGTCACTCCTAGTAATCTCATACGATGTATATTTCGTAGGTCACTGCAAGGGCTGCCAGGGCTGTTGCTCGCACTCGTTGCACCGCTCCCCCATCACCTTATCAATACAGGCCTACCGTACTCTACTGCAACGGAAGGGTCGTCGCCTCCCGTGGACTCAGAATACGCTCGCGGTCACTACAAAGGGCTCGTCGCCTGATCAGTGTAGGCCGACAGCTAGAATATAGTGTCCCATACCACCATAATCTGCTCACGAGTCTAGGTGCTCACTGGTCACTACGGGGAGGTTTGTGGCCCCAGCGTAGGCCGACAGCTCGACCACGGTGTCCCATACCACCATGCCCGACTCATGAGTCTTTATGGATCAAGGTACCATGGTTAACAGGGTTTACAATGGTAAGTTCAGTACCCTAGGTTCAAGCAGTTATGACTCATGCAGGGTGAACATACAATGGCCAGTCGAGTTACTTGACGGCTCGACTAGCGCGATCGCATCTCAAGTTGACGACATGAAGTGCGTAAAACACTTCGTGTGGCCTAACCACTGCCGCTAACTCCAGAACACGGCTCGCGTTCATCGACGTGTCGTTCGTGGCGAAGATAAACTAACCACGAATTCGCTCGGTTACCGACTGCCTGGACTAAGTATAGTCCCAAACAATCATGGAATCATGTCAGCATTCATGTAAGAGTAATGGAAATGAAATACAATCATGTGAGCATGTTAACACCTGTTATAACGTACAGCTTAAGTAAATCATCCTACACATGTCTTTCACACATATAATGAAATTATGCATATCGCCAAGATATAGGAAATCCTCTCCATTAGCCTATTAATTGAGAATTCAATCTCAACTAAACCATAATGAAATCATCAGTACATGTTATAGCATACCACTTAAGTGCAACATCCAACATATGCATTTCATACATATAATGAAATCGTACATACGGCTAACATGTAGGAAATCATTTACATCAGCATATTAATTGAGAAATCAATCTCAAATTAATTCATAACACCATTTAATTCAATACATACTAATACAAGCATTTATACAAACACTTACACTACACACTTGAGTCTACATATAGTATGTCGACCCGAAATGTGCATTTAGGCGAATCTCTTCGCCAAACTAATTATGCACGCATTCCTAACATTCTAATGCGACAACAAACCATGTCAATCACGTCAGCAAAATATGAATGTAGACTGTACTTCCTACAAATGACTAAAATGCCCTAAATCTCATATTCTTCGTTAATTTACGAAACAGGAAACGGAGAGCATGTTGTATATGTCAAACGGCGATGCCGTCGAGTATCTACTATTAAACGACATTGAAAGCTTTGGAAACAGTCAATCAAAGCGTCTAAAATCCGCACATTTTCCCTTTTAGGGATGAGAATTCGAATGGAGCGTATACGCTTCGTCTACGGCGAATAGAGAACCTGATTTACGAGATTTATTAACTAACAAGCTATGGAACTAAAGAAGCATCAAATCAGCAACTTTCTAGGGTTATTTCTTACCTAGAAACGCGAAGAAATCACCGGCAAAGTGATTGGAATACGCCGCTTAAGCATGTGCAGCAGCAGCAGGAAAAGCTCTCCCACCTTCTCTCACAAACTCTCACCTTTTCTCTCTCCCAATCTAGGGTTTTTGCAAATTCGGATGGGAGAGAGGAGTGAGGGTTTCAAGCCCTTTTATAAGCCCAAACTTGCCCGAAATAGGCTCGGGAACAAGTTTCACTAGAGGGGTAATCAAATCGAGGCTGTTTCGGTCCAAAAGGGCATTTCTGGTGGTCCCCTGGTCGAATGCGATCGGACTTAAGCTCATGCGTACCAGATCTAGCGCACATTAAGTTTTCAGTCCGGCAGGGTTCGCAGATCGCACGTGGCGGATCAGTTTCAGTTCAGCGGTCACCGCACGTAGATCAGGGCTGGAAGTCTCATAATATAAAATAGAAATTTTTCCTGATCCGAGGGTGTAATCTGGATGAATTCTGACGGTCAGAACGCCTAATACTGACGCGTCAAGTCGTATGCCAGATTTGAATTTGAAATTCCAAATCTGTCCCTATTCGCACTCTCTTCGGTCCGGGCTCAATGAAATAGTCTGTGATTATCGGTTTGACTTGATTTTCGAAATGATTGTCAAGTCTAGCTAGGCGGTTCTAA
This sequence comes from Magnolia kwangsiensis, assembly GCA_037074715.1. NCBI lineage: Eukaryota > Viridiplantae > Streptophyta > Magnoliopsida > Magnoliales > Magnoliaceae > Magnolia > Magnolia kwangsiensis. Next base: position 9,671,588 of record CM073589.1, on the reverse strand, counting down.
CGGTCTAAGATAAGAGGTATCGGACTTTCGACGCCGGTCTAGATCCAATACAAAATTTCAAAGTGGTCCAGAGAACAAACCTGTTTAGAGTTTGATCCAAGGTTATAGAGTATTATGGAGTCATACGTTCTACTCGATTTGGGTCTTGTAGAACGTATTTAAAGTGATCAGGGACTATTTTCCAGCTACTCCAGTGTTGCGCTAGCTAACTTATGCTTAGTTTCTAAAGGAATTAACCCTAAGTGATTTCTTTGGCTATGGAATTGGGTTCTAAGCGATTTTTCAGGTGTTTTAATTGACCCACTGTCTAAGGACGTCAAATCCCAGATTGGCCAAAATTCGGGGTGTTACAATCTACCCCCCTTAAAACACAATGTCGTCCCCGACATTGGCAAAGGGCAAGGAGTACTTTCACTAGGGAAGGTTCAAATCCTATTTAATAACCTAATCGTATGTATATCCGAACTCAAAGGTTTCGATCTTGGGCCAGTGGGAAAGAGGCCAACCACTCTTCCGCTGCGCCACTCTGATCAAACGGTAGCGTTGACTAACCTAACTGGATTGGACTCAATACGTTCTACCGTCCTTAAAATTTAGTTTTACTTAAGGTTGAAGAATCTTAGCATCGATCCGTATATCAGAACGAGGCGCAACTTAGGAGCTATCCTTGATCTAAAATGGAAACAACCTTTCTCTACATGGTTTTCCTTGCTAATGATGCGTTCTATGGCATTGGTATCTATGGTAATAGAGACGAGCCTAAGCTCTATAGTGGTTGAGTTCAGGGGTAGATATGAGTTGGTGGCAAGATGTTTAATTCTCTACTAGCTTTAAGTCCTTGCCATTTCCCAAAGACAATGTGATCCTGTTTGGTTATAGGTGGTTGGGTCATCTCAGAAGAAAGGTTGCGTAGTAGGTCTGAGCCGGATACATAGACTTTCTGTCTAGCTAGAACAGAAGATTTATTGTATCAATTCTTAATCCGAGTCGATGCCGATCTTCTGCTTGATTAGAGCATTGGATTTAATGGTAACTACTAGGATTAAAAAGTCGATTCAAACCGCGAATACATCGCTTACATGTAGTTCCTTTATTCCGCATTCCCGAATGTAATAAGCCCTTGGGGAAGGCAATTCTAAGGGGCGTGCTAGTACATTCTAAGTTCAATCTGAGGGAGTTATAAATGTTCCCTGAGAGTGTATGGTTCCTTCCTATGGGAAACAACAGAAGTCTATAAGCCATAAAGGAATCTACCGAAGGAAGGGAGTCCCATTCCAACCAAATCTAACCTACTATCCCTTAGCATATATAGGCCTTACACTGCCTAAGACAACTAGTAGCCTAGTCTGTAACTCTGTAGCTATAATCCAAAGCCTAAGATTATACGGTAAATGGCTTTCCATTCCATTTCTACTACAGGGAATTCTTCTATTGCTTAGGGTCAAGATTTGTCTAACTGGAATTGGATTTCTTATGTCGTCAGATCCTTCAAATCTAGGAGTGCTAACACTAGATCCAAAAACGCCTAGGGCCTATGTAGCCGGTAGCGCTTAGTTGTATTAAATGGAACCGCATTCCTAGTCCCATAGCGGGATAGGGAGTGGCATGCTTGGTTGGAGGGTGGGGTGGGATAAAAATCTAATTTGTAGGCTGAATCCCGGGAGTTATAATACTCCCAATCTAGGGACAATACCTCACAACAAAATGAATCGGCATGCATTTCATTCAACAAAATTCGGCTATGATAAGGCCAAACCACAACACAAACACAGTTTCTACCTGTAACTTCACTAAACCTAACAACAACAAAATACAGAAATCCTTAAAACAAAAATCAAACAATCTACAGGGCAAAGGCATAGATGCCTAACTCTACCAAAGGACTTTACCACAGTCCCGACTTACCTTCTTTATCCCTGTCGAGTCTAATACTGTCTGTTGCTCACTAGAGCTCTCTCAGCCATATATTTTCAGTATCCCTTAAGCAAAGAAAATGGAGAAATAGGATTGAGAGGGAGGATGGTGAAAAGAGAGAAAAAGGCTAAAACGGCTTAACAATAGCCATGGAAAATGGGAGAAATACAAGGAAATGGCTAACCAAACTAGAAAAGGGAGATCTAGGTGTTGTAGAGGGATGCTTCAAGCTCCCCTAGGATGTATTTTCAGAAAGAAAAGAGAATGAAAAAGGGGAATGGAGCACCTCACGATTTCAGCTCGATTTGGGCGTTGTAAGAGCTCCAAACGATGAAACTTTTAAGAGGAAGGGCTGCAAACTGAAATAGAATGGTGCCGAGTGGTCTTTTTCAACCAAGGATGGATTTGGGAGTGATTTAAAGTCACGATTTTTGGAATAGGGCAGCAAAAATGAAAATGGAGCTTGAAATGGGGGCCGTTTGTGAAGGAAGTACATCTTTTAGGGGGTTTCAAGGTACGGACCGCATACCAGGGGGCTACCCTAGCCCCCAAACTCCTCCAGCCCAAAGGTCAGACCCATCTGACAAGTTTGACCGGCGATGCATCGCCGAACCGGCGAAGTTGCAAACTGGCCACTGAGGCCATATGGGATGGATTCCCCTTGCCCTAGGGATTCCAAAAAGGTATGGTTCACACTCTGGTTCATTGTAGATTGCCCTAGGGAGGCCAAAACATTTGTAACATCCATTCGAGGATTTTCGGGGCCAATCTTCAATCCCGAATACAAAACCCTATCATGCAGCATATGATTTTGGGGTAGAAGGATCTAGTACATCCATCTAGCCCATTAGTTACTAAAGAAAGTGAATTTAGAATGGCCTTATGGCCATTTTTCATGAAATTTTACTATTCACTGTAAAATTTTGTGAAATTAAGATTTTATGTTATTTTCACATTATTATTGATTCCTAACATGAAATGGATAAGAAATAATTAAATATTGGGGTGGTGAGAGGAAGAATTTCGAAGATTTTCGGTGAAACGGGGTTTTTAAGCCCTGGCGATTAAATACAGGGGTCGTGGTCGAATGCGATCGGACTTAAGCTCATGCGTACCAGATCTAGCGCACATTAAGTTTTCAGTCCGGCAGGGTTCGCAGATCGCACGTGGCGGACCAGTTTCAGTTCAGCGGTCACCGCACGTAGATCAGGGCTGGAAGTCTCATAATATAAAATAGAAATTTTTCCTGATCCGAGGGTGTAATCTGGATGAATTCTGACGGTCAGAACGCCTAATACTGACGCGTCAAGTCGTATGCCAGATTTGAATTTGAAATTCCAAATCTGTCCCTATTCGCACTCTCTTCGGTCCGGGCTCAATGAAATAGTCTGTGATTATCGGTTTGACTTGATTTTCGAAATGATTGTCAAGTCTAGCTAGGCGGTTCTAACGGTCTAAGATAAGAGGTATCGGACTTTCGACGCGCGGTCTAGATCCAATACAAAATTTCAAAGTGGTCCAGAGAACAAACCTGTTTAGAGTTTGATCCAAGGTTATAGAGTATTATGGAGTCATACGTTCTACTCGATTTGGGTCTTGTAGAACGTATTTAAAGTGATCAGGGACTATTTTCCAGCTACTCCAGCGTTGCGCTAGCTAACTTATGCTTAGTTTCTAAAGGAATTAACCCTAAGTGATTTCTTTGGCTATGGAATTGGGTTCTAAGCAATTTTTCAGGTGTTTTAATTGACCCACTGTCTAAGGACGTCAAATCCCAGATTGGCCAAAATTCGGGGTGTTACAGTGGGCCTTCGGAGGATTTTATTGGTGAATATCCATTCATTATTGTTTTGTTGTGGTGTGGCCCACGTAAGATTTATATCCTTATAAATTTTTTTATCAAGCCCTAAAATAATCTGTAAAAATGGATGAACGAAATGGATGAAACACATACATCATGGTGGGGCCCACAAAGCACCGACCATCAGCCACAGTGGTGCACTTGTACTTGCTCTGTAGCTAGCACCAGCTGTAAAGATGATCTAGCTACGTGTCATGCGAAGACGAGCACTAACGCTCCTCGAGCTCCGAGTTGTACGAACAGTTCAAAGGAAATCCACGTTACATGGCGCCATAGTGACGTGTTTACTATATTTACACCGTTCATCTATTTTTAGAAATCATTTTAGAGCATTATCCAAAAAATGAATCATATCCAAAGATCATCTGGACCACACCATAAATAGCACTAGAGATAATGATTTTCACCATTAAAAAATTTGTAAGGCCCACCTAACGTTTATTTTACATCCAATCTGTTCATAAGGTCGCAAGTACTGAAAAAACATATTTCATAATACCACAAGTACATGATTGAAGAGGAAAAACAAATTTCATATTCCTATGACCCTAAAAAGGGTTTTAATGGTAGACGTTCAATCTCCCTCTAATTTTTCCACTGTGGTCCAGTTGATGGTTAGATCTGCCTTATTTTTTGTCCCAAGCATTAAAATGAGCTCGCCAACTGGATGGACGGTTTGGATATAACACATACCTCGTGATCAGACCCACAAATCTTACTGATGTTACATCAGCTAATTTGCTACGTACACCACCCAATCCGCTTCCGTCAGTGATAGCCTGTAAACACATGCTCCCGCCAACCATCCTTCAACGATTAGATTGCGTACTGAGTAAACTCTGTTGGGCCCACCGTGAATGTATATGATATATCCACACCGTCCATCCGTTTTTCCATCTTATTTTAACGGTTGAGACCAAAATTTAATCATGCCCAAAGATCAAATGGACCATACCAAAGGAAAAAGTTGGAATAATGATTTCCACCGTTGAAACCTTTTTAGGGCCCACAATGATGTTTATTTCTCGTCAAACCTGTTCATACGATTACACAGACACGGTCACACGGATGAAGGGGAAAAAACAAATACAAGATTGATCCAACACTTCCGTGGCCCCTAAGAAATTTTCAACGGTAGATATTCAATTCACACTGTTTCCTGTGGTGTGGCTTGCTCAAGCCTTAAAATTATCTGGTAAAATGGATGAATGGTGTGGATAAAATACATAAATCACGGTGGACCTCACAAAATTTACTCAGTACACTTAGGGTACTGAGTTTCGCAGTACACTATCCGCTTCCCTTCTTCAATATCAACGCTGTTACGATTGTCTCTTTTCCGTATACGGGCAGCTGTACACCATTTCTCTGTATATACATCTCTCCAACGATAAATCACATGAAGCTTCTGAAACCCAACGACAGAACACGAGAGATTTGATCTACCAGAAGACATCCAGCCATCCTTCTTCTTCAACGGAAAGGGAGACACGTATATATAGACAGATAAACAGATACAAAGAGAGAGTGGTTTTTTGGCGCCGAATGAAAAAGCTAGGCGGTAAAACTTTATTTTTTGAAAATAAGCATGGGAAGTAAATCTTTAGAGAGAGAGAGAGAGAATTTTACGAAAATAAAGAAATGTTTACATCCCGAGTCGAGTCGGGTCGGGTCGGGTCGGACCCCTTCGGTCTAGATTTTCGGATCGGTTCTGTCCGGATATACCATTATCCGAACCCAACCGAAAAAAAGATCGGATCTAGATTTACAGACTCGATCAGGCCGATCTAGGCCGTCGGTTCTGTTCGGAACAGTACCGAGTCGGGTCGGATCAAATCGGATCCATCGGATCGGGTCCAACATGCCCACCTCTGCCCATACCTCGCGGTAGCCCGAACTCAGACTAAAAGGATCCACCGAAAGTCTGGAAGCAGGGAAGCTCTTCTTCCTTATCCATGCTCACCCCGCTTGGCTCGTCCAGCTCCACCTCACCTGCATCTAGTAAAGGATCTGGTTGATGTTTTAAAACACCATCCTGGAGTGAGAGTAAGTAGGTAACCCAGTGGGTGCCATTACCCAAAAGTTACATCAAATAACAATTCCATGATGAATTTAATAAAAAACATAAATTCATAAATCACTAACTAGTCTTTGTTAATGCGTATGCATAAGTTATGTATGATACATGACCTCACCTACAACACTCCCTCGAGCGACTTCGTCTCACGATCACGCATGACTAACACTCCCTCATTGCGACCTCAACTGCCAAGTCACCGAATCTTATGTAATGCAATGTATGAAAAATATTAACCGACTATTTAGTTAATTCTGTTCATCCAGCAGGTTGGAAAAACTGGTACACCCCGATAATATCAATGCCTTCATCCATTCGTGAGACTAGGACCCCTCAACGTGCGAGGCCAAGACCCCGCAATCCTTGATCCCATCGGAGTCTCTACCCTCAATTGTAAGCACGTGAGGAGTGTTGGGAAGCGAAATCGCTTGCGGTCACTACGGGAATGCTCGTCACCCCAGCATAGGGCGACAGATCAGACATAGTGTCCCATTCCACCATGCCCTGCTCACGAGACTATGGATCAGTTTTTAGTTGTTGTCAATGGGCGATGGGTGTTCCGCATTCCAGACAGGCGTGAGCAAACATGGTTAACAAGCATGGTTGGTTAGTTAATGGATTAGACCGCCCAAATTCAGGCGAACATGTAACGCACGACATTGGGTGTAAGTAACCCACTACTGTCGCTCATTCGCATCCACCCAAACTAGTCAGTCTAGTCACGGGACAGCCCGACCAATGGGACCACCCTCACAAATTACAGATACCTAACCAATCCAGAGAATGCACGCTATGTTCAATAACACTTTTAAGCAGTTAAGAGTTCATCTTCAAGTTCAAATGGAATTAAACGTGTAATACATCAAACATAAAATTTCAGGATATTAAGATGAATGCAACTACTCTTAGCAGCATAAATTAGACATGTGTGTGAGTGGTGTCGGATTCCCTAAGAGGTAAAAGGTCACACATCATCCATAGTGCAGGGAAATACTATCATGCATTCAACAAGGAAGAATATGCAAATATCTGATGTAAGAATGAACATGCAGCACAAATTCTATACCCAATAGTTTGGAGATTAATCAAACATCAATACATGAAACACAAATTTTATTCCCAAATAACTTGAAGGCTAATCAAACATCAATTTACCATCGCATGCATGTTGGGTAGATGTATCATATAGGTTCCTAACTAGTTTTTCTCTAAATTACATATGCACATCAATCTAGCATCCATAATCATTAAATTTATCCTAGAATGGGTACTTGTTGAGGGTCAAATATTACATATTATACCCTAGTTATTACCTGAATTTACGAGCATGATACTGTTTAATGGCCCGTTTTATCATTCTTGTGATGCAGGGTGTATTTGCGAGCTTAGATCGAAATAAGGTGTTAAAAGCATGGATTTAACGCTCTAATGACACTAAAAGCAAAGGACGGACTCTAGGGGACCAAGATTGACGGAATTACACGTCAAAGATCCAAGAAAATCGAGAAACTAAAGCTTAAGTGGCTCAAAAATCGTCCAGAATGTAAGATCATAGAGTTTCCACCATCCGTTCAGCTCGAAACTCTATGTGTAGCCCGAGGACCATAAATTAACCGTACACGTCAAAAATCAGCCATTAGAGCACTATGGAATTGGCCCAACGGACAGATCAGCCCTTTAAATCCTTAAGTGGGGCCCGCCTGATATCTGGATATACTTCAATATCATTCTCAATGCCTTAATGTGGATGGGGAAAAGGATGGACGGAACGGATTTCTCACGAACATCACAGTGGACCCCACGTGTACACATGCGTATACATGGTATAGGTTCACCGGCCGCGCGCTGGTCTTCAAGAGTTCGGTCAGCAAGCGCTGACCGAGGATTTCTTTAAATTTTAAAAATTTCAACAGCAAAGACGCTGCCAACGCCGGTTCCTCTTAGTGGGGCCCACCCCTCATCCAAATCATCCATCTGGACCGTTCATTGTGTATCAACCTCATCTAGGTGTCCTTTCTCCACCATGCAAAGCCGACGTGTGAAGATCTCTACCGCATGCAAGATGAACGGTAGCACAAGAGATTGTGTGGACCACACCAAATCAACTCCAAATACACTCCTTTCCAGATGATTTTTCGCCCTGAAATCAATGGACGGAGTGGATTTCATTGAAAATAACACTGTGGGGCCCACCGACCATCACAGCGAGCGTTTGTGCGAGCTCTATTCCGCAGCAGAGCTTGCGGGTGATCCTTGTGGGCCACCATCCGATCTCAACGGTCCAATCCGAGCTGTCCATCAGATTCCCATGGAGCTGCTTCTTAATTCCTGGGTGGCAGAATTGCAAAAGATCAAGAGGATAGAAATCCAACCGTTTAAACGGACTTCAACGACAGAGCAGAAAAATAGAAGTCGATCGCATCCAAATAGACTCAAAATCAGTCATTCCCGATCGAAATTGTGAGGTTAATACAATGAACGGAGTGGATTGTCCGAAGAAACCAGATCGTGGGCTCCACCAACGTCACAGCGCAAGAGCCGTGCGTAGGCTCTGCGTCCTTGAAAACCGGCCACGGTGGGCCATTCTGAGACTTTGGAGGTGGTCGGATCGATGATCTGAGCCGTCTACAAGATTCATAGGGTGGTATTGACCCTTACCATGAAGCCAAAAAGAAGTTTTGGGACGATCAACGCCCCGAACATCTTTCCAAACGCAAGTTGGTTTGTGTTGAAACGTGCTGCACTGCGTAATGGTTGTTGCGTAAACAGCAGCCATGTCGGTCCTCTAAATCAACCATTCCAGCCACCGGCTATATCAAGTATAGAGAGAGAGAGAGAGAGAGAGAGAGAGAGAGAGAGAGAGAGAGAGAGAGAGGAATCATCTAGGCTCAGCTGGGACGTGAAGCTTGGGGAACCAGTGGGTGGTGGACGTTGTAAGGGAGTTGTTTGGTTTCTTTAGGTTTATTCTACTTTTTTTTTATATATAATTATTGAGAGATCTAGTCCATCCATGTCGGGCTAAGCCTCTTAGCTAGGGCTAAGAAGTGAAGCTTGTAGCATGATGGGAGATTCTATTTTATGGTTTTGATTTATCTGAATTGATGTTGATTTTAGTTAATTAAGGAAATATTTTTAGTTTTTAATGGTCTGTTGTGACTGAAATTATAATGGGTCTGAGATAGCTTTGAGCATGTTCCTATTCCTTCCTGTTTATGATGTCAGGAAGCCCTGTTATTCACCATAGTCTCATGGGCATGGTCAGATGACGGTACCCTTCCTAACCCTCATGCATTGTTGATTGGTTGGTAATTAGTTTAATTCTGTTGTTTGCCATAGTCTCTTGGGCATGGTTTGGTGATGGAATTCATTCTAATTCATATACTTTTCATCTCTTAAAAACTATATTAATGGCAGTTCAGTTTAATGTCCATAAAGTAGGCATAAGATCTCCCTGATCTCTACAAGTGGATCCTCTGAATCCCTAGTTCCCTTTCTCTGAATTTTTTTAAGTTTTAGATTAATTATTTCACAATTATTTCACAATTGCTAATTGATTTAGAATTCATCTTAGTCTAGTTCTAGTTTTTCTTAGTTTTAGATAACGTATAAGTTTCAGTCCCTTAGGATTCGACCTCGGTCTTACCAAGTTTATTACTACATCACAACCCTGCACTTGGGGAGTGAACAGTACTTGGCCACCTAAGGATAATGGTTCGCACCTTGTGACAAACCGCTTGATTTACGGCGCTGGTAGGGTTAAGGTTTTAGGAAATCATCGTTGAAATTCCTAAATAAGCATACAAGCTTGTAAGAATTGAAATGAATTTAACACAAGACCTAAACCTATAAACATAACTCAATACTTACTTTCAATCATCGCTGAATGGATACTAATGAAGGACAATGCTGTTATACAGGAGATGAGAGGGTGAAGGTGTACAAACTCTCATTCTTCCAAGCTCTCCCTCTCTCTTTCTCCTCTTCTCTCATCTTTCTCTTCTCCCTTTCTCCTTTTTTTTTCTTTTTGAAATTTGTATGGAAGGAGGGGGTGCCCAAAAGAAGCCCTTATATAATATCATATTTGGTGTAAATGGCCTCAAGGGAAAGGTTTTTACTATACTAGCCCTATGGGAGGGCCTTTCTAACCTCTAAGGCCACTATGGGGCGTACATATTAATATACACCATAGGATAGTTAGCCCTAACGATGATCTATGTATGGACATGACCGACCTGCCATTTGAATGCGCCGATTGACAGATATGATTAGAAGTCTGTTCAACAGTCTCCGATGGTCGATCGAGGCCACAGCTACATGGATATGAGTAGGAAAATATCCTTACTCTACGTGTGAAGTTTGATCGTAAACCGACGGTCCGAAATCCTTAACTTTGCATAAGAGTGGACGACCCAATTTACTTTAGTTTCAGCTTCTTCCTTTAGGATATTTATACTTCTCATGTACTTATCCTTTGCCTCAAGTTGAGCGGTTCTAGACAGAACCTAGGTCCAACTCTCGCGATGGATGTCGAGCCCAATAGGATAGACATTATTCTATAGTTTTGGAACTAGTGCCCCACCAATGAGCGGTATAGAGCTTGTTTGAAAAATCAGGGTATTTCTATAATGAATTAGGTATTGAGATTTCTCGTGGGCAATGATTAGGGTTTAGATTAACTATGTTCATAGTGTGACTTATTTATAGCTAGTGAAAGTGGAGATTTGATCATGATTGTTCTAAACTGTCAGTTCTAGGCTAAAAGAGTAAGGGGGTTGATTTGGTCTATTAGTCAAGATCTGGGCCTTATCCAACTCGACTTTGGTTAAATATTTAATTTAGTTATAATTGTCTTGATTAGTTAGCGATGGGTTGGTTAGATTTGGGTCTTATGTGAGTAAATCACAGGGCTAAACTTGATGTTTAAGTGATCGGGCGGATGCGTTGGCTTCCTACGGTTGATTAATCAGACTTGTGCAGTTCTTTACTGGTACCACCCATGTATAAACTAACATTAATTGCTAATGGCCAATTAGTGATATTATAAGTTAATTATATTTTAAAAAATTTTTTAAAGATGTTTGTAAATCGAAAACAATGAAAATCCAGGACGTTACATGTATATTTATAGGGGTTTTAATTTAATTACTAAATAAACTTTAATATCTCTAATTAGTGAGATACATAATTTTTAACACTATGGTTGTGATTAGCCCATTGAAATATATGCTTTGCCTGAGATGGACTGTAAGCATAAGATCATGTTTGAGTGACTAATTAATAATTTTTAATCATTGATTAATATGGATAATGTTTGGATGGTGCTGATTTACATGGATAATGTGCTGATCATCATTAGTGGGCCATGTGCTTAATAGAATGATAGTGTACAGTGACACACATGTCACACATGCAACTATTAAAATGATTTAAGGTGTAAACCTAGCTCTCACCGTGGATTGCAAACCCCCTCAAAGAGAGAATTAGAAACCGCCCTGGATTTGCAACCCCCAGTTACTTTATGCGCCAAACAACTAAGGGGATTTAAAAACCCCTCCAATCCCCTCCAATCCACTGTGCTAAACGACCCCTTAGTATCTAATTCCCGTCCTACATGATCACAATCCCGTGCCAGCACGAAGGGGATTAGATGATGAACTCAACCCCACCCATCTAGGTGGTGTTAGGGGCTGTGGGGCCACTATGATGTATGTATTTTATATCCATGCCGTCCATCTGCTATGCCATGTCATGAACCAAAAAAGTGAAGCAGATCAAAAGGTCAAGTAGACCACACCACATGAAATAGTGGGAATAATGACATCTACTGTTGAACATAACACTTCCTATAACGCATCATAATGTTTATTTCCTGTCCAACCTGTTGTTAAGGTCACACGAACTCAAATATCAACTTGATACAAAACTTGTGGGCCTAAGAAGTTTTTAATGATGGGCGTTCAATCACTACTGATCCCGGTGGTGTGGTTCACTTAAGCTTTTAATCTGCTTCATTTTTTGTGCCAATTCCTAAGATGAGCCAGCAAAATGGTCGGACAGTGTGGATAAAACATATAAATTACAGTGGGGCCAACGACACCCAGTTGGGTTGGTGGGTCACTGTAACAACCCTAGTCCTAGTAGACAGTCCTGAGCACTAGTGCATACAAACATACTTCACAGGGAAGGTAATGAATGATAAAGGACATGGAAAATAGATTGCCCTCATCCCATTTAAGGTAGCAGTATTGAATTTCGGGGGCAAAATTCTCTTTAAGGGGGGTACATTGTAACACCCCGTACTTTTCAATACTCGGGTGTTACCAAGAAAACCAAATACATTTTAAATATGATATGATTGTACATATATATCAGAATACAAAATAATTTTATAATTATTTGTAATAATACATATGTTTACTTAAATTATTCAAGTTATGTATATTATTTATTTTTATTATTTAAGCTGATTAATCAACTCTTAAACCACCATTAAGTTCCCTACAAAATTAACTAGGAATCCATGTGGGATTTGGGTATCAGATCTATAGACGACCTGACCGGCCAATCGACATAAATCAGTAACAAAATCCAAAAGGGCAAACATTTGTGTGGCCCATGCATGTAAAATGATACTAGTATAAATGGGCAATGGACCTAATTAACTCACCAACTGAATGAACGATTTTGATCGTGGGGTTAGGCCATCAGATCGGTGAAAACCCTTGGTTGAAGTCCAAGGATTCAAAGTATGGCCCACCTGAACTCCAAATGAGTCCCATCATTAGACTCAAGGCCCTGTACGCATCAAGGAATCAGATGAATAGTTCTAATCACGAACGTGAACCATATTCCACCTCGAATCAACGATAACTAACATTAATGGCCATGAATTCAAATCATATGGCCCACCTAAGTCACGGACCTACTTCGTTCTTTAGGCAGGGCCATTATTCGGGCCAACAAAATAGATGAACGGAGTGGATCGGGTTCACACACCACTACGAACCCCACAGGGGAGTGAATGTGCACATGAAATCACGTGCACCCGCTGTGCACCAAACCACTAGCATGGTCAGATGGCGCTGACCCGTGCTCGTTCGAAAAAGGGAGGGATTTCCCTCTTTTATCTTTTCAAATTTTCGTCCGCCAAACCAGACAAATGGACGGACAATGCCTCTTTGGGACGATTTGTGGCCCACCGTCACTGATCTATTATCTAATCCAAACTGTCCATCTGGCAGGGGTTCTAAATCTTCCTAAAACCCCCAAAGAATCACATGCTGGATCCCATGTGCTGCTGTACAAATGCGGGCGCGATCGGACTGGGCGCAACCACTTTTCGAAAATGGAGGAAACGTGTGTTTCTTCTCTTTCCAAAAATAAAGAGACTCTCCCTAACAGCTGGACGAATCTGTGTGAAGAGTTCTCCTTCCATCTCAGCCGTTCACCAAAATGCAATCCTAGCCCTCCAATTAAAGTAGGGTGGTTTAGGAGAAAACCACGGCTGGTTTCTGTTGCCAACAGTATTCGGGTACTATTGTAAAACAGACCCAATCCAGGCCATCCATTCTCCATCCGATGGCTCAGGGAAACTTATGGCGTCGAAACAAGAAGCTTATATGGCGTGGGGTGCACTGCTCCATTCCTTGCAGCCGCACCTCCAAAAAAAAAAAAAAACTCACCGTTCTTCCAAAACAACCCACCATTAAAACCAATCCGGAGCTTCAAAATAGCTCACCTACTAGCCTCCCCAGACCGTTCTCTGACGACCACACAGAGCGGATCGAAGCCAGAGTCGCCGGATTTCAAGTTGCCATTAACGGCCAGCTTGTCTTCCTCGTTTAATCGGCACCAACTCGGCCCGAGTTGGGTGCGATTTTGGTCGAGACCAGTCCTTGTGAAGGTCTAAAAACAAATGAGGGAGGAAAGAGAAGAAAGGAAAGAATTTTTTTTTTATAATATATATAAATGTATTGCTACTGTTGTCAAACCGTTGCCGCACCAGCCGAGTCATCCCTGTGCTAAACCGTTGCTCCAGACGCACCTGTTCTCGTTGATAGGTAAAACCTCTATTTCTACACTAGAGATCATTCAAATGATGCTCTCTAATCAGGTCGCTAAATGCAAAATCGTCTGATAAATAGAGCCGAGCTCTGGCACCGTCCCAGCTCTGTTGGTCTCGATTGAGATGCATCTCAGTGGGCCACACCACATCATACACGTGCTGGGCTGCAACCGTGTGGCCCACACCCATGTGGGATCACCGTGGAGCATGTGTTTCTCCATCCGTCCATCTGTGTAGATCCCACCTTGATGATAACATATCCACATCGTCTAGTAGCAGGACAAACGCTTTTGGACAGTGGGGAACTAACATCCACCATTGAAACCTTCTCAGGCCTCTGGGCCATTCATGAGAGGCCCACGGCCTGGTCCACAACCAATGGGGCTCACCATGCATATGAGTTGTACTTAGGCCATCCACTGGCTGGACGCCCAGTTGGGCCTGGACTATTATGGGTTGTCCATCCAATAGGCAGCCCACCTTGAGGCAGGGGTTGTATCCATACCATCCAGCCATTTATAAAGATCATTTATGGCACTGCAACAAGAATGAGACAAATCTAAATTTATTGTGGATCCCACCCTGATGTAGTGTGGTATCCACTCCATGCATCCATGGGTCCCACGTGAAGCCAACCATAATGTATTTGCCTTACAACCACTTGGAGATAAACAGGCGGGCCCAATCTAGGGCTCCTATGCATAGCTACTGGGCTAGAAAATGGCCTAGTTAGTGAGTTGATGGGGGAAATGCATGAGTGAGCCAACTTCATTTAGATTTCATGTTAAATCATATCTAACTATATTATTATTTACCAAACCTCTATTTAATTGGTAACGGTTCAAATCTCATATGCATAGATCCTCTTTGCTTGAGCTGACTCAAGTGCAAGACGGTTTAATGTGGGTGTTGAGTAGAGTTTGTGCATAAGTGATTTAAGTTGTTGTCATCTTGAATTAACCAAGGTGAGGACTCACCCTTTGAGCTTCCCACTTGATTTCATCAATCTAGATATAGATGATGAGATGATTCCCTTAACTGAGTTACTTACTTTACTATTGAACATGCTTTGTTGTATAGTTAATTCATGTATTGGACGATAAATGTTTCTTTAAATTATAACATGCATGAATGGTTCGATGATAGCATGTTATTCTTTGTTGGATACGTATTAATTTATTTTATGCTACCACTCGTTCTTGAATGATGAATTGAATGGAACTTACCTTGGACTTATGATCCTGCGGTCCACATTTGCCTTACATGGCTTGAATCACCCATTTGCCTATATGGCTTGGACTGTACATCACCTATGTAGCTTGGATTGTATATTTTTGCCTATGTGGCTTGGATCGTATATTTGTCTTCGTGGCTTTGATGACCTATTGTTGCCCTTTGTGGGTTGTTGGGTATATTCGCATACCCTATTGTTTCCTATCCATCTTATGGAGTTCAGTCGTACCATGATTTTCGGGTGGAGCTGAAGTTCGCTTTATCGATTTTCTAGCCATCTTGCGGAGTTTACGTACGACATGATTTTCGGGTGGTATAGGGTTTATATGTTGTTTGTCTCTTCATCTATGGTGTTCATTTGTACCATAATTTTCGGGTGGAGCTGAAGTTCGCTTTGTCAATTTTTTTAGCCATCTTGTGGAGTTCACGTACGACATGATTCCCGGGTGAAGTGGGGGTTTAAAGGGTGATTTTCTATTCGCCTTACAAATTCTACTTGTACCATAATTTTCGGGTGGAGCCGAAGTTCGCTTTGTCGATTTTCTAGCCATCTTGCGGAGTTCATGTACAATGTGATTTCGGGCGCAATAGAAAATCGAATGTTTGATTTGTTTGGTCATTTGGACATGTTTCCTTGAATTGCGACTGCCATGGTATTTGCTTATGATGAAACCCTTTTGATTGGTTTGATTTTCTTAAAGCATGAGTATGACTACAAAATGCCCTATTTAGTGTATCTAACTTTATGACTCGTGATCTATATTGGATTATGAATTATGAGTGCGTAATCTTAGAGGGTGTTCCTCACTACGATAGCCTTTGACACTATCAAACTGTAACAGTTGATGCAGGTATAGGGCGAGCCGATGCTGTTCACTATGTTGCTGGAGCAGATCGAGTAGCTAGGGAGTTAGGCGGGGTCCTTGCGGCCCGCATTGATCTCCACTATTAGTTGATAGACTCATACTTTCACTTACTTGAACTTTGTTATCTGAAATTGTATAAGTCCTGTATGGGCGCTACATTTGGAATTTTGTAATGATTAGAATATTTTTATACAATACGTGGTTTAATCTAGCTTCGTTGCTGTTAACTCTGATTAATGATAAACGGTTCAAATTTACACTGGATTTTACAAGCTAATGCTCAGGTTTTTGGGAAACGGGTTATATACTCGTGTCCTGAAAACACGGAGTGTTACAGTCACCACCCAATGTACTTCCGGACGCGGGTTGCGTACTACCCCCGCCCATCCCTAGCTCTGAACGGGCAGTTTTGTGGGCGGGCCCGTCGTGATGTATCTATACATCCAAGCCATTAATCTCTTTTCTCAGATTATTTTAAGTCATCAAAACAAAAATAGGTAGATCCAATGCTCAAGTGGACCACACCAAATAATAAGCTTGGTTGCATTAAAATGCACAAAGCATTAAATGTTAGTTGCATTAAATGCAAGAGTCATCTGTGGTGTGGTCCATTTGATCATTAGATCTGCCTCATTTTTATTTTGATGCCTTTAAATACTTTGGGAAAAGGGATTAATGGCTTGGATGTATAGATATATCACGGTGGGCTCGCCCATAGAACTGCTTGTTCAAAACTAGGGACAGGTGAGGCTAGTATGCAATCCGCGTCTACTCCATGAGGGGAACGCATTTGCATGGGCGGCACGTGTGTCAAAGAGCAGATCATTCATAGTCATAGATAGTGCGTGTTATGAACGCACCAAATGAATGTTCGCAGTGCACGCTACCGAGTGAATGGCCAGATGTCTGACACGTGTGTCATCAATCTTACTTATCACGTGCGTTTTATTCCCCACATGATGACATGAAGCATTAATCCTTCCATATAGATCGCAATATCTCCAATATTGCACATTGAAACCCTGTGACTCTCTCCTCTTTCTATTTTTCTGTTACCATATTTCAACTATCCATTTTCAGATTATTGCTGCACAGTCAGGATAGTTTGATGACTGATAATTCGTGATTTATGGTCCTTGCTTATAACAGCCTCGATCATAATAGCTATGGAAATTTCCTGCCATGACACATCCATCGTACAAGTGGCATACACATGCATCAATTTATAATGTCCAAATCCCAAGGTTCATTGGGAGTGGACCATTTCTCAAATAATACACTGATGGAACAAACCCAACCATCCCAGATGCGGGACATAAAAAAAATTGTTAAAGTTAGATTTAATGGTCAAGATTGGTTCCCGCCATGATCTATGGTTATGATGGAACTGGGTTTATCTGTTGTAACCCTCCCCTCTGTTGTGGCCTTATGAGGAAGATTACGATACTTCTGAGAGAAGTTGTATTTTAGTTGTATTTCAACACGCAGAGTATGTAACGCACATGTCCCATCTCTTGGCTTGCACGAAAGAGGTTTGCTACTGTACGTCTCGGTGTATTGATAGAGTATTAGGCTGGGATTAAAGATGTCGAGTCTAGGTCCATTTTTTAGTCATCCAACCCATTTATATGACGAGCCTCAGAGGAAGAGTGGTAATAAAGCTGTTAGATTTCGAATATTTTTACAATTTATCTTTTAAATCATTTTCTTTGAATATGGACCACTCCTTAAGCGTTGATATCAAGTATAGGATCTTTCAATCTCGAAGACTTTCAGGGCAGCTGCTGTCACGCCCCAAACTCGAAAATCGGGTTCACAAAATTCTCGATCGCCGAATCCAGCACCAACAGCCTTCGTAAAATCCCATTCTTGGCTCCCGACACCCATTTACCAGGTTTCGATTCTGGGATGCTACAAGGAGAATTTCTAATCATCAATTTAAATCGTAATGAGCATAACCATAAGCATAACCCATGAACAATAACCACAAGAACATCATCACAAAATTCATTATGATCAAAAACTTTGAGTACAATGTGTCTGAAGGAAAATATAAAATAATGAAAATAACATAAACTCCAAAAGTTTGACTGTATGCTCCAAACTGCGGACTATATGCTCCTACTATGGCAAGACTACTGATGTGTCCTGGCGTCTCCTGCATGCATCAATTGTGCATAAGCTTATAGAAAGCTTAGAGGGCGATGTTAGTGTGTGCGCAATATGAGCGTGCTCAGAATGTAAGGTCAGAGTAATGTGAAAACATGCCAATGAGTACATGAATGCAATTAGCCGTACCAAGGCTATACGGTGCAAGATATGAATGTTATCGGCATATCAAGACCATGTGATGCGAGATACAACTCAAGCATGCCAATCCTCATCATATATTAGTACAATTCTCATTTTGGATAATCATCAGGGTTTAGTACGCTCCAAATGGCACTGCCGCTCTCCTAGCCGCACAGTACAAGTGAGCGTAAGAAACCTCACTATCTGCCTAGGCCAATAGTCTACCAATACCTATCCGGTACATCGATAGCGGACCCATTCACGAGCTGGTCAGACTCAGCCTAGTATTACCCCCTACCCTCAGGAGAGTAAGGTCACACCCCTTTCCAACCGACTACAACATAGTGAGAGATGCGGCCTCCTGGTATTCGGCCCTCGTACACTTATAAATCCATCACAATCACACAAATGCAAGTGCATGAACCACCCTACCAGATATGCAACAATCCTGCGCATACCGCGTGCTCATGTAGGGCAACTCCGTCTATTAGGGAGCCCATAAACAATCCGTCCAAAGGCATATGCTATGATCAGTCACTTGTCATATTAGGCATCATATGATGCGTATGATCATGAATCATGGATCTATACTAAATACGTTATATGGTAATGGGCTCTGTTCATAGGGAAGATGGGCCTAAATGGCCTACATACTACAAGTATGGGCCTACTAATGAGCTTCAGGGAGAGTGACAATGCGGACATTTAACCGACATCATCCTTACAATGTGGGCAACTAACCATCATTATTTCCAAGGCACGTCCCGTTATAAACATCATTTTATATACCATGGAGAAATCACACATTGCAATGGACTTAAATACATCCCACTGGGCCTTAAGTACATCAAATTGGCTGTATCAATGAGTCGTATCATATGCGCCTTATGTACATTACAATGGGCCATAACCCATGGGCCTTGCATACATCATAATAGCCTCACAACATGGGCCTTATACATATATATTAAGGTGGGCCTCAACAAGGGCCACCAATACATCAAGATGGGCCTCAACAATGGGCTTTATGCAAATTAAGGTGGCCTCAACAAGGGCCACCAATACATTAAGATGGGCCTCAACAATGGGCCTTATGCAAATCAAGGTGGCCTCAACAATGGGCCTTAAATTATCTCCAAAATGGTTGGACAGTTTGGATGAAACACATGCATCATGGTAGATCCCATAGTGATTGAAAGGATGGATGGCATAAATGAGGTACATGCTCATGGTGGGGCCCACACTAATGGGAGGTGTGGATTACAATACATACATCAGGTGGGTCCCATGTGGGGCCTACTATAATATTTATTTTCCATCCAACCCATTGATAAGGTCACTCAGACCTGGGGCCCACAGTAATGTTTATTTTCCACCCAACTAGGGCACACTGTAATGTTTATTTGCATCGAATTTGTTCATAATGTCACGTGGACCAAGGGCTCACCATAATGTTTATTTGCATCCAATCTGTCCATAATGTCACGTGGACCAAGGGCCCACCATAATGTTTATTTGCATCCAATCTGTCCATAATGTCACGTGGACCTAGGGCCCACGGTAATGTTTATTTGCCATCCAACATGTTGATAAGGCCATGTTGACCTGGGGCCCACCAAAATGTTTGTTTTTCATCCAACCTGTTCACGAGGTCACACGACCCAGGTGAAGAGGAAAACAAATTTCACATTGATACAAAACATCCATGACCCATAAAGGGTTTCAATGGCAGACGTTCAATCCCACGCTGCTCCCAGCCATGTGGTCCACCTGATGTTCCATATATGGCTGATTTTGGGGGACCCACTGCTTAAGAAGGGGCCCCATTAAATGCACAGTGTTGATGCTCGACCCACATCATGGTGGAGCCTGAGATGGGGCCCACTGGCCAACGTGCAAAGCAGCGGACGCTGCTTGCTGCAACGTCCAGAGACGCTGACAACAACAGCGTCTGCTGTTGTAATTTTATTTTTATTTTTTAAAAATCAATATTCCTGTGATTTTTCACAGGTGGGGCTAGCATCAAGGAAATATGACCCGACCATTTGATTCTACGGCCCCTAATCAACCAAATGAGACCAATATGCTATGTATTTTTGATGAATGGAAGAATCAATGTAGGTTTTAGTGGTAATACCACTATTTACTATGATATGGCCCGCTTGATTATCAGATAAGCCTCATCTTTTGGCTCAACGCCTAAAATGGCCTGAATAAAAGGATGGACGGCTTGGATTGAGTACATATATCAAGGTGGGGCCTTCATGAGTGGCCCACCATTTCCTTCTCTTCTCTGTTTTTTTGGTTAGCTTGCAAGTACACACCCATGTCAGTGCACATACTCCACGTTAGCCACACCTGTCCAGCATCCAGGGATGCTGGACGGCATGGATAAACACATGCATTGTGGTGGGTCCCACATGGACGTGGCTCACTGTCACGCCCCAAACTCGGAAACCGGGCTCACAGAATTTCCGATCGCCGAATCCGGAACCGACAGCCTCCGTAGTACCCCATTCTCGGCTCCTAGCATTCATATGCCAGATTCCGATCCTGGGATCCTACAAGGAGGATTTTTTTTTTTGTACATATAACTAATAATAAGCATAACCACAAGATTACCCAATTCACAAGACAACACCATCATCACATATCCACTAATATAATCGTTTGAGTACAATACTGAAAGGGAAATACATAAATAAAAATCAAGCCCCAGAAGACCACTGCACGCTCCAAGCTCAGCACTGCTGCAACCTAACATCACCTGCACGCATCTATCGTGCATAAGCTTATAGAAAGCTTAGAGGGTGGTGTAAGTGTGTGCACAAGGTAAGTGCCAAGTATTCAATACAATGCTATAATCATACAATACTAAAAAAAAATTGGTAATCCATAAACCATACAATGTCTAAATAAGCAGAAACACTAACAAGAGCAGGAATTATCAGAGTAAGCGGAAATACTGACAAGATGTAAGTCATACGATAACCGGGTAGTGGAAGTATGGACAAGTCTATAAGTTAATCAATATCAGAATATGCAATATAGAACAACTATGCGATAAGGAGTCATAAAGAGCTAAATAGCAGATGTCGAGAATGCAATGTAATATACAAATCCTGCTAAATCTATCCAGGTCATATAAGTGCAGAAATAGCAACCCAAGATGCCATATGCCTGCGGACGTAATGTAATATGCGATGCGAATGAAATAACCATGCTGGAGTGTGAAGTCGGGATGATAGTACGTAGTATCGCAGGCTATGGGGTCCACCACAAGGGACTTCTATCCAAACCAGTCCCATACCTAAATTTGGATAGTCAGACTCATTGTGATAAACTCCTGATCTCAGGCTAGTCGCGCGCCCAACCGAAATCCTTGCCATAATGAAGGTACACAACAATTAGTTGCGCACCACCAGCCCGAGTGGATAGTGAATGAATGAATGAGCATGCATCTCCTACTCAATAAGTCCACATATCAGTACGGTTCCTCTCTGAAAAATCACCGGGGTCTATTACACTCCAAACCAGATTGCCGCCCCATCGCGCGCAACAAGGCGAGTGTAAGAGACCTCACTATCCGCCTGCCAATATCGGGCCCGACTCGTCGATAGCGGACCCATTCCTCGAGCTGGTCAAACTCAGCCTAGCATTGCCCCCTCCTCTCAGGCAGGTAAGGCCACACCCCCTTCCAACCGACCACGACACAGTGGAGAGCGCAACCATCTGGTAATCGGCACTCGGCGCTCATCTACCCACTCGGTCTAGACGTTGGAGCAACCTCTGGAACCAAGAGGGTTTAGGGACTTTCACCCAGGGATATCTATAGCACCCCATGTAAAACAGATTTCCGGTGTCCCGTCTGGCCATCCACGATATGCCTGTGGAGGCTACGACCCTGGTGTCGCTAGGGCGTACAGTAATCACAGCAAACAATGCAAGATGCGTGAGTCATACAATCCCGTCATGCATCAATCTTGCGCACACCGTGCGCTCATGTGAGACAATCTCCGCCTATCAGAGACTCTCATAATAATCGGCACTATGGCATATGCAATGGTCAATCATATCTCATAACAGACATGCGGATGATGCGTATGGGCATGTATCATGATGTTATGCAGTCACATACTCATAATCGGTATCAATAGCAAGCATTGACAATCGACATCGACAACGTGGACATTTAATCAACATTGTCCCCCAAGGAACAACCCACATAAAGCCTAACATATAGTGGACTCATAGCCGCACACAAGGGCCAAATATACAACACCATGGGCCTCACTCAAGAGTTTAATATACATCACGATGGGCCTTTCACATGTGCCTAACATACATTATAATGGGTTCCATCGCCTACCCCTCAAATGCATCATAGTGGGCCTCATCACATAAGCCTCATATACATCACGTTGGGCCTTAAACACGGGTTGAATGTACATCACAATGGGCCTCAAATATGGGCCGCATATACATCATATTGGGCCTCAACAATCGACAATTGGCCACGACAATCGGCCTCGATCAATAATCGGCAATCAACCACGGCAAATCAGAATCAGTAATCAGCCTTGATCGATAATTAGCCTCGATCGATAAACGGTAAATCGGCCTCGAATGATAAATGAAAATCGGCCATCAGAATCGATAATCGGTCTCGATCGATAAACGGCAATCGGTCATCAGAATTGATAATCAGCCTCGATCGATAAACAGCAATGGGCCATGACAAATCAGAATCGGGATCGACAATCGGTCATGATAATCGAAATCGATCAATAATCAGAATCGACAAAATCGATCACGTCAATCGAAAATCGAGAATCGGTCAAAACAATCAGGATCGATCGATAATTAGAATCGGCAAATCGGTCACGACAATCGAAATCGATCGATAATAAGATTCAGCAATCAGTCATGACAATCGGAACCGATCGATAATAAGAATTGAAAATTTGGTCACGTCAATCGGAATCGGTAATCGGTCATGATAATCGGCCTCGATCGTTAATTGGAAATCAACCTTATCGATCGGATTCAGCCTCAACAATCGGAATCGATGAGAATGGGCCTAACAAGGCCTAATGAAATGTCACAATGTGGACATTCAACCATCATTGTCCATCAATGTGGACATTTAACTAACATTGCTCCCAAGGAGTGTGCCGACGACTTCACACAAGGACCTAATACACATCATGATGGGCTGCATCACATGGGCCTCGAATACATCACAATAGGCCACAACTATGGGCCTCTCATACATCACATTAGGCCTTGCCATCTAAGCCGAAAATACATCACAATGGGCCACAACGCATGGGCCTCAATATACAACAGGTGGACCCTGCAAGATGGGCCTCAAATATATAATAAGTGGGCCCCGCATACGCAGTAAATGGGCCCCACCAAACGGGCACGTGGGTACAACATACATCACGGTGGAGCCCACGACACCGTCCAAACTTTGTCCATGCAGATCAGCACTGACCAAGCATTGTCTATGTAAACCAAGACGGTCCAAACATTGGACATGTAATTCAACGCTGACCAATCACACAATCTGGACGGAGTGGATGTACAATACATCATTAAAGGTGGGCCCCAAATAGCACCATCCAGGAATGGACGGTGCAAATATACAACTCCTCATCAAGGTGGACCCCAATAAAATAGATGGACGACACCGTTGTATAAGACATGCATCCAAGGTAGTTGGACGGTTTGGATTAACACTTAACACATGATTGGACCCACACAACTGCTGTCCAAGCAAATGAGCGGTTTGGATTAACACATACAATCATACGGGACCCGCAGAACTTGCTGGCGTTAATGCAGCAACTGCTACTGCTGATGTGGCTTGCTAGCCCATCGTCCAGATGATGTACGGTGCGATAATAGAATACAAAAATCAAGGTGGACCACACCTCGTCTGAAAAATGGACGGACGGCGTGAGTTTACACATCAATCGAGGTGGAGGCCAAATGCAACATTGTGCGCCCCACATAGCCGTTAGATGGACGACATGGAATAACACATCCATCGTCAGGGCCCACCGTCCCTGGATAGTGTGGAATACAAAACATACATCACAGTGGGTCCACGCAGCACTTGCTGACGTGGTATAGCAGCTTTGCTGCTGAGACCACCGTCCCTCCAACGGACTGGGTAGAACGCATACATCAATGTGGACCCCACCTCCACACGTGCAGCACGTGTGGAGTGGGTCCCATGGCTGCCAAACAAATGGATGGACGGTTTGATATAACATATACCCCATGATCAGCCCACCGTCCTGGACAGATGGACGGTGGGGATAGAATAATTATATCAAGGTGGGTCCCACCTGCCACACGTGTCATACGTGTGGATAGGTCTCACGTGGGGGGTCTGGTCCTCCATATATGGCATAGTATATATAATATTATTTATATTATATTATATTATACTCTATTATATTATATTATATTATATAAATATATCATGTATTCAACCTCCAGATGTCCCCCTTTTTTTTTTTAACGGTCTTGACATGGATTGCATACATCAATGTGGGGGCCATCTCCACACGTGCAGCACGTGTGGAGTGGGTCCCACCTTAAGGACGTTGTAGATATAATACATGCCTCATGACAGGGCCTACATACCCTGCTGACGTCGATACAGCCTGCTGGCCCAGCAGATAAACGGTCTGGAAAAAAAACACATCAAAGGTGGGTCCAGGTGGCGTCAATAAATAAATCAAGGTGGACCCCACCTCATCTAAAAAAATTGGAACTGCTGAGTATAGCAGCTATATAGCTAGTGTAAGGTATACTAGCCATTCCGTTTCCACAGAGATGGGTCCCACGTGGGGCCCATCGTAACGTTCTTTTCCACCCAATCTGACCATAAGGTCCAAAAGAAAACTTAGTGAAGATCCAAAAGTTCTGTGACCCCAAAAGGGTTTCAACAGTAGACGTTTAACCCCCTGTTGCTCTAGGTGGTGTGGACCACTTGAGACCCATGTACTACTGATTTTTTGGGGTATCCCAACAATTAAAGGGTACCTATCAAATGGACGGTGGTGATGTTCAACCCACATGATGGTGGGGCCCACTGACTGTTGATTAAACAGCAGGACGCTGCCTGCTGCAGCGTCCTCTAGGCGCTGGCAGCAGCAGTGTCAACTTCCCTCTTTTCTTTTCTTTTTAATTTTTTTTTTGAATTTTTATAGGTGGGGCCCACATCACAAGAATCCACTCCGTTGGTTGAATTCCTAGACTCAAAACAGGTCTAACAAGCCCATATCTAATAGATTTCATCCATAGAAACATCATAATGGGTCCAAACAACTAATATCATCCAAAACCACTAGTTTCCACATTATGGCTCGCCAGAGATTCAGTTGGGCTCCATTTTCTGACTCAACGCCTAAAATGAGCAGGGAAAAGGAATGGACGGTGTGGATACATTACATACATTATGGTAGGGTCCACGCATGTGGCCCACCAGCATTACAGCAAGCTGATACTCGTCCTTGCCCCTCCAGCAGCACCTGCTGTCGGACGGTGAAGATATAACACATAATTCATGAATGGGATCCACGTCCCATGCACGAACGGGGTAGATGAAACATACATCATGGTGGGTCCACGGGTACGTGGTCCACCCAAGCAGGTACTTGTGTTTTACATGCGTCCAGCTGGACGGTCTGGACAACAGCCGCTCTTGCTGGTCACGGTCCACCTGGCCCCGTGGCCTCCCCTTTATGGTCGGACGGTATGAATACATATATCCATCCAGGTGGGGTTGACGTTAATGTGGCCCACCAGCCTCTTAAATCAAGGCTAATATTTATGTTTTCCCTTTGTCTAGTCCAGCCCCCCCAAAAAAGGGGCAGCAAGGTAGACCCATATGTAAACAGCAGAACGGCCCACTTTAATGGACAGCGTGGATGAAATCTCTACGTCGGGGTGGGCCATCGACCAAGGAAAAAGAGAGAGAGAGAAGCACCCACCTATGATATTCTCCTCCTTTCACCAAAGTATTGTAGAGCATCAATGGATGAACTTCAACGGTCGAGATTGGATCATAGACGGTGGAGATGGGAGGTGGGCCACACCAAGCTCTCCTCTCTTGGAGATAGCTTGGACGTGGGTTGCTCTCATGGAGCTTAGGAGAGAATGAGAGAGAGAGAGATGAGAGAGAAAGGTGATGTGAGTGGTGGAGTGATGGGGAGAGAGATGGGTGAGGTGATGGGAGGGTTGACTTTTGGGGATGGGTAGTTGTACTTAGGGATGGGTGTACTTTTAACAAATGATGTGATTGATGTGATGGATTTTCTTGGGATTAGCAATGCGCGGTGTTTTCCTTGAACTGAATGCGGGCCCACAACTCTTAGCCTAGGTATCGCCTCGGCGCGCGGGACGCGGCATCGGAACCGCGGCGACGGTGCGGTCGTCAAGGTACAAGTCTCGAGTTGAGCCAACTCTAAAATACGGGATCTGACTCGGAATCGCGCGCAAATATCAGAAAAGGTCGAAGGTTGCCGAAATTTGACCAGTATGACCGCGGAAGTTTACGGAACGGTACGGACTAAGATACGGGTCTTACACCCACCATTCTAACCAAGGTGGGTCCCACATAAACGTGGCCCACTTGACCTAGATCAATTTGATATTTATGTTTTCCTTCCATCCGGGCCTGCTAATGGGCTGCATGGGGTAGATCCAACACATCCATCCGATGGGTCCCACATGAAATATATGATTCATAGTGGGCCACACTCACCCCTTCATCATCATCACCATTCAAAGAAAGAGAGAGAGAGAGGAGGGACCCCGCCACTATGGTCCCTCTATTGATACAACACATACATCAAGTGGGTCCCACAACAAGTGGGTCCTTAAAGTTGAAATAAACGATGGATCACCCACCTCTAGGCCTTCTCCTTGCTCCCTTAGGCTGTTAAGCTCCTTGCCTTCAACTTTGATGGAGGTTGATGGGGTTTTGATGGTGTAGATGAGAGATGAGAGGGTGGGCCACACTTGGTATTTTGAAGAAAACTTGAGAATGCTTGGATGTGTGGAGATTTTTGTTACTTGGGAGGTTTGAGAAATGAGAGAGAGTGAGGTGATGGGAATGATAAGAGGTGATGGAGTGATGTGGTGGTTGTAAGAAAAAGGTGATGGGAGGTATGGTTGTGGTTGAAAATGGGATAAAAGAGGGATGGTGAGGGGAGAGAGAGAGTTGACTTTTAAAAAGGGAGGGATGGGTTATTGTACTTGAGGTATGGTTGTACTTGACATTGATTGATGAGACATATTGTAGAGATTCCCTCGATATTCGTAATATGCGGCGTTTCTTCGGAATGAATGCAGACCCACAACTTCTAACTTGGGTATCGGTTCGGTGCGCGAGTCATGGCGCGGGAACCGCGACGACGATGCGGTTGCTATGATACAAGTTCTGGTTTGAGCTGACTTCGGTATGTAGGATCCGGTTTAGGATGCGCACAAACATCGGATATGGGTTGAGGATTGCCGAAATTTGACCAGAAGGACCGCGGAAGCATACGAAATGGTATAGTCTAGGATACAAGTATTACAGCTGCCTTCATCCATGTATTTTGTGGATCAACGATTTAGATCACAAAACATGACATGCCCAACGACTATAGTCCCGAGACCTATAGCTACCTATGTGGAAAGCGTTCGACCATTTCACACGTAATAGCTCCTATGCATCAATTGGGTTTGATAGAACGCAGGTTAGGTACATGTTCTCTGCTCAGATGGCACACGTGCCACAGAACTGTATTGAGCGGTGAAAAAGCCTAGTACAAAAAATGGTACATGGCCTGATTCCTTTGGGCATGGTTTGGGTGGATCCGAGGTCAGTGGATCCCTAACTGTGATGGATATGCCTTACATCCACATCGTCCATTTATTTTGATAATTCATTTTAGGTTATGATAAAAAATTTAAGTAGATCTAAATCTTAGGTGGACCATACCATGGGATAAAGTAGTGATTGAATCCCTACCATTAAAAACTACATAGGCCCCGTAATGTTTATTTGCCATCAAACCCATTGGTAAGGTCTCAAAGACTTTGATGAAGAGACCATACAATATCAACTTGATCCAAAACTTTTATATCCCATGAGAAGTTTTTAATAGTCAATTGCCATTGTTTCTTGTATTATGGTTCACTTGAGATTTGGATCTACTTTATTTGTTAGAATATGCCACGAGTATTCCAAATGGATGGATGGCGTGGATATAATTCAGAGTTTACAGTTTAGGGTTTATAAATCACACACATTAAGGTTGGCCCAGTCGTGCTCATTTTTGCACTCTGTGAATGAATGGCTTGGATTTCTGGCATGCATATTAGATGTCATGTCGGTCTGTCTATTTGATGAAGCAAAAGACAAGCGCAACTTGGCTATCACCCGAGACCAACGATGTGTGTGGGACCCTGACCATAAGACTCACCTCAATGCATGCATGATATATCTATACCGTGTTATGAAAAATTTACAGAATAATATTATTATTTTCTGAAATATGGAATCCAAAAAATCCAAGTTGATCTGAAATAAGGACAGGCTAAAGCATGTCTAGGACGTTGTCTTTAAAGCGTTATTTACCTCTACTCAAGTGAATTGAGTATGCTGATAGGTTATAGGCAAACTACTTCTAGGATATGACAAGCCTGATGTGGGTCCACATTAAGCAAACACGAAGGCCCATGCAGAAATACAGAAAAACAAAATCCCAAAAAAGAAAAAAGAGAAAAAGATGTCTGTAAGTAAGACCACTACACTGGTCTATTCTTCTTGTTCTTTAGCTATTGGTTCAATTAAACTGTTCTAGACCACATCACTGGTCTGTTCTTCAAGCAATGGTTTAACCTTGCTGTCTTGCTGGAGTCACTGGAGTATTGAAAGTAGTGGTTATCTTCATTCGTATGGGTTTACTGGAGTGGATTGAGAAATGGTTTGGAAACCCATCTAGGCCCTGTTTATATAGGCTGTGGTGGCTGGGGGTTATGGTCCAGGGAAATAAATCTCAGTGATTATTTTCAAGCTGTTGGAGAAAACTAGTCATTTATGACCGTTTTCTGACTGTTGTGCATGAGTCATAACCACTGCTGTATGCTTTTCTAGCTGTTGGGCTAATGATGCAACAATTACAGCATGGTCTCACTCCGATTTGCGAAGGAGTGACCCTCTGTGACACGATGCGCACGTGCGAAGTGCAAAGTGTGCCACTAGCGCCTCTATAGCCACACTGCATCACATGCCCACGTCCGTGACCGAAACTGTGACCGAGACCAAACCCAAGTGTGAGCGTGCACGCAGGTGTTCCAGTGTTCCGCATTGGAACACGCAAGTCCCATGGTCCACAGACTATGTGGGTAAATAATAAGATACTTCACTGTTTTCATATAATTCACAAAATCTTCTCTTCCCTTTCTTATGTGGGACTATTCTCAAAAATCCTCAAAAAGCTTTTTACAAAACTTTTAATATAATATAATATATTTTATTTTAAAATATATTTTATAAAATCAATATTTTATAACAATCTCCCACTGATTTTTTAAAAATATATTTTTATCGATAAAACATTTCTTCTAGAATAATAAGCTTATATGTATAAAGAAAGAGATCTTTTGATTTTAATCTTCTCTTAATGTAAGTATCTCAAAACTCTATCGAAATAATTAGTAGTCGCAACTTTGAATCAATTATTTCTAGATAACAAAGTTGGAGAAACCACACATATATTTGCTATGTGTTAATTAAAGTTTTCACAATCTTGGTCAACAATTAATGGCCATGTGCTTATCCTAATTCGTGAATGATCTTGAGAAAAAACTCCTAACTCTCATGAGAGACGGCACCATTTCTACGTTCATATAGGTGAAATCCTTCCAGTGTCTTCGTTATTATAAGAAACTTGTTCTTTATGACTGGATTTTATTAAGAGTTCTAAGACTCAACCCTCTTTCGTAACGCTCAACACTTATCTATTATGGATGGGATTTTATAATTTAGTGCTGAAAATCTTTCCACATATCAGTGACTTATTTTTACCCATTAAACCAGTAATTAGAGATTTTCTGACTTTATGTTGGGTTACCATCACTGGTGGAACTTTGGTTGAAGAGTTTCAACCCCATCCCTCTACATGTAGCCTTTACTACCTCTCTCGGTAGAGATTTAGTAAAAGGGTCTACTAAGTTATTATTTGATTTCACATAAGAAATAACAATGATTCTATCTCGAATCAACTGTCTGACATAATCATATCGAAAACTTATATGTCTAGACTTACCATTATATGTGCCGCTATAGGCTCTACCTAATGTGGCTTCACTATCACAATGTAGTGACACAGCCGATATAAGCTTTACACAAAAAGGAATTCCTAGTAGAAGATCCCTTAACCACCTAACCTCTTTGCCTGTTGCAGCTAGGGATATAAATTCAGACTTTATAGTCGAGTGCGTTATACAAGTTTATTTCTTGGATCCCCAAGATACAGCTATACTTCCTAGGATGAATACCTGCCCTGTAGTAGATTTGTTATCTCCTGCACTCGATATCCAGCTCGCATCAGTAAATCCTTCCAATACTGCAGAAAACTCTGAATAAAATAACTATAAGTCTTTGGTTACTTTTAAGTAATCAAGGACTCTACTGATTGCATTCTAGTGTTCAGTACTGGGGTTACTAGTAAACCTACTTAGTTTACTCACAGCATATGCGATATCAGGTTTAATGCATTTCATAGCATACATAAAACTCTCGATAAGACTCGTATATTCCAATTTTGCAACTGTTCTTCCGTTATTCTTTTTTCAATTGATACTTGGATTAAATGGGATTTTTACTTTTTTTTATATTTAGATGGTTAAACTTGTTTAGTATCTTCTCAATATAATGAGATTAATACAAAGTATAACCCCCACAATATTTTTTAACTTTGATACCTAGGATGGTATTAACTTGTCCAATATTCTTCATTTTGAATATGGAAGATAAAAACCTCTTCGTTTCAGTCACACCTTTCATTTTATTACTCATTATTAATATGTCATTAACATACAGACAAATAATAATTATTCAACTACCATTTACTTTATAATATATGCATTTATTAGCTACATTATGCATAAAACCATGAGATAGTATTTTGAAATCAAACTTCTCATGCCATTATTTTGATGCTTGTTTTAATACATATAAAAATCTGATTAATATATATACTTTTTTTTTCATTTCTTGGTAGAACGAATCCTTCAAGTTGTTTCATGTATACCTCCTCATTGAGGTCACCATTCAGAAATACGGTCTTTACATCCATTTGGTGGATGTGAAGATGATGTATGGAAGCTATCATAAATAATATCCTAACGGATGTTATTCTAGTTATAAGAGAGTATATGTTAAAGTAATCTATCCATTCTTTTTGTCTAAAACCCTTAACTATTAGTTGAGCTTTAAAGGTTTGGATATTCCCATCAGTATGATATTTCTTTCTAAATACTCACTTGCAACCTATGGGTCTAGAACATGGAGGTAAGTTTACTAGTTTTCATGTTTGATTTGACATTATAGATTTCATTTCATCGTTTATAACTTCTTTCCAAAAAGTTGAGTCTTTAGGGGATATGACCTCTTTATATATTTTAGAATCATTTTCTATAGTCATTAATATAGGTATTTTTCTTATAAAATTTTCTATATCTCCTTCTACAAGATGAAAAATGACGTGTTGTTAGTATATGTAGTCATCTCCTAAACTTTTCTCTATTCTTGTCCTTTGACTCTTACAAGGTTCAATAGGAGCTTCCACTAATTATGGAGCTGTACTATCTGGTTCTCTATCAGGAGTTTAGATTTCTTTGATTTTAAGGATATTATTGAGAAGTAGAGCCACATCTGGGCCGTCTTCAACTGGTCATAGGACATGCTTGACCGGTCGTAGGAGCCTACTGGACCGGTCGTGGACCGGCTTGACTTAAAGTCCAGCGAGTCCTATTTTTTCATGTTTAGGCCCTTCGACCAGTCGTAGAAACTGTTCAACTGTCGTAGCTTGACCAGTCGTAGGAACTATTCGACTGGTCGTAACTCCCCTTCGACTAGTCGTAGGTTACGTAGATTCGTTTTCGAATCTGATGCGGACTGTGAATTTTGGTGTCGCCTTTCGCAAGGGTGCAAAAGGGAAGTTGCCTAAACTATATATAGGTGTTCCTAGGGTTTTTCTAGAAGTATTGAAATATTGGAAAATAATGCTAAGGCGTGGGCTAAGGGATTTCTATATTCTTCCAAGGGAGAGGTTAGTATTTTGCCTTGTAATCTTTATTTTTCTTCATAGTGGAAGTTTGCATCCGTAGTTTTTTACCCTAGTTTAGAATTTTTTCACTTATATCTTGTCTTGTGGTTTGTTTAGATTGCTTTGATCTGTTTCTAGTTTATATTTCTTCCTGTTTATCGTTTGTGGGTGAGACTTGAGATTGGATCTCGTCTCACTGCGTTGTTGGCATGCTGCACAATAACTGGTATTAGAGCTATTGGTTTAGTTCTATTGGGAGCGATGGCAGAAGATGGAAAAATTAGAATTGAGAAGTTTGATGGTTCAAACTTTGCATTCTGAAAGATGCAGATGGAGGATTATCTGTATCAGAAGGACCTCTACATTCCTTTAGGAGGAAAAGAGAAGAAATCAGAAAAGATGACAGATGATGAATGATTTTTACAGGATAAGAAGGATTTAGGAACGATCTGACTCTCTTTGTCCAAGAGCATCGCCTTTAACATATCTAAGATGAAAATGACAAAAGAATTAATGAAAGCCCTAACCACCATGTATGAAAAACCCTCAGCATCCAACAAGGTTCATCTTATGAAACAGCTATTCAACATGAAGATGTCAGGTGGTGGGAGCGTGGCTGAACATCTAAACAAGTTTAATACAGTCACAAGCCAGTTGGAATCCGTTGGCTTCATTTTTGAGAATGAGGCCAGGGCATTATTGATCTTATCCAGTCTACCAGACAGTTAGGATGGTTTGGTGATTGCTGTGAGCAATTCTTCAGGGTCGACAAAGCTAAAATTTGATGATGTAGTCGGTCTAATTCTTAGTGAAGAATCTAGAAGGAAGGCATTAGGAGTTTCAGGGGATTTAGGGAATGCTTTAAACGTTGAAGGACGAGGAAGATCGCTGAACAAAGGAGGCAATAAACACGATCGTTCTAAGTCGAGGAAGAAGTCTAAGGGACCGAAAGACAAAGACGAGTCTTGGCATTGCGGCAAGAAGGGGCACATGAAACGTGATTGTAGGGCGCTCAAGAAATAAGATGAAAGCTTTCAAGGTGGGAATGATTCAGTGAATCTATCTGAGAAAAGTAACACAAAGGCATGATCTTGTCTCTTGATGCGAGGAATGAGTCTTGGATTATAGACTCGGGTGCTTCGTTTCATGCCACTTCATGTAAGGAAGTTCTGCGTGATTATGTGTCAGGTGACTTTGGGAGAGTCTACCTGGGTGATGATGAGCTGTGCAGTATCGTTGGAAAGGAAGACGTTCAGGTCAATCAGAAAGATGGAATGGTTTTGAAATTGAAGGATGTCAGACATGTACCGAGTTTGAGAAGGAATCTGATCTTAGTGGGGCAGTTGGTCGACACCGGTTATATGACGACATTCACCAGTGATTCCTGAAAGATTACAAAAGGTGCCTTGGTGATATCTTGAGGCAAAAAGGAAGGTACTTTGTACGTGACTTCAGGATCGTATAGTTCACTTACAGTCACATCAACTGGAGTAAATGGACAGTTATGACATTAGAGGTTGGGACATATGAGTGAGAAGGGGATGAGAGTGTTATTGTCAAAAGGGAAACTACCAGGGTTGAAGTCTATTGACTTGGAATTCTACGAGGACTGCGTATATGGCAAACAGAAGATGGTAAGCTTCAAGAAGACAGGACGCGCTCCAAAGACACATCTATTGGAGCTTGTACACACTGATGTATGAGGACTGGCACAGGTATCATCTCTTGGTGGCTCACGTTATTTTGTTTCCTTTATTGATGATGCTAGTAGAAAACTGTGGATTTATTTCTTAAAGCATAAATCTGATGTATTTGATGCGTTTAATATGTGAAAAGTTATGGTAGAAAATGAGACAGGTAAAACAGTAAAGTGTCTCAGATATGATAATGGGGGAGAGTATTGTGACAAGAGGTTTGAGGAGTATTGTGCAACAAGTGAAATCAAACATCAGAAAATGATTCCAGGGACACCGCAACTGAATGGTGTGGCTGAACGCATTAACAGAACCATCCTTAAGTGTGCCAGGAGCATAATGTGACATGTAGGGTTGCCCAAGAACTTTTGGGTAGATGCTGTGAATACTGTCGTATATCTTATTAATAAAAGTCCATCAACACCATTGGATGATGGGCTACCAGAAGAAACTTGGACTGGAAAAAAAGTGAACCTTACACATCTTATAGTGTTTAGTAGCACTTCATATGTTCACATTGATGCAGAGCATAGAAACAAGCTCAATGCAAAGTCCAGGAGGTGCACGTTTATAGGCTACGGGCAGCATGATTTTGGCTACAGATTTTGGGATGTAGAAAATAGGAAAATCATCAGAAGCAAGGACGTAGTCTTTAATGAAAAAGTGATACATAAAGATAGTGTGTGAGAAAATAAGGCCAAGGAAAAGAAATTCGTAGAGTTGGAAGAGTTACCTGACATACGTATTACAGCGCCACAGGATGATCATGCACATGAGCATTATGAGGTAAAGCCACAGACACCAGCTGTGAGGAGGTCTACTCGGGAGAGGAGACCCACGGTCCGATACTCACCCTCCTTATATTATCTACTACTAACAGATAATGGTGAGCCAGAATGTTTTGAAGAGGCATTACAGTCAGATACACGGGTTAAGTGGGAGCAGGCCATGGATGAGGAGATGGACTCTCTTGAGTCTAATCGTACATGGGAGCTAGTCACTTTACCTAAGGGTAAAAAAGCTCTTCATAACAAGTGGGTTTAGAGACTGAAGGAGGAGCATGATGGTTCGAAACGGTACAAGGCAAGACTAGTTGTAAAAGGTTTCAACAGAAGGCAGGTATCGATTTCACCGAAATATTTTCACCTGTGGTGAAAATGTCTACAATTCTTATGGTCTTGAAGATAGTGACTACAGAGGACTTACATGTAGAGCAGCTAGATGTTAAGACAGTCTTTCTTTATGGAGACCTTGAAGAAGAGATGTATATGCATCAGCCGACAGGATACATGACACTTGAAGAGGAGAACAAGGTGTGCAGACTAAATAAGAGTCTATATGGCCTGAAGCAAGCCCCGAGGAAGTGGTACAAGAAGTTTTATAGTTTCATGTCGGGAAATGGTTTTAGGAGATGTCATGCAGACCACTGTTGTTACTTGAAGAAGTTTGATACGTCATACATCATCCTTCTTCTGTATGTTGATGATATGCTTGTAGCCAGTTCAAGCATGAAGGACATCTCAGATCTCAAAAGACAACTGTCTAGAGAATTTGCCATGAAGGATTTAGGAGCTGCAAAACAAATCCTAGGCATGAGAATAAAGCGTGACAGAGAAAACAAGAAACTGGTTTTGTCACAGGCAGAGTACATAACAAAGGTACTTGATCGATTCAATATGGGAGGTGCTAAGCCGGTTAACACTCCATTAGCCAACCACTTCAAGATATCTAAGGAGCAAGGGGTAAAGACGCAGGAGGAACGAGACTACATGGCTAAAGTCCCATACGCGTCAGCAATTGAGAGTCTCATGTATGCTATGGTGAGCACGAGGCCAGACATTGCTTAAGCAGTAGGAGTTGTTAGTAGGTTCATGAACAACCCCGAGAAGGAACATTGAGAATCTATGAAGTGGATCCTCAGATACCTGGTGGGTACTAAGGATGTAGGGTTATGTTATGATGGATCGAAAATCAAGCTACAAGGCTACATGGATTCAGATTTGACAGGAGATATTGACAACAGAAGAAGCACTACAGGTAACGTCTTTACTCTGGGCAGTGCTACAGTCAGTTGGGTCTCTCAGTTATAGAAGATAGTATCTATCAGTACGACAGAAGCAAAATATATTGCGGCTACAGAAGCATGCAAGGAGATGGTGTGGATGCAAGGTTTTATGGAAGAGTTGGGTAAGAAGTAAGTATATTGCAAGCTGTACAGTGACAGTCATAGTGCAATATATTTGGCTAAGAATTCAGCCTTTCATTCAAGGACCAAGCATATTGCCATCAGATATCACTTCATACGTTCGTTATTGGAAGATGGATCGATTGCTCTGGAGAAGATTCATACAAGTGAGAATCTTGTGGATATGCTGACCAAGGCGGTCACAAGGAAGAAGCTAAAGCTCTGTTCAGCTTTAATTAGTCTTCAGGCTTGAAGACGGGGAGGTAGTGCACTCCGAATGAAGAAGACAAAGGTTTTTGATGATGTGTCTCCAAGTGAAAGATTGTTGAGAAGTGGAGCCACATCTGGGCCATCTTTGACCGGTCGTAGGACATGCTTGACCGGTCGTAGGGGCCTGCTCGACCGGTTGTGGACCGGCTCGACTCAAAGTCCAGTAAGTCTTGTTTTTTTCATATTAGGGCCCTTCGACCAGTTGTAGGAATTGTTCGACTGGTCATATCTCCCCTTGTACTAGTCGTAGGTTATGCAGATTCGTTTTCGAATCTGATGCAGACAGTAGATTTTGGTGTCACCTTTCACAAGGGTGTGAAGGGAAAGTTTCCTAAACTATATATAGGTGTTCCTAGGATTTTTCTAGTGAGTATTGGAATATTGAGAAATAATTCTAAGGTGTGGGCTGAGGGATTTCTATGTTCTTCCAAGGGAAAGGTTAGTATTTTGCCTTATAATCTTTATTTTTCTTCATAGTAGAAGTTTGCATCCGTGGTTTTTTACCCTAGTTTGAGGTTTTTCCATGTATATCTTATCTTGTGGTTTGTTTGGATTGCTTTGATCTATTTCTAGTTTATATTTCTTCATGTTTATCATTTGTGGGTGAGGCCTGAGATTGGATCTTGGCTCACTGCGTTGTTGGCGTGCTGCGCAACAAATAGTGAATTTATAAAGAACTCAACATCTCTTGATTCTATTATAGTATTAGATTCTAGATCTAAAAGTGTATAAGTTTTACTATTTTATGCATACTCCACGAAGACGCACACTTAATAGCTCTAGCTCCTAACTTAGTTCCTTTTGGATCAGGGGTTTTACAAAATGCAAGACACCCCCACACTTTTACATATCCTAGGTTAGGTGTTTTACCTCTCCATGTTTTATATGGAGATATTTTATATTTTTTAAACAAAATTCTATTCAGTATATGACACGTTGCAAGTAGTGCCTCACCCCATGGACTTAGTGACAACTTTGCTCTGATTAGCATTGAGTTGACCATTTCTACTAATATTCTATTTTTTCTTTTAGCTATTCCATTTTGTTAAGGTGTGTATAATGTAGTATACTAATGTATTAGTCCATGTTCTTCATAGAAGTTATCGAATTCATTGGAGAAGTATTCTCCTCCTTTATCGCTGCAGAGAATTTTTATTTTCTTATTTAGTTGATTTTTTACTTCTGCTTTATATATTTTAAACATGTTCAGTTCTTCACCTTTACTTTTTAATAGGTACATATATACATATCTAGAGCAATCATCAATAAAGGTTATGAAATATCTTTTGCCTCCACAAGTAAGAATGTCGTTTAACTCACAGATATCATTGTGCACAAGCTTCAATATTTGATACGGTCTTTCAACACTTGAAAAATGTTTCTTCATCATTTTGGATCGTATGCACACTTCACACTTATCAGTTTTAATATCTGTGTATAAGATTAAACCATTCTTGGCCATGAATTTTAAGGTACTATACCCTATATGGGCTAGTCTATCATGCCGCAATCTAACGGATTCAACCATATACGCAAAAGTGCTACTTTCATTCAGAGAAAACTTAACCATCCCGTTACATGCATATCCCTTTCTGACAAAGTTCTCATTCTTGGAAAGAATCAGTTTTTTTGACTCGTACACCACCCTTATTCCTGGTTTGCCCAGAAGGTCCTTAGAAACTAAGTTTTACTTCATGTCTGGGACGTGTAGGACATTTTTCAGAATCGCTTTATTTCCAGTGGTGAATATTAGTTTGACGGTTCCTTTATCAACAATCTTCGATTGAACTTCATTACTCATTTGGACTTCTTGACCATCGGTCAATTCCTTATAGGTTTTGAAGGATGATATGTTGTAACACACATGTACAGTGGCAGCAGTATCATATCACCAACCAGGAACCTTTTCTTGAACAGTATTCACCTCAGTGATCATGGCCACAATATCATCTTCTTCTACTACACTTGCCTCCTTTTTAGACTTGCAATATCGGCATACTCGAACATAGTGCCCATTTTTTCCATAGACATGGCATGGGCCTTTGAACTTTTCATTCTTCTTATGGACGTTTTCTTGAATTTCCCTTTATTGGGTTTCAGGGAATCGTCTTTCTTAAAATTTTTGTCATTAGTGTTCTCTACTGCATGTACCTTGGACGAGGCATTCCCATTATCCTTCTTTTTGTCGTGATTACGGGATTCTTCTTCAATTCAAAGATGTTTCTGGATTTGTTTCAGTGTATAGTCCTCAGTCTTATGCAACAACTTTTTTCTATAGTCTTTCCACATCGATGACAGTTTAGCGATTATAGCCCCGAATTGAAATGATTCAAGAAGATCAAATTTGATGGCTTTGATTTTGTTTACTATTAGCTACAGTTCTTGAATTTGGGGTAGCAGCGGTTTGTTATGTACCATGTTGAAGTCAAAATACCTGACGATGAGAAATTTATTTATACCTTCTTCTTCAGCCTTGTATTTGAACTCTAGAGCGGCCCAGATCTCCTTTGTTGATGATGTCTGTTGGTGCAGATCGTACAGGCGGTTGGAAAGCGCGTGCAAAATGTATCATCGACACAAGATTCATCTTCAGCTTGTTTGGTGTGGGGCAGCTATTTGTTCAGCTATGTTTTCTTTAGTTACTTCAGGTAATGGCTGAAGATTAGGATCTAAGATGTAGAAGATCTTCAATGCAGTCAGAAGAAATTTGAGCTTGTCCTGCCATCTTCTGAAATTGGTTCCATCAAACCATTCAAGACGAATTAAGTCCTAATTCATCAACTTGATGGATGATACACTGTCGGCTTCCATGAATAACGCTTTAAGATTGTTATGAAAAATTTACAGAATAATATATATATATATATATATATATATATATATATATATATATATATATATATATATATATATATATATATATGGAATTCGAAAAATTCAAGTTAATCTGAAAAAAGGACAGGCTAAAGCACGTCTGGGACGCTGTCCTTAAAGCGTTATTTGCCCCTACTCAAGTGAATTGAGTATGCTGATAGGTTATAGGCAAACCACTTCTAGAATACGACGAGCCTGATGTAGATCTGCGTTCAACAAACACGAAGACCTACAACTAGAACTCTGTGACACAGTCTGACAGAAATACAAAAAAGAAAAATTCTAAAAAAAAAAAGAGAGAAGAAGATGTTTATAAGTAAGACCACTGCATTGGTCTATTTTTCTTATTCTTCAGCTGTTGGTTCAATTAAACCGTTCTAAACCACACCGTTGGTCTGTTCTTCAAGCAATGGTTTAACCTTGCTGTCTTGCCGGAGTCACTAGAGTATTGAAAGTAGTGGCTATCTTAATTCGTATGGGTTTGTTGGAGTGGATTGAGAGATGTTTTGGAAACTCATCCATGCCCTGTTTATATAGGCTGTGGTGGCTGGGTGTTATGGTACAGGAAAATAAATCTCATTGACTGTTTTCTAGCTGTTGGAGAAAACTAGCCTTTTATGGCCGTTTTCTGACTATTGTGCATGAGCCATAACCATTACTGCATGTTGACTGTTGTGAGACAGTAGCTAGTCATTTTCTAGCTGTTGGGCTAGCCATGTAGCAGTTACAACATGGTTTCTACACTAATGGCATAACTGTTACACTTCTGCTGCAACAGCCATATTCAGCCTCTCTATATATATACTAGAGGACCTCTCCCAATCCTCTAGTCTCCTTTCCAATCAGCCACTCACCTTAGCCACCTAGTCACACCACGACACGATATGCACATGCGAAGAGCAAAGTGTGCTACTAGTGCCTCTACAATCACACTGCCTCACATGCCCACCCCCTCGCACAGAGACCGTGCCCGAGCGCAGAACATGCAAGTCCCATGGTCCCTGGACTATGTGGGTAAATAATAAGATACTCTACTATTTTTATATAAACCACAAAATCTTCTCTTTCCTTTCCCATGTGGGGCTATTTTCAAAAACCCCTGAAAAGCTTTTTACAAAACTTTTAATATATTATATTATATTATATTTTAAAATATATTTTATAAAATCAATATTTTATAACATACCGTCCATCTGTTTTGCCAGTTTATTTATGACACTATCTAAAAAATGAAGATAAATATATTTTCAATGAACTACATCACAGGAAACAGTCGTTATTAACCATTAAAAACCTTATGTGGCAACAAAAGTTTTGGACCCTTGAAAGTTTTAATGGTGGGTGTTCAATGACCACTATATCCACCTGAATATCAGCTTCATTTTTGAGACACTACCCTAAAATAAAATAAACTATCAAGACAGATGGACGACCCGAATATACAATGCATATACGGTCAGGGTCCCACATGCAGGAAAGAGTGGTTACAGCCGTCATGTGCCGTATGACAAGCATGTGAAGTGTGCGTAGTCATTAGATATGTGCGCATGTGGCGGACATATCTACCATCCCTATTATGGACAATTTTACCCATGTAATTAGTTCTGATAAGTTATAACTTAATCTTTCGAGAGAACATGGAAGGGTATTTATAAAATTTTGAAAAGTATACGTGGATATTAAAAGATAGAGACAGGTTGTCTCTGAAACTTAAAAAAGTATGCTTCCTCAGTTATACTTTTCACTTTTACAATGAGAACGTCTTTAGCATGGTAGATACATAGGCACATGGGAACTTACACACATGAAAGATAGCACCGACAACTTACTCATGGGAAAGATAATGAATCAAAGTTAAACCATGCTTTCCGACTGAAATTAACTTTAATTAAAATACGTTGATATTGTTATCTAGCTAGCAGCTATCTAGTGGACGTTTGATAAATGATAAAGTGAAAAATATTTAACAGTCCAACTACAACAAATAAATTCTCACTAATTGAGATTAAAAACATTAACTTAATGTAAAATTCAAAAAGTAATTTAGGTGACCTTTGACACCATGAGTTTGGGAGGATTTGAGGGGATTTCAAATACAGGCCATCATATGTTTGGCACTAAAAAGTAATTGAGGATTTCAAAACTCCTCAAAGAGGGGAGTTTCAAATCCAAGGTGGAAGCTAGGATTACATTGAGTTACATGTGTAGCATGTGTATTACTAAGCTACTAATCTATTAGGCACATAGCTCATTGATAATATCAATTAAATTATCAACTACATCACTAAAGTTACCTTGGGAGGATGACTTGTGCCGTCCAAACATTGTCAATGTAAATCAACAATTAAAAATTGTTAGTTAGTCACTCGGATGTGATCATGTGCCTGTAGCCCATCCAAGACTTGGAATTGCATCATTTTCAACCAAATTATATATTTCAACAAGCTCATTATAATTATTGTGTCAAACATTACTTGCCTACATTAATTAGGGATATTAAAGTTGATTTAGTAATTAGATTCAAGCACATGTGAATATACCGTGCGTAGCTACTTTTGGATTAGTAGGAATTTTGAATCGATGTGACAAATGCAAATGGAGGATTTCAAATATAGGGGATTTCTGATTCCTGGTATTTCAAATCCGCAGTGGTGCTAAACAAGGCCTTAATGTGATTTCCACTGCTTGAATGGTTTGACTGATACAATAGTGACGTGTATAATTTCAAAGGGCATGAGTTTCAACCCTCACACCTTTGAGTATGGAAAAAACTCTTGCTTCTTCATCCTCATCACTCTTCTCAATGCCTTAAGTTCCACCATCTCTTTCTGTATGATTGCACTCACGATGCTCCCTAGTAACATAAATGGTGTGAATAGCAGCTTTAGATAATTCTACCAATCCAAGTTGGTGGTACGACATAGTTGGCCTGGAATTCAGCCACATGATACGTGTGAGATTTGTGGCTATGCCATAACTAATTGTGTTTGATTTAAATTAAAACCACCGACCCCCAACATTGAGGTAGAGTGGTGCTTGATCGAATGTGCGATCAATCGTCTAGTTAGCCAACTACCGAGTGTGCCATCAGCTGATTTTGCAAAGGTTGATGATATTCTTCTAATGAGCTCATTTTTTTCTTAAAAATCAAGAACTTTTAAAGGTGCAACAATTATAAATTTGGATGGAAATGAGATGAAGATGGATGCGGAAAAGATAAAGATTCACTACTAAACCGAAGTCAACAACTTAATTAAGAACAATGTGCTGATGAGCGAGAGATAAGCAATGTTGACATTACAAGCTATGACTCAACATATAAGCACAAGTGGACTATTCTTAAGACTACGACCTTCCTTAAGATCAAGCAAGCAAGCACGGATGAAAGAGAATTATAATTGGTAACCATCATTAAGTCGGTCCAAGTTAAGGTAGGAATGTACTGAGTTAATCCTAGAGACTAAAAGTTTCAAGGTGATTAAGCGGTGGAGAAGGCTAAATGTTTCAGAGGACTCGATAAACAATGTTGTGTTGGAGTTGAGTTAGTTATATTCGGTTTATTGATTTATCATAGATTATTCTCCTTATAGTTTTCTTTGCTATTTATAAACTTCTTAATGAAATCATAAGAATAGCTGTTACATATGTGATGATTTCATATGTTACCAATTACAAGGTAACAGGTACTTTTATTTGATCATGCTTAGCCATTCATCGAATGCATATTTATCTTGTCCTTAGTCTCCGAATATTCTTCAGTAATGAGGTAGCCATCATGTGAACAGCACGCCCTTTCAAGAATTTGTTCACCAATCGTCCTTCATATATTCAGTAAATGCCGTGTAAAACTTGTATTTACCATGTGGCTGACTCTACACCGTTCATCAGGTACTACCAAATTTGGTCCAAACAAACACTAATAAATCCTATATGTGAAATTTTTTAAGTTCAAAATAAATAATACAAATTATGGACTTTGATTTACATAGATATTAAATTTTAAGATTCAATGATTTTAGTGGCTGATGTGTATAATAACCTAAACTATCCAAACCTTTTAATCCATTGTGGGATTATTTAAAGGTCTGATTAATGAACATTTGTTTACCGAATCTGGACCATTAATTAGTTTTCATTTTCGCAACT
Source organism: Magnolia kwangsiensis (assembly GCA_037074715.1). Taxonomy (NCBI): domain Eukaryota; kingdom Viridiplantae; phylum Streptophyta; class Magnoliopsida; order Magnoliales; family Magnoliaceae; genus Magnolia; species Magnolia kwangsiensis. The sequence goes on along the minus strand of CM073589.1, from coordinate 9,627,766 downwards.
GCCAAATTTTTTTTGTTTGGACGTTAGTACTCATGCTTTAAACGAGTGATGGCTATGTTTGAAGGATTTAAGCCGTTGATATGATCTTGACTTCCACGGCTAGGAACTTTCTACTTGAAGAACTCCCAGTGAACGGTCAATCTATGACAAGTCCACCATGCAAACGGCTAGGATCATGGGATAATGGCCCCAGTTGTACTAGTCCGGGCGGCATTACCACAACATCTTGCTTTTTTGGTTATGACCCGTTAAAGAAGCCGTGCTCATGACTTGAGTGGCTTGCGTTGCGTTCATCTACACTACATTGTACGTTTTACTTTTTAGTGGAAACGGCTGACCTTGGGCGGCGCGGACCAAGCTCACCAACCAGCTGGGGAGCCGATTAGGTAAGACTCCGGACTCACCATCAAGGGTGCAGCCCTTATCATGGGGCCACCTTGATGCTTTTATTCGATATCCATGCAGTTCGCCTGTTTTTGAGATTATTTTAGGGTATTATCCCAAAAACGAAACAGATCCACTAAAGAAACATTAAAGTGCACCTTGAGAAGTTTTTAATGGTAGGACTTTCAATCGCCACTGTTTCCTATGATATGGTCCACTTGAAAATTGGATATACTTAATTTTTGGAATAATGCAATTAAATGATCTGGAAAAATGAATGGACGGAGTGGATGCATAATAAATACATCAAGATGGGCCCACTGTAAGGACGGCGCCAGTCTTGGGTGAGGTCGGCGTCTTACCAAATCCGCTCTCCGACATCGGTGGTGAAGAGCGTGACGCGACGCTGTTGGTGGGCCGTACACTATCAGAGATGAGCTGGCCCTTTTAACCGCACGAATGCGTCTTCGTACACGACACCTGAGCGACACCTGAGTTGGATTTCGATAGTTATTGGAAGAGGAGAAAATTACCACTGCGAACCCACCTTTTATCCAGCGTCTTTTATGAAGAATTCAAAACTTACCTTTCCAACATAGACTTTGCACGTACGGACACAGCATTTGCCTATGAAAATGCCCTTACTTACGCTACCTATGGCTACAGTTATAATCTGTAGCAATAGGTCAACAAAAACGACAAATAACTCTCAAAACTATGGGTATTTTCGTCTTCAAATGCCCTATTCAGACATGCAAGTCTAAGTTGAAAAGGTAAGTTTTAGATCCTTTATAAAAGACACTGGATAAATGATGGGGTTGACAGTGGTAATTTTCTCATTGGCAGAGCATGGCCATTTATACTTATGCAACCGAGTGGGTCCACACTAGGCATACACACACCAGGGTTGAAATTGCCCAAAATGCGGCCCCACTGTCATCAAGCCTTAATCCAAATTATTGGAATACTATGCCAATTGAGGGCGATACTTTCAATTAGGCCATGATTCATTGAGGCTTTTGACTTCATTCATGTCCTTTTAGGCTATTGTTCCTTTTAGAGCCTTCTATTTATACTAACTCCTAACCCATCTAATGTATGCCCAACTGTATGGATGCATTCGAGGAATCAATTTCACTAGATAGTTCAGCCGATGTTGTTGAGGCTTGAAGGTGTTTAGCACTCACTCATAGAAATTGACTTGAACTCAAGGTATTTGGCAACGATAATGGTGGCTGAAACGGCCACTATCATTACTTTTATAATATAGGTTGTAATGACATTTATGATTTTTTTAATTAAAAAAATTTAAAATTTCTATTAGCTATTATGACCTTTATGAGAAGTGTAACGGGCCATTATAGGTTGTTTTTTTTTTTTTGTCTTTTTTTTTTTTCCCATAATTATGATTGTGGCCCTTACGACTCGGTAATGTGTAATTGTTGCCACTTTTATAAAACAATCCCGTAACAATCTATGCTGCACGTTATACTTGGACTCTTTCATTTCTACCCTAATCGATACTTTGAGCAGACCCCAACTCACTCTCTACTTGCGAAGATGAATTCTGTTATGGGGAAATTTGAACAACGATAATTAGGGTTGGCTTGAATTACCCGAATCAGTTAATAAAGCCTCGGAAGGAGGATAACGTATTAAGTATGAGCCGACCCTTGAGTTACGACCGTAAGTTAAATGAGACAAGCTCTCCGCTGATGAGTCACGACTTGAAACTACAGCTTTGATCGGCCGATCAAACCTTTAGAGCTGAGCTCTGATCCCCGTCTTCAGCTTCATTTAGCGAACTTCGACCTCGGTGATCTACTGACGAACTCCAACTACTAGTACTCGGCCTCGGGTCTACACAGCCTGAGGCTGAGCCTGGGTGAGGATACTCCGTGTGCCGAGTCTGAAGACTAATCTAAATATGGACGTGATCGAAGATCTCGCCCAAGGATACGCGCCCTTAAGATATGATACGCCGCACGACCCAAAGATTGCAAATAATATCTCCATGATCTCAATATCTTGCTGATTGAGCAGATTACGCTGAGATTAACGGACGTGTATCATTCAACCCACATGTATAAATACCAGGGGACCCCATTGCTACAAGTATGCAATATCTCGCACCCTCTCTCTACATTCGACTTAGACCCAAATTTCCTAGCCTGACTTAGCATCGGAGGGTCCCCCGGTTGAGCCAGGGTCTCCTTTACTCACCCCTTTGTGCAGGACCAGTGTTCGTTGGAGGTTCGCAACATTGAGTGGAAGGTAGTCCAGATTTTGACTTCAACATTTTTTAACGCCGTCTATAGGAATCGCAAACAAAAAGCTAGGAAGGTAATCAAATATGGCGAGAGAAAAGAAAAAGGTGACAGCGGTGGAGCTCGAACCTATTGAACAACATTAGTCTTCCTCGCTACTACATACCGAGTCGACTCCAATAGGGCCATCTTAACGGACTCAGAGCTAAGGAGGAAAATACAAGGCGCTACAAAATGAAGTCCAGATGCTGAAAGATGAAATCAGCTGAATGAAGCTACAACAGAATCAACAGCCACCTCTTAACATGATGGAGGCCACCCTAGTGCCCGAGAAACGACCACAACGCGTTAGCTCCTAGGTTAGAGGGTTCTAAGCATAGTCCGCACGAGCTCCAGATCCTGTGCGCAATATAATGTCCCAGGATCGATCTGTCTGAATCTCGGAACCTACTCGGGATCCAGAGCCGTCTTACGTGTCCGTCACTTCGACTTTGGCCTCCACTGACCTCCGCCATCGGCTGGAGAAGAAAAGACATGGCAGAGCACCCGCGATGACGGAGGGCCCCTAGGAGACAGTAGCAGAGAATCAGAATCCTTGGAAAACTCAACTTAAGGAACTCCGCGACCAGTTTAAGACGTTTCAGAAAAATCAACAACCTGCATTCGTCCCGACTGTAATCTAGGCAATGATGGAAGAGACCGAGCCTCCCTTCACCTTAGAAATCTTGAGTGAGGTGATGCCGCCGAGGTTCAGGATGCTTCCTGTCATCCAATTCTTTGGGTCTGGAGACCCGTCAGAGCATATAGAGTCATACCGTTCATAGATGCAGATCTAGTCGGCCACTGATGCAATGATGTACGGGGCCTTCTCGATAACCCTCTTCGGATCTGCTCAGAGTTGGTATCGATAGCTCAAATCAAAATCGATCGGCTCCTTTGCAGAGCTCAGCAGATTGTTCTTTACCCAGTTCATTTCTGGTAAGAAGAGTCGGAAGCCGACTACCCATCTGTTTACCCTCAAGAAAGGGAATAAGGAGTCACTGAAGGACTTCATTACCCACTTCAATGAGAAAGCGTTATTAGTGGAAGACTACGATCACAAGATAACACTCTCGGCCATGTTTAGCGGGCTCAAAGAGGGGAAGTTCACTTTCTCGATCGGAAAGAATCACCGACCACCTTGGCCGAGCTCATCAGCAGGGCTTAGAAATATATCAATGATGAGGAATTCTCCAACTCTCGCAGGAACATACAAGTAGACGAGCAGTCGTCCAAGGAGAAGAGGCCGAGAAACGAAGAGCCTCAGTCATCCAGCAAGAAACCCAACAATTGCCGACCGAGCAGGAGGCCTGAGAGCAAATTCCGTTCCTACACTCCACTCAACACATCTCATCAGGGGTAAAAAACTCATGAACTGGCCAGTTTGCATGAAGACCAACGCAAAGAACCGAGACAAGCACAAGTACTGCCGATTCCATCGTGACCACGGTCATAACACGAGTGACTGCATGAACCTCAAAGATGAGATTAAGGCCCTCATCCGTAAGAGTCATTTGTGCCGATACATTAAAGAGGAGAGATCGACCCGGAGAGGAGAGCAACCAAGCAAGCCGGCAAAAGAACTGGCCGAGATCCGCACTATCTATGGGCAGCTCATCCGATGAAGGCGACTCGAACAGCCCACTCTCAAAGTTCAGACCCCAAGCACTATATCCACCTGACCGAGAGGCTGATAAAAAAAATCTGAGTCAGCCCCTGCAGTCTGACTTTCGCGGAGGATGATGCGTGCGGAATTCAGCATCCGCACGACGATGCCCTCGTGGTGACTATGATCATAGCCAACCACAAAGTTTATCACATTCTGGTCAAAACAGGGAGCTCAGTCGACGTCATCTATTTCGAAGCATTCGAGAAAATGAGGATCGAAAGGTTGCGCCTCTGACCCATGAAAACCTCTCTGCATGGCTTTGCCAGAGATAGAGTGATCTTCGAGGGAGCCATTTCTCTCCCCGTGATAGTAGAAGGACAACATCAAGTTACACTTCTCGTGGACTTTCTTGTTGTCAATGTGCCGTCAGTGCATAATGTCATTCTGAGCCGACCTTCCCTTAATGCAATGAGGGCGGTCGTGTTCAAATACCATTTGATAATGAAGTTCCTCGCCGAAGGTGGGGTTGGATACCTCCAAGGGGACCAGTGTGAAGCTTGGAGATGCTATGCGATGGTTGTGAGAAAATGGTCGGTAAAGCAGGCCCTCACCATCAACATCCTCGACCCTAAAACTCCCACGGAAGATCCCTCAAGGACCTGGAGACCGTCCCACTTGAGGAAGCTGACCCAAGCAAAACTGTTCAGCTCAGATCTTCGCTGAATTCCGAGTAGAGGTCTCAGATGCTGACTTTCCTACAACAGCACAAGGATGTCTTCACATGGTCGCACGAGGATATGCCGAGCGTCTCTCCCAACGTCATGGTTCATAGGTTGAACGTGGATCTGGACCACAAACTAGTAAAACATAAGAGGAGCATTCGATGCCGAGAGGTACACGGCCATAGCCGATGAAGTTTCCAAGCTTCTCAGCGTCGGCTTCATCGAGGAAGTATATTATCCAGACTAGATCGCCAATGTGGTCCTAGTGAAGAAATCAAGCAGGAAGTGGCGGGTCTATGTAAACTACTCGAACCTAAACAAGGCCTATCCAAAGGATAAATTCCCCTTGTCTCGGATTGACCAGCTGGTGGACAACACGGCTGGACATGAGCGACTCTCCTTCTTAGATATCTATTTCAGGTACAATCATATCTCGATGCACCTCCCAGACAGACAAAAGACTACGTTCGTCATCGATAAAGGACTACTGTTATCAAGTTATGCCTTTTGACCTAAAGAATGCTGGGGCAACATACTAGAGATTGGTGAACCAGATGTTCGCTAAGTAGATCGGTTTGATAATGAAAGTTTACGTTGATGACATGCTTGTCAAGAGTGTTAGAACATCCGACCACCTTATGGACCTCGGGGTGACATTCTTAATCCTCCGGGAGTATCGCATAAAGCTGAACCTGGCCAAGTGTGTCTTTGGAGTTGGTTCAGGTAAGTTCCTTGAGTTTTAAGTAAGCCAGAGAGACATCGAGGCGAATCCCGAGAAGATTAAGGTGCTACTCAACATGAGCTCGCCTCGGATAACGAAGGCGATCCAGTGTCTGATTGGCCGAGTAGCAGCGCTCGATCAGTTTATCTCCAGAGCAACAAACAAGTGTCTCCCCTTTTTTCAGCAACTGAAAGGTCACAAGAAAGCTGAGTGGACCCCTGAATGCGAGCGAGCGTTCCAATAGCTGAAGCAATACCTGGGTTCGCCTCCCCTGCTGTCGAAGCTGGAAGAGGGTGAGCCTCCATTCTTGTACCTAACGACTTTGCCTCGGCCGTCAACTCTACACTCATTAGGGAGGTAGGAGGCAAGCAGTATCCTGTCTACTATGTAAGTAAGGCAATGGTACCCACCGAGACCAGGTACCCAAGCATGGAGAAGCTAGCACTCAGTTTGGTCTTCTTAGTATGGAGGTTGCGCCCGTACTTACAAGCACACACCATTGTTGTCCTGACCGATTCCCCCCTCAGGCAAGTCTTTCAAAAGCTAGATGTCTCAGGTCGGCTGACAAAATGGGCGATAGAACTCGAGGAGTTTGACATCCAATATCGTCTGAGGACTGCAATCAAAAGTCAGGCTGTGACTGACTTTATAGCCAAGTTTACCATTCCGAGTGCAGACATCGAAACATAAGCAGCTCTCGCGACCCCACCTGTTCCACTGCCTATCAGGGATATAGAGTTGGAGCAGTGGTGGATTCTTTATGTTGACTGGTCGTCCAATGCCAAGCACGCCAGGGCAGGAATTGTCCTGGTCGTGCCCGATTCTATGACTATACAGTATGTCATCAGGCTCGGTTTCAGAGGTTCTAATAACGAAGCAGAGTACGAAGCCCTGGTGGGAGGACTCAGACTGACAGCTAGTCTGGGGGTTCAGTCCTTTGAAGTGCAGTATGATTCTCAACTTGTGGTGAACCATATCTCCACCGAGTATAAAGCTAAGGAAAACAGGATGATGCATATCTAGTCGAGGCCAAGAAATTGATAGAAAGATTCTGGAGCTGCATCATCAACCAGATTCCGAGCTGAATTCTTGGGTTGATGCCCTCACAAGGTTAATATTCCTCAGATTGTTCCCGTGGAATTCATAGAGAGCCCGAGCATCGACCGAACGGATCAGTAAGTGGTCAACCTGGTGAAAACTACCCTAAGTTGGATGGACCCGATTTACAACTACCTTGTATTTGGTGAGGTCCCCCAGGATAGATTGGAGGCCCGACGCCTGAAGATCAGAGTTGCCCGATATATTGTCTTGGAGGAAGTCTTATACAAGAAGGGACACTCACAGCCCTACTTCAGATGTCTCCGACCCGAGGAAGCGGAATATGATATATGTGAGATCCATGAAGGCATATGCGGAAATCACTCTGGTGGCCAAGCCTTGGCTCTGAAGATATTCCGCAAAGGGTACTTCTGGCCGACCATTCGAGAAGACTCGAAAGATTACGTCCGAAGGTGTGACAAGTGTCAGAGGTTCGCTGCTATATCGAGGCAACCTATATAAGAAATGACTCCCATGAGCGGGCAGTGGTTGTTTGCTCAGTGGGGGATTGACATCATTGGACCTTTGCCCATAGGAAAAGGACAAGTGAAATTCGTTATTTTCGCGGTCGACTACTTCACTAAATGGGTCGAGACCAAACTTGTAGCCAAAATTACTAAACAGAAAGTAATCGACTTTGTCTGGAAGAACATCATCCCCTAGTTCGGAATCCTGTGCATTATCGTTTCTAACAACGGCAAGTAGTTTGACAATGATAAGTTTCGAGGCATGTGTAGGGGGCTCGGCATCTCGAAAGCTTATTTCTCACCTTGGCATCGGTAGTTCAACGGACAAGTGAAAGCCGTGAACAAGGTCATCAAGCACCATCTTAAGACGAAGTTAGACAAAACGAAAGGTAACTAGGTTAAGGAGCTCTCATTTGTCCTCTGGGCCTTCAGGACTACGGCTCAGTCGTCTACTGGAGAAACTCCATTTTTATTATCTTACGACTCGGAGGCAGTTGTCCCAGTTAAGATTGGCCTCCCAACAACCCGGGTCAGAAATTACCAGGAGGACCAGAATACCGAGCAAGTTGCAGCGAATCTCGATCTGCTGGAAGAAATCAGGGAGTTCGCCAGACTCTAAGTTGCCACTCGTCATCAAGAAGTGGTACGATTCTACTACTCTAGAGTCAAGACGAGGCGGTTCCGGTTAGGGGACCTTGTCCTCCACCACGTCTTCCAAAATATAATCGAGCCGGGGGTTGGGACACTCGGGCCCAACTGGAAAGGGCCTTACCGTGTGGTCAGATCGACCCAGCCAGGCTCCTACCACTTGGAAGACCTCGAAGGACGTTAGTACCCACACCCTTGGAATGCCGAGCACTTAAAGATCTATTATTCATGAATATCTATTAACCGCTGAAGACCTTCAATAAATGTACAACTCAGAGTTACTAGCCTTTTAAGGCTCTTAATAAAAGTCTTTCTACATAATTTACTTGTGCGATTTATCTACAAATGAAAAGGTTACCTCTCATGAGCAGAGGTTAATAGACCGATCCCTTAAAGAAAGGGTCGGAACGTTAAACGCATGAAAATCTATAAGGGGATCCTCTTATACATAGGGGAAAAGCCTAGAGACGACCCGATTTCCTGAAAAATGGGTCGGCTCGTCACACAATGACATATCTACAAAAACGACTAAGAGGCGCATAATTAGTGGGGGGGTTGACCTATCAAAAGGTTGATCCTTAAATACTAACATCAAAAAATCATCACAACAATTAACACATGTGAATATGCCACCTCCCAAGGATCATTCATTCATCAAAAAAATTTATCCATGACATATAAAAAAAATATGTATAACACAAGTTTCATTCCTTCCGAGTAGAGGGACCAGCCACTGAGCTGGGGAGCTGAGCGTCAGCGCCAACCTCGACGAAAGGAGGGACACTCTCAGGTTTATCTGCCGCGACTAGTTCAGCATCCTCAGCCTCGTTTGCAGCCAGAGCGTCGAGGTTAATGGTCGGATGAAGCTTTTTGACCTCGGCAAGGCAAGTGTCGAAGCCGATATTGTAGCCAAAGAAATACAGCTTGTCCATTTCTCTGGCCCTCTCCGCCGACTCCTTATATGCTGCCACTACTGCGGCAACTTGCGAGGCCGCTCGGGCCTCAAGTTCACCTCGCAGCCTTTCTTGATTCGCAGTAGCCACGGCCTCGAGAACAGTCCGCTGTTGAGCCAACCCCTCGGTAGCTTCGTGCCTCACCCTCTTGAGGTATTTCTCTAGTTGTGAGGCATCACCTTTTATATCCTCAAGAGAGATCTCTAAACACCTAACTGCCTCCCGTAGGCGCCTGACTTCGGGGTTGGCCATGTCCAAGCAAGCTTGGAGTTGGTTAACCTCGCCTTGGAGCACTAGCTCCCTCGGTCGACCCTCAGCAGCAGCCCTTCTCAATTCCTCTTGATCCGCAGCCGAAGCCTCCAACAGTTTCTTGAGCTCGACCCTCTGTGCCTCGAGTTCGGCCCTCCGCGCCTCTTGCTCTGCCTTCTCCACCACAAACTTGGCCGTCTCCGCCTCGAGCCGTTCCATCTCCTTCACCTCCACCATCATTGGTAGCGACTGGTAATAGACTGTCGTGTAATCGTTCATAAAGTTGACGTGACGTTGGGAGAGGGTGTCGGCTATCTTCGCCTCTGGTGCATGCTTGGCCGCCCATGGGTTCAGCAAAGCCATGTGATAACCGGAAGGTAAAGTCTCTGGAGTGGGCTCTGAAGTTCCGCCGACCTCACTGGCCACGGAAGCTTGAGCAACAGCCTCAGGCGTGGTGGTATATTCGACAAGGGCGTCGGTTCGGCCGGCTAAGAGCTCAGCCCCAGCGATAGGGTAATGAGCTATAGATCATACAAGGACGACAAAACCAAGAGTCTCCCTGACCACCTCTCTCCTTACCCCTAAAGGCGGAACCTCGAGAGCTTGCTCCTCTGCAGACGATGTTGAGATGGTGATAGGCTCGACTCCGACAGGGGCCTCGGGGGCTCGTGCTTCAGGGGCAGGGGTCGGGGGAGCGATGAGAACGGCTTCTGATGGGGCCATGACAGGCACGGCTTCGGCTGAGAAGGTCATAGCCACAGCAGGAAAAGGTCTGGCTACAGGAACAGAGGTTATGACTACAGCCAAAGCAGGTTTAGCCTCAAAAGTCTTCCTCATCTTCGACATCACCTTCGTCCTTGGCTCAGATGAGAGGACTACGTCCATCGGAGGGCACGGCACTATCGGCCTTTTCTTCTTCATGCCGCCTACCTCCATTTCTGTCCAAAAGAGGGAATCAACACCGAACCACAGGAAGCAGCGGTGCTAAGACACCCATCGTTGAAACCTTCTTATGGTCCACTGTGTTGTTTACTTTCCATCCATTGGTATGGTCAAAAACACAAATGAAGTTGAAAAGAAACACAAGATGATATCTATATCTGTGGTCCCCCAAAACTTTTCAACGTTACAAATTTAATCCCCACCGTGTGATCCGGTTTACCATCGGATATTCTTTATTTTTGGGCTCAAATTCTAAAACGACATGAAAAAAATGAATGAACAATGTTTATGTAATCCATACATCATGGCGTCCCATCGAAGCCTAATCTGTCTCGAGCTTGGAACATGAGGGGCGGAAGCTAATCCGCTTCCTCATCATGAAACTCGACCTGTGCTAGTACACTATGAGCTGATTGCCCCGACCACGGTGGTGTGTTGACATGGCAAAGTTATGTCGCTCCTCCATCATGCTTGTGTTATATAAACACTGTCCATACATTTCTTAATAACACTTTAGAACATGAGCTAAAAAAGAGAAAATGACCACTGTAGAAAAACCTTTTACCCAGCGGTTTTTATCGCGGAATAGAAACTTCAGTTACCAAATTAGACTAGCACGTGCGGACAGCGACGTTGAGGACGAAACTACCCCTCCTTTTCACTGCCGTTGCTTTTACTCTCCCTCCCTTCTCTCGCTCCATTTTTTTAAAAAAAAAAGGACGAAAACTCCACCGCTACATCTGTTGCTTGGATCGCACCACGCTCTAGCTAGATCCCACCGAGGGGTGTACACGAATTGAGCTAGCTCGGTTAGCTCGCTCTACTCAATCTGAAAAAAGCTCGATTCAGTTCGGTGTTGAGTTCAAGCAAGGTTGAATTGATTTTTTGAGCTCAAAAATGAGTTCGAGCAGGCCAGCTCAACTCGACTCGGATCAAATCTAGCTTGAATCAAACTTGGATCGAACTAGTTCGGTGACTTGGTTACTTTGTCATTAATGTTGCTCACCAACTGTTTGATAAAATGACTGAACGACATGTGGCTGGTGGCAATGAAGGTTTGGCTAGTGGCAAGGTGGATAGGAAGGTATGTACATGGAACAAATACTTTTTTTGCTCTTTATTATTATTATTATTTAGAAGGTGTTTGAGAAAATACCTATAAAATCATTGCCTTTGTAGGTAAAACAGTGGGATTTTGAAGTTGCAATTAAGGTGTTTGTGGAAATGCCTCAATAGCAAACTCGGTTCGATCTTAGCTCGAACTCAGCCCGAGCTGTTAATTGAACTGAGCTGAGCTGGCCAATCAGGCCCGAGGACCGAGATCAGCCAAGTTCAAGCTGAGGTTAGCCACTGTTCGAGCCGAGTCGAGCTGAGGCCAACTCAACTCGGTTTGACTCGATGTACACCACTAATCCCACCCTCTTTATGCATCAACATTATCTCATTTTTCTTGAAAATGTTCCCTCACGGAAGACAGTACGCATGACAGGTATGATATACATTTACCTAAACGGCGTAAATTTTTTGTGGGCCATTGAAATGCCGAATGAAGCTCCCATCTTGGTTTTTGGTTCATCCATGCGAAAATCATCCTATGGACATGATGGATTACAAGTAAAACATCATTGTAGGGGCATAAAAAGGTTTCCACGGTGGAAACACTGTTTCCTGTGGTGTGATCCACTTGATATTTCAATATGCCACTATTTTGGGCTGAAACCCTTGCTTTAGATGGAAAAATGGATGAACGTTATGGATAGTCCACATACATTCAAGGTGGGCCTAACTCAATATTTTTAATTTTTTAATTTTTTTAATATTTTACTATTAATTTTTTAAAAAAAGTTTTTTTAGGTTAGGTTGTTAGTACACACCCATGTCAATACACACACTCCATGTTAGCCACCCCTGCTAGGAATCGATACCAGGACCTCAAGTGTTGATATGAGGTATCTCTACTCAGTCTGCCAATTGAGCTATGGATCTGGGTGTGCCCAACTTAGTTAACTCAGCACTATAAGTGCGTACTGAAAATTTTATGAACCGCTCGGTCAATTTCATTAATTGCTCGATCAAATTCACCGAAGAGAATTTCATGTAAATCTCGGTCAATTTCATTAACTGATCGGTCAAATTCAACAAATCAAATTGTTAGGCTAGGTCAATTACATTTAAAGTTCATTCTAATTCATGTTAGCCTCACCCAATTTAAAGCTTGCCTCGCTCAAATTGACGTTTCCCTTGCTCAATTTCTCAATTGTCTCATTGAATTTTTTCGTTGCCTTGCTCAACTCCTAGGTTCCCTCGCTCAATTTCTAGGTTCCCTTGCTCAATTCTCGCTCCAATTTCTACGTCGCCTCGCTTGCCTCGCTCAATTTCTAGCTTTCCTCACTCGATTTCTAGCTTTCCTCGCTCAATTCCTAAGTTGCCTCACTCCAATTTCGATGTTCCCTCGCTCAAATCCTAGGTTGTCTCGCTCAATTTCTAGCTTCTTCGCTCAATTCGTAGGTTGCCTCGCTCAATTTATAGGTTCCCTCGCACAATTTGTAGCTTCCCTCCCCTCGCTCAAATCCTAGGTTGCCTTATTGAATTTCTTAGTTCCCTTGCTCAATAACTAGAATTTCTTGCTGAATTTTTACGTTACCTCGCTCAATTCCTAGCTTCTTTCGCTCAATCCCTACGTTGCCTCGCTCAATTTCTAGGTCGCATCGCTCAAATCCTAGGTTCTCTCGCTCAATTTCTAGCTTCCCTCGCTAAAATCCTAAGATTCCTCGATCAATTCCTACGTTGCCTCGCTCAATTCCTAGGTTGCCTCACTCAATTTCTAGGTTCCCTCACTCAATTTCTAGCTTTCCTCGCTCAAATCCTAAGTTGCCTTGCTCAAATGCTAGGTTGCCTCGCTCAATTTTTAGCTTCCCTCGCTCAATTCCTAGGTTACCTTGCTGAATTCCTACATTGCCTCACTCAATTCCTAGGTTGTCTCGCTCAATTTCTAGGTTCCCTCGCTCAATTTTTAGCTTTCCTCGCTCAAATCCTAGGTTACCTTACTCAAATCCTAGGTTGCCTTGCTCAATTTGTAGCTTCCCTTGCTCAAATCCTAGGATTCCTATCTCAATTCCTACGTTACCTCGCTCAATTCCTAGGTTGCTTCGCTCAATTTCTAGGTTCCCTCGCTCAATTTCTAGGTTGCCTCGCTCAATTCCTAGGTTCCTTCGCTCAATTTATATATTGTCTCAATGGATTTCTAGCTTCCCTCGCACAAAAGCAACATAGCAAAAAAATAAATAAATTCAGTTTGCCCCGCTCAATTTCCAATTTGGCGGGGCAAACTGAAAATTGAGTGGCGCAAACTAGAAATTGAGCGGGGTAAACCGAAATATTTTTTTTTACTTTTGTAGGTCCCATCATGATGTATGTCTTATATCCAAACCGTCCATATATGAGCGGGGCAAACTAAAAATTAAGCGGGGCAAACTGAAAATTTAGGTTTAAAGTGTAAGTTTAGGTTTAGGGATTTGAAAATTTAGGTTTAAGGTGTAAGTTTAAGTTTAAGGATAACAATTTTTGATACACTTTAGCTACGGATTATAACCGTAGCTATAATTGCGTCAATATAATTTTTGAATTTGAGAATGGGTAAGTTATGGGTTTTGGTTTTGATTTTGATTTAGGTTATAGGTTATAGGTTTAGGTTAAGGTTATAGGTTTTTGGATTTGAGAATGGGTTCAGGTTTAGGTTATAGGTTTTTGAATTTGAGAATGGGTTCGGGTTTAGGTTATAGGTTTTAGTTATAGGTTTTGGTTTTGGTTTTGGTTTTGGTTTAGATTATAGGTTTTTGGATTTGAGAATGGGTTATGGTTTATGTTTAGAAAATCGGGTTCAGGTTCGGGATTGGGTTTAAGTTTGGATTTTTAAGTTTAGGTTTACATTTATGTTAAGGAGTTGAGATTAGAATTAGGTGTAGGTTTCACTTTAGAAAATTAAGTTTAGGTTATAGGTTTAGGAAAAGGTTAAGTTTAGGTTATAGGTTTTGGGATTTGGGAATAGTTTTAAGTTATAAGTATAGGTTTAGGTTAGGTTATAGGTTAAGGTTTAGGGATAGGTTATAGGTTTTGGTATTCGAGAATGGGTTCAGGTTTAGGTTATAGGTTTTGGTTTTGGTTTAGGTTATAGGTTATAGGTTTAGGATAAGGTTTAAGTTTAGGTTTAGGTTATAAGTTTCGGGATTTGAGAATGGGTTCGGGTTTAGGTCATAGGTTTAGGTTTAGGTCAATTTCATGTTTGTCCCGCTCAATTTTTAGTTTACAACGCTCAATTTCTAGTTTGCCCCGCTCAATTTCCAGTTTGCCCCGCTCAATTTCTAGTTTGCCCCGTTCATTTTCCAGTTTGCCCCGCTCAATTGAGCGGGATAAACTGGAAATTGAGCGGGGCAAACTAGAAATTGAGCGGGGTAAACTGAAAATTGAGCAGGGCAAACTAGAAATTGAGCGGGGCAAACTGCAAATTGAGCGGGACAAACTAGAAATTGAGCGGGGCAAACTGGAAATTGAGCGGGACAAACTAGAAATTGAGCGGGGCAAACTGGAAATTGAGCAGGGCAAATTGAAAATTAAGCGGGGCAAACTAAAAATTGAGCGGGGAAACTGAAAATTGAGCGGGACAAAGTAGAAATTAAGCGGGGGAAACTGGAAATTAAGCGGGACAAACTAGAAATTGAGTGGGGCAGACTGGATTTTTTTTTTTTTTTTTTTTTGCTATGTTACTTTTGTGGGTCCCATCATGATGTATGTGTTATATCCAAACCGTCCATATATTTTACGAGCTCATATTAAGGCTTGAGACGAAAAATAAGATAGATCTAACTATCAAGTGGACCACACTGTAAAAGGCAATGGGAAATTGAACGTCTACCATTGAAACCCTTTTAGGGGTTACAGAAGTTTTGGATCATTATGAAATTTTTTTCCTCTTCATCTAGGTCTTTTTGACTCTATGAATGAACTTAGATGAGGATGATTTCTCACAAACATCACAATGGGCCCCCTAAAGGTTTCTAATGGTTGACACTCATTCAACACTATTTCCTGTAATGTGGTACACTTGAGAACTGGATATATCTCATTTTTGGTCTCATACCATAAAATGATCTGGAAAAATATATGAATTGAGTGAGACAGCTTACGAATTGTGCGAGGGAAGCTAGAAATCCAGTGAGACAATATATAAATTGAGCGAAGAAACCTAGGAATTGAGCGAGACAACCTAGCAATTGAGCGATGCAACGTAGAAATTGATCGGATGGACTTCATTTTTTATTTATTTTTATAAATTTCTTGAAAATGTCATTTCCATTTCCCTCATTTCCTGAAAAATGCCCCCTTTTAGTTTCCTTGCCTAGACTGGCAACAAATTTTCCATGAATATAGATTTGTAAATGAAGAAATTTTTTCATGAAAATCTTGCTGAAAGACAATCGTGGGAAACAAATTTTCATTTTCGACTGTTTTCCAGATTTGGAGTTTCCCAAAAAACTCCATTTTCTTCAAAAATAAAAAAGAAAAAATTCACAAATCCAAACAGTCCTTAAAGTAGGCTTGAAGAGATTGCTCGATTCATTGATAGCCAGTCAAATTAGATTAAAGAGTTTGAAACAGAGAGAGAGAGAGGCTGATACGATTGCATGAAGATAAGAAGACAGAGCTGAAGTGGAGGTATTTGGAAGAAGAAGTGGAACTGGAGAAGGAATTTAATGCTAAGCTGACCCAACTGATGGACAAGTGACTATTGTAAATAGGTCCAATTTGTCTTTTTTCTATCAAATTTCGATTGTTGTTTCAGCTTTTTCTTAACCGTCTGTTTGCAAACCATCGGTTAAGAAAACAGTTGGTTAGGAAAAAGATGCAAGAACAGTCCCTGGTTTGGTGAGCTAGGCTGTTAATCTGAGCTAGCTACAGATGTGCTAGCTGCAAACAGATCATTAAGAAAATGCTGCAACAATATTAAATCTCCCATTTATTAAAGAAAGATCGAGTGATCTTTTAAAAAAAAAAAAAAAATTTACTGTTAGTTTTGTCTAAAAATTGATTGATTTCACTTTTAGCACAATATTGAACTTGATATGTAATTATGGATCCTGATGTATGTCAAAACAATATGACTTGTGGGCCTTGGTTCTTGGATGCTCTCTAGGTTAAATGAGTTCAAGTCATGAGACAAATTCATTCATGTGCAACGCTTGTTTTCTTTGTTCAGGCTAGTATATATCAGGAGGAGAAGAATCTCATAGACTTGTCTATTATCCTTCTCAGATTTTCAAGGTAAAGAAAGTATCATTATGAGAGTTTTGCTTGCCTTTTCCTTATTTTTATTGTCGCTTTCTCATTGTTGTGGAGTATTACTTTTTGAATATTCTTCTTTTTATAAATTTTGTAAGAATCATATATTTTACAACTCAATTGAATGGAGCCTTGCTGCTACCTTGAGGTTGTGCATTCAATTTGAGACTATTATCACATGTTTCATTTGTGATTTTAAAGATTGTGCATTCAATTTTACGCCAGTTGTGGTTTCCACTTGTGGCAAATCAGAATGTGAACTTACTCTATATGTCATCAGTCATCAGACAGACGATCATATAACTCCTCTTGGTTTGTTTTCAATCTCATAAAAGATTACTGATTTTTCAAGCTACTTCTGGCTTACCGATTCGTTAGGTGTCTTCTAATTGGTAACAGATTTTGTAATTTTTCATTTGGTAGAACTGATTGTTTGAATATCTTGTTTACATACCGAGATTTCTCATTTTTTTATTCCGTAGTGTTTTTTATGATTTTCACTTTGTACAATCTTCTTTAAATTCTTTTATAATAGTTAGCATCTTGACAAATAGTTCTTTGAGGCATTGACAATCGAATTCAGCTCACTTCTAAATATAAGGCATTATATTGAATGGATAGTCAAATTTTGGTGTAAATATTTTTATAAGCAAATTTTTTCTTTCCTTTTTTTTCTTAGGTGCGTGTTTACAAAGAGCCATCACTCATTGGGGTTATAGTTATTCATTATGTGACAGGTTTTCAGGTGAGATGAACGAGTTTTAAAAGAAAACAGTCTGTGGTTTTGAGAAGCGATTCCTAATGCCATTTTATGTTTAAATGCATATTTCAGATTCAAGCATCTGGTACGTCTCTTGACTCAAGAATGCACATGGTTGGAGTAGTCTGGCCATTTGGACAGATCGTGTTTATGTATTTACTCAAAATTGATGGAGCAGATCCGGATGTGGGTCGGAGCTATCCGGAAGAGCGGGGGTCCCTGGAAGGTGGGAACCGCTGTTATGACTATGATGAAGTTGTCCATTTCCTATAGACGACATTGGAAGGGCCTGACAATTTGGACAGGCCATGTTTATATTTGTATTTGCAGGTACCATACCCTTAACCTAAACCCGAACCGATTCTCAAACCCAAAAACCTATAACTTAAACCAAAACCAAAACCAAAACCTATAACCTAAACCAAAACCAAAACCTATGACCTAAACCCGAACCGATTCTCAAATCCCAAAACCTATAACCTAAACCAAAACCAAAACCTATGAACTAAACCCGAACCCATTCTCAAATCCTAAAACCTATAACCTAAACCTAAACCTAAACCTATAACCTAAACCCGAACCCATTCTAAAATCCCAAAACCTATAACCTAAACCAAAACCTATAACCTAAACTCAAACCCATTCTCAAATCCTAAAACCTATAACTTAAACCAAAACCAAAACCAAAACCTATAACATAAACCCGAGCCGATTCTCAAATCATAAAACCTATAACCTGAACCAAAACTAAAACCAAAACCTATTACCTAAACCCGAACCCATTCTCAAATCCTAAAACCTATAACCTAAACCAAAACCATAACCAAAACCATAACCTAAGACCTAAACCCGAACCCATTTTCCAATCCCAAAACCTATAACCTAAACCTAAACCAAAACCAAAACCAAAACCTGTAACTTAAACCCAAGCCGATTCTCAAATCCTAAAACTTATAACCTAAACCAAAACCTATGACCTAAACCCGAACCTATTCTCAAATCCCAAAACCTATGACCTAAACCCGAACCCATTCTCAAATCCCAAAACCTATAACCTAAACCTAAACCTATAACCTAAACCCAAACCCATTCTAAAGCAAAACCTATAACCTAAACCAAAACCAAAACTAATAACCTAAACCAAATCCAAAACCTATAACCTAAATCCGAACCCATTTTCAAATTCTAAAACCTATAACCTAAACCAAAATCCATTCTCAAATCCAAAACCTATAACCTAAACCTAAACCTAAACTTATAACCTAAACCCGAACCCATTCTAAAATCCCAAAACCTATAACCTAAACCCATACCCATTCTCAAATCCTAAAACCTATAACCTAAACCAAAACCAAAACCAAAACCTAAAACCTAAACCCGAGTCGATTATCAAATCCTAAAACTTATAACCTAAACCAAAACCTATGACCTAAACTCGAACCCATTCTCAAATCCCAAAACCTATGACCTAAACCCGAACCCATTCTCAAATCCCAAAATCTATAACCTAAATCTAAACCTATGAACTAAACCCGAACCCATTCTCAAATCCTAAAACCTATAACCTAAACCTAAACCTAAACCTGAACCCATTCTAAAATTCCAAAACCTATAACCTAAACCAAAACCAAAACCAAAACCTATAACCTAAACCCAAACCCAAACCCAAACCCATTCTCAAATCCTAAAACCTATAACCAAAACCAAAACCATAACCTATAACCTAAACCAAAACCAAAACCAAAACCTATAACCTAAACCCAAACCCATTCTCAAATCCTAAAACCTATAACCTAAACCAAAACCATAACCTAAGACCTAAACCCGAACCCATTCTCCAATCCCAAAACCTATAACCTAAACCGAAACCATAACCAAAACCTATAACCTAAACCCGAACTCATTCTCAAATCCAAAAACCTATAACCTAAACCTAAACCTTATCCTAAACCTATAACCTATAACCTAAACCAAAACTTATAACTAAAACCAAAACCAAAACCTATAACCTAAACCAAAACCAAAACCAAAACCATAACCAAAACCTATAACCTAAACCCGAACCCATTATCAAATATTCCAAAAACCTATAACCTAAACCTAAAACCATAACCTAAACCTCTAACCTAAACCTAAAACCATATCCTAAACCTCTAACCTATAACCTAAACCAAAACCTATAACCTAAACCAAAATCAAAACCAAAACCTAAGACCTAAACCCGAACCCATTCTCAAATCCTAAAACCTATAACCTAAACCAAAACCATAACCAAAACCTATAACCTAAACCTGAACCCATTCTCAAATCCCAAAACCTATAACCTTATCCTAAACCTATACTTATAACCTAAAACTATTCCTAAATCCCAAAACTTAAAACCTTATCCTAAACCTATAACCTAAACCTAAACCTATAACCTATAACCTAAACCCAAACCAAAACTTATAACCTAAACCCGAACCCATTCTCAAATCCCAAAACCAAAACCTATAACCTAACCCGAACCCATTCTCAAATCCCAAAACCTATAACCTAAACCAAAACCTAAAACATATAACCTAAACCCGAACCCATTCTCAAATTCTAAAACCTATAACCTAAACCCGAACCCATTCACAAATCCCAAAACCCAAACCCAAACCTAAACCTAAACTTAAAACCTAAACCAAAACTTATAACCTAAACCAAAACTAAAACCTATAACCTAAACCCGAACCCATTCACAAATCCCAAAACCTGTAACCTAAACCTGAACCCATTCTCAAATCCCAAAACCCAAAAATCAATGGGGATTACAACAGGGAAAAGGAAAAAAAAAAAAATGAAAAAGAAACCAGTAAGTTGGGGTCGACCGGCCTATGGCTACGGATTATAACCGTAGCCATAGCTATTATGCTCTGCACTTATTTTTCTTTTTTCTTTTTTCTTTTTTATTTTTATTTTTTACATGGAGAACTTTATTGTACCTACATTTTTCTTTAATACATGTTTATATAAATATGTGTGTGTATGTGTATATATATATAAATATAAATTTTTCTCTTTTTTTTTTATTTCTTTCTTTATTCATTTAACAAGAATATCTTCTAAACTAAAATTAGTTACTTGACATACCACATATGATTTTGGGGTAGGAGAAGCTATTTTAGCCAACCAACCTAGTTATTTTTCAAGATTCCATCAGGTCGATGGTCGAAAATACATTTCATTCACTTCACGGTCAATTTCAATCACTTCATGGTCAAACTAGAAATTGAGCGAGGCAAATATGAAATTGAGTGAATAAATTAAAAATTGAGTAGGACAAGGTATGAATTGAGTGAGGAAAGCTAGAAATTGAGCGAGGTTTAGGCTACGTTATAGGTTTAGGATAAGGTTTAGGTTTAGGTTTAGGTTATAGGTTTTGGGATTTGAGAATGGGTTCGAGTTTAGGTTATAGGTTTTGTTATTGGTTTAGGTTATAGGTTTTGGTTAAGGTTATAGGTTATAGGTTTAGGTTTAGGTTATAGGTTATAGGTTTTTAAATTTGAGAATGGGTTCGGGTTTAGGTTATAGGTTTTGGGATTTGAGAATGGGTTCGAGTTTTGGTTATAGGTTTTGGTTTTGGTTTTGGTTTAGGTTATAGGTTTTTGGATTTGAGAATGGGTTATTGTTTAGGTTTAGGAAATCGGGTTCAGGTTCGGGATTAGGTTTAAGTTTGGATTTTTAAATTTAGGTTTACATTTATGTTAGGGAGTTGAGATTCGGATTAGGTGTAGGTTTCACTTTAGAAAATTGAGTTTAGGTTATAGGTTTAGGAAAAGCTTAGGTTTAGGTTATATGTTTTGGGATTTGGGAATAGTTTTAAGTTATAATTATAAGTTTAGGTTGGGTTATATGTTAAGGTTTAGGGATAGGTTATAGGTTTTGGTATTCGAGAATGGGTTCGGGTTTAGGTTATAGGTTTTGGTTTTGGTTTTGGTTATAGGTTATAGGTTTAGGATAAGGTTTAGGTTTAGGTTTAGGTTATAGGTTTTGGGATTTGAGAATGGGTTCGGGTTTAGGTCATAGGTTTTGGTTTTAGTTTAGGTTATAGGTTTAGGCCAATTTCATATTTGTCCCACTCAATTTTCAGTTTGCCCCGCTCAATTTCTAGTTTGCCCCGCTTAATTTTCAGTTTACCCCGCTCAATTTCGAGTTTGCCCCGCTCAATTTCTAGTTTGCCCCGCTCAATTTTCAGTTTGCCCCACTCGAAGCAAACTGAAAATTGAGCGGGGCAAACTATCAATTGAGCGGGGCAAACTAGAAATTGAGCGGGGCAAACTGGAAATTGAGCGGGGCAAACTAGAAATTGAGCGGGGTAAACTGAAAATTAACTGGGGCAAACTAGAAATTGAGCGGGGTAAACTGGAAATTGAGCGGGGCAAATTGGAAATTGAGCGGGACAAACTGAAACTTAAGCGAGGCAAACTAGAAATTGAGCGGGGCAAACTGAAAATCGAGCGGGATAAACATGAAATTGACTTAAACCTATAACCTAAACTAAAACCAAAACCTATGACCTAAACCCAAACCCAAACCCATTCTCAAATCCCAAAACCTATAACCTAAACCTAAACCTAAACCTTATCCTAAACCTATAACTTATAACCTAAACTAAAATCAGAACCTATAACCTAAACCCGAACCCATTATTAAATTCCAAAACCTATAACCTAAACTTAACCCTAACCTAAACCTATAACCTTAACTAAAACCTATAACCTAAACCAATACCAAACCTATAACTTAAACCCGAACCCATTCTCAAATCCCAAAACCTATAACCTAAACCTTATCCTAAACCTATTACCTATAACTAAAACCAAAACCAAAACCTATAACATAAACCCGAACTCATTCTCAAATCTAAAAACCTATAACATAAACTTATAGCCTAAACCAAAACCTATAACCTAAACCTAAACTAAAACCTATAACCAAAATCTAAATAAAAACCTATAACCTAAACCTATAACTTAAACCAGAACCCATTATCAAATCCCAAGACCTATAACCTAAACCAAAACCTATAACCTAAACCTGAACCCATTCTCAAATCCAAAAACTTATAACCTAAACCTAAACCTTAACATAAACCTATAACCTAAACCTAAATCAAAACCTATAACCTAAACCAAAATCAAAACCAAAACCTATAACCTAAACCGGAACTTATTATCAAATCCCAAAACCTATAACCTAAACTGAAACCAAAACCTATAACCTAAACCCAAACCCATTCTCAAATCCCAAAACCTAAACCTATAACCTAAACTCAAATCCCTAAACCTAAACCTAAACTAGAAATTGAGCGGGGTAAACTGAAAATTGAGCTAGGCAAACTGAAAATTGAGCGGGGCAAACTGGAAATTGAGCGGGGCAAATTGGAATTTGAGCGGGGCAAACTGAAAATTGAGCAGGGCAAACTGAAAATTGAGCAGGGAAAACTTGAAATTGAGCGGGGTAAATTGGAAATTGAGAGGGGCAGACTAGAAATTGAGCGGGGCAAACTGGAAATTGAGCGGGGCAAACTGGAGATTGAGCGGGGCAAACTGGAAGTTGAGCGGGGTAAACTAGAAATTGAGCGGGGCAAACTGGAAATTGAGCGGGGCAAACTGAATTTTTTTTTTTTTTTTTTTGCTATGTTACTTTTGTGGGTCCCATCATGATGTATGTGTTATATCCAAACCGTCCATATATTTTATGAGCTCATATTAAGGCTTGAGACGAAAAATAAGATAGATCTAACTATCAAGTGGACCACACTGTAAAAGGCAATGGGAAATTGAACGTCTACCATTGAAACCCTTTTAGGGGTTATAGAAGTTTTGGATCATTATGAAAATTTTTTTCCCTCTTCATCCAGGTCTTTTTAACCCTATGAATGAACTTACACAAGGAGGATTTCTCACAAACATCACAGTGGGCCCCCTAAAGGTTTCTAATGGTTGACGCTCATTCAACACTATTTCCTGTAATGTGGTACACTTGAGAATTGGATATATCTCATTTTTGGTCTCATACTATAAAATGATATGGAAAAATATATGAATTGAGCGAGATAACCTACGAATTTTGCGAGAGAAGCTAGAAATCCAGTGAGGCAATATATAAATTGAGCGAAAGAGCCTAAGAATTGAGCGAGACAACCTATCAATTGAGCGATGCAACGTAGAAATTCAACGAGGCAACTTAGGATTTGAGCAAGGTTCCCTCGCTCAATTTCAACGTAGCCTAAACCTCGCTCAATTTCTAGGTTCCCTCGCTCAATTTCTAGCTTTCCTCGCTCAAATCCTAAGTTTCCTCGCTCAATTTCTAGATTCCCTCGCTGAACTCCTATATTACCTCTCTCAATTTCTATTACCTCCTTCAATTTCTAGCTTCCCTCACTCAATTCATACCTTGTCCTACTCAATTTTTAATTTACTCACTCAATTTTATATTTGCCTCGCTCAATTTTTAATTTGACCATGAAATGATTGAAATTGATCGTGAAGTGAATGAAATGTATTTTTGACCATCGACCTGATGGAATCTTGGAAAATAACTAGGTTGGTTGGCTAAAATAGCTTCTCCTACCCAAAAATCATATGTGGTACTTCAAGTAACTAATTTTATTTTAGAAGATATTCTTGTTAAATGAATAAAGAAAGAAATGAAAAAAAAAAAAGAGAAAAATTTATATATATATACACACACACACACACACACTCACACACATATTTATATAAACATGTATTAAAGAAAAATGTAGGTACAATAAAATTCTCTATGTAAAAATTAAAAATAAAACATAACAAGCAAAAAGAAAAAAAAATTCCATAGCATTGTAGTTTTGGCTATGGTTATAATCCGTAGCCATAGCCCGGTCTACCGGGTCAACCCGGTGGACCCCAACTTGCTGTCTTCTTTTCACTTTTTTTTTTTTCCCTTTCCTAGTTGTAATCCCCACTGATTTTTGTGGGTCCCGTTATGAGGTATATGTTATATCCAAACCGTCCATCTATTCGGTGAACTCGTATTAAGGCTTGAGATGAAAAATAAGACAGATCTAGCTATCAAGTGGACCACACAGTAAAAGGTAATGGGGAATTGAATGTCTACCATTGAAACCCTTTTAGGGGTTGCAGAAGTTTTGGATCATCGTGGAATTTGTTTTTCCTCTTCATCCACGCCTTTGTGACCTTATGAATAGATTGGATGGAAAATAAATGTTATGATGGGCCTTACAAAAATTTTTAACGGTAAAAATCAATTTTCCCGCTGCTCTTTGTGGTGTGGTCCATTGATTTATGGATATGATTTATTTTTTTTGGGATAATGCTCCGAAATGATTTTGAAATATGGATGAACGTTGTGGATATGATAAATACATAGCTGTGGGGCCCTGTAACTTTGATCTCTCCTAAGCCGTTCGTACAACTCTCAGTTGGAGGAGCGTCGGCTCTCGTCTTCGCAGTAAAAAGGAGGGGTAGTTTCGTCCTCAACGTCGCTGTCCGCACGTGCTAGTCTAATTTGGTAACTTGAGTTTCTATTCAGCGATAAAAACCGCTGGGTAAAAGGTTTTGTCTACAGTGGTCATTTTCTCGCTAAAAACATTGGAGATTCAAAGCACAAGTAGACCATACGACAGAAATGAAGGGGATAATGATACCCACCATTGAAACCTTCTTAGGGTCAAATATATGTTTATTTTCCATACAACCTGTTAAGAAAGTTAGATGGACCAAGACGAAGGTAAATCACAAATATCAACTCGATCCAAAACTTGAGGTATTGAAAAGTTTACAATGGAAAGCGTTTAAGCCCCACAACTTTTGATGGTGCGGTCAACTTAAGCTTTGAATTTTTTAAATTTTGGGCTCATGTCTTAAAATGATCAAATGACAGCGTGGATATGACAGTGTGGATATAACACATAAATCAGGGTGGGGTCAGAGAAATTTTCCACGTCAAAACACCATGAGGTCGGTGGTGTGTCCACATCACGCAATCCGCGTCACGCATACGCACTGCCTGCGAAGTGTGGTCAACTAGTCACGTAGTGCCTTCAAAGTCTGGTCAACTAGTCACGTGGTGCGCGGCCATGGAAACATGAGATGGAATGAACCACACAAGCTTTATGGTTCCTTCATAAGTAACTTATGTGTAATCCACTCCTTTCATCATGTGAGAAACCTTATTTGAACCGTACGTTAAAAAATAAATTTGCATGATATAAAACTTTTATTGGACACCAATGAAAATTGTGTATAATTGCTCGTGAGAAAAAGGAATCAAACCATTATGAACGCCAGTAGCACGCTGCCACCTGTCAGCATCCAGACTATTCCGTGCCATCCCTCCCGGAGATGCCAATGACTGAATAGGCCAAGAGAGAATCCCACTACCATACTGATCAGATGGCTGTCCACGTGGATTCCTTAAAACTCCGTGATTGCCACATTGGCCAGGCCCAAATTTTATAACAGCACCACCATGACCAACATCCAGACGTGGATCACGTCCAGATGCAAAAGGGCCAGGTGCTTTGCTCCATTTGTCATCATCCACAATACTGCTACCCTGGCGGTCAGGCCGAGATCCTCCACTTGGCCTATCTATAATCCTTCCAGAACTTGGATATAATTCACGCTCGACAAGATGGGAATTAGCCACCGGACCACTCATTATGGCATCTACTATATCAGATCCAATCTCCAAACCTAAAGGAAGGTCGGTATATTGCTCTGAAAACGTCAAGAGGAAATCTTTAGAGTACTTCTTTTTACCTGAAACTCCACTTCCATATTCCCCATTTTCTAACGTTTTCAGTTTTGGACTGGAAATCTCCACCACGTCTTCCCAATCCCAATCATCGATTTCCGCTTTACTCTGCGCATCATCCTCAGTTGCTAGAAGATCCTTCTCAGTAGCATCTGCAGATACCTGCTTGACATCAGAAGTACTATCCACAATTTCTGGAGTAATAGCCGTCTCAGGCTTCTCCTCTGGACCCTTGTAAGCCATATACAGGTCAGAACTTGTCCCTGCAGCATTTGCTTTCAAATGAAATTCCCTTCTCTTTTTCTTCTTTCCTGCAGCACCCTTGGCTCTATTCTGTTCCAAAGAGATCCTATCCCTGGATGCTGACAATGAAGTAGAAACTGGACCACTGCTCATGTTATATGCACTTCTCCCTTCAAGTTTCTGGGCACTTTCAGACGAATTTGAAAGCGTAGCAGGGGCAGAACTTGTCCCCGCAGCATCTGCTTTCAAAAGAAATTCCCTTCTCTTTTTCTTCTTTCTGGCATCACCCTTGGCTCTATTCTGTTCCAAAGAGATCCTATCCTTGGATGCTGACAATGAAGTAGAAACGGAATTATAACAATTGGGCATAGGATAGTAATTGATTGAATGAGCAGGAGGGAAGGATGGAATGGGCTGGGATTGAGGGGGCACATTAGGATGAGACCTTGGCCCCGAGGAGCCAACATCCAAATGCAAGTCTGTCCTTTTATTATCAAGTTTCAATTCTTCATGAGTGTCTGGATGAGTTATCTTGACAGCTCTTCAAGGAGGAGAACCAAATTTTCCAGCCTGCTGTTGAGCAAATTGCGGGGGCATTCCAATTCCGAGGTTGCCCAACTGGGGGACCATTTGATGACCCATCTGAGGTGCAAAGCCCAGGCTTTGTCCCTGATGCATCATCCCTTGAGGCTGCAATGGATGAAATTGGAGACTTGGAACAAAAACCTGCTGCAGAACCTGGGCAGCATTTCCCACAGGTGGCATTTGCAGTGAAGGGGCCGTGACACCCTGTGACTGAATCTGTGGGGTAGGGCCACCAAATTGTATAGGAACTTGTGGCTGCTGAAATGGCATGGGCATAGACATTCCGGTCATAGGCAGGACAGAAGTCTTTTGGGCTGTCGCGGCAGGGGCAGCTGGAATAGGACTGTGTATATCCCTCTTTGCCTGTGGTTGTGGATGAGATGATGCTGTGTTAGACTGGTTCATGCTACCGACATCCTTCCTCATCTGCTGCTGCTTAAGAACAGAAGGGATAGGCATCGTTGGCACGCCTCTAACAGAATTATGACGTGCCTGCAAAGTAGACTTAAATACTTTTAAACACGTCACATTTGAAGATATGAGACTAACAACAGTAGTTGCATATGGCTATGTTACTTTGAGACTACACAGTTGTCGAAAACTTGTACTGAAGATGCAGGAAGACCAATAGTAACATATACAAATTTTTAACTCTTTAACATCAGTGTGATATCAGCTGATTGGCAACATTCTTGAAGATTATTGTGCAGCAAGTGTGGTGGGTTGTCCAGGTGATAGGAGTGTGTGCAGTCTCGGTCGCCCGTTGCTTCTCAGGCCCAGGGTCATGGGGGTTTATGGGTCCCTCCTTGTAGGAGAAATCTCAGCGACGCTGGGATCAAAGATATGGGGCGGCTTCTCCCTCGTTTGCAGGGGCTCCAACCTTCTTCAGGCATGAAGGATTCAATGATTTGGCTTAAAAATAAATCAGGATCATTCTCTGTGTGGTCCTTCTATGATATGATATTCTAGAGAGAGGTCCAAGATAGTTCCCACCAAACATGTTCAGAAGCCCAAGATAGTCGCTGTCACACATGCCCTCTCTAGTCTACGGAGCCCCTCCCAAGGTTTTGGCCTTTTGTATGTAGGAACAAGGTCCTTACCATTGGCAACCTTTGCAGACGGGCTTTGGTGCTACCGAACATCTGTCCCCTATGCAGGAAAGATGTGAAATTAGTGGACCACATATTCATCCATTGTTCCTTTGCTAGGGGAGGGGTGTCTACTACAGAATTTTAGACTTTTTTAATGTTCCCTGGGTGATGTCAAACTCTATAGAGGGTGGCGTTGCTTGCCATTCTTTGGACTCTGTGGGGCGAGAAGAATAAACCTTGTTTCCGGAAGCTTTCTTTTGGGCACTATTGGTCGGGCTAAATTGTTCACCAAGTGGGTGCCCTGATTTCCTAATTGTATCTTATTTTGTTTTGGTTTGCATTTGTTTGTGTTGGCCTCTTGGCTCTCTTAATAAATTACATTACTTTTTAGAAAATAATAATAAGACAGTGGCAGCCAGTCAAGCACAAGATGATGGTGAATTGGTTATTCATGAAGGCATACTGGAAGACATAATATCGCCCCACCATCTCTCTCCCTTTTTTTAAGTGAATCACATCGCCCCACTATCATTATAAGTTTATAACAAAAGAAGAGAAAGCTATATTAAACCTATCTGGCAACTACAAACCTGGTCACGCTTTTGCTCATCCAAATTAGGTGGAGCTGAGCCAGTCCGAGCAGGAATCTACAACCACACAGCATTTTTCCAACTAAATGAATTAAAAGGCAATAACCTCATAGAACAATAAGCAATCACAAATGACTGTCTGACGCACAAATAGATATGATCAATAAATACCTGCATCCCATTCATGAACCCCGGACTTATGGTCCCAAACTGAAGAGGAAATGCTCTAGGCGCGTCTCCTGTGGCAAGACCAGGGTAGAGAAAAATCAGTGTAACGTTAAAAACAACCAAAAAAAAGAAAAAGAAAAAAAAAAAGAAAAAAGAAGAAAGAATTATAATAGTGCATGAACTAAAGGGTGACAATTGACAAAAGCAAGAACAGACTGTTTCCAGCAGCTAGAAAACAAAGGAATATCAATTGTGATATGAAAAAAAGTCTCACACATAAACCATTACTGATCCACATTTCAAAAGTAAACTGAGCCACACTAATAAAACCAAAAACCAACAGTAGTAGCAACAGCAGCAGTAATAGTAATAATAGTAATAGTCAGTGTATTAGTGATGATGATGAGAGAAAGAAGAAGCACTACCCTTTGATAGTGTTGCAGGAACTGCGGAATCTGATGCTCCAGAAGTGGTTTGAGAAGATGGAGCCTTCGGAAGGGAACGGGAGCTTCTTGGAACAGATGAATCGATTGGTTTGGCAGTGACTGACACTGGCACATCTGACACCCCTGTCAGAACCCAAATATTCATCAAAAGATCCAATGAAAAGCCCTTTCCTCCAGTTCATTCACAACTCAACCGGCGTTCCAGCTAATCTACAGAATCCAAACAACCAAGAAACCCAAAAACAAAAAATACCATCTTTATCCAAAATAAAATTTCCGTACCATGCACATGAGATTGGACATGAGTGCCATTTTGCACGGCACGGTTGGCAGCGACAGCAGCATTCGGTTCGGAATTTGTGCTCGCAGGGCCCACCTTAGACTGCCCTCACTGTCCATTACCAGACTTCTTGAAGCTACAACACACAACCCAAAAAAAAAAAAAAAAAAAACCTAATTTTAGAAGCCTTTCCCTTCAAATCACCAGTCCGATGAAACCCAGCAATTTTCTATCATAATTAGAAGAAAAATGAAGAAAGAAAGATACCCTCTGTTTGTTGACAGTGAGGGAGACGAGGAAATCGAAGGAGAGGGTGGAGGGGCGGTCCCGCTGCCGCCCTTCCCTGCCCCACCCGAGGAGCTCCTTTGGTAGTTAGAGCTTCCGGATCGACCCGGTTTCCTAGATTGATTGAGGGACATAAATCCGACCCGTCGTTCCACTAAATTTTCTCTTCTCTGCAATGTAAACGGAACAGATCTACCGATCAGAGAATCTAAACCAGCATGAAAACATATCAAGAAAATGTGAATAAAGAGAAAGAAACCCTAGAAATCGGCATTTGGGAGGAGCAACGAAGAGCCCGTGAATTGCATCCAGAGAGGGAGGGTTTGGATGATTTTTTACCTGAAGACGATTTGCAGAGAGAAAGAGAGAGATGTTAAGGTTTTAAAAGGTGGGAGGGAGATTGAATAGAGTGGCGGGAATCATGTCGCGAGCGAGCGAGCAAGCGAGAGAGAGAGTCGAATCTGGATATTTGGAAAGAAGGGCAGAGTTTTATGCGAAGGATAAAAAAATGTGGAAGAGAGAGACGAAGGGACGCGCTCCTGGGAGTTGCTTTGCTAACGAGTTATATCATACGTGGCCCGTATCTTTGAACGGTATATGCACGTGTTTTCAATTCTCACAAACGTGGCCCATGAATCGTTAATCTACACCATTGATGTTTTTCGTCTCAACATGGATGGAGAATTACCTACAAAATATTATGGATGTACCCGTTAAATGTCTTTTCTGCTTCATTTGTTATCTTCTACTATCCGTTTATAAGCCACAAAATTAAAGTATCAAGATTGTCATAAAAGACGTAACGCACCAAACCAATGGTCCGGATTAGCGAAACAGGCATCACTCTTCGTGATTGAGGACGCTTTTTTGCTCTGCAGACGAGTGTAGTTCCGATACTCTGCGTTCTGCATTGCTTGCTCGCTTTGGGTTCTATTTCTTATTGCTGTGCGTTTCTTGCATAATACTAAATTGTGGTAACTAAGCCACGGTAAGCCTTGCGTGCGTGTGACGGACGCGGATTGCGTCCGCCCGGCGGTAATCTGTCCGCGCAGGGCTCTGTGTGCCCCACCGTGATCTAAATGTTTTATCCATGTCGTTCAATACTTTTTTCAGATAATTTTAAAACATGGACCAAAAAATGAGAAAGGTTCAAGGCTCAAGAGGTCCACAAAGTGGAGATTGAACTTCCACCGTTAAAAACTTCTTGGGAGCTGGAAAATTTCCGGATAAAGCTGATATTTGTGTTTTAACTTCATCCACGTCTACCTGACCTTATGAATAGGTTGTATGGTAGAAAAACATCACGTTGGCCCTTAGAAAGGTTTCAACGGTGGGTGTCATTATTAATGTAGGTTCCTTTGGTGTGGTCCACTTAAGCTTGGACCTGCCTCATGTTTGAGATCATAAATTAAAATTGTCTAAAAAAAGCGTTTAACGGCGTGGATAAAACACTTAGGTCACAGTGAGGCCCACAGAGTCCTACCCGGACGGATTACAGTCCGGGCGGGGGTAGGACGCAATCCGCGTCCGCGTGGGGCTCGATTCTGACCGACAGTGATATAGGCCCATTGTGCATGAGTTTCGGGGTAACGCGCATTCGTGGGCTTTCTACCTTACGCGTGGCACTGCCTCATATCCGAACCGTGCAGCCCGTGGGACCTTTTTTTTTATGGTTTATGATTATTTTTTTTTCAAAAAAGAAAACATTAGACCGGAGATATGATCCCATCAGTAGAATGGTGGACATCTAATTGACCGTAAATGCCGCAAAAGCGTCTTTGTAGAACGGAAGAAGTCCGTCAACCAAAGGCCAGGATTTTACTAATAAATGTGCTTAGCAATTGATCAACCTATAGTGAGTCTACCTACGTGGGTCGTTCGGATTTGAAGCCAATGCCACATGTACTGGTGTGGATGGGAGCGCCTCACCCAACACGCTGCAGTCCTGACCTTGGGGCCTATCTCGATGTATTTGTGATACATCCATGCCTTCGATCTGTTTTTACAACATTTTTTTAGAGATTAAGACCGATAATGAAATGGATCCAAATCTCAGTTGGACCACACTAAAGGAAACAACAATGATTGATTATTAAAAACTTCCCGTGAACTATAAAAGGATTTGTTTTCTTTTTATCAAACTGATGTTTGTTTTTTTGTTTTTGATTTTTTTCCTTCTCCATGGTCTATGTGACCCTACTAACAAATTGGATGACAAATAAGCGTTATAGTGGGACGTAGGAAATTTTTTATTATGGCCCTTCAATCGCCACTTTTTCTTGTAATACCGTCCACCGGAGATGGGATAGACTTCATTTTTGGGCTCATGCCTTAAAATGATGGGGCAGGGAGGATGGACCGCGTGGATATTCTATACATACATTAGGGCCTGTTTGGACAGACAGCGGATATGGAATTAAGACAGATTATGTGGATTATCTAACGCAATCCCATCCAACATTATGTTTGGGATGGCGGGTGTACGCCGTCTGATGCATCCTTCGTAAACGATGCCTTCATATCCGCAGGATTCGGCGAATCCTATCCCTCATCCCTCGATATCCCATGACATTCGGGATGGGATGGAAGTTAAGTGGCAGGTGGCGGGCACAGTCCAGCGGGCGACTGAGGCTGAGACACTCCATCGAGTAGCCATCTCTGTAGGTAGGTCTAATAGCTAGGAGAGACGGATTCATTACACGAAAAGAGCTTCTTATTTAAGGAAGTGAGATCCAATCCATGGGTTCTTTGAGCTTCCCAAACCCTCTCTACAAAGCACGATCTCCTTCAATCCTACACATTCACTCAATTGGGGGTTCCGGCATATGCAGATAAGTCCATCTATTTCCCTTGATTTGGGCGTATATGGGTTATATGCAAAATACTATCCATGGGTTACATGGCCTGTTTGGTGGGCGGAATCGATTGGATTGGAAGTGATTGGAAAATATTAGAAGGGAAATTTCGAAATTGTCCATGCATGCAAAACAGATCCCATGGATCATGGATGGATGATGGCATGGAACCCCTTTTATATCCATTGCGCATAGATGTTGTTTGTATATATGTCTCAATGGAAATATGGGATGATTGGAGATGTCAGGTCCAATATATTTTTAGGTGGGTTACAAATATTAGCTTGTCGGGCCTGTTTGGCAGGCTGATTCATGTGGATTGGAAGGGAATGATCCGAAAATTTCGGGATTGGCAGGGCTGATAATCCTTCCCTGGGATATGTTGAAATGTCCATGTATCCAAACATTTCAGTGAAATGTCCATGTATTACTGGATTTTAGTGAAATGTAGACGTATGCCTGAATTATATTGAAATGTCCAAGTGGTGCTTGCGAGGTATGGCAAGGACGATCACAACCACTAATTTCTTCCTGCTGAACAATAATAGTGGATGGTACGATCTCCCCTGTAAGCACTTCGATATGGCTCCAAAATGTCTTTTAATGGTCGACGCTCATTCAACACTGTTTCCTGTAATGTGGTCCATTTAAGATTGTGATATCCCTCTTTTTTGGTCTCATACTATAAAATGATTTTTAAAAATAGATGAATGGCATGGATGAAACACATACATCATGGTAGGGCCCACATAACACGCCGCCAATCTATTTTCGTAGTAGCGTGGATTACTGTACAGAAAGTGGCGGGCGTTGGACACGGCGGAAATCTCATGCCATACCCAAACATGCCGGCTGAAAATCGATGGTGGCTGGGTGAATCCAATGGCCATCCCAAACATGTTGGCCATACATCCTGAAATTCTTTCCATCCCATGGGATTACCAGACATCCACCATCATTACCTTAAAATCCATCCTATCCCTCCCAATCCCATGGGATTCGCCTAGCCAAATAGGCCCTTAAGGGCCCGTTTGGCCAGGTGGATTGAAAGGGATTGAATGGTATTAGGGTAGATGTCATGGATTTCAAGGTAATGATGGTGTTGTCAGTGGATTGTCTTAAAATACATGTGATTGGTATATTTCAGGATTGCTATATGGAGCTTGTATGGCATGCCCGAGCAATCCCAGGATTAAAACTTCCCATCCCTTCCAATCCCTCCAACCAAACACGTCTCAGGTAAATTTGTACGGATTAGGGTGGATTAGATAGGATTTAAAGGTAATGATGGTGTTGTCAGTGGGTTCTCTTAAGATCCATGGGATTGCTATATCCCGGGATCAGATCACCCAATCTATTTGGCATGCTTGGCCAATCCTAGAATTTAACTTTCAATGCCATCCAATCCGCCAAGCCAAACGGGCCCTAAGGTGGGACCCACGGTCAGGGTTGCACTGTGTTTGGTGAGGCCGGGCAGCACCTAATCCATTCCCAGTGTAGTTAAGCTTGTTTAGTTCTAGCTGCAAGGCATCAAAGCCCTGGCAATGGGTTATAAGATAAAGTAATGGATGATTATCAACATCCGATCATTGTCCTAAGATTTGAAGGTTCTAGATCGATGGACATGCATGCCAAGCCAACAGTTCTTGATTAGCCATGTCTTTATAGAATCTATTGAACACACGCCGTAGTCTAAGGACATGGATTGCGTCCTACCCTCGCTCGGACGGTAATCCGTCCGAGCAAGGTTCTGTGGGCTCCACTGTGATGTAAATGTTTTATCCATGTCGTTAATCACTTTTTTCAAATCATTTCAAGGTATATGTGTAAAATTAAAGCAGGTCCACAAATCCATTGGACCGCACCAGAGGAAGTTGTAGTGAAATGACACCCACCGTTGAAAGCTTTCTAAGGGCTACCGTGATTTTATTTTATTTTTATCATCCAACCTATTAATAAGGTCATGTAGATGTGGATGAAGTGAAAAACAAATATTAGCTTGATTCAAAACATCTCCAACTCCTAAGAAGTTTGTAACGATGGATGTTAAATCCCCACTTTGTAGTCACTTTAGCCCTGAACCTTGCTCAGAGTTTAGCTCATACCTTAAAATGATCTGAGAAAAGCAATTAATGGTTTGGATAAAACACTTACATAATGGTGGGCCCCATAGAGCCCTGCCTGAATGGATTACCGTTCGGGTGGGGTTAAGACACAATCCACGTCCGTAGTCTAACGTCTCTCCTTTGTGCGGTTGGGTGGGACTGTGTGACTGACTTTTGTTGTGAATAAGATGCATTCTCCTATTTTAGTGAGAAATTTCCTACTGTACAACCCATTTATGGCCCATTCCCAAAAATAAGCTCACTTATTTTGAGCTCCCAAGAATAAGCCCTAGCTGTACAGCCCCATCTCTCAGGTCGAAAATGCCCTTGCTTTTTCAACTTTTTGATATGTGAAAGCTTGGGCTCCCTTTGGCTACAGATTATAACCGTAGCCATAGCCATAGCTATAACCATAGCAATAACCCCCCATTGCAAAAGGGTGGACAACGAGTTTGGGTCGACCGGGTTTCACTGTCCCACTAACCTGGTCGACCCGAACTCGCTGTTGCACGTGTACTTTTTTTTTTTTACAAGAACTTTCTCTCCTACATTTTTCTCGAACACATATTTATGTAAATATGTATATATAAGCATATAAAATTTCTCTCTCTTTTTATTCATTTCTTTCTTTATTCATTTAATAAATATATCTCTTAAACCAGAATGAGTTACTTGACGTACCATATCGGATTTTGGGGTAGGAGATGCTACTTTAGCTAACCAACCTACTTACTTTCTAAGATTTCATCAGGTCGATGGTCGAAAATTGTCACACTCCAAACCCGGGAATCGGATTCATAGGAATCCCGATTACCAAATCTGGTGCCGACAGCCTCCGTAGTACCCCATTCTCGGCTCCTAGCATTCATATGCCAGATTCCGATCCTGGAATCGTACAAGGAGGATTTTTTTTTTGTATATATAACTAGTAATAAGCATAACCACAAGATTACCCAATTCACAAAGGCAACATCATCATCACATATCCACTAATATAATCGTTTGAGTACAATACTGAAAGGGAAATACATAAATAAAAATCAAGCTCCAGAAGACCACTGCACGCTCCAAGCTCAACACTGCTGCAACCTAACATCACCTACACGCATCTATCGTGTATAAGCTTATAGAAAGCTTAGAGGGGGTGTAAGTGTGTGCACAAGGTAAGTGTCAAGTATTCAATACAATGCTATAATCATACAATACCGAAAAAATTGGTAATCTATAAACCATACAATGTCTAAATAAGCAGAAACACTAACAAGAGCAGGAATTATCAGAGTAAGCAGAAATACTGACAAGATATAAATCATACGATAACAGAGTGATCGAAAGTATGGACAAGTCTATAAGTCAATCAATATCAGAATACGTGATATAGAACAGCTATGCGATGAGGGGTCATAAAGAGCCAAATATCAGATGCTGAGGATGCAATGCAATATACAAATCCTGCTAAATCTGTCTAGGCCATGTAAGTGTAGAAATAACAACCCAAGATGTCATATGCTTGCGGATGTAATGCAACATGCAATGCGAATGAAATAACCATGCTGGAGTGTGAAGTCGGGATGATAGTACGTAGTATCGTAGGCTATGGGGTCCACCACAAGGAACTCCTATCCAAACCAGTCTCATGCCTAAATTTGGATAGTCAGACTCAACGTGGTAAACTCCTGATCTCAGGTTAGTCGCGCGCCTAACCGAAATCCATGCCATAACGAAGGTACACAACAATTAGTTGCGCACCACCAGCCCGAGTGGATAGTGAATGGATGAATGAATGAGCATGCATTTCCTACTCAATAAGTCCACATATCAGTATGGTTCCTCTCTGGAAAATCACCGGGGTCTATTACACTCCAAACCAGATTGTCGCCCCATCACGTGCAACAAGGCGAGTGGAAGAGACCTCACTATCCGCTTGCCAATATCGGGCCCGGCTCGTCGATAGCGGACCCATTTCTC
This sequence comes from Magnolia kwangsiensis, assembly GCA_037074715.1. Lineage (NCBI taxonomy): Eukaryota > Viridiplantae > Streptophyta > Magnoliopsida > Magnoliales > Magnoliaceae > Magnolia > Magnolia kwangsiensis. Next base: position 9,591,165 of record CM073589.1, on the reverse strand, counting down.
GAGCTGGTCAAACTCAGCCTAGCTTTGCCCCCTCCTCTCGGGCAGGTAAGGCCGCACCCCCTTCCAACCGACCACGACACAGTGGAGAGCGCAGCCATCTGGTAATCGGCACTCGGCGCTCATCTACCTACTCGGTATAGATGTTGGAGCAATCTCTGAAACCAAGAAGGTTTAGGAACTTTCACCCAGGGATATCTATAACACTCCATGTAGAACAGATTTTTCGGTGTCCCATCTGGCCATCCAGGAAATACCTGTGGAGGTTACGACCCTGATGTCGCTAGGGCGTATAGTAATCACAGCACACAATGCAAGATGCATGAGTCATACAATCAAGTCATGCATCAATTCTGCACAAACCGTGCACTCATGTGAGACAATCTCCGCCTATCAGGGAGTCTCATAACAACCCGCACCACGATATATGCAATGGTCAATCATATCTCATAACAGACATGCAGATGATGCGTATGGGCATGAATCATGATGCTATGTAATCACATACTCATAATCGGTATCAATAATCAACCTCGACAATGTGGACATTTAACCAACATTGCCCCAAGGAATGACCCACATAGGTCTAAACATATAATGGGCTCGCGGCCTCACACAAGGGTCTAATACTCAACACAATGGGCTTTACTCAAGGGCCATATATACACAACACAACGGGTGCGCCCTTCTCATGGGCCTAATACATATCAAAATGGGCCTCGCCCATGGGCCCTAAATACATGATAATGGGCCTTATCACATAGACCTCCTATTCATCACATTAGGCCTTAAACACGGGCTGGATACACATCACAACGGGCCTCAAATACAGCTCGCATATACATCACATTGGGCCTCGACAATCAGAATCGGCGATCAGCCACGACAATCGGAATTGATAATCGGCCACGATAATTGGCATCGACCGATAATCGGCCTCGATTGGTAATCGGTCAATCGGCCACGATAAGTAGAGTCGACAATCGGCCACGTCAATCGACAATCGGCCACGATCAGTAGTCGACCTCGATCGATAATCGATCAATCAGCCATGATAAACAGAATCGGCAATCGACCACGTCAATCGACAATCGGCGACGCTCAGTAATCAGTCACGATAATCGGTCAATCGGCCATGATAAGCAGAATCGATAATCGGTCAAGATAATCGGTCTCGATCGTTAATCGGTAATCGGTCATGATAATCGGCCTCGATCGCTAATCGGCAATCGGTTAGGATAATTGGCCTCGATCGTTAATCGGTAATTGGTCATGATAATCGGCCTCGATCGATAATCGGCAATCGGTCAGGATAATCGGCCTCGATCGTTAATCAGTAATTGATCATGATAATCGGCCTCGATCGCTAATCGACAATCGGTCAGGATAATCGGCCTCGATCGCTAATCAACAATCGGTCAGGATAATCGGCCTCGATCGCTAATTAGTAATCGGTCATGATAAACGGCCTCGATCGCTAATCGGCAATCGATCAAGATAAACAGCCTCGATCGATTGTCATGATAAATGGCCTCGATCGCTAATCGGCAATCGATCAGGATAAACGGCCTCGATCGCTAATCGACAATCGGTCAGGATAATCGGCCTCGATCGCCAATTGGCAATCGGTCAGGATAATCAGCTTCGATCGCTAATCGGCAATCGATCAAGATAAACAGCCTCGATCGATTGTCATGATAAACGGCCTCGATCGCTAATCGGCAATCGATCAGGATGAACGGCCTCGGTAAGAATGGGCCTGACAAGGCCTAAGGGAAGGTCAAAATGAGGACATCTAACCATCATCGTCCGTCAATGGGGACATCTAACCAACATTGCTCCCAAGGAGTGGCCCACATAGGGCTAAACATACAGTGGGCCCACGGCCTCATAAAAGGGTCTAATATACATCACAAGGGGGCCAAATACACGGGCCTAATATACATCACCATGGGCCACGACTCATGGTCCTCAAATACATCAGAATGGGCCTCTCGCACAGGCCAAAATACATCAAAATAGGCTGCATCGATGGGCCGTATATATATCAAGTGGGCTGCATTAATAAGCCGCACCAACGGGCCAACATGCATCAAATGGGGCCACATCAAATGGACCTCATACACACAACAAGTGGGCCCTGTCATATGGGTCAAAATACAAACAAACGGGCCTGCACAAGGGCCATAAATATATCATGATGGGCCTCATAGATAGGCCCTAAATATATCAAGGTGGTCTCACGGATGGGAGTTTGGAATTACATCAAAAATCATCTCAATAGTTGCGGGTGCAACATGTGTATCAATGTGCACAATCATTTCAGGGGGCACACGACTCGCCAATGATAATCAGCACCACCTAAACATTGCCCACGTAAACCAAGACGGTCCAAACATTGTCCAACATCGTCTAGCATAATCTGGATAGTGTGGATGAAATAAATACATCATGTTGGTGTCCATGCTAGTAAACAGGTGGACGGCATATACATAAAACACATGCAGCAGAGAGGGTCCCTCCTGACCACCGTTCAGATGGATGGATTGAATAAAACACATACCTCATCTGGTGGGGCCCACTAATGATGATCAACATTGTCCAGATATCGTTCAGGTGAATCAGCACCATCCAAACATCATTCATGCAAATCAACATCATCCAGGCGTTGTTCAACACCGACCAAACATTGTGGATGGCGTGGATAGGGAATATACATCGAGGTGGGGTCCATAGCACCATCCAAACACGTCCATCACTGTTTGGGCGGTGTGGATATAATGAATACATCCCAGTGGGCCCACAGCAGGTGGGTTCCACGTGAGGCCTCCTAAATATAAATATTATTATCATTATTATTATTATTCTGAAAATGACCACCGTCCAGTCCAGGCCCGGGACGCTAGGGACGGACGGTGTAAGTGAAATACTCATATCACATGGGACCACCGGACCTACAGACGTTAATTCAGTAGCCGTGTGCTGCTGGGTCCCACGTCTTTAGATAATGGACGGTGTGGGATTTAAGACACATATATCATGTGTGGGTCCACATGACCTGCTGACGTGAGGTAGCATGGCTTATAGCTGGCATAAGGCACATCAGCCGAACCACTTTTAAAAAAAATGGACGTGGGCCCACCATAATGATACAAAATAAACAAAAAAAAATATTCAATGGCAGCCAACATCCCACTGTTTCCCCTGATGTGGGACACATGAGTTTCTAAAACGGATGATTTTTGGTGGTATCCCAATCTCTAGGTGGGGCCCATCAGATGCACGGTAGAGATGTTCGACAAACATCATGGTGAGGCCTGTGGTGGGGCCCACCGTCCCTACCTAGGCAGCAGGAGCTGCCGTGTCCTCTGGACGCTGAATGACAGCAGCAGCAGGGGCGTCCGCCCCTGCCAACGTTATATATATATATATATATATATATATATATATATATATATATATATATATATTTGCACTATTTCATAGGTGGGGCCCACATTAAGAAGATCCAACCCGCTGGTTAGATTTTTGGGCTCAGGACAGTCCAGATGAGTCCAATATTGGACATTTTTAGACACACAAAACATCACAGCAGGTCCTAATAATGATTTTTCTTTTTAACTATTAAAATAATGATCCAGATGGTGCGACCCACCTGAGTTTTGGATCAGCTTCGTTCTTTGGCTCTATATCTAAAATGAGCTGAAAAATCGGGTGGACGGCATGGATTTGATTCCTTCATCAAGGCGAGATATGCATGAGCAGCCCACCCTAAAGGTTCAATTATAATATATTTTATTTTATATATTTGTTGACTGTTAGCACACACCCATGTCATTACACGCACACCATGCTAGCGACTCCCTGTCCAGTGTCCTCGACGCTGGACGGCATGGATTAAACAGTGGGTCCCACACGGGCGTGGCCCGTATTTCATCAAGGTGGGTCCCACATGAATGTTGCCCACCTGATCAAAATCAATCTAATACTTATTTGTTTCCACCGTCATAAGGTAGGGTCCACAAGACTTGGATGGTTTGGATAAAACATACATCAAGGTGGGGTCCATCTAAGTGGGCCACACATCACACAAAAGTGAAAAGAGAGAGAGAGAGAGAAGCACCCACCTTATGATCTTCGTCTTCCTTCTCCCACCAACGCGTTCAAGAGTTTCAAGGGGTGCGATTTAACGGTTGAGATCGATTTTGGAGGGTAGGATTGGGTGATAGAGATTGGGTCACACTTAGTTTCTCCCATGGAAGCCATGGACGTGGCTTGTTTCCATGAGAGTTTTCTTGGAATGATAAGAGAGAAAATGAGAGAGAGAAGGGTGAGGTGGAGTGATGGGATGAGAGGGATGATGAGTGATGTAAGGAAGTACTTTTGTTGTAAGAAAAGTTGACTTTTGGAGAGGGTAGTTATACTTGGCATTAATTGGTGATGTGTACTTTGATTGATAAGATTGATGGGATGTTTCGTAGAGATTTCCTCGATACTTGCAACGCGCGGTGTTTTCTCGAACTGAACGCAGGCCCACATCTCCTGGCCTGGGTATCGCCTCGGCGCGCGAGACACGCCATCGGAACCGCGGCGATGACGCGGTCGCTAGGGTACAAGTCTCGGGTTGAGTCGACTCGGGTTAACGGCGTGTGAATCAGGGTCGCGCGCAAATGCCGGTTAAGGATCGAGGTTACTGGGATTCGATTGGGAAGACCGCGGAAGTCTACCGAACGATACGGTCTAGGATACGGGTCTTACAAAAATTCATTTCATTCACTTCGCAGTCAATTTCAATAAGTTCGCGGTCAATTTCATTCATTTCATTTCACAGTGAATTCCATGCATTTCACGGTCAATTCCTTTCACTTTCACGGTCGATTCGCTTCATTTCACGATCAATTTCATACATTTCAGGGTCAATTTGCTTCACTTCGCAGTCAATTCCATGCATTTCACGGTCAATTCCCTTCACTTCAAGGTTAATTCGCTTCACTTCACGGTCATTTCCATGCATTTCACGGTCATTCTCGGTGATTCTGTGTTGATTCACAGTCATTTTCATACATTTCACGGTTAATTACCTTCATTTCAAGGTCATTTCCACGCATTTCACGATCAATTCGCTTCACTTCATGGTCATTTTCATGCATTTCATGGTCATTCCCGATGATTTCGTATTGATTCACGGTCATTTTCATGCATTTTACGGTCAATTTCCTTCACTTCACGGTCATTTTCACACATTTCATGGTCAATTCACTTCACTTCACGGTCATTTTCATGCATTTTACGGTCATTCCCGGCGATTCCATGTTGATTCACGGTCATTTTCACGCATTTCATGGTCAATTTCCTTCACTTCACAGTCATTTCCACGCATTTCACAGTCAATTCGCTTCACTTCATGGTCATTTTCATGCATTTCACGGTCATTTCCGACAATTCCATGTTGATTCATGGTCATTTCCATGCATTTCACGGTCATTCCCGATGATTCCATGTTGATTCACGGTCATTTCCATGCATTTCACGGTCAATTCGCTTCACTTCACGGTCATTTCCATGCATTTCAAGGTCATTCCCGGCGATTCCATGTTGATTCACGGTCATTTTCATGCATTTGATAGTCAATTTCCTTCACTTCACTGTCATTTCCACGCATTTCACAGTCAATTCGCTTCACTTCACTGTCATTTCCATGCATTTCATGGTCATTCCCGGTGATTCTGTGATGATTCACGATCATTTCCACGCATTTCACGGTCAATTCCCTTCACTTCATGGTCATGTCAATTCCCTTCACTTCATGGTCATTTCCACGCATTTTACAGTCAATTCGCTTCACTTCACAGTTATTTCCATGCATTTCACGGTCATTCCCAGTGATTCCGTGTTGATTCACGGTCATTTTCACGCATTTCACGGTCAATTCCCTTCACTTTACGGTCATTTACACGCATTTCGCGGTCAATTCGCTTCACTTCACGGTCATTTCCATGCATTTCGTGGTCATTCCCCGCAATTCCGTGTTGATTCACGGTCATTTCCATGCATTTCATGGTCAATTCCCTTCACTTCATGGTCATTTCTGCGCATTTCACGGTCAATTCACTTCACTTTACGGTCGTTTCCATGCATTTCATGGAAATGACCGTGAATCAACACGAAATTGCCGGGAATAACCGTGAAATACATGGAAATGACCGTGAAGTGAAGCGAATTGACCGTGAAATGCGTGGAAATGACTGTGAAGGGAATTGACCGTGAAATGCGTGAAATTGACCGTGAAACAACACGGAGCCGCCGGGAATGACAGTGAAATGCATGGAAATGACAGTGAAGTGAACGAATTGACCGTGACGTGAAGTGAATTGACCGTGAAATGCATGGAAATAACCATGAAGTGAAGGGAATTGACCATGAAATGCGTGGAAATGACCATGAAGCAACAAGGAATCGCCGGGAATGACTATGAAATGCATGGAAATGACCATGAAGTGAAGGAAATTGATCGAATCAAAACGTAATTGCCTTGATTGACCGTGGAATGCACGAAAATGACCATGAAGTGAAGCGAATTGACCGTGAAATGCATGGAAATGACCATGAAATGAAGGGAATTGACCGTGAAATGCATGGAAATGACCGTGAAGTGAAGCGAATTGACCATGAAATGCATGGAAATTACCGCGAAGTGAAGGGAATTGACCGTGAAATGCATGGAAATGACCGTGAATCAAAACAGAATTGCCAAGATTGACCGTGAAATGCATTGAAATGACCGTGAAGTGTAGAGAAATGACCGTGAAATGCATGGAAATGACCATGAAGTGTAGGGAAATGACCATGATATGCATGGCAATGACCGTGAATCAGAACGGCATTGCCGAGATTGACCGTGAATTGCATGGAAATGAACGTGAAGTGAAGGGAATTGACCGTGAAATGCATGACCGTGAAGTGAAGCGAATTGACCGTGAAATGCATGGAAATGACTGTGAAGTGAAGGGAATTGACAGTGAAATGCATGGAAATGACCGTGAATCAAAACATAATTGCCAGGATTGATTGTGAAATGCATGAAAATGACCGTGAAGAGAAGCTAATTGACCGCAAAATGCATGAAAATGACTGTGAAGTGAAGGGAATTGACCGTGAAATGCATGGAAATGACTGTGAATCATAATGGAATCACGGGGATTGACCGTGAAATGCTTGGAAATGACCATGAAGTAAATTGACCATGAAACGCATGGAAATGACCGTGAAGTGAAGGGAATTGACCGTGAAATATATAAAAATGACAATGAATCAAAACGAAATCGTCGAGATTGACCGTGAGATGTATAGAAATAACCGTGAAGTGAAGGGAATTGACCGTGAAATGCATGGAAATGACTGTGAAATGAAGGGAATTGATCGTGAAATACATGAAAATGACCGTGAATCCAAATGGAATCATCGGGATTGACCGTGAAATGCATGGAAATGACTGTGAAGTGAAGCAAATTAACCGTAAAATGCATGGAAATGACAGTGAAGTGAAGGAAATTGTCCATGAAATGCATGGAAATGACCGTGAATCAAAACAAAATCGTCGGGATTGACCATGAAATGCATGGAAATGACCGTGAAGTGAAGGGAATTGACCGTGAAATGCATGAAAATGACCATGAATCAAAACGGAATCGTCGGGATTGACCGTGAAATGCATGAAAATGATCATGAAGTGAAGCGAATCGACCATGAAATGCATGGAAATGACCGTGAAATGAAGGGAATTGATGGTGAAATGCATGGAAATGACCGTGAATCAAAATGGAATCGTCAGGATTATCGTGAAATGCATGAAAATGATCATGAAGTGAAGCGAATTGACCGTGAAATGCATGGAAATGACCGTGAAGTGAAGGGAATTGACCGTGAAATGTATGGAAATGATCATGAATCAAAACGGAATCGTCAGGATTGACCATAAAATGCATAGAAATGACCATGAAGTGTGGGGAAATGATCCAAAATTATATATGATATGTCAAGTAATTAATTTTGGTTTAGAAGATATTCTTGATAAATGAATAAAGAAAGAAATGAAAAAAAAAAGTGAGAATTTTTTTTTACGTGCTTGTATATGTAGTTATATAAATTTGCAATAGAGAAAAATGTGCGTAGAATAAAATTCTCCATGTTAATAAATAAAATAAAATAAAAAGAAGAAGAAAATACGTAGAGTGCTGAGTCACCATGGTTATAACTACAGTTATAAGCCGTAACTATTGACCTGGTCAACAGGCTCCCAACCCAGTCCACCCCACCTCGGTGGATAAATTTATTTATTTTCCTTTCCCGTTGTAATTCCCATAACTTTTTGTGAGTTCCATCATGAGGTGTGTATTATATCCAAACTGTCCATTTATTTGGAGAACTCGTATTAAAGATTTGGACGAAAAATAAGATAGATTTAGCTATACAGTGGACCACACTGTAAAAGGCAGTGAAGGATTGGACAAACCCTTTTAGGGGTCAAGAAGTTTTGGATCATTATGAAAGTTGTTTTATCTCTTCATCAAGGTCTTTGTGACCTTATGAATGGATTGGATGGAAAATAAATGTTATGATGGGCCCTACAAAATTTTTAATGGTGAAAATCAATTTTCTCACTGCTCTTTGTGGTGTGGTCCAGTTGATCTTTGGATATGATTTTTTCTTCTTGAGAATGCTCCGAAATGATAACAAAATATGGATGAACGTTGTGGATATAATAAATACGTGACTGTAGGGCCATGTAACTTTGATATCTTTTGAACCGTTCGTAGAACTCGCAGTTCGAGGAGCGTCAGCGCCGGTCTTCGAGTACCAGGCGATCTGCTTCCGGAAAGAAAGCAGGGGCATTTTCGACCGGAAAAATGGGGCGGTACAACTGGGGTTTATTCTTGGGAGGTAAAAAGCACGTGGGCTTCAAAAGGTTGATGGCCATGTATGGGTCGTACGGTTGGAAATTATTCTATTTTAATTAGGTTTTACAGAGAAAGTATATGACGCAAGGGAGGAGTATTGAAAATTTTACACATGCACACATCGACTGTAAAAGTTGCGGGACTATAATAAATCTAGACCGTCCAGTTCGCAGGAATTCATGTAAATATGCATGAACAATAACTTACACTAACGTACGGAAGACCTTAATCATCTGGTCGATGGAAACTTTTCCTTGAACATTAAATGTTGTACTTTAAACCACTCAATTGATTGCAACAGATCAATTGGTTAGGATTAACCGACCAGTGTCGTTCTCAAGATCCACTCCCTTCAAATGGTGACCAGCGATTTGGATAGTCAGGATCGAGTACATGTATGCCAGTTGCAGACAGACCAGAAACTGAATGGACACAGGCCAAAAAACACGTGGCATTCATTCTCCTCGTTCAATCGAGAGTATCCATGGACATTTCCAACATTTCCAACAATGATAGAACGCAACCAAAGCACTGGATTTTAGAATGTTACTAAATTTTGATTATGTCAGATGAAAATGGACCATTGACAGTTGTATTTTTAACTGTCCATTTGTTGGACTTAGATCTTGATCATATGATCATCAATCAATGTAATTTATTATGCAATACACCATCCTTGTTGGAGATGATTATTAAAACGGTTTAACTTGACACATGTACGCTGCCACGTGGATGTAGATGTAAGCATGCATATCATCTATGTACTGTGCGGGAGTATTTAATATTTTCTGGTCACACATTGAGCAGTTAATCGTTTCTATAGGCTGATTGTCCGTTTAGGAGGAGAAATTTACTACTATACGACCCATTTATCCGCTTAAGCCCGCCCAATTTTCCTGACCGGAAGCGACTTGGGCATTTTCAACCTTTTACAAAGCTGGATCCCTGTTACCGTAGGGGCCGATTGCAAGAGGGGGGACGTCACTTGGGGTCAGAGCGAGGCCTATGGCTACAGATTATCACCGTAGACATATGCGTAATGCTATGCATTTTTTTCTCTCTTTTTTATTTTTTTTATTTTTTACATGAAAAATTTTATTCTACCTACATTTTTCTTTAATACATATTTATATAAATATATATATATATAACATATAAAAAATTTTCTCTCTTTTTTTTTTTCATTTCTTTATTTATTCATTTAACAAGAATATCTTCTAAATCAAAATTAATTACTTGACGTGTCATATATGATTTTAGGGTAAGAGAAGCTATTTTAGCCAACCAACCTAGTTACTTTCTAAGATTCCATCAGGTCGATTGTCGAAAATCCATTTTATTCACTTTGCTGTCAACTCAATTCATTTCATGGTCAATTCCCTACACTTCACTGTGAATTCCATGCATTTCGCGATCAATTCCTTTCACTTCACGGTCAATTCTATTCATTTCGTGGTTAATTCCCTTCACTTCATGGTCATTTACATGCATTTCACAGTCAATTCCAGCAATTCCCCTTCACTTCACGGTCATTTTCATGCATTTCACGGTCAATTCCCTTCATTTCACGGTCATTTTCCATGCATTTCACGGTCAATTCACTTCACTTCACGGTTATTACCATGCATTTCTGTCACGCCCCAGACTCGGTAACCGGAATCACAAGGGACCCGATGGCCGGTTCTGGCCGTAACAGTCTCCATAGTACCCCATTCTTGGCTCATGAGGCAGGTTCCGATCCTGGGATCCTATAAGGAGGATTTTCATTACAGTATAATCATTACCAATACGACCATACCCAAGATCACAGCAAATATATCTGAGAATAACAAAGGAACACATCACAAAATCCACTAAGAATTTGAACTTTTACAATCATCCATAAGGTCCAAAAGGACATACATGAGATAAAAGGAGAAGAGGGAAAGGTCGGCAACACTGGAGTCCTCAAAAGCTCCGCTCTACTCCACGCGCTGCTGCTACGATGCCTGCCTAGAATCTCCTGCACGCATCAATCGTGCATAAGCTTATAGAAGCTTAGAGGGTGGTGAAAGTGTGTGACAATGGTGCACAGAAGAATAGTAGGAGATGCAAGAAGGAAAATGTGCTCAATGGAAAAATCACTAACCTTACCAAGGCTTATCATGAATATGATGCAATGAGTACTAGATGTTAAACCAAGGCAATGCATGAAGGAGGCTTGTACAACCAATGCTAATGCGATGCAAGTAATGCCAATGCTCATATCCAAATCATAAATCAAGTACATTTCCAATCATAAGGAAATCACCGGGGTCCATTACACTGCTGAATGACTGTCGCTTACAGACCCTGCACAGTCAAACGAGCATAAGAGACCTCACTACCCGCCTGTGGACAGCCAATCACCAACAAGGCCTGGCGGTAGCGGACCCAGTTACGAGCTGGTCAGACTCAGCCTAGCAATGCCCACTACACACCAGGCAGGTAAGGCCACACCCCTATCCAACCGACTACACGACAGTGGGAGTCGCAGCCTAATGGTATAAGGCCCTCATACGCTCATGTATTCCACCCGGTCACGACGTTGGAGCAGATCTTTGGTACCATGGAAGTTTTGAAAATTTCACCCATGGGCATCCTATGCACCCGATATGCTCAACTAATATTTTCGATGTCCACACATACGACCATCCACGAATATCCCTGTGGAAGTAAGGCCCTGATGAAATAAGGGCAGATATCCACATGCTATGCAATGCCAGATGCATGAATCACACAATCACCCATGCATCAATCCCAAGCATTCACTCTTAGGGAGATACCAATATGTCCTACACAATGCCACAACCATGGTCAATCATTCCTCAACCAAGCATGCATATGATATGTATGGGAGTGGACCATGAAGATGAATAAGGGTGCCAATACGGTGGAGATGAACTCTCTACCTAACCATGAAGGGTTTAGGTACTTAACTAATTCCTCATAAGGAATACAACCTCTAGTGGGGGCCCATATACCTGGGGTAGCCCACAAGACTAAGGAGAACAATAGTATAGGCCTAACTAGTGAGATGGCTTAGCAAGGTTCTATGGTGGGCCTTTAACCACCCATAGAAGCCCATGGGCATACCTTAAGGCCACCAACGTGGACATCCAACCACAATTGGTCCCTAAGATATAGCCCATCTCAAATTGATCATGAATCAAGGACTAAGGCCTATGCAACATCAAAAATAAGAAATGAGCAGCCATAATTATACCACAACACTCATGTTGGGCTTCAGAAAGGGCGGCCCAAGGCCTACCCAAAATATGGGTTGAAGGAGAACACATATAACCCAACTCATATATAACACTATGGGCCCATAAGGGAAAGGTTAGGGCTCAACATAAAGGCCACTAATTCCATATATTATGGTGGCCTAGTGGGCGGGCCATTGCTCAAACCACATGGGCAATGTCATGCTCTTAGTCAAGTAAGTTGGGCCTACAACTCGGCCAAGTATAAAGTTGATTTGATGGGCAATCAAGGGCCCATATACTTGTGTAATCTGGCCCACTAACCCAACATAATAGTATAGTAAAATGGCCCAATAGTTCAATGGGTCTATCTGGAAGGTTCCAACCCAATTGGGCCTAAAGAGTTCAACAACTAGCTACATTCATGGACCCAATTAAATTCAACTGTGGTAGGCCTCAAAAGTACATTTATTAATCTCAAAATTTAAGAAAACTAAAGGTATAAGTTATCTCCTCTAATACCTTCATAAATGTGGTGGGCCTCACTCCTCAAAATTTCAGCCCAAGTCCAAGCATAATTATAACATATTGTTGTCCTAAATTTGGGCACTCCATTGGAGTGGGCCTAAGGCCTCTAAAACTTTAGAAATTGAGGGCCATGGCCCCTCATCATGCATATAATGAGAGGAAACCCAAAAATATGGCCCACCATCAAGAGAAATATTTTTAAATTTTGGTTTTTATCAAGCATATTGCTGGACTGCACAACAGAAAAATTAGGAGTCCAGCCATCTTGGACCATTTTTTTGAATGTCCTAAAGGGGTCATTTGAGGCTGAAATTTTATAGAGTAATACTTCCATATGTGGCCCACACCCTCACAAAATTTTAGAATTTTTAGATATTTATAAGTATTTTAATTAGTTTAAACAAAATAGACTGTCCATGAAATCGGATAAACCTGAATGTCCCAACGTGGTGGGCCAGTCCGACCCTTGTCACGGTGTGTACAGGGGTCCATTGGCCCTGAAATTTAGTAGGTGGGTCATACCATGAGTAGATCACATCCCTACAAAATTTTAGAATTTTTAGACACCTATAAATATTTTAATTCATTTAAATAAATAAATCTGTCCTAAAAATCGGACTGATCTGGACACTATATTATAGTGGGCCAGTCCAGCCACCACTATGGTACGTACAGGTGTCCATTGGTCCCCAAATTTTGTAAGTGGGTTCTACCTTGAGTAGGCCACCCCTGAATAAATTTTTATAATTTTTAAACACCTACAGATATTTTAATAAATTTTAGAAATCCAACTGTCCATGGTGAAATGTTGATGGAATAGTGTAGAAAATTCAGACTGTCCACCTCACTTGGACCATAACTTTGGGACCTCAATCAAGGTCAGATGGAGCTGAAATTTGAGGAACATCAAGATGAGATCCCCACCTTTTAGAAAAGTATATTTGATGGGTATGAATAGTCCCCCAAACAGTCCCAAAATCTGGTCCAAAAACAACCAGAAATTGTCCAGAAAATTCTGAACAACAACATGTACTTAGATAAAATTTATTATATAGGTTAAATAAAAAGGAAAACACATTAATGGAGGATGGTGTGGCCTTCCTTAGTGGGCCCCACAAATGTCCATGTCATAATATAAAGTTAACACACCTTTCATGTATCATTAAGGCAGCAAGTAGGACACCCAAAATCAAACAACGGGCAGTTTGGGCATCCCACCTTGCTGAAATTTATGGATGTCTTATGCCCACTAAATGAGCCACACACATCAGGAAATAAAATAAGAAAAAAGAGAGATAGAAGGACAATCCGGCCATAGAGAAAGGGCTCCACCACTATTGAGCCCTCCATCACACCCATACATCATACATAGATTTACATTTATAACATGAATCTTACACATGCATGGCATATAATTAAAATGCATGGTGAGGATGCCATCCCCACCATGGTTATAAGGTCTAGATGACCCAAACATAATATAATATGAAAGAAAATGGTCATGATGGGGCCCATAGAGAAAGGCCCCATGCATAGATCATGCATGCATAAGATAGGCCATTAGGCCACAACCATGGGATTGTGTGGGATCTCCACCATTGATTAGTGGGTCCTACACTTCCATCATGAAAAAAAGAAAACATCAAGGCTATAGAAAATAGATTTTTACATCTAAAGGGGCACCCACCTTAAAGATGACCACCAAACTTTCACACTAAGGTCTTTTAACACCAAGGGAGATGGATCAGTGGTGGAGATGAGGTTTCAAGGGTTAGATGGTGGGGGATTAAGGAGGAAGGTGGCTGAAAAAATGAAGAAAAATGGACTGGAGAAATGGAAGAAAATTGCTAGAGAAGAAGAGAAGAGAGAGAGAAATGAGAAGGAAAATCTTTTTAAAGAAAGTAATCATTAACCTATGGTGATACAAACAATGTTCATAGGGTAGGTTAGGTGTGGGTGGTGTGTGAGGTTTTGGTAGTGTTAGTTATGGAGATTTAGGTGGTGTGTGTAGTGTGTGTTGAAACTTGTGCAAAAGAGGGAGTGTGGGCCACATGCACCACTCCAAGGTGGGCCACATGATCGAAATGAAGGTTCATAGAATGAAACGTACACTACTTATGATCCACATATCGGATGGACACACAAGACGCGGCTTGGAACCGCGGCAACAATGCGGTCGCAATGGCATAGGTCTCAGCTCGATCCGAGTCGGGTCTACTTGATCAGACTCTAGGATGACTGCAGCAATATCTGAGGGTCACAGGTCGCCAGAATTCGACCGGTAGGACCGCGAGACCACAAGAAATGAAATGCACACTCACACACACACATGAACATATGTGAACTTGGGTCGGGTCTCACAACCCTCCCCACCAATAAAGAAATTTCATTGTCGAAATTGACTAATCCAAGACAGAATAAAAGAGAACACCACTATCATATAGTAATCATCATACAAGAAAGACAATACAAACAATCATATATCTATCAATCATCAAACAAATGGGGATAACACTCTCTAATCTCAGCCTCGCATTCCCAAGACGCTTCAGCCTCTGAATGATGACCCCATTGCACTTTCACCAAGGGAATGACCTTAGTCCTGAGGACCTGCTCCTTCCGATCAAGAATACGAATCGGCTGCTCAATGCAAGAAGCATCCTCACGGACCTCAAGTGGCTGTCAATCAATCACAGGAATAGTGTCCGACCCACATTTTCTCAACATAGAAACATGAAACACGTCGTGGATCGCGGACAACTCAGGAGGTAAGGCAAGCCTATAGGCCACAGCGCCTATGCGCTCGGTAATCTCAAAAGGTCCAATAAATCTCGAGGTGAGCTTGCCCTTCACACCAAAGTGAACCACGCCTTTCATAGGTGAGACCTTGAGATATACCATGTCCCCGACTACGAACTCGAGGGGTCGACGCCGACGATCAGTATAACTCTTTTGCCGGCTCTGAGCTGTGCGCATCCTCTGCCTAATAACATCAATAGCCTCTGACGTCTGTTGTACAAGCTCGGGACTTAAGAGACGACCCTCTCCAACCTCGGTCCAATAACTAGGAGATCTGCATGAACTACCATAAAGTGCCTTGAAAGGAGCCATGCCGATAGTCGACTGATAACTGTTGTTGTATGCAAACTCGACGAGGCGCATATGCTCATTCCAACTGCCCGCAAAGTCGATCACACAAGCCTTGAGCATATCCTCAAGGATCTGGTTGACCCTTTCGATCTGCCCATCTGTCTGCGGATGATAAGCGGTGCTGAGATGCAAAGTGACCCCCAGTGCTTGCTGAAAACTCCTCCAAAACTGAGATGTAAACCTATAGTCTCGGTCTGAAACAATCGAAACTGGGACACCGTGCAGTCTCACTATCTTCTCAATAAATATCCTCGCCAACCGGTCCATAGACCAGGAAGCACGTACTGGAATGAAATGAGCCGACTTTGTCAAACGATCGACGATAACCCAGATGGTATCGTGACCGCGCTGAGTCCTCGGCAAACCTGCGATGAAATCCATCGATATGTGCTCCCACTTCCACTCTGGAATGCTCAACGACTGCAAGGGACCAGGGGGTCTTTGATGATCGGCCTTGACACGCTGGCATGTGTCACACTCAGCCACAAAACTCGCAATTTGGCACTTCATCCCCTGCCAGAAGTACTGCCTCCTCATATCATGATACATCTTCGTAGAGCTCGGGTGGATAGTAAGTCTCGATCAGTGTGCCTCGGTCATCAGATCACGACGCAACTCTAGAACGTCCAGGACACACAACCGGCCCCTGAAGCGTAACCCACCATCAGAACCAATATGCCAATCTGACTGCTCCACGGAGGCGGCCTCTGCTCGGTACTCCTGAAGTGACTCGTCCATCTGCTGAGCCTCGATCACCCTAGCCACCAAGGAGGGTTGAATCGACAAGCTCGAAAGCTGAACAATGGAAGACTGCAGACCGAACTCAAAGTCAAACTCTAAAACATCCTTGAGCATCTGCCACTGTCCAACCATCATATGTGCTACCAGGCCTCATGGCTGACGGCTGAGCGCGTCCGCCACCACGTTTGCCTTGCCCAGGTGGTACTGAAGGTAAAAATCATAATCCTTTAGTAACTCCATCCATGGCCTCTGCCGCAGGTTTAACTCGGATTGCGAAAATAAATACTTCAAGCTCTTATGATCCGAGAAGAGCTCGAACCTGACCCCATATAGATAATGCCTCCACACCTTCAGTGCGAATACAATTGCTGCAAGCTCTAAATCATGAGTGGGGTAGTTCAGCTCATGGACCTTGAGCTGACGCGAGGCATACGCTACTGGCTTCCCATGCTGCATCAGTACAGCACCCAAGCCAACTCTAAAGGCATCAGTAAAGACAACAAAACCCTCACTCCCATCAGGAAGAGTGAGGACAGGAGCAGACGTGAGGCGGTCCTTCAACTCCAAAAATGCCTTCTCGCAAGCGTCACTCCAGATGAACTCGACGCCCTTCCGCCTCAACCGGGTCAGCGGTGCCGCAATACGGGAGAAACCCTCGATAAATCGTCGATAATATCCCGCTAGACCAAGGAAGTTGCGAATCTCAGACGCGTTCGTGGGCTGACCCCACTGACGCACTGCATCAACCTTCGAGGGGTCCACAGCGACACCCTCCCTTGTCACCACATGATCAAGGAACTTCATCTCCTCCTACCAAAACTCGCACTTCTCTAGCTTCGCATACAGCTGGTGGGCACGAAGGGTCTCAAGTACAATTCGCAGTTGCTCAGCATGGTCCTCACGGCTCCTCGAATATACAAGAATATCATCAATGAATACCACCACGAACTGATCGAGGAACGGCCGAAAGACCTCGTTCATCAGCTTCATGAATATGGCGGACGTGTTGGTCAGTCCGAACGACATGACCAGGAACTCGAAGTGACCATAACGTGTCCGAAACGCCGTCTTCGGAATGTCCTCCTCTCGGACCCAAATCTGATGGTAACCGGAACGTAAGTCTATCTTGGAAAAATACTGCGCACCCTGCAACTGATCGAACAGATCATCAATACGGGGAAGTGGGTATCGGTTCTTGATGGTGACTCTATTGAGCTCACGATAATCTACATAGAGTCGCAACGAGCCATCCTGCTTCTTCACAAACAATACCGGGGCTCCCCAAGGTGAACTGCTGGGATGAATGAAACCTAACTCCCGAAGCTCATCCAACTGCTCCTGCAGTTCTCGCAACTCTAACGGTGTCATCCGGTAGGGGACTTTTGAGATAGGAGCAGTACCAGGCACCAAATCTATCTGGAACTCCACCTGTCGACGTGGCGGCAAATCCGGAATGTCCTGAAACACATCCGGGTACTCACAAAAAAATGGCAGCTGCTCAATACTCTCTGCCACAGAATCCTCAACGACCGAAGTCAAGAAGATAGATAACAGCTCTCTTCTAGGCTTGGCGACAAACTGAAACACTGTCAAGCCTGTAATATGAAATGTAACTGTCCTCGCAGCACAGTCTAAGACGGCACGATACTCCGCAAGCCAGTTCATACCTACAATCACATCAAATCCTACAATCGACATCACAAACAAATCGACAGGAAGGAACATCTCACCCACTAACACCAGGCAAGAAGGACAGCGACAGGTCAATATCACAGACTTCCCCATGGGAGTCAAAACGGTCAAGGCCTCGAACACGGACTCCGATGGAATACCGGTCGATCGGTAAAACTGCTCGGGCACAAACGAATGGGAAGCACCAGAATCAAACAAAACATGAGCAATGCAAGTAGAAACAAGAAGAATACCCTCAACCACTCCACCGGTCGACGACTGTGGGTCCTGGCCTGGTGCCTGCTGCGCAGAATAAAAGCGGCCCTGAGCTGGTAGGGGAAGCAATCCGGAAGACTGATGGTCCTGAGTCTGAGCCTGCTGGGCTGCTATACACACTGGACCTAAGGATCGAACAACATATGGATATCCCCTTTGCTGATGCTGCTGCTGTTGCTGTCGCTGCTGCTGCTGTCTCTGCTGAGGAGGTCTGCCTGGCTGCCTCTACTGCTGAGGAGGAGCCTTAGGAGCGGCGGGTGGAAGCTGAGCTCTCTGCTGCTGCTGAGGAGGACGAGGAGGAGGCAACTGTAGTGGCCTCTGCTGCTGAATGGGGAGAGGGCACTCACGCCTCCGATGCCCAGTCTGTCCACAGCCGAAGCATACACCTGAAAAGGGGCCAGAAGATGAGGCGGCTGGCGGTGCCGAAGATGATGAAAAAGCCACTATCTGAACCACGGGTTGTCGAAATCCTGATCTGCCTCTCCGTCTTCGCTGACGGTGCTGCCTGCAACTGTCGGCTGGTACTCTCCTCTTCCGGTCTCCACCGGAACTCTGCTCTCTCGACCTTTGGGCCATAGCCCAGTCCTCCTCATAAACTAGTGCTCGATGCACAACCTGGTCGAACGTTTCCAAGCAATGCCCTACAACACACCAGGCAGGTAAGGCCACACCCCTATCCAACCGACTACACCACAGTGGGAGTCGCAGCCTAACGGTATAAGGCCCTCGTACGCTCATGTATTCCACCCGATCACGGCGTTGGAGCAGATCCTTAGTACCATGAAAGTTTTAAAATTTTCACCCATGGGCATCGTATGCACTCGGTATGCTCAACTAATATTTTCGGTGTCCACACATACAACCATCCACAAATATCCCTGTGGAGGTAAGGCCCTGATGAAGTAAGGGCAGTATGCACATGCTATGCAATGCCAGATGCATGAATCACACAATCACCCATGCATCAATCCCAAGCATTCATCTCTCAGGGAGATACCAACATGTCCTACACAATGCCACAACCATGGCCAATCATTCCTCAACCAAGCATGCATATGATGTGTATGGGAGTGGGCCATGAAGATGAATAAGTGTGCCAATACGGTGGAGATGAATTCTCTACCTAACCATGAAGGGTCTAGGTACTTAACTAATTCCTCAAAAGGAATACAACCTCTAGTGGGGGCCCATATACCTGGGATAGCCCACAAGACTAAGGAGAATAATAGTATGGGCCTAAATAGTGAGATGGCTTAGCAAGGTTCAATGGTGGGCCTTTAACCACCCATAGAAGCCCATGGGCCTACCTTAAGGCCACCAACATGGACATCCAACCACAATTGGTCCCTAAGAGGTAGCCCATCTTAAATTGATCATGAATCAAGGACCAAAGCCCATGCAACATCAAAAATAAGAAATGAACAGCCATAATTATACCGCAACACTCATGTTGGGCTTCAGAAAGGGCGGCCCAAGGCCTACCCAAAATATGGGTTGAAGGAGAACACACATAACCCAACTCATATATAACACTATGGACCCATAAGGAAAAGGTTAGGGCCCAATATAAAGGCCACTAATTCCATATATTATGGTGGCCTAGTGGACGGCCCATTGCTCAAACCACATGGGCAATGTCATGCTCTTAGTCAAGTAAGTTGGGCCTACAACTCGGCCAAATATAAAGTTGATTTGATGGGCAATCAAGGGCCCATCTACTTGTGTAATCTGGCCCACTAACCCAACATAATAGTATAGTAAAATGGCCCAATAGTTCAATGGGTCTATCTGGAAGGTTCCAACCCAATTGGGCCTAAAGAGTTCAACACCTAGCTACATTCATGGACCCAATTAAATTCAACTGTGGTGGGCCTCAAAAGTACATTTATTAAGCCTAAAATTTAAGAAAACTAAAGGTATAAGTTATCTCCTCTAATACCTTCATAAATGTGGGGGGCCTCACTCCTCAAAATTTCAGCCCAAGTCCAAGCATAATTATAACATGTTGTTGTCCTAAATTTGGGCACTCCATTGGAGTGGGCCCAAGGCCTCTAAAACTTTAGAAATTGAGGGCCATGGCCCCTCATTATGCATACAATGAGAGGAAATCCAAAAATATGGCCCACCATCAAGAGAAATATTTTTGAATTTTAGTTTTTATCAAGCATATTGCTGGATTGTACAACAGAAAAATTGGGAGTTCAGCCATCTTGGATCATTTTTTTGGATGCCCTAAAGGGGTCATTTGAGGCTGAAATTTTACAGAGTGATACTTCCATATGTGGGCCATACCCCCACAAAATTTCATAATTTTTAGATATTTATAAATACTTTAATTAGTTTAAACAAAATAGACTGTCCATGAAATCGGACAGACCTGAACGTCCCAACGTGGTGGGCCAGTCCGGCCCTTGCCACGGTGTGTACAGGGGTCCATTGGTCCTGAAATTTGGTAGGTGGGTCCTACCATAAGTAGATCACATCCTTACAAAATTTTAGAATTTTTAGACACCTATAAATATTTTAATTCATTTAGATAAATAAATCTATCCTAAAAATCGGACTGATCTGGACACTATATTATAGTGGGCCAGTCCAGCCACCACTATGGTACGTACAGGTGTCCATTTGTCCCCAAATTTTATAGGTGGGTCTTACCTTGAGTAGGTCAGCCCTGAATAAATTTTTATAATTTTTAAACACCTATAGATATTTTAATAAATTTTAGAAATCTAACTGTCCATGGTGGAATGTTGCTGGAATAGTGTAGAAAATTCAGACTGTTCACCTCACTTGGACCATAACTTTGGGACCTCAATCAAGGTCAGATGGAGCTGAAATTTGAGAAACATCAAGATGAGATCCCCACCTTTCAGAAAAATATATTTGATGGGTATGAATAGTCCCCCAAACAGTCCCAAAATCTGGTCCAAAAACAACCAGAAATTGTCCAGAAAATTCTGGACAGCAACATGTACTTAGATAAAATTTATTATATAGGTTAAATAAAAAGGAAAACACATTAATGGAGGATGGTGTGGCCTTCCTTAGTGGGCCCCACAAATTTTCATGTCATATTCTAAAGCCAACACACCTTGCATGCGTCATTAAGGCAGCAAGTAGGACACCCAAAATCAAACAATGGGCAGTTTGGGCATCCCACCTTGCTGAAATTTATGGATGTCCTAGGCCCACCAAATGAGCCACACACATCAGGAAATAAAATGAGAAAAAAGAGAGATAGAAGGACAATCCGGCCATAGGGAAAGGGCTCCGCTACTATTGAGCCCTCTCTAGATCAATTACACTCATACATCATACATAGATTTACATTTATAACATGAATCTTGCACATGTATGTCCTATAATTAAAATGCATGGTGAGGATGTCATCCCCACCATGGTTATAAGGTATAGATGACCCAAACATAATATGATATGAAAGAAAATGGTCATGATGGGGCCCATAGAGAAAGGCCCCATGCATGGATCATGCATGCATAAGATAGGCCATTAGGCCACAACCATGGGATTGTGTGGGATCTCCACCATTGATTGGTGGGTCCTACACTTCCATCATGAAAAAAAGAAAATATCAAGGCTATAGAAAATAGATTTTTACATCTAAAGGGGCACCCACCTTAAGATGACCACCAAACTTTCACACTAAGGTCCTTTAGCACTAAGGGAGATGGATCAATGGTGGAGATGAGGTTTCAAGGGTTAGATGGTGGGGGATTAAGGAGGAAGGTGGCTGGAAAAATGGAGGAAAATGGACTGGAGAAATGGAGGAAAATTGCTAGAGAAGAAGAGAAGAGAGAGAGAAATGAAAGAAAAAATCTTTTTAAAGAAAGTAATCATTAACCTATGGTGATACAAACAATGTTACTAGGGTAGGTTAGGTGTGGGTGGTGTGTGAGGTCTTGGTAGTGTGAGTTATGGAGATTTAGGTGGTGTGTATAGTGTGTGTTGGAACTTGTGCAAAAGAGGGAGTGTGGGCCATATGCACCACTCCAAGGTGGGCCACATGATCGAAATCAAGGGCCATAAAATGAAACGTACACAACTTATGATCCACATATCGGATGGACGCACAAGATGCGGCGTTGAAACCGCGGCAACAATGCGGTCGTAATGGCATAGGTCTCAGCTCGATCCGAGTCGGGTCTACTTGATCGGACTCTAGGATGACCGTAGAACTATCTGAGGGTCGCAGGTCGCCAGAATTCGACCGGTAGGACCGCGAGACCACAAGAAATGAAATGCACACTCTCACACACACATGTACATATGTGAACTTGGGTCGGGTCTCACAAGTTCACAGTCATTTCCATGCATTTCATGGTTAATTCCCTTCACTTCACGATCATTTTCATGCATTTCACGATAAATTTTGGCGATTCTGTTTCATTTCACGGTCATTTCCATGCATTTCACGGTCAATTCCCTTCACTTCACGGTCATTTCCATGCATTTCACGGTCAATTCGCTTCACTTCACGGTCATTACTATGCATTTCACGGTTAAATCCGATGATTCCATTTCATTTCACGGTCATTTTCATGCATTTCACGGTCAATTCCTTTCACTTCATGGTCATTTCCATGCATTTCACAGTCAATTTCCTTCACTTCACGGTCATTTCCATGCATTTCACGGTCAATTCCAGTGATTTCGTTTCATTTCACGGTCAATTCCCTTCACTTCACAGCCATTTCCATGCATTTCACGGTCAATTCGCTTCACTTCATGGTCATCACCATGCATTTCACGGTCAATTTTGGGGATTCCAATTCATTTCACGATCATTTCCATGCATTTCACGGTCAATTCCCTTCACTTCACGGCCATTTCCATGCATTTCATGGTCAATTCCGACGATTCCACTTCACTTCAATGTCATTTCCATGCATTTCACGGTCAATTCGCTTCACTTCGCAGTCATTACCACACATTTTACGGTCAATTTCGGGGATTCCGTTTCATTTCACAGTCATTTCTATGCATTTCACGGTCATTTTCCCTCACTTCACGGTCATTTCTATGCATTTCATGGTCAATTCCAGCGATTCCACTTCACTTCACGATCATTTCCATGCATTTCATGGTCAATTCACTTCACTTCACGGTCATTACCATGCATTTCAGGGTCAATTCTAGGGATTCCGTTTCATTTCACGATCATCTCCATGCATTTCACGGTCAATTCCATTCACTTCACGATCATTTCCATGCATTTCACGGTCAATTCCCTTCACTTCATGGTCATTTTCATGCATTTCACGGTCAATTCTGACGATTCCACTTCACTTCATGGTCATTTCCATGCATTTCACGTTCAATTCCCTTCACTTCACGCTCATTTCCATGTATTTCCCAGTCAATTCCTGTGATTCCGTTTTATTTCACGGTCATTTCCATGCATTTCATGGTCAATTCCCTTCACTTCACGGTCATTTCCATGCATTTCATGGTCAATTCGCTTCACTTCATGGTCATTACCATGCATTTCACGGTTAATTCCGGGGATTCCGTTTCATTTCACGGTCATTTTCATGCATTTTAAGGTCAATTCGCTTCACTTCACGGTCATTTCCATGCATTTCACGGTCAATTCCGACGATTCTGTTTCATTTCACAGTCATTGCCTTACATTTCACGATCAATTCCCTTCACTTCACGGTCATTGACTGTGAAATGCATGGAAATGACCATCAAGTGAAGCGAATTGATCGTGAAATGCATGAATATGACCGTGAAGTGAATGAAATGAATGAAATTAACCGAGAACTGATTGAAATTGACCATGAAGCGAACGAAAAGGATTTTCGACCATCGACCAGATGAAATCTTGGAAAATAACCAGGTTGGTTAGCTAATTAAGTAGCTTCTCCTACCCCAAAATCATATAGGACTGAAAGTCGGGCGGGTTGGGTCAGGTTGGTGCTCAACCGTAGCACAACCCAAGGTTCCTGTACCTCATCCCTAACACAACCCAACCCAACTTCGGGTTGGGAATTTTCAACCCAAGCGCAACCCAAGTGGGCTCGGTTGTGTTGGCCGGGTTGGTTAAGTAGATATATGCTAAAATTTCGTTATTACATTAGTCTATTATATTCTCAATACACATCTTATTTTTTATACCTATAATTTTATTAATTACATATGTAGTTATTTATCATAATAAGTTCATTTTGTTTCTAAACAAACAAGCTAAAATATAGGACAACTACTCCATTAAAAGTCGTATTTTGTATCAAGCAATTTATTTGGGAGAGGGAAATTCGACATATCTTGTTAGCTTGAGTCATTGAAAATGATGGGACCAATGAAAGCAGTTGGCATTGGAATTTTTTGTGCTTTTAACACAAATGATCTGCATTCAATTATAATTAATTTATAAGGAACTTATATATTAATCAGGTTCGGGTTGGGTCAGGCAACCTGAGACCTTAGCCCGAGCCCAACCCAATATTTATTGGGTTGGTATTTGTATGGCCCAACCTCAAGACTAAACCCGATACATCCTGCCCAAGCCCAACCCAATGTCGGGTCAGTCAAAGGTTGGTCGGGTTGAACCTACCCAAATTTCAACCCTAAAATCATATATGGTACATCAAGTAACTAATTTTGGTTTAGAAGATATTCTTATTAAATGAATAAAGAAAGAAATGAAAAAAAAAGAGAGAGAAATTTTTTTTATATGTTTATATATACATATTTATATAAATATGTATTACAGAAAAATGTAGGCAGATTAAAATTCTCCATGTAAAAAAATCAATAAAAATAAAAAGAAGAAAAGAAAGTGCATAACACTATGGTTATGGCTACGGTTATAATCAGTAGCCACAGTTAACCCGGTCAACCCCACTTTGGCCCGATTTAGCATATTTGGGGTCGACTGGGTCACACGGACAGTGACTCTGGGTCAACCAGGTTTCTGCAATGTGGTCTACTTGATCTTTGGATCTATCTTCATTTTAGGCTCAAGTTTTACAACAATCTCGCTAGATGGGTGGACAATTTGGATATAACACATGCCTCATGGTCGGGCCCATAGAACATGGTTAAGTCAACACACCACTGAGGTCAGTGCTATATGGTACACAAGTCAATCCGCTTCCCTAGTCAAGTTTACCTGATAAAGTTGATTGAGTCACCCTTCTTTTCATTGCTGAATCGTAGTGTCAAAAGGGATCTGTTCTAATCAGGTCTGAGTCAACTTGGACAAGTCGCACAATGCTTTATAATAGACTTAAAACCTTGATATACAATTCCTAACTTTCATACCATTAAATTAGATGGTTATGATCTTCAACTCAGTTCGATCTTTGCATCATGACCAGTCACTAATGACAAGGAACAAATGCAGATTTTACATTTCCGTCTCAAATGTTACTTTAAAACTCTAGTAATGATGGAACAACAACATTTTTCTTTGTTATTTCTCAAGCATTTCATTACATAAGCTGCACCCATACAAGCACATCTAACAGTAGATTTCCAGCCATATAATGAATGACCAAACATATCAAACTTTACATAATCACCATTGAAATATCTGCCATCATTCATGTCGACAATATCAATCATATCACCATTTTGTTACTTCATGGCAATAACAGAAAATCAACAATTGCTTGAAGTTTAAGTGTGGTGAGCAATGCAAGGCATATCCGTTCTTTCTCATAGCTGGTTCACTTGTGGCAAACGTGCTAAACTAGCCGTGAAGTGAAGTGAAATCATCGCAATTGACCGTGAAATGCATGGAATTGACCATGAAATGAAGGGAATTGACTGTGAAGTGAAGGGGAATTGCCAGAATTGACCGTGAAATGCATGGACGTGATCGTGAAGTGAAGGGAATTGACCATGAAGTGAAGGGAATTGGCCGTGAAATGCATGGAAATGACCGTGAAGTGAAGGGAATTCACCGTGAAGTGAAGGGAATTGACTGTAAAATGCATGAAAATGACCGTGATATGAAACAGAATTGCCGAAATTGACGGTGAAATGCATGGTAATGACTGTGAAGTGAAGTGAATTGATCGTGAAATGCATGAAAATGACTGTGAAGTGAAGGGAATTGATAGTGAAGTGCATGGAAATAACTGTGAAATGAAATGGAATCGTCGGAATTGACCTTGAAATGCATGGTAATGATCGTGAAATGAGGGGAATTGACCATGAAATGCATGGAAATGACCGTGAAGTGAAGGGAATTGACCGTGAAATGCATGGAAATGACCGTGAAATGAAACAGAATCGCTAGAATTGACCATGAAATGCATGGTAATGACCTTGAAGTGAAGCGAATTGACCGTGAAATGCATGGAAATGACCATGAAGTGAAAGGAATTGACCGTAAAATACATGAAAATGACCGTGAAATGAAACAGAATCGTCGGAATTGACCGTGAAATGCATGGTAATGACCGTGAAGTGAAGCGAATTGACTGTGAAATGCATGGAAATGACTGTGAAGTGAAGGGAATTGACCATGAAATGCATGGAAATGACCGTGAAATGAAATGGAAGCGCCGAAATTGACAGTGAAATGCATGGAAATGACCGTGAAGTGAAGGGAATTGACCGTGAAATGTACGGAAATGACCGCGAACTGAAACGAAATCGTCGAAATTGACCATGAAATGCATAGTAATGACTGTGAAGTGAAGCGAATTGACCATGAAATGCATGGAAATGACCGTGAAGCGAAGGGAATTGACCATGAAATGCATGGAAATGACCGTGAAATGAATGGAAATGACCGTGAAATACATGGAAATGACTATGAAGTGAAGGGAGCTGTCACGCCCCCAAACTTGAAAACCGAACTCACAAAATTTTCGATCGTCGAATCCGGCGCCGATAGCCTCCGTAAAACCCCATTCTCGGCTCCTAGCGCCCATTCTCCAGGTTCCAATCCTGGGATGCTACGAGGAGGATTTTCAACGTCAGTTTGATTTATAATAAGCATAACCAAAGGCATAACCCACAAACAACAACCAAGAACTCCATTACATTTTCACTATGATCAAAAAATTTACAAGTACAATGAGCATAAAGGGAAAATATAATGATGATGAAAAAAAACTCCAAAATGATCTGCTAAGCGCTCCTGCCTCAATGCTGCTGCGAGCTAACGTCACCTGCACGCAACGGTCGTGTATAAGCTTATAGAAAGCTTAGAGGGTGGTGAGAGTGTGTGCGCAAGGTAGTAATATGATCATGCAATATCAGAGTAATGCGAAAATATGCAGATGGACCCATAAATATCATGAGCCGTACCAAGGCTATGTGATGCAAGATGCAAGTCAAGCATACAATCCTCATCTAAGTCCACATGTCAATACAGCTCAACTCTAGGATATCACCGGGGTCTAATACACTCTAAACTAGATCGCCGCCTCATCACGCGCAATAAGGTAAGTGGAAGAGATCTCACTATCCATCTGTCAATATCGGGCTCGACTCGTCGATAACGGACCCATTCCTCGAGCTGGTCAAACTCAGCCTAGCTTTACCCCCAACTCTCGGGCGGGTAAGGCCGCACCCCCTTCCAACAGACCACAACACAGTGGAGAGCACAACCATCTGGTAATCTGCACTTAACGCTCATCTACCCACTCGGTCTAGATGTTGGAGCAACCTCTTGGTACCATAAGGGTTTAGGAACTTTCACCCAGGGATATCTATAGCACCCTATGTAGAACAAGAATTCTGGTATCCAATCCTGCCAACTACAATGCGTCTGTGGAGGTTACGACCTCGATGTCGCTAGGGCATGCAGTAACCATATCACACAATGCGAGATGCATGAATCACACTATCCAATCATGCAGCAAATCCTTGCACGTAACGTGCGCTTATGTAGGGCAACACCGCCTAATCAGGAGCCCATAAACAACTTGTCCGAAGGCATATGCTATGATCAGTCACCTCTCATATCAAGCATACATATGATGCGTATGATCATGAGTCATGGAACTATACTAAACATGTTATAATGAGATGAACTATCCTTACAATGCAGATGGGCCCGGACGGCCTATACACAATAAGTACGGGCCTAATAATGGGTCCTAAGGAGAGTCATAATGTGGACATCCAACCAGCATTACACTCGCAATGTGGACGTCAAACCAACATTGATCCCAAGGCTCATCGTAAATATCGTACATAATCTGTGTTAGGATTACTCTTTGCAATGGACCTTAGGTACATCCCATTGGGCCTTACATATATATCAAATGGGCCATATCATATGGGCCTTTTATTCATCAAATAGGTCACATAAATGGGCCACACCAATGGACCTTATGTGCATTGCAATGGGTCATAACCAGTGGGCCTCACATGTGGCCTTATATATATAACAAATGGGCCACATTACTTAGTCTAACAGTACCATCAGGTGGGCCGAGCCGAGCTGACCGAACAGTACCATAAAGTGGGCCGAGCCGAGCCGACCTGACCGAACAATACCATCAGGTGGGGGTCGAGCCGACTTGACTTAGCAATAGCATCAGGTGGACCGAGCCAAGCCGACCTGACAGAACAATACCATCAGGTGGGGGCCGAGCCGACCTGACTTAGCAATAGCATCAGGTGGGCCGAGCCGAGCCGACCTGACAGAACAATACCATCAGGTGGGGACCAAGCCGACCTAACTTAGCAATAACATCAGGTGGGCCGAGCCGAGCCGACCTGACAGAACAATACCATCAGGTGGGGGGCCGAGCCGACCTGACTTAGCAATAGCATCAGGTGGGCCGAGCCGAGCCGACCTGACAGAACAATACCATCAGGTGGGGGCCGAGCCGACCTGACTTAGCAATGGCATCAGGTGGGCCGAGCTGAGCCGACCTGACCTGACAGAATAATACCATCAGGTTTGGGCCGAGCCGACCTGACTTAGCAATAACATCAGGTGGGCCGAGCCAAGTCGACCTGACAGAACAATACCATCAGGTGGGGGCCGAGCCAACCTGACTTAACAATAGCATCAGGTGGGCCGAGCCGACTCCTCTTTAGTCAGGCCATCATAACATGTATCATCATACACTAAATCCATGGGGCTCATGGCACATCAGAGAGGACCAGCACTGCTCAGACCTTATCCAGGTACACCAGAACCACCCAAAATGGATGAATGACATGGGTGGGTCCCATAGTGCCCACGCTATCTAGCACTTCACTGCTGCCACCGCCACTTAGGGATGGATGCCAAGACCTTAGTGTTGAAATGAGGCATCTCTGCTCAGCCTACCAGTTGAGCTATGGATCTGGGTGTCTATGATAGCCACCCCCACTAGGGATGGATGTCAAGACCTCAGTGTTGAAATGAGGCATCTCTGCTCAGTCTGCCAGTTGAGCTATGAATCTGGGTGTCCATGATAGCCACCCCCACTAGGGATGGATGCCAAGACCTCAGTGATGAAATGAGGCATCCTTCTCAGTCTGCCAGTTGAGCTATGGATCAGGGTGGGTCTAGCATCGAAACAATGTATCTTTCACTCAGTCCACTACATGAACTATGGAGCTAGGCCCACGTCAAATCACACTTCACTGGTAGCCACACCCACTACTAGCCATATGAAGGGGGGCTCCCTATGGATGGTTGGGATGACATATAAATATCATGATGTGTCCCACATAGATGGGGTCCACCGGTAGATGGCATGGATGAAATACGCACATCGCAAGTGGGCCAAAATTATAGAGAGAGAGAGAGAGAGAGAGAGAGAGAGAGAGAGAGAGAGAGAGAGAGAGAGAGATCGGTGAAGATGGAGGGGCCCCGCCACTATGGGCCCCTCTTGCATACAAACATACATCAAGGTGGGTTCCACATAGATGGACCCTTTAAATCAAAATCTAACGGTGGAGATCCCTTCTCCACTAAATAGAGGGTCTAGATGACCTTTTTAATGCAAGGAAATAAACATCATGATGGGGTCCATGGAGATTGGCCCCATCATGGAATGAATTTGATGATCAAAGTGGGCCATCAGCCATAACTTAGGGTCCCAAGCGAGATCCAAACCATTGATCGGTTGGCCTTACTTGGCCCATCTCAAAAACATAAAAAAAACTAACATTATCAAGCACCCACCGTCCGATCTTCTTGCTCCTATGGGTTCCTTAACACCTTAGCTTTGATTTCAATGGAGGGGATGAGAAATGGATGGCTAGGATGAGAGATCTTGGGATGGAGAGGTGGGCCACACTTGGAGTTTTGGAATAGAGGGAGAGGCTCATACGTATGGAGCTTTTCTTGCTTGGGAGAGGAAATTTTTGAGAAATGGAAAGAGAGAGAGGGTTGTAAAAGGGAGAGAGAGATAGATGGGTGATGGATGTGGTGAGTGATGGGTGTGTAAGAAAATCTTGACTTTTGTGGTCATTTGTGTAAGAAAAGTATGGGTGGTGTAAGAACTTTTTGACTTTGAGGGTTTTTGGTGTAAGAAAGGTATGGGCTTTATAAGAAATTCTTGACTTTTGTGGTTGCTTGGGAATGAGTGAAAGGTGATGTGTACTTGACATGTACTTGACATATTGATGGATTGATGGATTGATGTGACATCTCATAGAGATTCTCTTGGATTTCACAACGCGCGGTGTTTTTCTCGCACCGAACGTTGGCATACATCTCTTGACCAGGGTATCGCCTCGGCGCGCAAGTCGCGGCATCGGAACTGCAGCGATGGCGCGGTCGCTATGGTAATGGCCTTGGGTTGAGTCGATACGGGTTGACGGTATATGAATCAAGGTCATGCGTAAATATCGGTTAAGGGTCAAAGGTTGCCGAAATTCGACCGGTAAGACCGCGGAAGTCTACGGAATGGTACGGACTAAGATACGGGTCTTACAGGAGCTGACCGTGAAATGCATGGAAATGACCGTGAAGTGAAGCGGAATCGTTGAAATTGACCATGAAGTGAAGGGAATTGACTGTGAAGTGAAGGGAATTGATCACGAAATGCATGAAATTCATCGTGAAGTGAAGGGAATTGACCGTGAAGTGAAGCATAATCGTTGAAATTGACCGTGAAGTGAAAGAAATTGACTATGAAATGCATGGAATTGACTGTGAAGTGAAGGGAATTGATCACGAAATGCATAAAATTGACCGTGAAGTGAATGAAATTGACCACGAAGTGAATGAAATAAATGAAATTGACTGTGAAGTGAATTAAATAGATTTTCGACCATCGACCTGATGGAATTTTGAAAAATAACCAGGTTGGTTGGCTAAAGTAGCTTCTCCTACTCCAAAATTATATGTAGTACCTCAAGTGACTAATTTTGGTTTAAAAGACATTCTTGTTAAATGAACAAAGAAAGAAATGAAAAATAAAGAGAGAATTTATATTTATATATATATTAGAAAAAAATGTAGGTAAAATGAAGTTCTCCATGTAAAAAAAAATAAAAAATAAAAAAATAAAATAAAAAGAGAAAATTGTGCAACACCATAGTTATGGCTACGGTTATAATCTGTATCCATAGGCCACATCTGACCCAATTAACCCCAACTCAATAGTTTTTATTTTTCTATTATAATCCCGACCAAGTTTTGTAAGTCTCATTATGAGGTATGTGTTATATCCAAATCGTACATCTATATAGCTAACTCATATTAATACTTGAGACGAAAAATAAGATAGATCTAACTATCAAGTGAACCACATTGTAAAGGCTGTGGAGGATCCAACGTCTACAATTGAAATCCTTTTAAGAGTTATGAAAATTTTGTATCATTATCAAAATTTATTTTTCCATTTCATCCCGGTCTTATTGGCCTCATGAATAGATTGGATGGAAAATAAATGTTACGGGGACCTTACATAAGTTTCAACTGTGAAAATTAATTTTCCGCTGCTCTTTGTGGCGTGGGCCATTTGATTTTTAGATATGATTTTTTTAAAATTTTAATAATGCGCTGCAGTGATTTCGAAATATTGATGAACGTTGCGGATGATAAATGCATGACTGTGAGGCCATACGTAACTTTGATCTCTTTTAAATCGTTCGTACAACTCGGAATTCGAGGAGCGTCAGCGCTCGTCTTCGAGCACCTGGCGATCGGCTTGAAGGAAAAAGCAGGGGGCATTTTCGACCTTTGGTGAGTCGGCCATGCATTTTGGGCTTATTCGGGTGCGGTAAAAAACAGTGGGCTTCAACAGGTAAATGGGCAATAAATGGGTGGTATAGTGGTAAATTTCTCCGTCAAAATGGTGGGCCATGCCATGTAGGTTAATTTTGGGAATCAGGCTGGTGCATTCATTAGCTGATCCTCACCGTTGAAAATCCACGGAAGCTTGTTCCTACTCACCATACAGGTTTGGCCTACGTAACGAGTGAGAGCGGATTTTCATGGAAGGTAAACTTAGGGTAGTGGTTCATCTTTTAACGGTTCGGATGCACCGATGGAAAGATGTGGGTGAGTGGGAACTTTCCCTCGAGCAACGGATGCGAACAACGTCTTGTCATTTGATAATTCTTTACGCAGACCCTTTGTACTTCTTGTTTATCACTGACCGACCATTTACACGCCACCTTGGTGGATACGGGTACTTTTATGACGGGGCGAGCATGAACGTGCGTAATCACGTACAAGTCGAGCAAGAGCAAGCGCCAACATCTGTGCATGGGAGGAAGCATGCGTGTGCTGGTCCGTTGTTTTCAGCGGTGTAGCTCTCCTGATGATCTCATGGGCCTGATTTCTTTCGAATTCTCATTATATTGGTGGGTTTCACTTGATACACAGGTTGGATGGCAAACATGGTGGCCCCACCGTTGAAAACAATGGAAAGCCACCCAAAAACCTCCTATGGCCACTTGATGGTTGGCTTTTAGGGGCCACCTTTTTACACGGTTTGGATGGTACGAAGAAATGATGGTGGGTTCCAGACGGGTCCGGTCTCATTAATCACTCATTTTCACGGCTCAAATATGCCGTACAAGTTATGCGCTGGGAAGAAATAGCGAAGAATGTTGCATGTGAAGTTCATGCACTTTTTTTTTTTTTTTGATGAGATCAGCTCTCTTTTCTTTCCGAAAGAGAATGGTCTTGCTTTTCTTCGCTACGAAGCATACAAGTACTAATAAAAAAAATCACGCATTTGACATTGTGATTCAATCCAAACACTTCAGATTATATTGAACGGATGATCCAACGAATATGATTCAAGAGCCATGGCCCCCACTATTTGGACGGTTGGTATATGAATACACGTACGGCCGTTTGTGATGGCTGTGTGCATGTATAATGTTAACGTATCTTGACAGCGCATTTGATGACGAGCTAGGCCAATGTGTCAAATATTACAGAGATTTTGCGGGAATTTCAAGATACCGGTATTTTTAAAATTTCGCTAAATTATGGTAGTATGAGCTGAATAAATAATGATAAAGTAAATAAATATCTAGATGTTAAATTAACTATTTTTACAGATACTTTTCTTAATTAGTTTATTGTTTTACAAATAAATAATTTTTAACATTTTAGGCAAGATATTATTTCTGTAGGAAAAAGTCAAAATCTGAAAATATCTTGAAAAACTAATGTATGATAAATTGCCAAGAACAAGATTTGTAGTGCCATTCGTGCCGGAATCGGATTGTGTACTGAGTAACTCAGTACCATAAGGGGTATTGAGTTGACGTGGCAAAAGCCTATTGGATCTGAAATGTGAGGCCGCTTCCCTCCTCAAACACCGTTTGCACCTCTCTCTTTTCCATAAATAGAAACATAAAAGAATCTACTGGTCATCTTTTTCATCAAAAATCGGATTGCACAGTATGTATTATCATACTGAGTAAACTTAGTTAGGTCCACATTAAATGTATGTAGTCTATCCACATCATCCATTCGTTTTTACAACAAATTTAAGGTATTGAGCTCAAAATTAAGTATATTCAAAGATCAAGTGGATCATACTATAGGAAACAATACGAGTAATGATTTCCACCGTTGAAACCTTGCTAGGCCCTACAACGATTTTTATTTGTCATCTAACCTGTTCATAATATCATAAAGACATAAAAGAAGGGAAAACACAGATATAAGCTTGATCCAAAACTTTAGTGGCCCAAAGAAATTTTCAACAATGGACATTCAATTCACACTGTTTCCTGTGGTGTGGTCCATTTAAACTTTATATATGATTAATTTTTAGGCTCAAGTATTTAAATTATATGGTAAAATAGATGAACAGAGTGGATAAGATACATAAATCACGGTGAACATCACAAAATTTACTCAGCATGCTAAGTGTACTGAGATACCCGATATGCAATCCGTCCGCTTCCTCTTCGGCGGAAGAAAAAAGACCTCTGGCTCTCTCGCATTGAGTTCTCCATCTCCTCTCGAGATCGACCTTCCTCTCTCTCATATCTGCATTGATATATTTTTCATCTCTCTTTCTAGCTCCCTTAACAATAGTGGCACGAGAAGGCGGTGGCGGCAACAGCGATAGTGACTTGTAGCAGCTAAGAGGTATGCTCTTCTTTCTTTTTTCTCTTTACATGATGATTAGGGATTACGGATTTTGCTCCCTTCCGTTGATAGTTTTATGAGAGATTAAGGATGAAAGTTTGAAATTAAAAATCGGTATGAAAATTTTCAAATCTCTAATTCATGATTTGAGATTCTTTAAATTTTTAATTCCTAATTATCATTTTTATATTAGAAATTGAAAATTCATAATAGGGGATTTTTCGAATCCCTAATATATAACTTGAGATTCTTCAAATTCTTAATTAGCATTTATATATGAGAAATTATTTTTTATATTTTAAATTCTACCCTAATTTTCATAAAACCCTAATCCATAATTTTCCTAATAGATTAGAAGTTTAGATTTAGTACATATATGTACAGATGCATGAAATTATTAATCTTTATAGGTATTTAGAAATAAATTTTTAGGCTTTAAATATGAATTTTATGTGTAGAAATTTCTCAGTTCTTAAACCTTAAAAGCAATTGGTAATTTAATTTGGAATAGGACCATTAGATGATTATGGTTATCATTTTTTTAAATATGTTTTTTATTAACATTTTTTTTTTAAAGATTGATTTTTATTTTATTTTTTATTTTTGTTCATGTACAGTAGATGAAAAATATATGAATTTTTACGTGAATGACTCCAAGTGATTTAAAAACCTTACTGGATTTACTTTAATTTAATTTTTGCGCTCTAAAAATTTGGAGAGTGTTAGTATTGGGATGGTTTTGTTTTGGATTATGTATGTCATAGCCATAACTATTCAAACATATTATGAAATTATTAGCTTGATGTAAGTTGATCTCTATCCATTATTCGAAATAAAGTTTTGCTAGATTTTTGAAAATATCTGAAAATATGTTTCTTTTTTGTTCAATTGGAAAGACTTCTTTCTTAGCCATGCAGTACAATTTCATGACTTTTTAGAATTTCGCTAAGAGTTAACTTTAGAGGCACATTTAAGTTTTATGTATCTAATATTGTGTTACTTATGTTTCTATGCATAATTATAACCGTTATTGTTGTAGTTCATATGCATATTTTACATTATGAAATAAATTATTTGCAGGGTTTGTACGTCTTTTATTTTTGAAGGTCAATTGTTGAAATAGATGATAATACATTAGAGAGTCAAGCATGTTCTCAACCATATCGAAGGTTAGAATTCGATACTGAAATAGATGTTCAAGATGCAAGCTAGTGCAATGAAGATGTAAGGCAAGATGTATTATTCAATATAGGTGACATGTTAGATGAAGTACCAAAACTATGAATGGAGTTTTCTTCTGAAGAAAGTGCATATAATTTTTATAATAACTATGCTAAAAAGATAGGGTTCAATGCTCAAAGGGGGTGGATACAAAAATCAGATGAAGATGTCATGATTTTCAAACAATTTTGTTGTTCTAAAGAAGGACAAAAACGTGAAAAGAAATAAACCGATCTAATGAAGTCTACCCGTCCAATTATAAGAACGAATTATAAAGTAAGCATGATGATTAAGCTTTAGAAGAATAGAAAATACAGTGTGAATAAGTTTGTAGCAGAGCATAACCATGATGTTGTTACACTAACGAAGGTGCATATGTTAATGTCACACTGAAGCTTGACTAATGATCAAAAAGATGACATAGATATCATAAATGATTCAGGAATAACACCACGAGCAGGGGTCGAATATTTTAGTAGACAAGCTGGAGGTCGAGAGAATATGGGTTTCACGCCAATTGATTACAAGAACTACTTACAAAGAAAGCGAATGAAAGCGATGGAAAAGGGTAATGCAGGAGCTATTTTGGAGTACTTTCAAAAAAAGTAAATTGATGATCCATCTTTCTTTTATGCTATACAAGTGGATAAAGATGATCAAATGATGAACATGTTCTGGGCAGATGGAAGGTCAATAGTGGAGTACAATATTTTTGGGGATGTCATTTGCTTTGATACTACTTATATAATAAATAACTATGGATGACCTTTTGCTCCATTTATTGGGGTAAATCATTATAAGTAGACTGTAA
Organism: Magnolia kwangsiensis; assembly: GCA_037074715.1. Lineage (NCBI taxonomy): Eukaryota > Viridiplantae > Streptophyta > Magnoliopsida > Magnoliales > Magnoliaceae > Magnolia > Magnolia kwangsiensis. The sequence continues at coordinate 9,554,085 of CM073589.1, read as the reverse complement.
TATTTGGTACGACCTTACTATACGATGAAACAATTGAATCTTTCAAGTGGTTGTTTCAAACGTTTTTAAGTACGATGTCTGGAAAAAAACCAATGACAATACTAATAGACCAAGATGTTGCAATGGCCAATGCAATAGCTTTAGTGATGTCAGAAACATATCATCGTCTATGTATATGTCATATATACCCAAATGCTGCAAAACACCTTAGCAATGTATTTAATGGTTCAAAAAGTCTTGGCTCTAATTTTAGTAAGTGTGTATATGATTATGAGGATGAGGAAGAGTTTCTAACTACATGGAATAACTTGCTCGAGAAATATGATTTAGTGTAGAACAAGTGGCTATAAAATTTATTTAAAGAAAGAGAGAAATGTGCTATGGTTTATGGAAGAAATACATTTTGTGTTGACATGAAGAGCACACAACGAAGTGAGAGCATGAATGGCGTATTGAAAAAATATTTGAGCTCTAAATACAATATCTTACATTTCTTCACTCATTACGAACGAGTTCGGTAGTGACCGAACTACAATACAAGGAATCTAAAGCTGATATCAATATAAGACATAGTACCGCAGTATTGTTTGTTGATGTCATTATGTTAAAGGAAGCAACAAAAGTGTACACTCCAAAAATATTTGAAATATTTCAAGATGAGTATAAGAAGTGGCTAAGGTATGCAATGTTTAAATGTGGTCAATTTGGAACGGTTGTCGAATTTCGAGTTGTTTCTAAAGGTAAAATAGAAGGATGTACCATTAGATTTGACTCATTAGATAATACAGTGAGGTGTAACTGTAAGAAATTTAAATTTGTGGGGATCTTATGTAGTAATGCATTGAAAGTTAACGTGCTTCATCCTCGTTATATTCTGAAGAGATGACAAAGAGATGTAAAGGTAGGATATGCTAAAGATTATACTGGGTTAACAACGCAAGGTGGCAGCAATGTTACTTCAGGTAAATGGTACAATCACTTGTGTTACAAGCTTTTAAAAGTTGCAGCAATTGCTAGGGAATACGGAGAAGTCTTCTAAGTGGCTGATAGATATGCAGATATATATATAATGATCAAGTGATAGAATGTATGAAAAGAATCAAGGAACTTCCATTAATGTCTACTGAAGTTGTTGAAGAAAGCGAAGATGATGAATTTACACGCCATTTGTCGACCAAAAGTATAGATACTAAACATGCACACTCTAAGTCGACAGAAAGTTTACACACTGAAGGTGCACTCTTTAATTCGACCGAAAGTGTACATACTGAAAGCACACACCTCCAGCCAATTGAAATTGAAAACACTGGAAGTGGACACCCTGGGCCAATTGAAAAGCAAGTTACTTTTGTTAATAGTTTAGGTTCACAAATTGTAAGAGGGATTAAAATAAAGCCCAAAGTTTGGGGCAACTACCATGCATTTAAAAATTCGCTAGATCAAGTAAGGAAGAAAAGATCCTTACCTGAAACTGTTCAACCACAAGCAAATCAAATGTTGATGGCGATGGGAAACAACCATGCACCAAACGTCATGCACCATGTATCATTTCAACCTTCACATGTTAATGCGAATATGCTAAAGTTGAATTTTCTTGAGAGGACTCAACTTTCAATCCATACTTGCCTTTGTTCTTTGGCATGTTAATTATTAAAAAAATATACAGTGAAACAAAATCGTTGAATGCAATTTTGTTTCCAGTCTATGTTAAAATGATTTTCACTGGGCATGACATGAAAAAGTTTGAAATGTTTTCAGTTAGTACAATCATTGAAATGTTTAAAGCCTCAGTTATTCCAATGAAAAAGATAAGATCATTGAGAGATTGAGCTCCAAATCATAATTGAGCTTATTTTAGGCTGGGCTTGAAATGAATGTAGTCATGATTTGAGGATTACTATGCCATTGAAGTACAATTCAATTCACTTCTACATCCAAATGCAGCTTAAAACAATATCACACATACCTCCATATGGAAAACCTTAAACTATGTCATTGTTTTGCAATTGCAATTCAATTTACTTTTGCATCTAAATGCAGCCTAAAGCAATTCACATATACCTCCACATGGAAGACCTAAAGGAGCCCATAAGCATACTAATTTCAAAATGCACTCAGATCCCTAGACTTAGATCCAAAGCAAGGTCAGCATCCAAATTTCAAAATCCCTCAGATCCCCAACAAGGTTGGATGAAGAAAGGTTCCCATTCTCTAGTGGGGTAGGCAAGTTACAAGTCCAAATCACACCATTTGGTTGTGACAACTTATAAAATCCTTGGACAAATACCACAGTTGTGGCCCAAACACCCTCTTATAACTAGAGCATTGGAACCTGCAGTTCAAAGCCAAGTGGGTGACATCCATGTGATCCATCATCACCACGGGTCCAATAGAGCCGCCCAATTTAGGCAGGCACCAATTAAGCAAAACAGAAGGTGTATTACATTGTTATGAAAGTGTTTGCTAGCAACACTAGAAACACATCAACTTAGTACCCTTAGTGTACTGAGTTACTCAGTACACAATCTGATTCCCTTGTGAGCATCATCTATCATTTTAAAGGCAATGAATACAAACAAAATCTGTTTCAATTTCATTTTAAATCCACATTAAAGCTACATTAATTCACATCATACTCATTGTTTGTGATCACACATTAATAGATATTCAAATCAAACAAGACTAATGTATTCCCCTATTTACAATTACAACCACCTTAATTTCACCAATAAAAATTACAGCCAAAAGGTAGGGCGCAATGCATAACAGAAGTGTCTTTCCAATGAAACGCTGATTACACAATTCACAGATACTACAAAATACATGTGTGAAGTCAGCATCCTTATAAAGCACTCGCCGATTCACTAAACAACCCTTTCCAGCATATTGCAATGCATCCACTTTGAAGATTACAGTCAGGTTCAGTATTTGCAGCTCTTGACTAAGGACCCACTCATCATAACTCAAAAATCACTTTGACCATACAATTCTTTGCTCTACTAAAATCTACAGTTCCAAACAACATCAATCACCAAAGTTATCAATACTGAAAAAATTAGTAGATGAATGTGGTCAAAATGAGGTTTAGTGGCAGACTTTGAAGAGTTTCAACATGAGGTCTTCGATTTGATACTCATAAGTGGTGAAATACCACTACGAAGTGTGTGTAAAATTTTTTTAAAAAATAAATAAATATCTATATCACGCACTCCTCAATCAATCAATATGAAAGTTGCTTACTAAAGCAATTTAAGAGGCAATTGAAAGTGACCACTTGCATCAATAAAAACACATTTAAGCACCATCTAGCATGGTACATAAATCTTGCACATGCCCATCCCACATGCCAACATGGCATACATGCACCAAATCCAAATTGTGGATGCCACTGTTGATGCAACAGGGGCAAGAAAATCACATGCATCAATCGATCCCCAACCTACCCAATCAATGAACACTTGCAAAACCGAATGTGGATAATTGATGATTTTCCTTTCTAATCGTCAATTTGATGAACACTAGATACACATCGTGCATTTGGTCCGGATTGACTGAGGAGTGTGTGATGAATGTGGTCAATGAGATTTTGTAAGAACATACGTACAATTAAGGAAAAAATAATAATAATTACATATGGCTGAATACAACTGCATAAACTTAAATAAAAATAAATAAAAAAAGATAGCATATAATTGCTGCAATAAGAAAATGTAATTATGAAAAATCCTAATCAAAATTGTAAAAAAAACCTTAATCAAAATTCCAAAAAAAACCTTAATCAAAATCGTAATGAAGATCCTAATCAAAGTCCTAATCAAAATTTCAAAAAAAAAAAAAAACCTAATTTAGGATTTTCAGCCTATAATCTCTAATTAATCTCAAAATCCCTAATTATGGATTAAATTATATATGTATAAAACCATAACTAGATAAAAATTGAAAGTCCATAATTGGACCTTTGCCCATAGGGAAATGACAAGTGAAATTCGCTATTGCTGCGGTAGACTACTTCACTAAATGGGCTGAGGCCGAACTTATAGCCAAGATCACTGAACAGAAAGTAATCGACTTCGTTTGGAAGAACATCATCTGCTGGTTCGAAATCCAGCGTACCATCGTTTCTGACAACGACAAACAGTTTGACAATGATAAGTTCTGAGGCATGTGTATGGGACTCGGCATCTCGAATGCCAATTTCTTACCTCGGCATCCACAATCCAACGGACAAGTGGAAGCCATGAAAAAAGTTAATCAAGCACCATCTTAAGACGAAGTTGGAGAAAGCGAAAGACAACTAGGTTGAGGAATTCCCATTTGTCCTCTGGGCTTACAGGACTACGACTCAGCCGTCTACTGGAGAAACTCCATTCTCTCTATCTTACGGCTCAGAGGCAGTTGTCCCAGTTGAAATTGTCCTCCGAACAGCCCGGGTCAGAAATTACCAGGAGGATCAGAATACCGAGCAAGTCACAGTGAATCTTGATCTGCTGGAAGAAACCAGGGAGGTCGCCAAACTCCAAGTTGCCGCTCGGCATTAGCAAGTGGCACAATTCTACAACTATAGAGTCAAGACGAGGCGGTTCTGGTCAGGAGACCTTGTTATCCATCGTGTCTTCCAGAATACAACCGAGCCGGTGGGTGGGACATTCGGGCCCAACTGAGAAAGGCCTTACCGTGTAGTCAGATCGACCCAGTCAGACTCCTACCACTTGGAGGACCTCGAATGACATCAGTTCTCCCACCCTTGGAATGCCGAACACTTGAAGATTTATTATCTGTGAAAATCTACTGGCCACTGAAGACCCTCAATAAATGTACTGCTCGGAGCTAGTAGCCTTTTAAAGCTCTTAATAAAAGTTTTTCTACATAATCTACTTGTGCGATTTATCTGCAAATGAAAAAGTTACCTCTCATGAGCAGAGGTTAACGGACCGATCCCTTAAAGAAGGGGTCAGAACGTTAAACTCATGAAAATCTACAAGAGGATCCTCTTATACGTAGGGGAAAAGCCCGGAGACAACCTGATTCTCTGAAAAATGGGTCTGCTCGTCACACAATGACAAATCTGTGAAAATGACAAAGGAAAGCGCAATTTGTGGGGGGGTTGACCTCTCAAAAGGTCGATCCTTAAATACTAACATCAAAAAATTATTACAACAATCAACACATGTGAATATGCCACCTCCCAAGGATCATTCATTCATAAAAAAAATTATCCATGACATAAAAAAAATAAAATGTATAACACAAGTCTCATTCCCTTCGAGCAGAGGGACCGGCCACCGAGCTGGGGGGCTGAGCGTCAGAGCCTGCCTCGACGAAAGGAGGGGCACTCTTAGGCTCATTTGCCATGACCGGTTCAGCATCTTCAGCCTCGTCTCCAGCGAGAGCGTCGAGGCCAATGGTCGGATGAAGCTTTTTTACCTCGGCAAGACAAGTGTCGAAGCCGGTGTTGTAGCCAAAGAAATACAGCTTGTCCATTTCTCTGGCCCTCTCCGCCGACTCCTTATATGCTGCCACTGCTACGACAACTTGCGAGGCTGCTTGGGCCTCGAGTTCACCTCGCAGCCTTTCTTGATCCGCAACAGCCACGACCTCGAGAACAGTTCGCTGTTGAGCCAACCTCTCAGTAGCTTCATGTCTCACCCTCTTAAGGTCTTTCTCCAGTAGTGAGACATCACCTTCTGCATCCTCGAGAGAGATCTCTAGACACCTAACTGCCTCCCGTAGGCGCCTGACTTCGGGTCGAACACGTCCAAGTGAGCTTGGAGTTGGTTAACCTTGCCCTGGAGCGCTAGCTCCCTCGCTCGACCCTCAGCAACAGCCCTTCTCAGTTCCTCTCGCTCCGCAGCCGAAGCCTCCAACAGTTTCTCGAGCTCAACCCTCTATGCCTCTAGTTCGGCCCTCCGCGTCTCTTGCTCTGCCTTCTCCACCACAAACTTGGCCCTTTCCACCTCGAGCCGTTTCATCTCCTTCAACCTCTCCTTCACCTCCACCATCATTGGCAGCGACTTGTAACAGACTGCCGCATAATCATTCATGAAGTTGACGTAACGTCGGGAGAGCGTGTCAGCTATCTTCGCCTCTGGTGCATGCTTGGCCGCCCATGGGTTCAGTAAAGTCATGTGATAATCGGAAGGCAGAGTCTTTGGAGTGGGATCGGAGGAACTGGCCACGGAAGCTTGAGCAGCAGCCTCGGGCATGATGGTATATCCGACAAGGGCGTCGGTTCGTCTAGCTAAGAGCTCAGCCTCAGCGGCAGGGTAGTGAACTACGGATCGTAACCAGGAGCCTCCCCGACCACCTCTCTCCTTACTCCTAAAGGGCCCACAACTGCTGAAGGCGGAACCTCGGGAGCTTGCTCCTCTGCATATGACGTCGAAATGGTGATGGGCTCGACTCCGACAGGGGCCTCTGGGGCTCGTGCTTCAAGGGCAGAGGTCGGAGCAGCGATGGGAACGGCTTCAGCTGGGGCCATGACGGGTATGGCTTCGGCTGAAAAGGTCATGATTATACTAGGAAAAGGTCTGACTATGGGAGTAGAGGTTATGACTGCAACCAGAGCAGATTCAACCTCAGAAGTCTTCCTCATCTTCGACGTCAGCTTCGTCCTTAGCTCAGATGAGAGGACTACGTCCATCAGAGAGCATGACACTATCGGCCTCTTCTTCTTTGAGCCGCCCGCCACCATTCCTGTCCAAAAGAGGGAATCAGCACCAAACCATAGAAAGCAACGGTGCTAAGACACCCACCATTGAAACCTTCTTATGGTCCATCCTGTTGTTTATTTTCCATCCATTGATATGGTCATAAACACGAATGAAGCGAAAAAAAGAGATGATATCTTGATCCGTGGTCCCCCAAAACTTTTCAACATTACAAACTTAATCTCCACCGTGTGATCCAGTTTAGCATTGGATATTCTTTATTTTTGGGCTCAAATTCTAAAACGACGTGAAAAAAATGGATGAACAGTGTTTATGTAATCCATACATCATGGCGTCCCATCGGAGCCTAGTCTGTCTCAAGCTTGGAACGTGAGGGCCGGAAGCTAATCCTCATCATGAAACTCGACCTGTGCTAGTAGGCTCTGAGCTGATTGCGCCAACCACGGTGGTGTGTTGACATGACAAAGTTATGTCGCTCCTCCATCATGCATGTGTTATACAGACACTGTCCATACATTTCTTAAGACAATTTTAGAACATGAGCTAAAAAATAGATTCAAAGCACAAGTAGACCATACAACAGAAATGAAGGGGATAATGATACCCACCATTGAAACCTTCTTAGGGTCCAATATATGTTTATTTTCCAAACAACCTGTTAAGAAAGACGGACCAAGACGAAGGTAAATCACAAATATCAACTCGATTCAAAACTCCTGTGGTGCCGAAAAGTTTACAATGGTAAGTGTTTAAGCCCAACAACTTTTGATGGTGAGGTCAACTTAAGCTTCGAATTTTCTAATTTTTGAGCTCATGTCTTAAAATGATCAAATGACAGCGTGGATGTAACAGATAATGACATAAATCATGGTGCGGTCATAGAAATTTGCCACATTAAAACACCACGAGGTCGGTAGTGTGTCCACATCACGCAATCCGCGTCACGCATACGCACTGCCTTGGAAGTCTGGTCACCTAGTCTTCATACTGATCCAAAATTTTGGAGGCTTGCCATTTCCTCCTCTGCTGCCATTTGTTCTTTCTCAGATCAATCGCATCCCTCAACATGAATCGCACCCTAGAAGATAGCTTCTGGTTGTTTGATAACTTCAGCATCATGTCAAAATACGCATCCATATGTTCCTTGGCTTTGGGATGATCTATCATCTCACCAATTGCGCTCATTAACTCGCACAGAGCTTCAACATCCTCCTCGTCAGGATTCTGATACTGACCGAGCAACTTCTTAATGCATTCATGCATGATTCTCTCTGTCAACATCCTTTTCTTGTAGAGTTCTCCAATCAACCGAATATTCCCCAGCATACGCCTGCGTGCCTTGACCTTCTTTTCCTCTCTTTCCTCTTTGGACTGTTTAATTTCCCCCTCCTCTTCAGCTCTGTTAGCTTCAGGTTGCTCTCTTTTGCCCCTCTCAAACTCCTCCTGGCACTTGTTCAAAAGCAATCTTTTGAAAGTGATCTTCTCATTGTCCTCACTGAAATCAGGCAACTCACCAGCAAGATGGAAGCAGAAGTTTGCATACATTTCACAGAAAGTTGGCTCCGTCAGAATTTTATCAAAAATCTGTAAGATGACGCCAGTAAGAGTGAAAGCATTGTCAATGTTAACTTCTTTGACTTGCTGAAAAAGTTTTTCAAAGTTCTGAGGCCTAAGCTTGTTGAGAATGCCTTTCAGTTGTCTTTGCTTCGCCTCTTCCTGATCAGACACTTTACCCACTTCATACTTTTTCTCTGCTTTGTGCATTACCTGTAAAGGAGTCTGAGGAGAAGGAATTAAACCCTTATGAAGCATGGGTACCTGATGTTGTTGCTGGGAGTGCCGTGGTTCCTTTTTGCTCGGTTTTTTGTGCTGATCCTTGAAAGAGTCCGACCTTCTAATAGATTCTTTTCTTCTGCCTTCTGCATTGCTCGCAACAGATGTAGACTCAGCAGGGGCTACAGGAACTGATTCAGTACTTGATGGCGGAATGTGCATTGAAACAGCAGGAGATGCAGCAGCAGAACTTTTAACTGCCACAGAAGAGATACAAGCCTTTTCTGCAAGTGGAACAACAGATGGCTTCACTGTCACCTGAACCGAAGCTGTTGGGGCAGAAACCATTACATGACCATCATGAGTGCGTTCCACATTCACGGGTTCGGACATGCCCTGAATAGGAGGCCCAGCCTTACTAACAGGCAAGGGGTTGATAGCAGAGGGGTTCATAAAAGATATGGCTTGCCCACCTTGTCCAACGGAGTAGTTATGTCTTGATGCAGAGGAACTGGGAGTCATTTGGGAGCCTGTTAAAGGAAGAGAAGACGAAGGTTGAAAGAAGATGGGAGCGGAATTATAAGAATTGGGTATAGGATAGTAATTGATTGAATGAGCAGGAAGGAAGGATGGAATGGGCTGGGATTGAGGGGGCACATTAGGATGGGACCTTGGCCCCGAGGAGCCAACATCCAAATGCGAGTCTGTCCTTTTATTATCAAGTTTCAATTTTTCGTTAGTGTCTAGATGAGTAATCTTGACAGCTTTTTGAGGAGCACCAAATTTTCCAGCCTGCTGTTGAACAAATTGCAGGGGCATTCCAATTCCGAGGTTGCCCAACTGGGGGACCATTTGATGACCCATCTGAGGTGTAAAGCCCAGGCTTTGTCCCTGATGCATCATCCCTGGAGGCTGCCATGGATGAGATTGGAAACTTGGAACAAAAACCCGTCGCTGAACCTGGGCAGCATTTCCCACAGGTAGCATTTGCAGTGAAGGGGCCGTGACACCCTGTGACTGAATCTGTGGGGTAGGGCCACCAAATTGTATAGGAACTTGTGGCTGCTGAAATGGCATGGACATAGACATTCCGGTCATAGGCAGGACAGAAGACTTTTCGGCTGTCGCAGCAGGGGCAGCTGGAATAGGAATGTGTATATCCCTCTTTGCCTGTGGTTGTGGATGAGATGCTGCTGTGTTAGACTGGTTCATGCTACCGACATCCTTCCTCATCTGCTGCTGCTTAAGAAAAGGAGGGATAGGCATCGTGGGCACGCCTCTAACAGAATTATGACGTGCCTGCAAAGTAGACTTACATACTTTTAAACACGTCACATTTGAAGATATGAGACTAACAACAATAGTTGCATATGGCTATGTTACTTTGAGAATACACAGTTGTCGGAAACTTGTACTGAAGATGCAGGGAAGACCAATAGTATCATATACAAATTTTTAACTCTTTAACATCAGTGTAATATCAGCTGATTGGCAACATTCTTGAAGATTATTGTGCAGCAAGTGTGGTGGGTTGTCTGGGTGATAGGATTGTGTGCAGTCTCAGTCACCTGCTGCTTCTCAGGCCCAGGGTCATGGGGGTGTATGGGTCCCTCCTTGTAGGAGAAATCTCAACGACACTGGGATCAAAGATATGAGGCGGCTCCTCCCTCGTTTGCAAGGGCTCCAACCTTCTTCAGGCATGAAGGATTCAATGATTTGGCTTAAAAACAAATTAGGATCATTCTCCGTGTGATCCTTCTATGATATGATATCCTAGAGAGAGGCCCGAGATAGTTGCCACCAAACATGTTCAGAAGCCCAAGATAGTCGCCGCCACACATGCCCTCTCTAGTCTACGGAGCCCCTCCCAAGGTTTTGGCCTTTTGCATGTAGGAACAAGGTCCTTACCATTGGCAACCTTTGCAAACGGGCTTTGGTGCTACCGAACATCTGTCCCCTATGCAGAAAAGATGTGAAATTACTGGACCACATATTCATCCATTGTTCCTTTGCTAGGGGAGGGGTGTCTGGTCCAGAATTTTGGACTTTTTAAATGTTCCCTGGGTGATGTCAAACTCTATAGAGGGGCTCTTCCAATCATGGCATCTTGGCGGTTCTGAGAAGAAGGGAAGGTCAAGGTGGAGGGTGGCGTTGCTTGCCATTCTTTGGACTCTGTGGGGCGAGAAGAATAAACCTTGTTTCCAGAATAGATGTGGCTTTCTTTTGGGCACTATTGGTTGGGCTAAATTGTTCACCAAGTGGGTGCCCTGATTTCCTACTTGTATCTTGGTTTGTTTTGGTTTGCATTTGTTTGTGTTGGCCTCTTGGCTCTCTTAATAAATTACATTACTTTTTAGATAATAATAATAATAATAAGACGGTGTCAGCGAGTCCAGCACAAGATGATGGTGAATTGGTTATTCATAAAGGCATACTGGAAGACATAATATCGCCCCACCATCTCTCTCCTTTTTTTTAAGTGAATCACATCGCCCCACTATCATTATAAGTTTATAACAAAAGAAGAGAAAGCTATATTAAACCTATCTGGCAACTACAAACCTGGTCACGCTTTTGCTCATCCAAATTAGGTGGAGCTGAGCTAGTGCCGCTGCCACCCTTCCCTGCCCCACCCGAGGAGCTCCTCTGGTAGTTAGAGCTTCCGGATCGACCCGGTTTCCTCACCTGGGCCTCGCTCTTCTCAGCCCTAGATTGATTGAGGGACATAAATCCGAACCGTCGTTCCACTAAATTTTCTCTTCTCTGCTATAGAAAAGGAACAGATCTACCGATTGCATCCAGAGAGGGACGAAGAGCCCGTGAATTGCATCCAGAGAGGGAGGGTTTGGATGATTTTTTACCTGAAGACGATTTGCAGAGAGAAAGAGAGAGATGTTAAGGTTTTAAACGGTGGGAGAGAGGTTGAAGAGAGTGGCGGGAATCATGACGCGAGCGAACGAGCGAGAGGGAAAGAGAGTCGAATCTTGATTTTTGGAAAGAAGAGCAGAGGAATAAGCGAAGGATAAAAAAAAGTGGAAGAGACAGACGAAGGGACGCGCACCTGGGAGTTGCTTTGCTGACGAGTTATATCATACGTGGCCCGTATCTTTGAACGGTATATGCACGTGTTTTCAATTCTCACAAACGTGGCCCATGAATCGTTAATCTAGACCATTGATGCTTTTCGTCTCGACATGGATGGAGAATTACCTAAAAAATATTATGGATGTAGCTGTTAAATGTCTCTTCTGCTTCATTTGTTATCTTATACTGTCCGTTTATAAGCCACAAATTAAAGTATCAAGATTATCGTAAAAGACGCAACGCACCAAACCAATGGTCCGGATTAGCGAAACAGGCTTCACTCTTCACGATTGACGACGCTTTTGTTCTCTGCAGACAAGTGTAGTTCCGATACCCTGCGCTGAGCATTGCTTGCCCGCCTGCGGTTCTATTTCCTATTGCTGTGCGTTTCTTGCATAATACTAAGTTGTGGTAGCTAAGCCACGGGAAGCCTTGCGTGCGTGTGACTCGATCCAGACCGACAGTGATATAGGCCCACTGTGGATGAGTTTCGGGGTAACGCGCAATCGTGTGGTTTTCTACCTTACGGGTGGCACGTGCCTCATATCCGAACCGTGCAGCCCGTGGGACCCTTTTATGGTTTGATGATTTTTTTTAAAAAAATTAGATTGAAGTTATGATCCCAACCGTAGAATGGTGGACATCTAACTGACCGTAAATGCAGCAAAAGCGTCTTCGTAGAACGGAAGAAGCCCGTCAACCAAAGGTCTGGATTTTACTAATAAATGTGCTTAGTAATTGATCAATCCATGGTGAGTCTCGCAATGTGGGATGTTCGGATTTGAGGCCAATGCCCCGTGTACTGGTGTGGATGGGAGCGGCTTAGGTCAGCCCGTCACCCAACACGCTGCGGTACTGACCGTGGGGCTTATTCTGATGTATTTGTGCTGCATCCATGCCATCCATCCAATTTTACAACTTTTTTTTAGAGATGGGAATGAAAATTAAATGTATCCAAGTCTCAGTTGGACCACAATAAAGGAAACACCAATGATTGATTATTAAAAACTTCTTGTAAACTAGGGATGGATTTTTTGATCAAACTGATATTTGTTTTTTGTTTTTTTTCCTTCACCGAGGTCTCTGTAACCCTACCAATTTGGATGACAAATAAATGTTACAGCGGGATTTAGGAAATTTTTAATTATGACCGTTCAATCGCCACTTTTCTGATGGTACTGTCCACCTGAGATTGTGGAGACTATTTTTTAGCTAATTCCTTAAGGGTCTGTTTGTACGGTCACGCTAGATGGGATTAGAAGGGATTAGGTAGATTGGAAGATAGACTTCGCAATTGAAAATGCATGCCTAAACAGGCATGGAATTATGATCCCGGGATATAGGAATCCCATGGATCTTAAGACAATCCACTGTCATCACCATCATTACTTTAAATCTCATCTAATCCATTCTAATCTCTTCAAAATTGTCTGGACGTATATGGTTATAGAGATTAAAAGGGACTAGAAGGTTTAATCCCGGATTCGGCCGGGCGTGCCCAAACAGACCAGGTATAGCAATGTAAGGATATAGGCAATCCACTGACATCACCATCATTACCTTAAAATCCATACAATTCAGTCTAATACCATCTAATTCCATTCAGCATGTCCGTCCAAACAAGCCCTAAAATAATAGGGCAGATAGGATGAACCGCATAAATATACTACACATACATTAAGGTGGGACCATGGTCACGGCAGCACTGCGTTCGGCGAGGCCAGGCTACACCTAATCCATTCCCCAGTGTAGATAAGCTTGTTTAGTACTAGCTGCAAGGCATCAAAGCCCTGGCAATAGGTTATAAGATAAAGTAACGGTGAACGGATGATTATCAGCATCCGATCATTGTCCTAAGATTTGAACGTTCTAGATTGATGGACATGCATGCCCAGCCAATGGTTCTTGGTTTGCCATGACTTTACAGAATCTGCTGAGCACACGCCGTAGTCTAACGTCTCTCCTTTGTGCGGTTGGGTGGGACTGTGTGTGACCGACTTTTGTTGCGAATCAGATGCCCTCTCCTATTTATTTCAGTTAGGTTTTTTGGAGAAAGTATATGGCAGAAAGGAAGAGTATGGAGAATTTTACACATGCACACATCCACCGTAAAAGTTGCGGGACTGTCATAAATCCAGACCGTCCAATTCTCAAGAATTCATGTAAATATGCATGAACAATAATTACACTAATGTATGGAAGACCTTAATCATCTGGTAGATGGAAAATTTTCCTTGAACATTGAATGTTGTACTTTAAACCACTCAATTGATTCCGACAGATCGATTGGTTAGGATTGACCAACCAGTATCGTTCTCAAGATCCACTCCGTTCAAATGGTGATCGGCGATTTGGATAGTCAGGATCGAGTACATTCGAGTGCATGTATGCCAGTTGCACACAGACCAGAAACTGATTGGACGCATACTAGAAAACCCGCGGCATTCATTCTCCTCATTCAATCGAGAGAATCCAAGCCATGGGCATTTTCCAACAGTGATAGAACGCAACCGAAGCACCGATTTTAGAGTGTTTCTATATTTTGATTATGTCCAACGAAAATCGACCATTGACCGTTGTATTTTTAACTGACCATTTGTTGGACTTAGATCTTGACCATGTGATCATCAATCAATGTAAATTCTTATGCAGCGCACCATCCTTGTTGGAGATGATTATTAAAACGGTTTAACTTGACACATGTACGCTGCCACGTGGATGTAGATGTAAGCATGCATATCATCCATTTGTTGTGCGGGAGTATTTAATAGTTTCTGGTCACAGATTGAGCAGTCAATCGTTTCTGCAGGCTGATTATCCGTTCAGGAGTGATTAATGAGACCGGACCCGTCTGGAGCCCACCATGATTTCTTCGTACCATCCAAACCGTGCAAAAAGGTGGCCCCTAAAAGCCAACCATCAAGTGGCTATAGGAGGTTTTTGGGTGGCTTTCCATTGTTTTCAACGGTGGGGCCACCATGTTTGCCATCCAACCTGTGTATCAAGTGAAACCAACCAATATAATGAGAATTCGAAAGAAATCAGGCCCATGAGATCATCAGGTGAGCTACACCGCTGAAAACAACGGACCAGCACACGCATGCTTCCTCTCATGCACAGATGTTGGCGCTTGCTCGACTTGCACGTGAATACGCACGTTCATGCTCTCCCCGTCGGAAGAGTAACTGTATCCACCATCGTAGCCAGGTGGCGTGTAAATGGACGGTCAGTAACAAACAAGTAGTGCAAAAAGACTGTGTAAAGAATTATCAAACGTTCGCATCCGTTGCTTGGGTGAAAGTTCCTAACTTCCCATGCACCCACATCTTTCCATCGGCGCATCCAAATCGTTAAAAGATGAACCACTACCCTAAGATCACCTTCCATGAAAATCACCTCTCACTCGTTACGTAGGCCAAACCTGTTTGGTGAGTAGGAGCTAGCTTCCATGGATTTTCAATGGTGAGGATCAGCTAATGGATGCAGTAGCCTGATTTCCAAAAATTATCTAGATGACATGGTCCACCATTTTCATGGCTCATATACTCCGTACAAGTTATGCGCTGGCAAGAAATAGCTAAGAAAGTTGCATGTGAAGTTCATGCACCTTTCTTGGATGAGATCAGCTCTCAAAATGTACCTGCTTTTCTTCGCTACGAAGCATACAATTATATTTTTTAAAAAGTCTTTTGCATCGTGATTCAATCCAAACCCTTCAGATTGTACTGAACGGATGATCCAACAAATGTGATTCAAGAGCCATGGCCCCCACTATTTGGACGGTTGGTATATGAATACACGTACGCCGTTTGTGATGGCTGTGTGCATGCATGATGTTCTCGTATCCTGACAGTGTATTTGATGACTAACTAGGCCCATGTGTCAAATATTTACGAGATTTCGCAGGAATTTCTAGATATCGGTATTTTTAAATTTTCACAAAATTATCGCAGTATGAGCTGAATATACGATGACAGGTAAATAAATATTTAGGAGTTAAATTAACTATTTTTACAGATACTTTTCTTAATTAGTTTATTGTTTTACAAATAAATAATTTCTAACATTTTCGGTAAGTTATTATTTCCGCAGGAAAAAGTCAAAATCTGAAAATACCTTTAAAAACTACTGTATGATAAATTGCCAAGGACGAGATTTGTTGTGCCATTCCGGCCAGCGCTGTGACGCATGCAATGTAATAATGCTGAAACGTACAGCAAGTTCCCATGCTTCAAAGATTCCAACCGTCTAGACACGGTGTGGATATAACACTTACGTGATGACTGGCTTACTAAAGGCTTTGGCAGGAGGTTCATGCGGCACTGGGACACTAGGTGGTTCCAACCTTTGTAATAAATCTACACCGTCAATCAGTTTTAGGAGATCATTTTGAGAGATGCGGACAAAATTCAAATGTATCAAAAACAAAAGTGATCCGTACAAGAGGAAACAGTGTTGATTCATTGACCACCGTTTGAAACATTTGTATGGCCTCGAAGATTCATATCACGTTAAGTTTCTAGTGTTTTAACTTCATACGACCTTATAAACGGTTTTGATGGAATATAAATATAAATGTAGTTCCCAGGAAGGATCCAACGGTAGAAAACTCTTTTTCTAGTTTCCCTTCTCTTCCGGCCCACTTAAGTTTTTTATACACCTTAGTTTTTATAATATATTCTAAAATGAGTTCTCACAATGAAGGGACGGTGTAGATTTCTCACAAACATTACTGTAGGCCCGACTTAGCATCCCAACACGGGAACTTCGTGTGAAAGCCGCTTTCGCTGGAAATCCGTGTACTTTGCCACGTGAACACGATACCCATTGGGTGCTATAATCCACACAACGCAATCTTAGGGCCCGTTTGGCACATGCATTAAGTGGTAGTAGCTGGCATTGCATTCGTTATCCAGCGATATCCACCGTACAGCCCTGTTTGGAGAGGGTTTTTTAAAAGGAGCATCGGATGTCCCGCTAGTACTGTCCGTCCAAAAGATGAATTTGGTAATCCCTCTCTTGTACGCCGTAACTAGATTCATATCCACGTCCAACCCGGGATAATACAGATCGGCTTCCCTTCTATATACGACTGGTGACATCCACGCTGTTTGAAGCCAAAGCATACGAGGCCGGATTGCACCGTGCGCACGATACATAGTTGGGCCCCATAGTGATGTGTATGGGAAATTCACCACGTACATTAGTATTAGAATAATATATAAAGATATGGAACCGGAAATTACAATCATCCAATTGTCATATGGGCCACACTATTGATTATTGGATGTCCACCATTCAGACAGACGTGGGGCCACATAAGATTTAAAACATGAAAATTTAAATCCATACCAATATGAGTATACAATATATTTTGTGAATGGTGTAGATGTTATAAAAAAAACACAGTGGATATCAGGAAGAATTCAACGGTCAGAATTTACTTACAAACCGTTTATACTATGCATGCGGCACATGAATGTTGGATTTAGATCATTTTCGGGCCCATCACCTAAAATGATATTTTAAACCTATAGGGCGTGGTGGATTTTCCTTATTCATCATGTTGGGTCCTACTGAGCTGCACGTCCATGAAGTTCCATTGTGAAAGAGGTTCGTGGGAAATCCGCAACCATATCCGAAGGAGATTCAGAACGTTTGATGGATGAATATGGAATAAAGTGTTTTTCCTTCTCGCAGCCAGAGAGGAACAGGTCTACCTTCGGGTTCCAGACGACCTATAGGACACGCGGCGCTCCAGATGATGTAGCATCATACCGTCGATGGGAGCTAAGGCTAACGATACAGCTTGTTTCTTCCATTGTAGTCAAGTAAGGAAGGAGGTAGAAGTATATAAAGGGGACTTGGGCATGAAGGGAGACGTGTATTTTGGGCCCACTACGTGATAAGGCATGTGTTGTATGTCATCTACAAGACTCTCTCTTTCCTTCCTCTCTCCCACCATGCGGTAATGGCAAGATGGTTTACCAGTAACCCACAGTGGGCAGGTTCACATGTATTCCGAGTTTCATTTTCAATGTCTTGCCAATGATCGTAACCACATGCAGAGTGTAAACCATAAGTGGCAGGCCTACCGTTTCCATGGTTATGATGCCTTACACAAGTGGCATGTAGCCGAAAAATGATGATACGGTGTTGTAGGTGGTGGTACTAGTATACCATATCTGTAACTTGTTGCCTCTACATGACCGGTCATCAGTAGCGCATGGAAATACTTCCATATACCTAGTTGCATTTTAGACTCATAAGCATCCTCATCACCCATCTGGACCGTCCATTAGATATCTATGTCGCTATTGATAAGCACTTGGTCAGAAAAATCATATTAACAGTATAATCTAAACTATAAATTCCATGGCATATGTAAGTAGATGGTCATGATTCTTTATAAAAGATAGTTCCTTTAATGGATGTTTCCAGCCAGTGGATTGTTGTGAAATTTTTTATGAGCATGCAAGGTCAGATGTATTCCACGGTGGCCAACCATCCATTTGATTATTCAACAAATGGATGGTATGGATGAAAAAAATCTATTGTATATGTTTTGTAATACTCCATCTGTACCCACCATGTACAAAAAAAAATTGTTTAATTTATATCTTTCTGATGGAGTTTTCCTCCTCAGTTCAGAGGAGATACGGTGCAGTGGTTGAAATTTCGGAGGTTTCATCGCGCTGCTCGACCGGTCGTAGGTGGTCTTCGACCGGTCGTGGGAGGCGCTCGACCGGTCGAAGGTTCGAGCCCTGGGACGACTCAAAGTCCAGCGAGTTTTTGTTAATTTTCTCCGCAGTCTACGACTAGTCGTGGGTGAGCTACGACCAGTTGTCGGTGGTCTACGACCAGTCGTAGGCGGCTAGGATCAATCCTAGAATTTCTAGGACCAGTCCTAGGTTACGCAGTTTTTGCGCGAAATTACGGATTTGAGTCCTTTCGCAACAGGGATGCGGAAAGAAGTTTTCTAAAACTATAAAAAGGGGTTCCTAGAATTTTCTAAGGGATTATGTTGTGTATGAGAAAAGCACAAGAGGGTTTTCCTAAAGGGTTTAGGAATATCAAGGGTGAGAGAGAGAGAGAGGAAGCTTGTGGAAGGGAGCCGTCGTCTCAGCGCTTCTACGTCCATGTGATCGGTGAGATCTCTCAGTTTTTTTTTTTATTCTCTTATTGTTTATCAGCTCCTGCGAGAGTGAAGAAGGTTGTAAACGTTCTACTTCATAGTGGATTGTTGATCTGGACGATGTCCCGTGGTTTTTACCTCTTTGAGGGTTTTTCACGTAAAAATCTCTTGTGTGGTGTGTGATTGTATTTTGATTGATTTTCATTGCATTATTATCCCATAATTCTGGTTTGTTTGGGAGGCTAGATCCTAAGGTTTTGTGCAAGGCCCCCAACACTTTCAGGTTGGAAGACACTTTCACGATCCTTCTTGTTGTCATTGGAATTACAAGTATGTTGAGATCACCCCTAATCTGATTGCTTCTTTCATATTTTTTATTACTATTTTTCCATATCACTTCATTGTATTTAGATCTATTTTACGATTCTATTATCATATAGAGTGTGTGTACATGAGTGACTTATTAAAATATTGGAGATTAAATGTCATATATGGGTGTGTATATGGAGAGGTAATGCCTGAGCACCACATGTAAAGAGGATAACCACTACCATTTTCAAATAGGTGATAAACTACCAGAAGAGTTTGTGACTACAGGAATCATCCATGCTCAGGGTCCTACATTATGCGGGCGACGTTAAGAAAGTTATACTAAAAATGGATGGTTTCGATCATCGGTATGTATGGCTGTTGTGGACCATTTAAATCAATATCAAAGACCTATGTTCAGCTGGACAAGCCAATGGTCAGGATAATCTTTGCAGTTTGATTATTGGACCATACACTGTTGATAATAGCAGGCAAAGAATCATTGGTTCTGATTATGTAAACATCACGTGAGTTCTACTATGTTCACCTGGACACGTGCTGCTGAGAACAGGGATTGTAAATAAACTGCTAGTATCATTTTGATGGAATGGGAGCCAGAGCAAGTGAGCCACACTGTTGGATACTGCATGTTGTTATACACGGTGTCCACACCGTGTGTGTGCATTGTCAGGTCTGTCGGGCTCCATTGCCAGCCCGTCATGATGTGTATAGACCATCCAACCTATTAATGAGGTCTTATAGACCCTAAGCCTGAGGGGAAAACAAAAATCATCTTGATCAAAAACTCAGGTGGACCCCACTTACTAGACGTGTCCAGCAGGTGGGGCCCACTAAAATGTACCAAGTCATGAATATCTGCTCCCTCAATCTCAAAAGTACCAAGTCATTTTTCCTGGAAAATCTCCACCTTCCTGCAGATGATTTCATGGCCTCAAAGACCCTTCTCTTGCAAATATGAGAAGATGGGTCCTTTTGAAGCTCAAGGTAGAGAGATTTTCGAGACGAGGGTGTTGAAATCAAAGCTTACTTCATGTAGATCTCCGTCTGTCAGAGTGATGGGAATGAAGAATAACCATGATAATTTGTCTTCATCAGGTGAAGAACTTTCGTTCTTAGTAGAATGAATGTCACTCATAACAAACCATTGCATGTTAAGTTTAGACACGAGTTCCGAACCTTGCACAAGGTCGACCGCAACATGGAGATTACCTGGCTCAAAATCATGCCGATTATGTTAAGTTGGGCAGTTGCTGTGCAAGTGCAGAATTGTGTAATCTTTTTCCACCATCGCACCAATTGAATGATGGGTTTACACACACGAACGTGATAACTGAGTTATGGAATTTAATGGTGTTATCCTTTACATGTACATTGAAGGCCAACCTTCAAACAATTTGGGTGCCTCATCATCTCAAGTACAACGGGATTTAAACGAGGCATGGTCGGACACTGATGACATGATGAATGATAATATTGATCTATCTTCGGATAATTTGGGTGATTCTGGACCGGATTTACGCTACTCAACTGACAGTCACCATTTTACTACTAACCAATCATTTCACAATAGTCCAACCCCACCTTTATCTTCGGAGACTATTCGTAGCGGTAGCTCTTCTAAGAAAAGGACGCGATCCGTTCGTCCATGTGAGGTACTTGGTGCATCTATAGATAATGTTGCCAATGCAATGCGTGAATTTGACATTCGCATGGGTGATGGTAAGAAAGCCAATCGAATGGCTAGAGTGTTAAGTGCCTTACAAGAGGTAGAAGGACTGACCCAAACCGACCTATTCAATGTCGGTGAATTACTCTCCAGGGATGAGCGGCTTGCTGCCGTGTTCGTTAACCTACGAGGAAAGGATCACTATGATTGGCTGAAAAAATTTACCCAAAATGTATGAGGCCCATCTGATGGAAATATTTCACCTTAAGTTCATACACTACTGGTCTTAGGATTGAGACGGCGCATTTTCTCTATGTTGGTCAAGACTATTTGCATTTTCAAGTTTAGTATCTGTGTGTTTGACTAATGGACTTATTTAGGATTTGCTTAAATGGTACGTTAGATAGTTGGATATGGTATTAGCATAGGTGGACATGTAATATTTTAAATTATCGTTGTGGTGAATATGATGTTTAGACCTTTTGGACTCGTATGATTTACTATATTATTTTACTGTCTTTTTTTTTTTTCTATCTGCTTGCTTAAATGGATTGAATGCCCATTGGTATAATATAAGCCTATATCCTTGTATTATCAATATTGTGTGTTTTAATTGTTAATACAGATGCCGAAGGAAAAGTTTTATGTTGTATATGTTGGTCGTCGGCCTGGCGTATATACTTCATGGGAGGAAGCACGCTTGCAGGTTGAAGGATTTCGCGGCAATAATCATCGCTCATTCACATGTTTGGAGGATGCAATGGAGGAATGGGAGAATTTTTTGAGGTCCGTACAACAATTAGATTAAGCCAGAGACGAACGATGGAGACGTCTGCCCTTGCCAACATAGATTCTCACGTAAATATTTGGACTCCGAACTCGGACATCTCAACCCAACCGCAACATTGGACGTCGAGAATGGTTACACAAGGTACATCAACGGAAGATTTGAATATGACTTTCGAGACGCCAACAATGGTTTCAGAGGGTACATCCACAGATGACTTAAATCCACCTGTTGGGGCGACCTTTGTTTTCTTTTTTGTTTTGATCATAGTTCTAATTTTTACATTGTATGTTGTGATCAAACTGTAGGAACTTCATTGACGCTATCTGCATGGTCTCAAATGTTATGTATTGCAACTTTCAAAATAAATGAGACCTTCCATTTGTATTGGGTATTTATAGTGTTGGAGGAGGATCTTTACCTCTACTTCTCTAACTTCTTTTAGTTTTTTTCAATTTCTAACCACTTACCTTCTTTTCCATGTAAGGGATACATCCATGGCATCGTGGTAATCATGACATAAAAAGTGGTATGGTCCAGATATCTCCATCCCCATATCCTTGGCAGCAGAAGATGGGGACCATGGATCTAGCATGCCCTGTCATTGATGAGCTATTGTTGAAAACTTAGCCAAAAATAAAATGGATGATAATAGCTATCTGATTGGGGCCTTTTAAATGGATGGTAGAAACCAAAAGTACTCAAGAATGGACATTTGGTGGGGTAAGCTGAGAAAAAAATTATGACAAGGATTATTTTATTGATGTGGGTTTTCAAACCATAGACCGCCTATGGCAGGGATAACAACATGGATGGTACTGATCTACTGTTTAACTTACCACCTGTGTAGCTGCATGCAGTGGGCGCCTATTGGCTTGGTCCCTGTTGTATCGTTTTTGGTATAACATAGAAGATAGTCCATGTCTTCTAAACATGCCATCAGCTCCAATCCCGCTGGATAGAAGATAGTCCATGTCTTCCAAACATGCCATCAGCTCCAATCCCGCTGGATAGAAGTTAGTCCCATGTCTTCCAAACATGCCATTGAAAAGCATGGGATACACCCAATCCTGAGACAATACCTTACACATGCATTTAATACTACTTTTTCAATTCCATCCAGCTTAATCCCGCCTAATGCAGGTGGCCAAACGGGCCCTTAGATACTGACGGGTTGAGCAGCGGGAGTCGCTATTGAAGTGACGTCACTAAGTTCCATGGGATCCCATGTGATGTATTTGTTGTATCACACGGTTCATCCGCTAGGAGATATCAATTTAAGGCACTAGCCAAAGAATGAGCTAGATCTAAAGCTCGAGTGGATCCCACTGCCACCATTAAAACCTACCTAAGGTCCACCATGATGTTTATCTGTGATCCAACGTGTTCATAAGTTAGGATAGACATTAAAGAAGGGAAAACACAAATTTTAGCTTTTGAAAACTTTTGTGGCCCTAAGAAATTTTTAATGGTGAGCGTCACTTTGTCAACTATTTTTTGTAGTGGGGTCCACTCAAGCTTTGGATCTAACTCATTCTTTGGCTCATGCCCAAAACTGATATCCCCAAATGGATGAACAGTGTGGATACAACACATTCATCATGGTGGGTCTCACAGAACTTGGTGATGTCACTTAAGTGGCGAGTGTCAATACTCAACCTGTTAGGGCCTGTTTGGGAGCATTGATTTGGAACCCCCAAGATTGGAAACTCCCTAAAATGATCTTAGAAAAGCGATAAACAATGTGGATAAAACACTTACATCACGGTGGGCCCCGCAAAGCCCTGCTCGGTCTAATCACCGTCCGGGCGGGGGTAGGAAACAATCCACGTCCTAGATTTACAATCCTCAGTGTGTTTGGCACCCTGGAGTGTGAATCAACTTTAATCGAAAAATACCTATGCATGGTATTTTAACACCCCAGGTTTTCAGGGGCCGTGTAGGAACTCGACTCCCGAATTCTCAGGTGTCACGGGTGCCCTAGTGGGCTTCAAATTTTAATTACATTTGGATGATCTTATAAATAATGGAGAGTTTTTTAGCAAAGCATGAAGCATAAATAAGTCATAAAGCAGTATTAAGTGCCACTAAATATAAAAATATTCAAACCACAAATCTTAAATCATCTAAATAGGGAACTAGTCTCACCCATACATCACCCGAAGTGACTAGAAGCCTGACCCATACCCTGCGGTAGCCCGAACTCGGACTAAAATGATCCATCGAAAGTCTGGAAGCAGGGAAGCTCATCTTCCTTATCCATGCTTACCCCACTCGGCTTGTCGAGCTTTGCCTCACCTACATCTAGTAAAGGGTCTAGTTGATGCTTTAAAATAGCGTCCTAGAGTGAGAGTGAGTAGCTAACTCAGTAGGTGCCATTACCCATAAGTTACATTAAATAACAATTTCATGATAAATTTAATGAAAAGCATAAATTCATAAATCACTAACTAGTCTTTGTTAATGCGTATGCGTGAGTTGTGTATGATGTATGACCTCACCCACAACACTTCCTCGAGCAACTTCGTCTCACAATCGCGCATGATCAACACTCTCATTGGGAACTCAACTGCCAAGTCGTCAAATCTCATCTAATGCAATGCATGAATAATGTTAACCGAGTATTTAGTTAATTCTATTCATTCAGCATGTTGGAAAAACTGGTACACCTCAACGATATCAATGCTCTCATCCATTTACGAGGCCAGGACCCCTCAATGTCTGAGGTCAAGTCCCCGCAATCTTTGATCCCATCGGAGTCCCCACCCTCGATTGCAAGCACGTGAGGAATGCTGGGAAGCAGGATCAGTTGTGGTCACACGAGGATGCTCGTCACCCCAGTGTAGACTGACAGCTCGGACATAGTGTCACATTCCACCATGCCCAACTCACAAGACTATAGATCAGTTTCTAGCTGTTGTCAGTGGACGTCAGGGGGTGAGGGGTGTTCTAAGTTTAAGACAGGTGTGAGCAAACATGGTTAACAAGAATGATTGGTCAGTCAGTGGACTAGATGCCTAAATTCAGGCGAACACGTAATGCACAACATTGGGTGTAAGTAACCCACGTAGTCCCACTACTGTCGCTCATTTGCATCCGTCCAAACCAGTCAATCTAATCACGGGACGACCCAACCAACGGGACGACCCTCACAAATTACAGATACCTAACCAATCCAGAGAATGGGCTATGTTCAATAACACTTTTAAGTAACTAAGAGTTCATCTTCAAGTTTAGATGGAATTAAACGTGCAATACATCAAGCATAAAATTTTAGAATATTAAGATGAATACAACTACTCTTAATAACATAAACTAGACATGTGTGTGAGTGGTGCCGGATTCCCTAAGAGGTAAAAGATCACACGTCATCCATAGTGCAGGGAAATACTATCATGCATTCAACAAGGAAGAATATGCAAATATCAGATGTAAGATTGAACATGCATCACAAATTTTATACCCAACAGTTTGGAGATTAATCAAACATCAATACATGCAGCACAAATTCCATGCCCAAACAACTTGAAGGCTAATCAAACATCAATTTACCATCGCATCCATGTTGGGTAGATGTATCATATAGGTTCCTAACTAGGTTATCTCTAAATTGCATATGCACATCAATCTAGCATCCACAATCATTAAATTTATCCTAGAATGGGTACTTGGCCACCTAAGGATAATGGTCCACGCCTTGTGACAAACCGCTCAATTCACGGCACCCGTAGGGTTAAGGTGTCAGGAAATCATCGTTGAAATGCCTAAATAAGCATACAAGCTTGTAAGAACTGAAAGAAATTAAACACAAGACCTAAACCTACAAACATAACTTAATACTTATCTTCAATCGTCATTGAATCAAAACCAATGAAGAGCTATTTTTCTATAGAGGAGAGAGAGGGTGAAGGTGTACAAACTCTCATGCTTCCAAGCTCTCCCTCTCTCTTTCTCCTCTTTTCTCCTCTTTATCTTCTTCCTTTCTCTTTTTTTTTTCTTGTTGAAATTTGTATGGGAGGAGGGGATGCCCAAAAGAAGCCCTTATATAGTGCTAGATTTGGTATAAATGGCCCCAATGGCTAGATTTTTACTATACTAGCCCTATGAGAGGGTCTTTCTAACATATAGGGCCCACTATGGGGTGCACGTATTAATATACACCGTAGGATAGTTAGTCTTAACGATGATCTACGTATGGATATGATTGGTCTATCATTTGGATGCGCCGATCGACAGATATGACTAGAAGTCTGTTCAATGGTCACCGATGGTCGATCAGGGCTGCGGCTATACGGATATGAGAAAGAAAATGTCCTTACTTTACGTGTAAAATTTAGTCATAAACTGACGGTCCGAAATCTTTAACTTTGCATAAGAGTCGACGACCCAATTCACTTAAGTTTCAGCTTCTTTCTTTAGGGTATTTATACTTCTCATGCACTCGTACTCTGGCTCAAGTTGAACGATTCTGAACAGTACCCAGGTCTGACTCCCTTGATAGACGTCGAACCCAGTAAGATGGGCACTATTCTATAGTTTTAGAACTAGTGGCCCATCAATGAGCGGTGTAGAGCTTGTTTGAAAAATTCGGGCATTTTTTGAATGAATTAGGTATTGAGATTTCTTGTAGGCAATGATTAGGGTTTGGATTAACTATGTTTATAGTGTGACCTATTTATAGCTAGTGAAAGTGGAGATTTGATCATGATTACTGTAAACTGTCAGTTCTAAGCTAAAAAAGTAAGGGGGTTGATTTGGTATATTAGTCAAGATCCGGGCTTTATCCGACTTGACTTTAATTAAATCTTTAATTTAGTTATGATTGTCTTGATTAGTTAGCAATGGGTCGGTTAGATTTTGGTCCTATGTGAGTAAATCATGTGGCTAAACTTAATGTTCAAGTGATCGGGCAGATTCGTTAGCTTCCTATGGTTAATTAGTCGGACTTGTGTAATTCTTTACTGGTACCACCCGTGTATAAACTAACATTGATTGCTAATGGTCAGTAAATGATATTATAAGTTAATTATATATATATATATATAAATTCAAAGATTTTTGAAAATTCAAAATAGTGAAAATCCAGGACGTTACAAGTATATTTACAGGGGTTTCAATTTAATTACTAAATAAACTTTAATATCTCTAATTAGTGAGATATATAATTTTTGACACTATTGTTATGATAAGCCCATTGAAATATATGTTTTGTCTGAGACGGACTGCAAGCATAAGATCATGTTTGAGTGACTAATCAATAATTTTTAATCGTTGATTAATATGGATAATGTTTGGATGGTGCTGATTTACATGGATAATGTGTTGATCATCATTAGTGGGCCATGTACTCAATAGAATGATAGTGTACAGCGACACACATGTCACACTTGCAACTATTAAAATGATTTAAGGTGTAATCCTAGCTCTCACCATGGATTGCAAACCCCCTCAAAGTGGGAATTAGAAACTACCCTGGATTTGTAACCCCCAGTTACTTTATGCGCCAAACAACCAAGGGAATTTGAAGCCCCCTCCAATCCCCCCAATCCATAGTGCCAAACGAACCCTTAGTATATAATTCGCATCCTACGTGATCACAATCCCGTGCCAGCACGAAGGGGATTGGATGATGAACCCAACCACACCCATTTAGGTGGTGTTAGGAGCTGTGGGGCCACTATGATGTATGTGTTTTATATCCATGCCGTCCATCTGTCTGCCACGTCATGAACCAAAAAAATGAAGCAGATCAAAAGGTTAAGTAGACCACACCACATGAAACAGTGGGAATAATGACATCTACTGTTGAACCTAACACTTCCTACGACGCACCATAATGTTTATTTCATGTCCACCTGTTGTTAAGGTCACATGAACTCAAATATCAACTTGATTCAAAACTTGTGGGCTTAAGAAGTTTTTAATGATGGGCGTTCAATCACCACTGATCCCTGTGGTGTGCTTCACTTAAGCTTCTGATCTGTTTCATTTTTTGGGCCATTTCCAAAGATGAGCTAGCAAAATGGATGGATAGTGTGGATAAAACATATAAATTACAGTGGGGCCAACGCCACCCAGCTGGGTTGGTGGGTCACCACCCAATGCACGTTCAGACGCGGATTGCGTACTGCCCCCGCCCGTCCCTAGCTCCGAACGGGCAGTTTTGTGGGTGGACCCACCATGATGTATCTGTACATCCAAGCCGTCAATCCCTTTTCGCAGATTATTTTAAGGCATCAAAACAAAAATGAGACAAATCCAACACTCATGTGGACCACACCAAATAATAAGCTTGGTTGCATTAAAATTCATAAATCATTAAATGTCAGTTGCATTGAATGCAAGAGTCATCTGTAGTGTGCTCCATTTGATCGTTGGATCTGCCTCATTTTTATTTTAATACATTAAAATAATACGAGAAAAGGGATTGACGGCTTGGATGTACAGATATATCACGGTGGGCCCGCCCATAGAACCGCCCGTTCGGAACTAGCGACGAGTGGGGGTAGTACACAATCTGCGTCCACTCCATGAGGGGAGCGCATTTGCATGGGTGGCACGCGTGTCAAAGGGCAGACCATTCATAGTCATAGATAGTGCGTGTTATGAACGCACCGGATGAATGTTCGCAGTGCACGCTACCGAGTGAATGGCCAGATGTCTGACACATGTGTCATCAATCTTATTTATCATGTGTGTTTTATTCCCCACATGATGACATGAAGCATTGATCATTTCATATAGATCACAAGATCTCCGATATTGCACATTGAAACCCTACGGCTCTCTCTTCTATCTATTTTTCTATCACCATATTTCAACCGTCCATTTTCAAATTACTGTTGAACAATCAGGATAGTTCGATGACTGATAATTCGTGATTTATGGTCCTTGCTTATAACAATCTCGATCACAATAGCTATGGCAATATGCTGCCACGACACATCCACTGTACAAGTGGCATACACGTGCATCAATTTATAATGTCCAAATCCCAAGGCTCATTGGTAGTGGACCATATCTCAAATAATACACTGTTGGAACAAACCCAACCATCCCGGATGCGGGACATAAAAAAATATTATTAAAGTTAGATTTAACAGTCAAGATTGGATCCCGCCATGATCTGCGGTTATGATGGAACAAGGTTTATCTATTGTAACCCTCCCCTCCGTTGTGGCCCCATGGGGAAGATTATGATACTGTTGAGAGAAGTTGTATTTCAGTTCTGGAAACGGATTGGCTACTCCCCCTGCCACCAGCCAATGGCTGGTGGTCAGTGCTTTGTGGGACCAGCCATGATGTATGTGTTTCATCCATGTCGTCCATATATATTTAGAGATCATTTTATGGTATGAGACGAAAAACGAGGTATATAACAATCTCAAGTGGACCACATTACAGGAAAAAGTGTTGAATGAGCGTGGACCATTAAAAACCTTTTGGGGCCCATAAAAGATTTGGATCAAGCTGATCTTTGTTTATTCCCTTCATCTGGGCATGTATGACCTAGTCAACAGCTTGGATGTCAAATAAACAGTATAGTGGACCTTAGGAGGGTTTTAATGGTAGATATCCAATCACTATCGTTTTCCTGTGGTATGGTCCACTTGAGATTTATATCCCTCTCCTTTTTGGTCTAAAACCCTAAAATGATCTGTAAAAATGGATGAACGGAATGGATGAAGCACATACATCATGGTGGGGCCCACAGAGCACTGACCACCAGCCATGAGGCTGGTGCCAGGGGAGTAGCCAATCTGTTTCCTCCAGTTGTATTTCGACATGCAGAGTATGTAACGCACATGTCTGTCTCTCGGCTCGCGCGAAAGAGGTTTGCTACTTTACATCTCAACATATTGATAGAGTATTAGGCTGGGATTAGAGATGTCGAGTTTGGGCCCATTTTTTAGTCATCCAACCCGTTTATATGATGGGCCTCAGAGGAATATTGGTAATAAAGTTGTTAGCTTTAGAATATTTTTACAATTTATCTTTTAACTCATTTTATTTGAATATGGACTGCTCCTTAAGCGTTGATATCAAGTTTAGGAGCTTTTAATCTCGAAGACTTTCAGGGCAGCTTCCTCCATCCATATATTTTGTGGATCAACGGTTTAGATCACAAAACATGGCATGAAATACAACAGCTGTAGTCCGGAGACCCATAGCTACCTACATGGAAAGCGTTCGACCATTTCACATGTAGCAGCTCCTATGCATCAGCTAGGTTTAAGAGAACGTGGGTTGGTTACATGTTCTCCGCTCAGATGGCACACGTGCCACAGAACTGTACTGAGCGGTGAAAAAGCCTAGCACAAAAGATGATACATGGCCTGATTCCTTTGGATGTGGTTTGGGTGGATCCAAGGTTAGTGGATCCCTAACTGTGGGGCCCAATGTGATGGATATGCCTTACACCCACATCGTCCATTTATTTTGATAATTCATTTTAGGTTATGATCAAAAAATTAAGTAGATCCAAATCTTAGGTGGAGCATACCACGGGATAAAAGTAGTGATTGAATCCTTACCATTAAAAACTTCATAGGCCCTGTAATGTTTATTTGCCATCAAACCGGTTGGTAAGGTCTCAAAGACTGGGATGAAGACACCACACAATATCAACTTGATCCAAAACTTTTATATCCTATGAGAAGTTTTTAATAGTCAATTGCCATTGTTTCTTGTATTATGGTTCACTTGAGATTTGGATCTACTTTTGTTATTATTATTATTATGCCACCAGTACTCCAAATGGATGGATGGCGCGGATATAATTCAGAGTTTACGGTTTAGGCTTTATAAATCACACACATTAAGGTTGGCCCTAGTCGTGCTCATTTCTGCACTTTGTGAACGAATGGCTTGAATTTCTAGCATGCATATTAAATCTCAAGTGGGTCCATCTGTTTGATGAAGCAAAAGACAAGTGCAACTTGGTTGTCACCCAAGACTAGTTATGTGTGTGGGACCCTGACCATAAGACTCACCTCGATGCATGCATTGTATATCCATACCATCCATCTGTTTTGCCAGTTTATTTAGGGCACTATCTAAAAAATGAAGATAAATATATTTTCAGTGAATTACATCACAGGAAACAGTCGCTATTAACCATTAAAAACCTTATGTGGGCAACAAAAGTTTTAGACCCTTGAAAGTTTTTAATGGTGGGTGTTCAACGACCACTATATCCACCTGAATATCAGCTTCATTTTTAAGATACTACCCTAAAATAAAATAAATTGTCAAGACAAATGGACGGCCTAAATATACAATGCATATACGGTCAAGGTCCCAGGGTCCCACTTGCTCAGTGAACCCGAAATAGGTGGAAAAATGGAGTACACTCTAACACCTCAAAGAACAATGGTTGCGGATCATGAAACCAATCAAGCCAATGTGTCCTGACCCCTCGTCCCCTCAAGATCAAAGGTGCGCCGCCCTCTCGGGCTATATCAGAAAGGTGTCGCCCCTCTCGATGTACGTAGCAAGGGTCGGCCGACTGGTGAGAAGGACTGGTCTCATTCCTACCACGGCGAGGCATACTACACAAACGAGGTTCATGGGTAAGTATCCCTCTCACCGTAAAGGACAGCACACCTTAGTCTAAAAAGTAAAAGCTAAAGGCCCAAGCCCACTTTCAAAAGTCCCATTCCAATGGCTCATTTCCAGGCCCATCTCAAGAGCCCATTCCAAGGCTCATTTCTAGGTCCATCTCAAGAGCCCATTTCCAAGGCCCATTTTCAAGCCCACTTCAAGCCCATTTCCAAGGCCCATTTTCAAAGATCCATTTTCAAAGGCCCTTTTTATTTTTTTCACGTGTCCATAATTCAGGCCCACCTTCACAAATCCATCCTGTGGATTACATATTCAAATAAATGAATCTGGACATATCAAGATCATGATGTGGGGCCCGCTTGAAAAATCTCATCTATACATCATCCATAAAGATGGCCAATCATCAAAATCTACACCCTCAAAGCACTCAAGTGGACCCCAAATCACCCATTCAACAGTTCGGATCATTCAAATATATATATATATATATATATATATATATATATATATATATATATATATATATATATATATATATATATAAAATGGGGCTTCTTTCTTATCACACCCCACTTTAATAAAAGAAAAAAATGATAACAAAAAAAAAGAAAAATCCAACCAACTCTTTGGCCCAAAAGTAAAATCCAGCAAGATCCGATGGTTAAAATTGAGTCAAAACAAATCAACGGTCCTAATCGTGGCCCTCCCAAAGTCCAAGAGAAGATCCAAACCCATTAAATAGCTCCTCCAAAAAAAGGAAAAATGGTGATCCAGCAAGATTCAAACAAAGCTCCTCAAATGGATGATTAAATCACCTAAAAATGACAGAGGACAAGAGAAATACAAGCTAAAAATTAAAAAAAAAAACCTCCTCCAAAGAGCTTCCAGGGACCACAATGGAGTCCTTGGACGTCCATGGGTCAGTTTTAAAGAGAGGGAGAGAAGCCACCGTCCAGACCAGGCCACGTGATGGACTAATGGGCAAACTAACGGACCGACGGCAGTTCGACTACTGCTCCCGACCAAGAGCTACATGGGACAACGTGCTGTCCCCCATGGTGAGTTGAAATGACTGGTCCTTCCTTTGGACTGCTGGATAAAAATCGAGAAAAAATAAAAAAAGGAAATAAAGCAAAGATTCCATTCCAAAATATCATAAGAAATTCAAAATTTCGCAATAAATTAAGAATCTCAGGAAAACACCATCCAAAAATTGCTTTAAAAAAAATGTTTCAAACAAAATAGCCTTATTAGTTTATGGAAGCTATCTGTAAAAAAAAATAAAAATCGAGCGACAATGCCCAGACGCCAAATCAAACGGATATTTTTCAAAAATTCTAAAAAAATATATTTTTAAATAAAATCTCCAAGGAGTCTAGCTCTAAAGAGGATAATTTTCAAATAAAAAAAATTTTTAAAAAAAATGCACGCCGCACGTAGTATACTGAGGAATCTTTCATATTCTCCAATTGCAATCAGTGCAAACAGCTAAATAAGATTCGATCTCTTTCGGTTTCCCGAAAGGATGATCGAATCCGTATATGATACATGTATGATTGGCCCGATCTTTATATATCTGGACAGTCGTACAAGTGTTAGTAAAAATGATTGGATCTATTTCTGGAAATAATAATCAAACTCGAAGTAACAACAATCCATTGTAACTAACGTATCAGAATCAAAAGATTCAATGGCAAAGGATTACCTGCATATATTTAGTCCAGGATGTTCGTAAAATTTGATTGAATCCAAGTCGACATAGTGAGTTCCCCGTAAGGCCTCACCAACTCGCAGGGCAGCTAACCACTTTGATGATCAAATGGAACGAATACTCCTAGGGTGATCATGTTACAAAGGAACGACAGACCTAAAAGTACGGGAATCCTCGTAAAGTCGCACCAATGTGCAGAGGCCCTACTTTTCAGACTTACCCTCTAATGCTATCAATCTGACGTGAAAGGGTTGTGATTGGTGACCCGTAAAGCCGCGACGAATGTGCAGGGGACAATCACAATGTTTTCCTCAACCCTCGTGATATGTGCAAGTCATCTTTTTCTAAACAGTCAACTGACAATGATACAATGGCGGATAATAGATTCGAATCACTATCCTTTCTGACCAGAGGGGTGGGGTGTCCACTCGCTTTGACACTCAATTGCTTGCAACCTCTGCCAAAGAGGGGCATCTGTAGACACCCCACTCAAGCTAACATCTCGAGAAGGCTAAGACAATTTAGGAATTATGATCATATCCCAAACCAAATCCTAATCCCAGCTCAAACCTAAAAACCTAACCCAAAAGTTTCAAATTTTCAATACGCAACCAGAAGCTGTAATCCAAACCGTTCAATCCACATATAGCCCTGCCTGTACCCTATACCCTGACTATAACCCTTTACCCAAAATCTAAGCCCACCTATCTGATCCGCAAAAACCCCAAAAGGAGACCAATGGATGTACCAGCGCATCAAACAAAGCCCACACGCACAGGCCCAGCCTAAGCACTGCACGGGCAGTACTTGAAGTGCCTCCACTTGCGGCCTGCGTGTGAACGTCTGAAGACAGCTGTCCCAGCATCCAAAAATCAACTCTCTCAGGAAATTACCCCCCTATTCGAGTTTATTTACCATTTTACCAACCACAATAGCCAATGAGAGTGTGTCACATGGCGTCTATCTCCCCTCAACCAATCACCACTTGCCACATCAGATTTCACCCCTCTCAAATTCAAAAATTACCATAGAACCATTGGAGAAGGCTATAGCCCTCTCTTCTTCTCATTTTAACATAACAAACACCCAAGAAGAAGCCACTCCTCATTTCCAAGCTTAAGAGAGTAAGAGAGAAAGAGAGTGAGGAAGAGAGTGAAGGAAAGGGAAGGAGCTCTCAAACCTTCAAAGTTCTGATCTTTTAAGCCACCTCCTAACCTTCCTCTTAATCTTTCCAACCCATAAGCCTAGCTCAGATTGGTCATGGTTCAGTTTAGGTCTTAGACTATTCAAGATCAAGCCCAAGATCCATTCATTTTACATAATGTCTGCTAGAGTTTTTTTCTTGAGGTATTTTTAGGGGCCCGATTACGAATTGGTGCCATAAGCTGAGCGATTTTATTTCTGAAATGAGGCCCTGCTTGTTATGATTCTTGGGCCTTTTGATGTATTTTCGAAGTGAATTTTAAGCTTCTAATGTCAATGCAACAATCTATTAGGCCATTAAGCGCTTATGACTTGTTACATTTTTCAATTGGCAAACATTTTAAAGACTAAGTCATATGCGACATTATTAATATGGAGGCCTGTAACATCCTGATTCTTAAAACCCGAGGACGATAAGCTCAAGTATGAGAACCCGAGTATTACACTATGAAGTGAACAACTTTACATCTAATTACTAGAAAATTTCATGACGTAAAACAAGACAACTACCATGTAAACTAGAATATCAAGAGTAGCAATGAGGAAGTTTAATACTAGTAAATGGAAACAAAATGGAATCCCTTAGCAAGGGAATTTTTATTACAATTCATGTATAATGTAAAGTCTAAAACATGTAAATATATAAATCCTAAAATATCAGTTGAGCTCCAACGGCTCAATTACATTCACATAGAGTTCTTCCTCGCCAAACTCTACCTCTGTCATCCCTTCCTTTCTCCTTCTTTATTTCTCTTCTCTTCTCTTCTCTTCTCTTCTCGTCCGGGTGCTCAGGAGAGCCTGAGAGAACCCTGACTTGGACAGAACGCATTCGGAACTCGCAACGCGTTCGCAACTTACTATACTATTTATAGTAAGTCACGGATTCTAGGAGTTTTAGTTGTAGTTTGATTTTAATTTCTTTCTCATTGCATGGTACCCCTATTTAAAAGGTTGTGAACTCATTTTTATGAATTAATTAATCAATTTTGAATTTATTGGAATTTATTTCCATTTCTACTTTCTTTCCTTGTGGATTCGAGGAGTCTCTGTGAGGAGTCCAGAGAAGTTCCATGGATTTGGAATAGTTATCCTCTTGAGGAAGACGGTGCTCGACCTCACGTCCTTCCCTGCGTTAATTTTGTATCAAAGCGAGGTTTCTCCTCATCGATGGCTTCTAACGACAGGTTGGGCAACAATTTCATGGGCGGTACTCTAGGGAATTTACCTTTAACAGCGGTAGTTTTTGAATCGGCGCAACGTGAGAATCGGCAAGCTATGCAAGAAAATTGACATGTCATGCAAGGGCTGTAGGCTTCCATCAACCGCATAATGGGTCTCTTAGCGAAAATTCTAGGGTAACTCCGTGTTCCTGGTGATAAT
Source organism: Magnolia kwangsiensis (assembly GCA_037074715.1). Taxonomy (NCBI): domain Eukaryota; kingdom Viridiplantae; phylum Streptophyta; class Magnoliopsida; order Magnoliales; family Magnoliaceae; genus Magnolia; species Magnolia kwangsiensis. The sequence continues at coordinate 9,518,784 of CM073589.1, read as the reverse complement.
CCTCCACCGCCAATTGTTAAAACTCGTAATCGCCCTGATCGTAGGATAGTACTGACAGTGCATCCAAGGGTCATTCCTAAGGAAGGAGGCTCCAATGAGGAGGAGATCGACGACATAATCTTTCAACACCCTAGACAAGGCGACGATCGAGTAGATCGAATAGATCGAGAATTTAAGATGCAGGTTGATATTCCTAACTTTAATGGCCAACTATGTCACGCCCCAAAATTTAGGTACCCGAATAGGGTGTCCAGGACCCGAATTCCAGACCCGTGATCTATATAAAAAAATAAAATAAAATGAAAAGATAAGGTATAACAGCTTTATACACATTTCATTTTCTCCCACCATAGCCCAAAATTTTAAAATCCAAACACATACTAAGATCACTAATTACATAATCCATTATTACATCAATGCATACTTATTTAACTTAACTTGAAGTAAGAAAACTAAATCAGACATTACGACATTCAAAGTTCTAAAATAAAATTTATCGTATGTAGAATGACATGCCACGTGCATCTAACCACATTCCATGCTCCACTACTAATAGTAATGTCCTGCATCTTCAAAATATTCATAACCTGGAATGGTTAAAACATAATGAGTTGACAACTCAATAGGATCACATCAATCTCGAGTTGAAAATCTCACAAATATACCAAATTTAATCTCGACATATTAATCACAATAAGACGAACATTGGATGTAAAATCATAGTAAATAAATTGACACTCATGAATATCGAATGAATAAATAGCTTTTCTAAAGATGCTAAGATTTGAAGTGAGCAAAACATTCATGTGTGCTGATCCTTTTAGGGGATGACCCACGACAGAGCACCGGTGTTGATCCTTTCAGGGTATGACCCTCGGCAAAGCACCGGTATAACCTTTTAGGGACAAAAGCCCAGGGCAGTGCACTCGTGCATACTGATCCTTTTAGGGAATCACCCAGGGCAGAGCACCCGTGCTGATCCTTTTGGAAATGACCTTGAGCAGAGCACCCGTGTCGTACTTATCATTTCGGGAATGACCCTCGGCAGAGTACCCATAAGAATCATTGCATAAAAAAAAAAAACAAATAAAATGCATCTAACTTACAAAGAAATATGACAGATATAATGTCTATGTTCACATAATAAATATTCATTATCACCACTAGATAAAATAAATAATAATAATAATAATAATAAATATAATAATAATAATAATATAATTGCATTGATTCAGTAAAGGGAAATAAAAGAAATATCTCAATGTCTAGATTATATTAGGCAATTACTTATGAAATTTTCAATAGGGAATGATCACCTACCTGATATGAAAAAAATAGTGTGATGGGAGGAGAAATAATCTGAAGCAATGCCATGTATTAACTTGAATTAATCAACTCCAAACTCGATGTTGAACCCTCACGGATACTCTCCCTTCTCTTGAGCTCTCTTTTTCTTCTTACAGATTTTCTCTCTGGTTTTCTCTCGATAGCATGAGAAATAGGTAAAATAAATAGATTCAGGTGAGTTGGTGGGTTCTGAGTTTAATAGATGGTTTAGATTGAGGAATGTGTCCCACCATGATGATGACAATCATGGTAGATGGGTTCTCATCCGCAACCGTATTGCGGAGAAGTGGGAAAGAGAGAGAGAGAGAGTTGTGGAGGAGAGGGCTTGTTGGTGGGTGACGTGCGTCAGCACGTCACTTGCTTTGCGAATTTTTTTTTTTTTTTTAGAGAATGGGCCCCACAGGAATCATGTAATAAATCCACACCGCTCATTCATTATGCCAATCAAAGTTAGGGCATGAGCCCAAAAATGAGGGCCATTGAAAGCTCAGGCGGGCCACACCAAAGGCAACAGTGGGTTAACGGTGGAAGCAGCTGAGGATTTCATTGATTGGCTTTCTGAAGTTGAGCAATTTTTCAACTATATGGACATCCTTGAAGCAAAGAAGGTCAAACTTATGGCCTACAAGTTGAAAGGAGGAGCTTCAGCTTGGTGGGAGCAACTGCAACTCGCACGAACTAGATAGATGAAAGCACCAATCCACACATGGCAGCGGATGAAGATGAAGCAGCTACTTCGTGCCAGATTCCTCCATAGCAATTACAATCAGGTATTATTCTAACAATATCAAAATTGTCGACAGCATTGTCGGTCGGTGAGAGAATACGCAGAAGAATTTTACCGTCTGGCGAAACGTAACGATTTAGTCGAGATTGAATCGCAGCAAGTCGTCCAATTCAACGGTGGATTGCGTATGACGATCTAGGGTTGGGTCCAGATGCAGTCCGTCTGGATGATGAATAATGCGATCAAGTTGACTACTCAAGCAGAAGCGCAACTTGAACGTCCTAACACACGGACATATCCTACTGCAAGGATCACTGCGGCGGGTCCACCCTAGTCTAAGTGGAAGGAGCCTATAGGAGTACACACTCAACCTCTTACGTCTGAGAGCCGAGATCAGGGAAGCAGGCAAGCTAGACCCTAAAGGAGCATATTGACCACTGATGGTCCAAGTAGAATCTAAAACCCCCATGCTCAACCAAGGCTAGACAACTACTATTGTTATGGCCAACCGGGCCACCTATCAAATATGTGTCCCCAGCGAAAAGTGAGGAACCTCGCCATCAATGATGGTAGTGCTGATAACGTCTATGAAGATCTAAATGTTGAAGAACAAGAGCATACCATCAAGGACGAGGCAGATGATTCAAGTTGGGTTCAGCAAGATCACGGCGAGTCACTCGTTATGAGGCGGCTATTATATGCGCTAAGAAAAGAAATGCATCCACAACGGCATAACATCTTCCGCACTTGGTGTACTGTGAATCGAAAAGTTTATGACATGATTATTGACAGTGGAAGCAGCGAGAACATCGTCTCCAAGGTCATGGTGAAAAAATTGTAATTGACAATGGAGCGTCATCCCTCCCCATATACAATCAGTTGGATCAAGAAGGTCAGCGAAACAAAGGTAACTGAACGGTGCCCCATACCTTTTTAATTGGCAAACATTATAAGGATGAAGTAGTATGCAATATGGTTGACATGGAAGCATGTCACATACTACTCAGTCGACCCTGACAATCTGACCATGACGCCACTCATAAAGGACGAGATAATATATATATCTTCGTTAAGGATGGCCAGAAGACCATATTGTCCCCTATGGATCCAGAGGGACCACCTGGAACTTCTAAAGTGGAGGGTCATTTTCTCTTAACCATATGGGACTTCATGGAAGAATCCAAAAAAAACAGGACAAACTTATGCATTAATTGTAAAAGAGGAAGAACTCAAGCTTACCATCATCCCTAAAAGACTAAAGCCCTTGTTACATGAATTCAAATAAATCTGGCCCGATGACCTTCCTGATGGGTTACCCCCCATACGAGATATCCAACACTATATCGACTTTGTCCTTGGGTCCAATTTACCCAATTGTCCTCATTATCAAATGAGTCCGAATGAGTATGAGATTCTGCAATGACAAGTGGAGGAGTTGATCTGTAAGGGTCTTATTCGAAAAGCATGAGTTCATGTGATGTACCAGCTCTATTAACTCTAAAGAAATATGGGAGTTGACATATGTGTGTTGACAACCAATTCATCAACAAAATCACCATAAAATATAGGTTTCTTATACCATGGTTGGACTATATGCTGGACATGATAGAGGGTGTAAAAATATTCTCTAAATTGGACCTAAGGAACGGCTACCATCAGATTCGAATATGGTCGGGTGATGAGTAGAAAACGGCCTTTAAGACCAAGGAAGGATTGTACAAATGGATGGTCATGCCTTTCGATCATTCGAATGTGCTTAGCATATTCATGAGATTGATGAACCAAATTCTGAAACCTTTCATTGGGCGGTTTGTTATGGTTTATTTTGATGATATTTTGATATATAGTGGAGATGAAACCACCCATATGGAACACCTCAAGAAGGTCTTTCAAGTGCTCACTGAAAATAAACTTTATCTCAATTTTAAAAAGTGTAGTTTCATGACTCATAGCCTATTGTTTCTAGGTTTTGTCATAACATCTGCGGACATTTGTGTGGATGAGGAAAATGTGAAGGCAATCAGAGAATGGCTAGTTTCCAAAAATATTCACGAAGTCCGAAGTTTTCATGGACTAATGACATTCTATCATTGGTTCGTGAAAAATTTCAGTACCATTGTGTCACCAATCACAGATTACATGAAAAAAGGGTAGTTTCAGCGGACTGACGAAGCCGATAGGAGTTTTACCAAAATCAAGAGCATATTATCCACGACCCCAGTTCTTGTACTTCCTAACTTCAACAAACTGTTTGAAGTCGAATGTGATGCTTCATATGTCGAGATTATGGGAGTTTTATCTCAAGAAGGTAGGCCAGTGGCCTTTTACAATGAGAAACTTAGCGATGCACAAAAGAAGTGGTCTACATATGAGATCGAGTTATATGTGGTGGTATAAATACTGCGACACTGGTGACATTATTTGATTCAAAGGGAATTCATACTTTACATAAACCATCAAGCTCTCAAATTTATTAATAGTCAAGCTAACATTAACTGTGTGCATGCTAGATGGATCTCATTTTTTACGAGAATTCACGTTGGTACGAAAACACAAGTCAAGGCAACAGAACAAGGTAGCTAATGCGCTGAGTCACCGTGCAACTTTGTTAGTCACTATGAGCAATGAGGTTATCGGGTTCGAGCGTCTCAAGGATATATATGCCGATGACGACGACTTCAAGGAAGCATGGGTTAGATGCCAAGAAGGTCACCCTAGAACTTACATATGCAAGACAGGTTCTTTTTCAAGGAAAATCGACTGTGCATCCCGAACAGTTCGCTATGAGAGCAGATAATCCAAGAGCTACATGGAGGTGACCTCAGTGGACACCTTGGGTGAGACAAGATGCAAGCTCTTGTGGAAGAACGGCATTGCTTGCTGCAATTGGTACGTGATGTAGGAAGGGCAGTCCAACATTATTATATTTGTCAGACCTTCAAGGGAAAATCTCATAATACGAGCCTCTACACCCCGTTACCCGTGCCTGACGGTCCTTGGGAGAATTTATCTATGGACTTCGTGCTTGGTCTCCCACGAACACAACTCGGCATGGATTCTATGATCGTGGTAGTAAATCGTTTCTCCAAGATGACGCACTTTATTCCATGGTAGAAAACTCTTGATGTAACACTGTAGCGAATCTATTCTTCAGAGAAATTTTGCAGCTACATGGGGTTTCTAAGACTATTACTTCTGACCATGACATGAAGTTCATAAGCCACTTTTGGCGAACTTTGTGGATTCGATTTGATACACGACTTTAGTTCAGCAGTGCCTACTACCCACAAACTGACGGTCAAACTGAGATTGGGAATCATACATTGAGAAATCTCTTTCGATGTATTTCAAAAGAAAAATCGAAGTAGTGGGATTTGAATTTATCTCAAGCGGAGTTTGCATTCAACAACATTATGAACTGCTCGATAGAGAACTTCTCGTTTCAGGTTATTTACGGACGAGTACCTCACCACACACTAGACTTGGTCCCTTTACCCAAGCTCCTAGGCATGAACATTGTAGCAGAACATATGGCAGACAAGATCATAGGAATTCATGCAGAGGTACAAACCAAGATATATGCCTTGAACGAAAAGTACACGGACAAGTGGACAAGCATCGACGACAAAAAGTGTTCGAGGTGGGCGACCAAGTAATGGTTCATTTGCGCAAAGAAGGATTTTCAACCGGAACATACAACAAGTTGAAAAATAAAAAGATTAGACTAGTACCAATCATCGAAAAGATCAATGACAACGCTTATGTTATTAATCTTCCAGATGACATGGCAATCTCACGGACTTTTAACTTTGCGGACTTGATTGAGTATCATGAACCAAAGTAGGATGAGAACTCAAGGACGAGTTCTTTTGAAGTGAAAGGGACTGATGTAGAGCGGGTCGTGGACAGTTTCATGGCCAAGATGGATCAGAAAAGGCCCGGTCGACGACAGAAGTGATCTAGACTATTGGACCTTAGATCGGGCGTATCTCGCAATCCGGAATGAGTTATCTGATGTAAAATATATGATCTTGGGCTAGAACGAGCTACTTTAGCCAATCAACCCTGCTACGCTGGGTTGCACAAGCCGGATTTGAGAAATACCCCTGGATCGACGGTCATTTCTTTGTTTTAATTTCATTTTTACTATAAATAGTAAGTTTTAATTTGATTATAACTCTTCATCCATCAGGCTTTAGGAGTTGCATGCAACATGAAAAGAGCTTTGAATAATTAGGAGAACGGTTTGGTGAAGCCAAATAGGACACTTACTATTTTTGGCCGAAAACCTTGCGCACTAGTAGACATCACGATCGTCTATAAATAGTAAGTTTACTATTTATAGTAAGTCGCGGATTCTAGGAGGTTTAGTTATAGTTTGATTCTGATTTATTTTACATTGCTTGGTACTCCTATTTAAAGGGCTGTGAACTCATTTTTATGAATTAATTAATCAATTTTGAATTTATTAGAATTTATTTTTATTTTTGTTTCCTTTCCTCGTGGATTCAAGAAGTCTCTATGAGGAGTCTAGAGAAGTTTTGTGGATTTGGAATAGTTATCCTCTTGAGGAAGACGGTGCTTAACCTCACGTCCTTCCCTGCGTCAAGTTATCCATGGTATTATCCTGCAATTTGCTACACCGTTACACTGTGTATCATCAAAGACATGATTAGAATGGCCCATTGAACTGCTTTAATCTTGTGTAACACCCTGGATTTTTGCCAACCTGGGATTAGACGTCCTTAGGCAGTGGGTCAACCAAAACACCTTGGTAACCGCTCAGAACCCAATTCCATAGCCAAAGAAATCACTTAGGATTAATTCCTTTAGAAATTAAGCGTAAGTTAGCTAGCGCTACGTTGAAGTAGCTGTGAAATTGTCCCTGATCGCTTTAAATACATTCTGCAAGACCCAAAACTTGTAGAATCGTTGATGCTACGTTACCCTAAAATCCAGGATCAAACTCTAAACCGGTTTGTTCTCGGGAACCCTTTGAAACTTTGTAATGTATTTAGACCGCGCGTCGAAAGTCCGATACCTACAATCTTAGACCGTTATGACCGCTTAGCTGGACTTGACAACCATTTCGAAAATCAAGCCCAACCGACGTTAAGAGGTTATTTCATTGAGCCTGGAGTGAAGAGAGTGAGAAAAGGGTTAAGGTTGGAAATTTTAATCCAAATCTGGCATGTGACTTGACGCGTTATTATTAAGCGTTCTGACCGTCAGAATTCAGCCAAATTATACCCTCGGATCAGGAAAAATTTCTCTTTCATATCATGAGACTTGTAGACTTGATCTAGGTGTGGTGACCGCTGAACTGAAACCGGACCGCCACGTGCGATCTAGAAACTCTACCGGTCTGAAAACTTGATGTGTGATAGATCCAGTATGCATGAGCTTAAGTCCGACCGTATTTGGCCAGGGGACCTCCAGAAATGCTCTTTTGGACCAGAACAGCCCCGATTTGGTTATAACCCAAGTAAACCTTGTTCCCAAGTCTATTTTGGGAAGGTTTTGGGGTATATAAGGGCCTTAAACCCTCTCATTTCTCTCCCATCCGAATTTGGTTAAAACTCTAGATTAAGAGAGAGAAAAAGTGAGAGATTGTGAGAGAGTGTGGGAGAGATTCTCCTGCCACTTGCTGCAGCTTTTGCACGTACCGAAGCACCGCATTCGGATCTCTTTTTCGGCGATTCTAACGCACTTCTAGGTAAGGAAAACCTTCAACACTTGCTGATTTAAGCTTCCATTTATTCCAATAGCGAAGTAGCTTATACATCTTGTGTATTAGGTCGCCTGATCGCCGTACACGAAGCGTATACGCTCCATTCAGAACGATACACATCTAAAGTGAAAGGTGCAGATTTTAGACTCTTTGATTGGCTGATTTCAACGCTTTCAATGTCATTTAATAGTAGATTATTGACGGCAACGCCGTTTGACATGTACAACATGCTGTCCGTTTCCTGTTTCGTAAACATATGAAAAATATGAGATTTAGGGCATTTTAGTCATTTGTAGGAAATACTGTAAACATCCATATTTTGCTGAAATGATTGACATGGCTTTTTATCGCAATAGGATATTAGGAATGCGTGCATAATCATTTTGGCGAAGAGATTTGTCCAAATGCGCACTTTGAGTCGACATACGCTATGTAGACTAAAGTGTGTAATCTAAGTGTTTGTATAAATGTTTGTATTAGTATGTATTGAGTAAATGGTGTTGTGTATGAGTTTTGAGATGAAATTCTCAAGTAATATGCTGATGTAAATGATTTCCATCATGTTGGCTATATGTATTGATTTCATTGTTTATATGAAATGCATGTGTGGAATTATTTGCTTAAGTTGTATGTTATAACACGTGTCAACATGCTTGTATTGTTTATATTCATTCCTACTACTCTCATATGCTTACTGATGTTGTTTACAAATGTTTGGGGCTATGACCTAGTCCAGGCAGTAAGTAATGGATCGAATTCGTGGTTGGTTTATATTTACCACGAAGGACACGTCGATGAACGCGAGTCGTGTTTGGAGTTGGCGGTAGTGGTTAGGCCACACGAAGTGTTTCACGCACTTCATGTCATTTGACTTGCGATGCGCTCGTGCTAGTCGAGCCCGTCAAGTAACCCGACTGGCCGTTGATTGTTCACCCTGTATGAATCATAACTGCTTGAACCTAGGGTACCGAAATTACCATTGTAAACCCTGTCAACCATGGTACCTTGATCCATAAAGACTCATGAGTCGGGCATGGTGGAATGGGACACCGTTGTCGAGCTGTCGGCCTACGCTGGGGCCACAAACCTCCCCATAGTGACCAGTGAGCACCCTACTCTGAGCAGATTATGGTGGTATGAGACACTATATTCTTGCTGTCGGCCTACACTGATCAGGTGACGAGCCCTTTGTAGTGACTTTGAGTTTATCCTGACACCGCATGGGGGCGACGAGTCCTGATGCGGTCTTAAGGATAATTAGGCCTGTATTGATAAGGTGATGGGAGAGCGGTGCAACGAGTGTGAGCAACAGCCCTGGTAGCCCTTGCAGCGACCTATAAATATAATATCGTATGAGATTACTAGGAGTGACGACCCTAGACAGGATCTGTGTTGGGATTGATATAAGGAAGGTACCCTAGTTTCCCAATCCTACTGTATGAAAAGGACTAATAATAACTCGGTAATCATATCACCATCACATTGCATGTGCCTGGAAGATGTGGAGCACTGTGGGAAGAAAGTATGCCGCGGGCGTAAGATGGTGCCGTATGAGGGAGATCGTCGGTGAGGGCATCCATCATGTCATGTCATATTACATTAACAACAGTATTTAGAAATGTTTGATTTATTGCTTTACTATTATCGCATGATTGATTTAAGAACATGCTAATCTCTACTCTATTATTCCACTGAGTTGATCACTCACTCCCACGTTACGGGATGGTGTTTTCGGACACCCACCAGTCCCTATTATGATTGCAGATGATGGCATGGCCTGCGAAGCGGAGCCGGACTTGATGATGATGAGGAGGATCCCTCCTTTATGCGTGTTCTGAACGACGGGATTACAGGGAGATTCATTAGATGTCATGACACTTGTCATTTTATATTTTCAGAGCACTCATGTATATTCTTTCTTTGTATTTTGACGTATACATGTATATGTTTAACCTGGTAACATGTTCACACTCTGGAGACTTCCTATCAATTATATATTATATGTATGTATCACAGTTTTTCGCTTGCTAATTTAACTGTCTCTGGAGTATGATATGTTGTTCTGGCATAATCCCACTCATGTTTAATACATTAACACAGACAACATTCAATCATACACATTTATGTTGCATAAGTGATGTTCTGAAACTTGGGAGTGGAGTTTTTACTCGACCCTCAATTTTTGGGATGTTACATCTTGTGTCCATACTGTGAATAGAATTGTTGTTGTACATCTTGCTCATGTCTAAGGAATGGTTGTGTTGTTATATAATCTTCAATTGTCGAGAGAGTGCTATTACAGCTATGCACTTTTCATCCACTGGATAAGGTATTGTTGTTATATAATATGCTCATCATATATTTACATCCATTGTTATCGGTATCGCTGATATGTGAATACAGATAATATCGAAGATATTTCGAAAATATTGGAGATAATTCGAATAGGAATGTTCGCTATGGGAGAGTAGGCATTATTGTTGTTGACACTTTTCTATGCATGCCATTGTCGATAATTTTGTCTTAATCTACATGTCAATTGGTGTGGCCCACTAGAAATGTGTACCTAATACACTGCATGATGGGGGGTTTTTGTTTATGTGGAAGGAATCATTTGGTGTGGTCCCCTAAATATTGGATGCCACATGTTTTTTGCCTAACAATCAAACCGATTTGGACTAGGCACTTAGATTGGACGGTCCAGATTATGCAATCTTGACGTGGTGTGTGGATCTTCAGTTGAATCAGACCATCAGCGATTTTTCAGGACATTTTGACGGTTTGGACTATAAATCTTATTTGGGCAAAAGCAATAGTGATTGGATATCCACTGCTGAAATCCTCCTACAACCCACGATACTACTGAGTACGTGTAGGTGACCCAAGTGAAGGGAAAAAACAAAGATCAACTTGATCCACCATTGAAATCTTCCTACGACCCAGCTGAAGGGAAAGACATATTTCATGATGGGGCCCACAACGCACTGACCAATGCCAGTTAGGGCTGAAAGTCGGGTGAGTTGGGTCGGGTCGGTGCTCAACCCTAGCCTAATCCAAGGTTCCTATACCTCAACCCTAACCCAACCCAACCCAACCTCGGGTTGGGAATTCTCAACCCAAGCCCAACCCAAACGGGCTCTATCGGGTTGGCTCGATTGATCGGGTAAATATATGCTAATATTTTCATCATTATATTAGTCTATTATATTTTCAATACACATCTTATTTTTTGTACCTATAATTTTATTAATTATATGTAGTTATTTATCGTTAATAAGTTTATTTTTTCTAAACAAACAAGCTAAAATATAGGACAACTACACTTCTAAAAGTCGTATTGTGTATCAAGCAATCTATTTTGAAGAGAAATATGGCGTAGCTTGTTAGCTTGGGTCATTTGAAATGATGTGGGCCAATGAAACCCATGGCATTAAAATTTTTTGTGCTTTCAACACAGGAAATCCACACACAATTATAATTAATTTATGAGGAACTTATATATTGATCAGGTTCGGGTTGGGTCAGGTAACCCGAGACTTCAACCCGAGCCTAATCCAAGTTTAATTGGGTTGGTGTTTGTATGGCCCAAGCCCAAAACCAAACCTGATACATGCTGCCCAAGCCCAACCCAATGACGGGTCGGTTGGTCGAGTTGAACCCGCCCGACTTTCAGCCCTAATGCCAGTGGCTGGAAGCAGCAGGCAAATGGCAAAACCCTTCAACTCCTGGGATGCCAGTCTCTCCAAATGGGTGGATGTACTGGAAACTGAGGGATTGCAACCAAACAGGCTAGACGTCCGTGATCCTGGAATATGGCCCGCGTCCCATGGGATAAAGGTGACGTCCCATACGGTAACTCGGCTCGTGTCCCGAGATTACTCCATCCCATGGAATTCCCAGCAATCTAATGACTTCATCATGATTACCTTAAATTTGATCTCATCCCTCTAATACCGTGGGATTCGCCCGGCCAAACAGGCCCAATCACTTTTCATTTACGTAAGGAAGTACTAACTGTTATGGGAAATCCGAGCTCACATTAGAACGCTGCTCCGAGGACAAGTCCGAGCCGAGTCGCGACACTCTGGACCTGTTTCAAGACGAGACCCATCCGAGCAGCCGACTTAGTTGAGGTCGGACTCATCTGAGCAATCGCGACCCTCCCGATCTACGCTGTAACCGCTCTGCTCTAACCTACATTACGAGACGAACGACGTTCCGAGCCGAGCATACAGTCCGAACAGAGCGAACGCTCCAAGCTGAGCGAACGTTTAGATGTGCATATCCCACTCGCTGAACATGGAAACTGCCATAACCAAACGTGGCCGATAACCTCGCTCGCAGATACGCATAATCCGCCAGATACGCTACATGATCGATAGATTGCGGAGGGTATCTCCACGATTCGGGAATCCCCCTGATCGTGCCGAGATTATCGGATCCAGACCACTCGACAGCCAAGTATAAATAGTGTATTACGCCATATCTACAGGTACGAAAAATTAAGCTCTCCACTACTTTCTACTCAGACCCAGATTCCCTTGTCCTGACTTAGGGATCGGAGGGTCCCCCGGCTTAGTTAGGGTCACCTTTGCTCGTCTTCTTGGTGTAGGTTCCATGGATAATACGTGGCGAGAGAGCCGACCAGATTTTGGCATCAACATTTTTTGGCGCCGTTTGTGGGAATCTGAAACTAGAAGTCAGTTTCTCATTTACCCAAACAATGGCAAGGAAGAAGAAAGCTGCAGCCGTACAACCACAGCCTGATGAGCAGACTCGGTCTTCGTCATCGCTTCATGCCGAGTCCGCACCGGGGCCTTCCCAGCTATCGTATAATCGGTCAAACAAGTACCGCGCCATGCAAGGTGAGATCCAAGCCCTGCGCGATGAGATAAACCGAATGAAACAACAGCGTGATCCAGAACTACGCCTGGCTCAAGAACAACCCGTTCTCGAGCCGGTGGGGCTGTTTGTGGGAACTCGCTCCGTGCCAAGGAGTGTGAGACCCGAAGGCCCCCAATGTTCGGGGGTACCGCAGTCGGGTCAAAATCTTCCTGCAGCACGTGGCGAGGCATCCGCACGGAACGAGCCCTCTCGGGCTCCGACTACTGTTCACTCGGCCACATCTGCTCTGCCACCCACGGACCTCCGTCATCAGTTAGAGCGAAGGAGGGAAAGGAGGACACCGGAGGTCGAGCATACTCCAGAGGTCGTCGTGGAGAATAAAGACCCATGGGAAGCATAATTTGCGGAGCTGAAGGACAAGTTCCTGATATTAGAAAAAAAATAGCAACAATCGACGGTTCCAGCCACGATTCAGGCGATGATGGAAGAGACCGAACCTCCTTTCACTCCAGACATCATGGCTTAGGTGATGCCGCGGAGGTTTCGGATGCCTCCCGTCATCCAGTACTCGGGATCGGGGGATCCATCAGAGCACTTGGAGTCCTACCGATCGTGGATGAAGATCCAGACAGCAACGGATGCAATGATGTGTAGGGGGTTTTCTATCACCCTCACAGGGTCCGCTCGGATCTGGTACCGCCAGCTGAAACCTAATTCCGTAGGCTCATTCACGGAACTAAGCCGACTATTCCTTACGCAGTTCATAAGCGGTAAGAGAAGTCGGAAGCCCAACACCCATCTGCTTACCATTAAGCAGGTGCCGAAAGAATCGTTGAAGGATTACATCGCTTGCTTCAATGAAGAAGCGTTACATGTCAAGGATTACGATGATAAAACGGCCCTCGCCACCATCCTAAGCGGACTGAAGGAAGAAAAGTTCACTTTCTCCATCGGAAAGAATCCTCCGAAGACATTAGCGGACTTCATGGTGAAAACTCAAAAGTATACCAACGCCGAGGAGTTCACTAACGCCCGCAAGGATAAGCAAGTGTCCGACTCGACGAATAAAGGGAAGAGGCCTTGGAATGAAAACTTCCAGCCGACCGGCAAAGGGACCGATGACCGCGCTTCCTACGATCGTCGACCAAGCCGTAGGCTGAAGGGGAAATTCCAGTCCTATACCCTGCTCAACACATCATCTGAGCAGATTCTGCTGGATATCCGAGGAGACAGACTACTCAATTGGCCGGTTTGTATGAGAGCTGATCCAGAGCACCGGGACAAACGGAAATACTGTCATTTCCACCGGGACCACGGTCATAACACGGACGATTGCGTAGATCTGAAGGACGAGATTGAGTCCTTGATCCGCAAAGGACATCTGCGCCGTTACACCAAAAAGGAGAAGTCCGCTCGGAGAGAGAAGCTACCGCGGGAGCAGCCGAACAACCTCCCAGAGGAACCCGTCGAAATTCGCACTATCTTCGGAGGTTCCGCTGGGGGAGGGGATTCAAATAGGGCTCGAAAAGCTCATTCCCGAAGGTCCGAGTCAGAACACCATATCCACCTGGCAGAACGTCCCAGCAAAGAACTCCGAGTCGCTCCATACATCCTGACCTTCACGAAAGAGGATACGCGCGGGATACAACATCCACACGATGACGCGCTTATGGTCACCATGACCATAGCCAATCACAAAATGTATCGCATCTTAGTCGACACTGAAAGTTCGGCTGATGTCATGTATTCTGAGGCGTTTGAAAAGATGAAAATTCTACGGTCCAAACTTCGACCTGTGAAGACTCCTTTGCACGGCTTTTCCGGAGAGAGAGTTATCTCCGAAGGGGCCATCTCCCTCCCAGTAACAGCGGGAGAAGGGCAACATCAAGTCACACTCTTGGTTGAATTTTTAGTTGTCAATGTTCCATCAGTCCATAACGTGATCCTGGGCCGACCCTCCCTCAATGCAATGAGGGCGGTTGTCTCGACTTACCATCTGATGATGAAGTTTCCGGCTGAAGGCGGGATTGGTTATCTCCAAGGCGATCAACGTGAGGCCCGGAGATGTTATGCAATAGCCGTGAGAAAATGGGCCGCTAAACAAACGCTCGTAGTCGACGCCTTGGACCCTCGCGGAGCGGCGGAGAGTTCTCCCATCGAAGATCTAGAAAGAATACCGCTCGATGAATCAGACCCAAGCAAAACTGTTTAGCTCGGAGCATCCCTGAATCCCGAGTGGAGAGACGAGTTACTGGCCTTCTTGAGGCAACACCGAGACATCTTCGCATGGTCGCATGCAGATATGCCGGGGATCTCGCCAGACGTGCTAGTTCACAGGCTGAACGTGGACCCAGACCACCGACCAGTGAAGCAAAAAAGAAGACCGTTCGATGCCGAGAGATATAAAGCCATTGCCAAGGAGGTCTTAGTCCTGCTCGATGTCGGCTTCATAGAAGAAGTGTATTACCCTGACTGGATAGCCAATGTTGTGCTCGTCAGGAAATCTAATGGAAAGTGGCGAGTCTGTGTAGACTACTCTGATCTGAATAAGGCGTGTCCCAAAGATAGTTTTCCGTTACCTCGGATAGATCAACTGGTGGACAGCACAGCCGGACACGAGTTATTCTCATTTCTCGACGCCTACTCCGGGTACAACCAGATTGTCATGCATCCCCCAGACCGGCAGAAGACTACCTTTGTCATGGACAGGGGGCTCTACTATTACCGGGTCATGCCGTTTGGCCTGAAAAATGTTAGGGCAACATATCAGAGGTTGGTGAATCAGATGTTCACCAAACAGATCGGACACAACATGGAGGTGTATGTGGACGGTATGCTGGTAAAAAGTGTCAAAGCCTCCGACTACCTCGCTGATCTCGAAGAAACATTCAACGTCCTCCATAATATCAGATGAAGCTTAACCCCGCCAAGTGTGTGTTCGGAGTTGAGTCAGGGAAGTTCCTGGGCTTCCAGGTTAGCCAGCGAGGGATTGAGGCTAACCCAGACAAAATCAAGGCTCCCCTAGAAATGAATTCACCTCGGACTTTAAGGGAGATACAGTGTCTCAAGGGAAGAGTTGTCGCCTTGGACGTTTTATATCTAGGGCTATAGACAAATGCCTTCTTTTTTTCCAGCAGCTGAAGTGCCACAAGAGGGCGGAATGGACGCCGGAGTGCGAGCAAGCCTTTCAGCGGTTGAAACAGTACTTGGGATCACCGCCTCTCTTGTCCAAGCCGGAAGAAGGATAGCCCTTGTTCCTCTACCTCGCCGTTTCGACTTCGGCTGTTAGCTCGGTTCTGATCCTAGAAGTCGGAGCCAAGCAGTATCTCATTTATTAGGTAAGCAAAGCCATGGTACCAGCAGAGATGAGGTACCAGTCCTTAGAAAAATTGGCGCTCTTCCTTATCGTCTCGGCCAGAAGACTACGGCCGTACTTTCAGGCCCATTCCATAATCGTGCTAACGGACTCCCCTCTGAGGCAGATCCTCCAGAGACCCGAAGTGTCAGGTCGGATGACCAAATGGGCTGTAGAGCTCGGAGAGTTTGACATTCAGTTCTGGCCCAGGACGACACTCAAGGGACAAGCCGTGACCGACTTCATCGCCGAGTTTACAACTCTGTACAAAGAACAAGTCGGGAAGGAAGCCTAGATGACACCGCCCGCCCCACTGAGCAATCAAGAGCCCGCATCAGATCCGGGGTGGATCCTTTATGTTGATGGATCTTCCAACGTTAAAGGAGCAGGGGCCGGTATCATCCTGGTTGCACTTGATTCAACGACGATCCAATACGCCATCAGGCTCGGGTTTAAAGCTTCAAACAATGAGGCCGAATACGAAGCACTGCTGGCTGGGCTCAGGCTGGCAGCAAGCCTGGGTGTTCAGACCCTTCAAGTCCGCAGCGACTCACAGTTGGTGGTGAACCATATCTCCTCGGAGTACGAAGCTAAGGAAGTCAGAATGATCGCCTACCTCGAAGAAGCAAGGAAATTGATCTAGAAATTCTAGAGCTGCACCGTCCGGCAGGTCCCCAGAACCGAGAACTCATGGGCCGACGCCTTAGCAAAGCTCGCCTCAGCCTCCGAGGGTAAGATCCCATGTTTTGTTTCGGTCGAGTTCGTTGAACGCCCGAGTATCAGCCAGTCGGAGGAGGTCAACCCCGTCCAGCCCTTTCCTAGCTGGATGGACCCGATTTTCAGTTACCTGTCAACTGGCGAGGCCCCCTCAGATAAGTTAGAGGCGAGACGACTAAGGATCCGAGCGGCACGGTACGCCATACTGGACGAAGTACTGTATAAGAAGGGGCATTCTCAGCCTTACCTTAGGTGCCTCCGACCGGATGAGGCCAATTACGTGATTCGAGAGATTCATGAGGGAATCTGCGAAAATCATTCATGCAGTCGTGCCTTGGCCATGAAGATACTCCAGAAAGGGTATTTCTGGCCAACTCTTAAACAAGACGTCAAAGATTTTGTTCGGAAGTGTGACAAGTGTCAGCGTTTCACTGCCGTGCCGAGGCAACCGGCAGAATAAATGACCCCTATGAGTGGGTCATGGCCGTTCGCCCAATGGGGGATTGACATCATCAGTCCCTTGCCCACTGGGAAGGGACAGGTCAAGTTTGCTATAGTCACGGTCGACTACTTCACTAAGTGGGCCAAGGCGAGTCAGTTGCAAAGATCACCGAGCAGAAGGTGATCAACTTTGTGTGGAAAAATATCATCTGTCGATTCGAAATTCTGAGAACTATCGTTTCTGATAACGGCCGTCAATTCGACAATGTCAAATTTCGCAGTATGTGTCAAGGGCTTGGTATTGCGAATGCCTACTCATCACCTCAGCACCCGCAGTCAACGGACAGGTAGAGGCTGTCAACAAAATCATCAAGCATCATCTCAAGACGAAGCTGGAAAAAGCAAAAGAAAATTGGGCCGAAGAGCTCCCCTTCATCCTCTGGGCTTACAGAACTACGGTTCAGACTTCAAAGGGCGAAACTTCATTTTCGTTATCCTACGGCTCAGAGGCAATGGTACCAGTAGAAATCGGACTCCCTACAGCGCGGGTCAGGGGTTTCGAAAAAAGTCATAACTCCGATCAGATAGCAGCTAATTTGGATTTGCTTGAGGAACTCAGAGAAGTTTCTAAGCTCCGAGCAGCAGCTCGGCACCAACAGGTTGCGCGCTTTTACAATTCCAAAGTCAAAGTCAGGCACTTCCGACCAGAGAACGACGGGTTTTTCATAACATGGTCGAGCCAGGGGCAGGATCGCTCAGACCTAATTGAAAAGGTTCATATCGTGTGATTAGATCTGTTAAACCGGGCTCGTACCACCTGGAAGACCTCGAAGGCCGTCATCTCCTCACCCTTGAAATGCCGAGCACTTGAAGATCTACTACCCCTGAGGAATTAGCCTTTAAGGCTCACAATAAAATGTACGCCTCTGAGCGACTAGCCTTTAAGGCTCTTAATAAAAGACCGTCTACTTTTGAAAGCGTCCGACTGCCTCATTCGTACAAGCACTAGTTAAACGGTCCGATCCTCTAAGGATCGAAACCTAACCCCAAGAAAAATCGACAAGGCATCCCTCCAATGGAAAAAGCCTAATAAATGGTCTGATCCCTCAAGGAATCGGAACCCAACCTTACCAAAGATCGATAAGGCATCCCTCCAAGGAAAGAAGCTTAATAATAGCGCGACCCTCCGGTTAAGTGTTTAGCTCGGCATATAACAAAGCAAAAGCGACGAGCAGAGTATCCTAAGGGGTCGGACCCAACTAAGGCTTGGACTGAGAAGGCTCGGACAACCAGTCCTAAAAACTAACTAAACGACAGCTGAATAAACCCATAAAGAAATCGGCTCGACACACAAATAGACTGTCAAAAGAATATTCTTCATTGAATCTCCTCAGAGGGGCAAAAGTACATGATTGAAAGTACATTGATAGTTTTTTTTTTTTAAAAAAAAGATACAAGAAAAATGATAGTCTTCAGGCCGGAGGAGCTTGGGCATCAGGAGCCTGGGCGTAAGGAGTTAGATCCGAACGGACGACTTCTACCGGGGCGTCTTCAGTGTCGTCAGGCAGGAGGAAATCGAGATCTAGGTCTGGGTATAAATCCAGAACCGTCTCGAGACATGCGTCGAAGCCGCGGTTGTAGAACGTTGCGGCCTCAGCATCCCTCTCCGTAAAAGTCTTGAAGCTTTCGACTGCAGCAGCAACCGCTGCGGCCAAAGAGGCATCGTCCTTCACCTCTGGGCTTCCATAGCTTTATTCACGGCTTGTGTCCACTCCTCGGTCGCCTCGGACTTGGCACGATTCAAAGCTTCCCTAAGTCGAACCGTCTCCATGGCCAAGGAGTCCGCGTGGGCCCTGGCACGGATCAGCTCAACAGTCGCTGTGTCACCGCTCTTCTTAAATTCATTTGCCTTATCCTGTAGATGTAGCTCTCTGGTCTCCAAGTCCACGATGACTCCCTGCAGTCGCCTGACCCTGGCCCTCTCGCCCGTAACCTGTTGGCGGAGGCCAATCTCCTCAGACCTTAAAGTCGCCAGCTCGGCCCGGAGAGCCTCCAACTCCGCCTCCTTCCCCTTGTACTCTCGCACTCTCTGCCGAATGGAGAGCAGCACCGGGACGGCCTGAACAGAAAATAAAGATCAATATCTACAGAATGTGTATAATGACAACAAAGAAAGGAGATCTTCTCGGAGACATACTATGTAGCATAAGGAGACGAAGTCGTTCAGGAAGCCTCCCTCCGATTGCTCAAGGGTCTGGGCGATGTCTTCTTCCTTGGCATACTTGGCGGCCCAAGAAGCCAAGCACGCCATGTGATAGCCGGGCTCGAACCTCCCCCCGTTCGTGCCCGCTTGGGCCGAGGCCTCAGCCCCCTCGGCCCCTACCCGACTGCCAACCGAGTTTTGACCCTCGGCGCGGACCTCCCCCTCAACTTAAAGGGGGAAAGGCAAATTTTCAGCTACCCTGTTGGCCTCCTCTTGGTCAGAGGATGAGGGAACGGTAATAGGGGTCTCGGGGGCTGCGGCGGGAGGAGTAGCGGCGGAGGGAGCCCAAGAAACAGAGCTCGGCGTAGCCGGGGTGTCAGCCTCGGTCACTCGGACGACCCCCGAAGGAAGACGTACCACTGGCCGAAGCGCTATCGGAGGAGCCGCGGCAGTGCTAGGGCGCTTCGGAGCAGGAAACTCGGAAGGAGTGCCGGCGAGCCTCTGTGCTAGACTTGATGGAGTTGGTGCAGCAGGTTCCCTCCATGTCAGACTTGATGGAGTTGGTGTAGCGGGTTCCCTCGGTACCGGACTTGATGAAGTTGGTGCAGTAGAAGATTCTCCCACGCGAGGGGAAGCCGGCTTCTTCCGAGCAATCTTCACTCGGGGGGCCTCTCTGAATAGCTCCGCCGCGCTCGGAGCTGCCTTCCTCTTTCCCTCACTGGACGCCTCAGCCATGCCTGCAAAAGAAAACTATCACCTACTAAGTGAAAGAAAGATTATTGAAGAAGTCAGGACAGCTTACTCAGAGATGTGATGAGAGTTTGAGATTTGTAGAGCCCGGACCAGTGAAGGTTGGCCGCAGTTATCAGATTAGGCCAGGAGCGAAGCGACTCCGACCGCGCTCTGGCCTTTGCGACCTGATTCCTCTGATCCGAGTCTAGGAGCGGCAACCCCTTTGCAAAAGCTGAAAGATAAAAAAAATGTTACTTCTACGAAAACAGGTAAAAATTAAAACAGTGACTCGGATGTAAAATGAAGTCTGACCTGACTTTGTAAAATGGGTCAGAACCCGAGCTGTCAAGGTCCCAAGCTCAGCCGTCGATGCCTCCCAATCACCTGCCGCCCAGAACCATTTGTTCTTCCAGTCCTTATTGGAGGACGGCAGGTGCATTACTAAGCCCGACCCCTTGCTCCCCCTAGTCGCGAAATAGTACCAGGGATCATTACTGTCATGCTTCACCAAGTATAGGCTCAGCAGCTCCTCTGGGGTCAGCTTGGAGTTCCTAACTTGCTTCCAAATTATGTAAGCTGAGACCATCACCCTCCATGCATTCGGAGCGAACTGTCCAGGGGTCAATCCGAGATAGGTCGCTACCTTCCGGATAAAAGAATGCAGTGGGAGATGGACCCCGCACTGTAGTGTACAGAGAAAAATGGTCACCTCACCCTTAGCTGGAGCGCCAGTAACGTCCAAAGGGCCAGGAGCCCTTATTTGAACGGAGTCTGAAATCTAGAACTCCGAATGGATCCACTCCATTTGAGTTTCTGACATGACAGAACCCCCGGGGACTACCTTTACGGTACGTAGGTTCACAGGCATCTCAGTGGCGGTAGCGGTCTCAGCTCGGCGGGGTCGGGAGGCTGTCTTCTTACTGGGCTGCTTAGTCTTAGAAGCCAACATTTTTTGCTTCCGAGGCGGGGGGTACAGTCGAGTGGTCTGGAAAAGGGCCGACAGAAGATCCGCTTCCGCTCTCGGTACTCCCCGACTCGAAGTCGTCACCATAATCGCCGACCATCTCCAAATCAGAAGACATTATGGAAATAAGGATGTAAGTGAGTGGGACTCACAGGATGATGGCTGAAAATCTTCTTTTTGCCGGAAACCTCAAGTTTTGCCGGAATCGTCTCTCGTCAAAAATCGCCTCCTCCGGTGTGCTCTTACGAATCAGAACGTAAAATGGCAAATGACAGTCTGGGACGCCTTATATAGGCAGCGAAGGGATTCAGCATTAATGGCGAACCATAATGGCAGCAGCCGAATCGGCACGGGCCGATCTCCGAGTACACCTGGCAACGTTGCATTGGCGGGATACGAACCGATCATACGGCTCTGACATCGGGCTGCGTACCTCGATAGGTGAAGCGACGCCCTGGCACTCGGAGCCGTCAGGCGCACGCCTCCTCCGACCTGCGTGGCGACTTCTCATAGGCTGGAAGGGGATTCGGGATCGTAACTGTCGCCACGTGTTGGCCAAGGTGACTAGCGCGCGCGATTCAAGATCCGTCATCATTGCGATGAGGGCGGGAGATTTTCTACTTAAGTACTCTTCGAGCTGGCAAGCAAACTCGAAGAGTAGGGGGCTTCTGTTATGGGAAATCTGAGCTCACAATAGAACGCTGCTCCGAGGACAAGTCCGAGCCAGTTGCGACACTCTGGACCTGTTTCAAGACGAGACCCATCCGAGCAGCCGACTTGGTTGAGGTCGGACCCATCCGAGCAGTCGTGACCCTTCCGATCTACGTTGTAACCGGTCTAATCTAACCTACATTCTGAGACGAACGACGTTCCGAGCCGAGCATATAGTCCGAACAGAGCGAACGCTCCGAGCCAAGCGAACGTTCAGATGCGCATATCCCACTCGCTGAACATTGAAACTGCCATAACCAAACGTGTCCGATAACCTCGCTCACAGATACTCATAATCCGCCAGATACGCTACATGATCGATAGATTGAGGAGAGTATCTCCACGATCCGGGAATTCCCCTGATCGTGCCGAGATTATCGGATCCAGACCACTCGACAGCCAAGTATAAATAGTGCATTACGCCATATCTACAGGTACGAAAAATTAAGCTCTCCTCTACTTTCTACTCAGACCCAGATTCCCTTGTCCTGACTTAGGCATCGAAGGGTCCCCCGGCTTAGTCAGGGTCACCTTTGCTCGTCTTCTTGGTGCAGGTTCCAAGGATAATACGTGGCGGGAGAGCCGACCAGATTTTGACATCAACACTAACTATACCATGTCCTGCCAAAAATTTGTAGTCTGGACATTAATACTCATGGATGGCTATGGTTGAAGGATTTAAGCTATTGAAATTATCATGACTTCCACTGCTAGGAACTTTCTACTTGAAGAACTCTCAGCGAACGGTCAATCCATGACAAGTCCACCATGCAAACAGCCAGGATCATGGTATAATGGCCCCAGTTATACTAGTCCAAGCGGTATTACCACGTCATCTTGTTTTTTGGGTCATGACCCGTTAAAGTAGCAGTGCTCACGACTCGAGTGGTTGGCGTTGCGTTCATGTACGCTACGTCTACAATGGTTTCTAGTGGAAACCGTTGACCTTGGGCGGCGCAGACCTCGCTCACTATCCAGCCAGGAGTGGATTAGGTGAGACCCCGGACTCACCTTTGAAGGTGCGGCCCTTATCATGGGGCCACCTTGTTGTATTTATTCTGTATTCACGCCGTTCACCGGTTTTTGAGATTATTTTAGGATATTATCTCAAAAATGAAGCAGATCCCTCTATCAGGGAGACCGTACCATATGAAACAGCCGTGATTGACCGTTAGTGGGCCATAAAAGTTTGGAATGAATCTGATAATTGTTTTTTTTTTTTCATCCAGGCATATGTGGCCTTATCAATAAGTTGTATGATAAATAAACACTAAGGAAACATTAAAGCCTACCTTGAAAAGTTTTCATTGGTAAGACGTTCAATTGCCACTATTTTCTATAGTATGATCCACTTGATAATTTTATATACTTCATTTTTGGGATAATAAAATGAAATGATTTAGAAAAAATAATGTACAGAGTGAATACATGATAAATACATCAAGATATGGGCCTACGTAATGACCTCACCAGTCCTGGGTGAGGCTGGGGTCTCACCAAATCCGCTCTCCTACCTTGATGGTGAAGAGATGTGACGTGACGCTGAGCCCTACACTAACAGAGATGCGCCGGCGCTTTTAACAGCCGAATGCGTCTTTGTACGGGCGCTGATTTCCTAGCCTTTCGCTTGAAGTTCCTGTCCTCGAACTAGGATGGGTATATTGTAATATCTATGAGAAATCCACCCCATCCATGCTTATTTTGAGTTAAGTTTAGTACCTAAGGTCAAATATGAGCCGCACCCAATACTATAGGTGGGTGAAAACGTGAGTATTGGCCGTTTATAGTTAAATTACGTTAGGAAATACACGACCCACCTTTTCATGCAGTCCTTTTGAGCTGGGGATCCTTTTAAATTTTGATCTCAAGTAAGAAAGAGCTTTAAAATATATGGACCGAACGAATTTCTCACAGATATCGTGGTGAGCCCATCTTAGGTTTTGAGCGCACTAACTTCCAGCAAAAGGTTTTAGAAGGAAATCCACGCCCTCTTTTGGAAACAACACCTGAGTTGGTTTTCAATAGTTAGTGGCATTGCTTGAGCATGGCCATTTATGCTCATGCAATGGAGTGGGTCCACATGAGGTGCACACACACCACAGTTGAAATTGCCCAAAATGTGGGCCCCACTGTCATCAGCTAAGCCTTATTCCAAATAATTGGAATACTATGCCAATTGAGGGCTATACTTTCACTTAGGCTATAATTCACCATGGTTTTTATTATTGACTTCATGACTTTATTCATGTCCTTTTGGGATAGTTTCAATTAAGCTATAATTCACTGAGGTTTTTATTATTGTCTTCATGACTTCATTTGTGTCCTTTTGGGATAGTTTCTTTTTCCTTTTAGAGCCTTCGATTTATACTAACTCCTAATCCATCTAATGTATACCCAACTGTATGGATGTAGTTGATGTCAAAATCCGATTTTCCCTTCCTTCGTGTCTCCCTCCCTTCAGCGTACCACCTTTCGAACCTGCGTCAAGAGAACAGGCAAAGGTGACCCTGGTTGTGCCGGGGGACCCTCCGATGCCTAAGTCAGGACAAGGGAATCGGGGTCTAAGTAGAGAGTAGGAGAGAGGGCACTTGTAGTTGCGTACCTGTAGATATGGCTTCGTAGGCTATTTATACTTGCCTGTAGAATGGTCTGGATCCGGTAATCACGGTACGATCAAAGGAATTCTCGAATCATGGAGATACCGCCGGCAATCCACTGATTATGCAGCGTATAGGGCATGTCGTGCGTATCTGTGAGCGAGGTTATCGGCCACGATTAGTAATGACAACTTTCGCATTTGGCGTATTCCACTATGCGCCTGCTCGGCTCGGCTCATCCGCCCATGCAGCCCCCAAGTCAGGAGATGTCTGACCCGATCCGTTAGGTCGGATCCATTGTGGTCGTGGACGCCGGCCGTGTTGAGAAGACTATAACTAGGTCGTCCGATCGGAGTATGGGAACCGTTCCGAGATGGTCCTCGGACAAGTTGTCCGGCTCGAATGGATCGTGCCTCGGACGTCACAATAGCAGGTCGGCTCAGACTGGTACTTGGACTGAAACTTATCGTGGGCTCAGATCTCCCATAACAGAAGCCCCCTACTCTGCGGGTCTGCCTACAGACGTGGAGAGTACTCATGTGAGAGATCTCCCGCCCATGCTGCAATGATGATGGATTTCGAATTATGAGCGTGCGAGTCGCTTCGGCTGACACGTGGCGACGGTTATGATTCTGAATCCCATATCGGCCAATAACAAGCTGCCACGCAGGTCTGAGGAGGCGTGCGAGTGACCGTTCTCGCTGCTCGAGCGTCGCTTCGCTTATCGTAGCACACTGCCCGATGCCAGAGCCATACCGTCGGTTGAGTTTTCCCTCAACGATGTGTGGCCACGTGGACTTGGGGATCGGGTCGTGCCGATTCGACTGCGGCCATTACGGCCTGCCATTAATGCAGAGATCTTTCGTTGCCTATATAAGGGATCCCAGATTTTCATTTTTTACTTTACACTACGAACCAGAAGAGTGTACCGGAAGAGACGATTTTCGACGAGGCGATTCCGTTCGAATTCACAGTTTTCGACGGGCGATTCCGACCGTTTACTCATTTCCGATAGAAGGCGATTTTCGGTGAGTCTCTTCCGTCGATCTTCTCCCTTCTTTTCGCAATGTCTTCCGATCTTGAAATGGTGCGCGAATACGCTGAGGACTCTGAGCTAGGGAGTTCAGAGGATGGAAGTGGGACTTCCGAAGGCCCCTTCGAAGCCGTACCATTATACCCCCCCCCTCCCCCCCCGCCTCGGAGATAAAAGGAGACGGGCGTCAAGGCCAAGCAGCCCAGCAAGAGAAAAGCCATCTGAACCCGCAAAACTGGCGCAGTCAAGGCCACTGAAATGCCTGCAAGTGGGCACACCGCGGAAGTAGTCCCGGGAGGTTCTGTTCTGTCGGAAGCTCAGATTGACTGGATCCGTTCGGAGTTTCAAATTTCAGACTCTGTTCAGATCAAGGCCCCTGGGACTATGGACACAGCGGGTGCTCCCGCTGAGGGGGAAGTCGCGATCTTCCTTTATGTGTTGCAGTACGGACTCCAACTCCCGCTTCACCCTTTCATTTGGAAGGTTGTGGCCTACCTCGGGCTAGACCCGGGGCAATTTACTTTCAATGCTTGGAGAGTGTTGATTTCCGCCTTCATCATATGGCGACAAGTTGGGAACCCCAAGCTGACCCCGAAAGATCTGATAAGTCTGTATCTGGTCAAACACGACAGCAACGATCCATGGTACTATTTCGTGACCCTAGGCAGCAAGGGGTCGGGACTGGTGATAAACCTGCTGTCTTCCAATCAAGACTGAAAAAACAGATGGTTCTGTGCGGCAGGCGAATAGGAGGAGCCAGCAGCAGAGCTCGGAAATCTAACAACACGGGTTCCGACCCATTTCACAAAACCAGGTCATACTTTAACCAATATTTGTGCTACTGCCCTTGTTTCCATTTATTTCAATTAACGTAAAGTTTCTCCTCTTCTTTTTGCAGCTTTCCCGAAGGGGCTGTCGCTCCTTGACCCGACCCAGAAGAACCGCATTACGAAGGCTAGAGCGCGATCGGAGATGCTCCGTTCCTGGACGGACTTGATAACAGCGGACAATCTTTATCAGTCCGGACTTTGCAAGACGCAACCCTTGCCCATATCCTTCAGTAAGTTATTACAATTTTTCTGATAAGCTCAATTTTGGCTACTTGGTTGCTGACACAGTCATTTAACTAGCAGGCATGGCTGAGGCGTCTGGTGCTTGGAAGAGGAAAGCGGCTCTAATAGCAGCGGAGCTGTTGAAGGAAGCCCCCCGGGTCAAGATTACTCGGAGAAAACAGGCCCCCCCTCGCGAGGAAGAATCTTCTGTCCTGCCGATCTCTACAACTCCTGCTCCGAGGCTCATTGGCTCGGCATCAGCGGCGTTTGCTCACCCACGGGGGTCGGGTGCGGCTCCGAGCCCTGAGCAACCTCGTGTGGTTGTGGCCCCCCCAGTGGCTCCGATTTCGGTGCTGGCCCGAACGACTGTGGTCGGCACCCCTGCCGTTCCGAACCCTACTCCTTCCACCGCCGTTTCCCCCAGCGCGAAAGCTCCTACCGCAGAAGCTCCCACCCCAGTTCCTACCCAGCCATCGTGCCTCCTTTTGTTATCCCTTCCTCCTCCGAACGGGAGGCCAATAGAGTGGTTGAAAATGTGCTCTCCCCCCCGAGGTTGGTGGAGATGTCCGAGTCGAGGGTCAGAACTCGGCTGGCAGCAGAGTTAGGACTGAGGAGGCTGTGGCCTCGCCCCAAGTGGGGACAAGTGGTGGGCGATTCGAGTCGGGCTATCATATGGCATGCTTGGTTTCGTGGGCTGCCAAGCATGCCCCCGAGGAGGACATAGCTGGGAACCTCAGCCGGTCGGACAGCTCCTTTTTGAACGACTTGGCTGCCGTGTGCTACACGGTACGGCTCTAAGAGGATTCCCTTCGCATCATCGTTGTAGGCATTTTCTTACACTGATTCTTGTTTCTTATTCAGGTTGTCCCGATGTTGTTGTCGATTCGGGAGAGGGTGTGGGAGCATCAGAAGAGGGAGGTCGAGCTCGAGGCCCTCAAGTCTGAGATGGCAGCCTTGCAGGATGAATCTGCTCTCTTGAGATCCGAGCAGAGTGAGCTGCACCAGCAGCTCTCGGATGAGAGGGCTAGAAGGGGTCGATTGCAGGAGGCAGTGGTTGACCTGGAGGCCAGGGAGCTGTTGTTGCAGGAGAGGGCGAACAATTTCAAGGCCAACAATGACCCAACGACCGCCGAACTGACTCGTGTCAGAGCTCATACGGATTCCTTGACCGTGGAAACCACTCGGCTAAGTAAGACCTTAGAGCGCACCAAGGCTGAGGCGGCTGAGGAGCGGAACCTAGTCATTGCTGAGGCTGTGGAAGCTCAACGGGTCAGGGATGAGGCTTCTCTGGCAGCTACAGTTGCCGCCGCAATCGAAGATTTCAAGACCTCGAAGGAGAGGGATGCCGAAGCTGTGACTTTTTACAACTGCGGCGTCGATGCTTGTCTCGAGGCAGTCCTGAGTTTATACCCAGACCTTGATCTTGATTCTCTTCTTCCTGAGGATCCTGATGATGCCCCCATCGAAGCTGCCCGCTTGGATCCAGCCCCCGACGCCCAGGCTCCTCCCGCGTGAAGACCCACTTTACTATCTTTTTTTTCTTAGACTGTTAATGTACTTTCACCCCTTCTGAGGGGGATTTACTGAATGAAAAACTTTGGTGTTTGTCAACTGTTGACCTGCGATGTTGTTTTGTGGTCGAGCCGACCTCTTCTCGGGTCTGGCCTTTCATAATTGTTTAATCGGTTCTCCGAGCTCCCTCGGCCCAAGTCTTAGTTGGGTCGGTCTTATAGGGTGCTCGGTTTGTCGCTTGTCTAGAGAGAACCTTTGATTCTGTCATACGTTGAGCCGAGTACTCCATTGGAGAGTTGGGTCATTATCAAGCTTTTTCCCTCGAGGGGATGCCTTGTCGAACTTTCGTAGGATCAGGTTTCGATCCCTTAAGGGATCGAACCATTAAATTCATGCTCATATTGATTAAGACAATTGAGTAGGCATCCAAAGTAGAATTGAAGCTTTTATTGAGAGCCTTAAAGGTCAGTTGTTCGGAGGCATACACTTTATTATGAGCCTTAAAGGCTAGTTCATCATGGGTAGTAGATCTTCAAGTACTCCGAGTTCCAAGGATG
This sequence comes from Magnolia kwangsiensis, assembly GCA_037074715.1. Classification (NCBI taxonomy): domain Eukaryota; kingdom Viridiplantae; phylum Streptophyta; class Magnoliopsida; order Magnoliales; family Magnoliaceae; genus Magnolia; species Magnolia kwangsiensis. The sequence continues at coordinate 9,490,260 of CM073589.1, read as the reverse complement.
AGGGAGGTGATGGCCTTTGAGGACTTCCAAGTGATATGAGCCCGGTTTAGCAGATCTGACCACGTGATATGGTCCTTCCCAGTTGGGTCCGAGTACTCCTACTCCTGGTCTGGCTATGTTCTGGAAGACCCGACGGAGGACAAAATCCCCTGGGCGGAAACGCCTGACCTTGACCTTTGAGTTGTAAAAATGCGCTACCTGTTGATGTCGGGCAGCCGCTCGGAGACTGGAAATATCTCTATTTAGAGTTTCAATTTTCGTTAAAGTTCCTTACTGGCGCCGTAGGGAGTCCGATTTCTACTAGCACTATTGCCTCCGAGCCGTAGGATAACGAAAACGGGGTTTCACCTGTCGTGGTCTGGGCTGTGGTCCTATAAGCCCAGAAGACGAAGGGGAGCTCTTTGATACAGTTTCCCTTTGCCCTTTCCAGCTTTATTTTGAGATGGTGCTTGATGATTTTATTGACTGCTTCCACCTGTCCATTTGACTGCGGGTGCCGAGGCGATGAGTAAGCATTGATGATACTAAGTTCCCGACACATACCACGGAACTTGTCATTGTCAAATTGTCGGCCGTTATCAGATACGATGGTTCGTGAGATTCCAAACCGACAGATGATATTTTTCCACACAAAATCAATCACTTTCTGCTCGGTGATTTTTGCGACAGGCTCAGCCTCGGCCCACTTGGTAAAGTAGTCGACTGCAACTATGGTAAACTTGATTTTCCCCTTCCCTGTAGGCAAAGGACCGATGATGTCGATCCCTCATTGGGCGAACGGCCACGCCCCACTCATGGGAGTCATTTCTTCTACCGGTTGCCTTGGTATGGCCGCAAAGCGCTAACACTTATCGTATTTTCGAATAAAGTCCCTTGAGTCCTACTTAAGAGTTGGCCAGAAATACCCTTGACAAAGTATCTTTGCAGCTAGGGCGCAGCTGCCAGAATGGTTTCCGCAGATCCCCTCGTGAATCTCTCGAATCACGTAGTCGGCCTCATCCGGTCAGAGGCATTTAATGTAAGGCTGGGAATGCCCCTTATACAACACTCCGTCCAATATAACGTATCGGGTCGCTCTGACCCTAAGGCGTCTCGCCTCTAGCTTGTCTGAAGGGATCTCGCCGGACGATAGGTAATTAAAAATCGGGTCCATCCAATTTGGAATGGACTGGATAGGATTGACCTTTTCTGACTGGCCAATGCTCGGATGCTCAATGAATTCGACAGAAACGAAACGCGGGATCTTTCCTTCGGAGGCCGAGGCGAGTCTTGCTAGTGCATCGGCCCATGAGTTCTCAGTTCTAGGGATCTGCCGGATGGTGCAACTTCAGAATTTCTCGATTAGTTTCCTCGCCTCTTCGAGGTAGGTAATCATTCTAACATCTTTGGCCTCATACTCTGACGAGATGTGATTCACTACCAGCTGCGAATCACAGTAGACTTGTAGGGTCTGAACACCCAGGCTTGCTGCCAGCCTAAGTCCAACTAACAAGGCTTCATACTCCGCCTCGTTATTAGAAGCTTTAAATCTAAGTCTAATTACGTACTGGATTGTCGTTAAGTCAGGTGCAACCAGGACGACACTGGCTCCTGCCCCTTTAACGTTGGACGACCCATCAACATAAAGGACCCATCCCGGAACCGACGTCACCTCTTGGTCGCTCAACGGGACTGGCGGCGTCATCTCAACTTCTTTACTGATTTGCTCCTCACTAGGAGTTGTGAACTCGGCGATAAAGTCAGCTACAGCTTGGCCCTTGATTGTTGTCCTAAGGTGAAATTGAATATCAAACTCTCCGAGCTCCACGGCCCATTTAGTCATCTGATCCGAAACTTCGGGTTTCTGGAGAACCTGCCTCAGAGGAGAGTCGGTCAACACAACGATGGAATGGGCCTATAAGTACAGCCGCAGTCTTCTGTCTGAGACGACGAGGCAAAGCGTCAGTTTTTTCAAGGACTATTATCTTGTTTCTGCTAACACCATGGCTTTGCTCACATAGTACACGAGGTATTGTCTGCTTTCAACTTCTTTGATCAGGGCCGAGCTGACAGCTGAAGCCGAAACTATGAGGTAGAGGAACAAGGGCTCCCCTTCTTCAGGCTTAGATAAGAGAGGCAATGAACCTAAGTACTGTTTTAACTGCTGGAAGGCTCGCTCGCACTCCGGTGTCCACTCCGACCTCTTATGGCCTTTCAGCTGCTGGAAGAAGGGAAGGCATTTATCTGTAGCTATGAATATGAACCGTCCGAGCGCTGTCACTCTTCCCGTGAGATACTGTATCTCTTTAATAGTCCGAGGCGAGTTCATGTCAAGGAGCGCCTTGATCTTATCCGGGTTGGCCTCGATTCCTCGCTGACTAACTTGAAAGCCAAGGAACTTCATTGACTCAACTCCGAATGTGCACTTAGCGAGATTCAGTTTCATCTAATATTCTCGGAGGACGTTGAACGTTTCTCCGAGGTCGGCAAGGTGGTAAGAGGCTCTAGTACTTTTTACCAGCATGTCATCCACATACACCTCCATGGTGCGCCCAATCTGTTTGGCGAACATCTGATTCACCAGCCTTTGATATGTTGCCCCAGCATTTTTTAGGCCGAATGGCATGACCCGGTAACAGTAGAGTCCTCTGTCCGTGACAAAGGTAGTCTTCTGCCTATCTGGGGGGTACACAGCGATCTGGTTGTACCCGGAATAAGTGTCTAAAAATGAGAGTAGTTCATGCCCGGCCGTGCTATCCACTAGTTGATCGATCTGAGGTAACGGGAAGCTGTCTTTGGGACATGCCTTATTCAGATCGGAGTAGTCTACACAGACTCGCCACTTCCTATTCGATTTCCTAACGAGCACAACATTCGCTATCCAATCAGGATAATATACTTCTTCTATGAAACCTGCATCGAGTAGGATAGAGACCTCCTCGGCAATAGCTTCATACCGTTCGACATCGAACGGTCTTCTTTTTTGTTTAACTGATTTATGATCTGGGTTCACATTCAACCTATGGACCAACACGTCAGGTGAGATTCCTGACATGTTTGTGTGCGACCATGCGAAGACGTCTCGGTGCTGCTTCAAAAAGGCTAATAACTCGTTCTTCCGTTTGGAACTCAGCGATGATCCGAGGTAGACAGTTTTGCTCGGGTCTGATTCATCGAGGGGCATTTTCTCTAGATCTTCAACTGATGAGCTTCCTGTCGGTCTGCGGGGGTCCAAAGCGTCCACGACGAGCGCCTGCTTGGCTGCTCCTTTCCTTACTGTTATCGCATAACACCTCCGGGCCTCGAGTTGGTCACCTCGGAGAAAACCGATCCCACCTTCAGCTGGGAACTTCATCATCAGGTGGTAAGTTAAGACGACCGCTCTCATCGCGTTAAGGGAGGATCGGCCCAGGATCACATTGTGGACAGATGGAACATTGATAACTAAAAAGTCCACGAGAAGTGTAACTTAATGTTGCCCTTCTCCCGCTGTTATTGGGAGGGAGATGGCTCCTTCGGAGATTACTCTCTCCCCGGCAAAGCCGTGTAAGGGAGTCTTCATGGGTCGGAGTCGGGTCCGTGGAATTTTCATCTTTTCGAATGCTTCGAAGTACATTACGTCGGCCGAACTTTCAGTATTGACCAAAATATGATATACCTTATAATTTGCTATGGTCATTGTGACCACTGGCGTGTCATCGTGCGGATGTTGGATCCCGCGTGCGTCATCTTTCGTGAACGTCAGGCTGCACGGAGTGACTCGGAGTCCCTTGCTGGGACGTTCTGCTAGGTGAACGTGGTGTTCCGGCTTGGATCTCCAAGAATGGGCTTTTCGAGCCCTGTTCGAATCCTCTCCCCCAGCTGAGCCCCCAAAAATGGTACGAATTTTAGCGGGTTCTTCTGAGGGTTGCTTGGAGGTTCTTGCTGTCGCTTTTCCCTCCAAACAGACTCTCTTTTTTGGTATACCGACGTAGATGTCCCTTGCGGATGAGTGATTCAATTTCGTCCTTGAGGTCTACGCAATTGTCGGTGTTGTGACCATGATCCAGATGAAAGCGGTAGAATTTTCGCTTGTCTCGATGCTCTGGATCGGCCCTCATACAGACTGGCCAATTAAGTAACCTATCTCCTCGAATATCCAGCAAAATTTGTTCGGTGGAGGTATTAAGAGGGGTATAAGAACGGAACTTCTCTTCCAGCCTGCAGCTTGGTCGGCGATCGCGGGAAGCGCGGTCGTCCGTCCCTTTATCGTTCGGCTGGGAGTCTTCATTCATTGGCCTCTTCCCTTTGTTTGTCGGGTCAGTTACTTAGGTGCCTTTACGAGCATTGGTGAATTCTTCGGCGTTAGTATACTTCTGAGCTTTCGCCATGAAGTCTGCTAACGTCTTTGGAAGATTCTTTCCAACGGAGAAAGCGAACTTCCCTTCCTTGAGTCCGCTTAGAATGGCAGCAAGTGCCATCTTGTCATCATAGTCTTCAACCTGCAAAGCTTCCTCCTTGAAATGAGCAATGTAGTCTTTCAACGATTCTTTCGGAGCTTGCTTGATGGTAAGCAGGTGAGTGTTGGATTTTTAACTTCTCTTACCGCTTATGAACTGCATAAGGAATAGTTGGCTTAATTCCGTGAAGGAGCTCACGGAGTTTGGTTTGAGCTGACGATACCAAGTCCGAGCGGACCCTGTAAGGGAGATGGAAAATGCTCTGCACATCATCGCATCCGTTGTAGTTTGGATTTGCATCCATGATCGGTAGGCTTCCAGATGTTCTAATGGGTCCCCAGATCCTAAATACTGGATGACGGGAGGCATCCGAAACCTCTGCGGCATCACCTCGTCTATAATGGCCGGGGTGAAGGGAAACTCGGTCTCTTCCATCATCGCCTAGATCGTAGCTGGAACTGTCGATTGTTGTTATTTTTTCTCCAATGTCAAGAACTTGTCGTTGAGCTCCGCGAATCGTGCTTCCCAAGGGTCTTATTCTTCGCGATGACCTCTGGGGTGTCTTCTATCTCCGGAGTTCTTCTTTCTCTCCATCGTTTTAATTGATAGTGGAGATTCGTGGGTGGCAAAGCGGATGTGGCTGAATGAACGGTAGTAGGGGTTCAAGCGGTGGCATTCCGCGCGGATCCCTCGGCAAGAACCGCAGGAGGATTCTAATCCGAACGCGGCATCCCTGAGTGCTGGGGAGCTTCAGGTCTCACACTCCTCGGCACAGCGAGTCTCTACGAACAATCCCACCGGCTCTACAACGGGTTGCTCTTGAACCGGTCGTGACTCTGGCTCCCTTTGTTGCTTCATTCTGTTTATCTCATCACGTAAAGGCTGGATCTCGTTCTGCATAGCGCGATATTTACTGGACCGATTGCGCGAACGTTGGAAAGGTCCTGGTGAGGACTTGGCGTGAAGCGGTGATGATGACCGGGTTTGCTCATTCGGTGTCGGTTCCACAACTGCAGCTTTCTTCTTCCTCGCCATTGCTCAAGAAAATGAGAACCAGACTTTTAGTCTCGGATTCCCACAGACGGCGTCAAAAAATGTTGATGTCAAAATCCAGTTTTCCCTTCCTCCGTGTCTCCCTCCCTTCAGCGTACCACCTCTCGAACCTGCGTTAAGAGAACAGGCAAAGGTAACCCTGGCTATGCCGGGGGACCCTCCGATGCCTAAGTCAGGACAAGGGAATCGGGGTCTAAGTAGAGAGTAGGAGAGAGGGCACTTGTAGTTGCGTACCTGTAGATATGGCTTCGTAGGCTATTTATACTTGCCTGTAGAATGGTCTGGATCCGGTAATCTCGGCACGATCAAAGGGATTCTCGGATCATGGAGATACCGCCCACAATCCACTAATCATGAAGTGTATAGGGCATGCCGTGCATATCTGCGAGCGAGGTTATCGACCACGATTAGTAATGGCAACTTCCGCATTTGGCGTATTCCACTATGCGTCTGCTCGGATCAGCTCATCCGCCCATGCGGCCCCCAAGTCGGGAGATGTTCGACCCGACCCGTTAGGTCGGATCCATTGTGGTCGTGGACGCCGGCCGTGTCGAGCAGACTATAGCTAGGTCGTCCGATCGGAGTATGGAAACCGTTCCGAGCTGGTCCGAGGACAAGTTATCCGGCCCGAATGGATCGTGCCTCGGACATCATAATAGCAAGTCGGCTCAGACTAATACTAGGACTGGAACTTATCGTGGGCTCAGATCTCCCATAACAGATGCATTTGAGGAATCAATTTCATTAGGTACTTTGGACCATGTTGTCGAGCCTTAAAAGTGTTTAGCACTCATAGAAATTGACTTGAACAGAAGGTGCTCGATAATGATAATGGTGGCTGAAACGGCCGCCATTGTTACTTTTATGCTATGGGTTGTAATAACATTTATAATTTTTTAATTAAAAGAATTTAAAATTTTTGTAAGCCGATGTGACCTTTATGAGAGGTGTAATGGGCTATTATAGGTTATTTTTCCATAATGACGGTTGTAGCCCTTATAACTCCGTAAAATGTAATTGCTATCACTTTTTTAAAACAATCTCATGACAATTTGTACCTTACATTATACCTGAACTCTTACAATTCTCCCCAATTCGATACTTTGAGTAGACCCCAACTCACCCTCTACTTGTGTAAGATGAATTCATTTAATTTTGACTTTTGTAAGTCCTAACTCAACGCATGATCAAAACAGTTGGCCGGATGGTCTAACCATGGTCTAAACCTCTTATTGATAGAAAGCTTCCCGTTGAATTTGGCTATTGGCAACTTTCTTATTTAAGCTTAATTTGCTCGCCACTTGATAAAAAATTTATTGATACACATTGGTGTAGATTTCAAGCAATGACTCATTGACATCAAGCTTCAATGCTTACTCCTGTTTTGGTGGTAGACTTTCGGGAGTTTTAACACCCAGTCAAGGGTTTGACTATCCATAGGTGGTGAAATCCCACTATAGTGTGAGTGTGTTAGGGTGTGCATGCGTGTGTAAAAAAAATAAAAAAATCAAGCTTCGGTGTTAGATTGGTTGGATTGGGATGAAAATCTAACGGTTTTTTTTCACACACGTCTCACAGTGGGCACTCGAGTCAGGGACCTCCGTGTTAAAACTCATAGAGTCTACTGTTGAACCATGCGTAGAGTCTCACGAAAATGTAAAACTTATACCTTGGTTTGCGGAAGCAATTAACGCCATAATCTACGGGGAATTGTAAGATTTAACATGTGCACCAAGTTATGGACACATAATGCATGTATGTCATCCAATCATCTAACATGATCAGTCTATTATGAAAATAGGACATCCCCAAAATCAAGCTGATCCAGGCATCAGGATGGCCCACACCATGGATTTTGGGTTTTTGGGTGGCTGTTTATTGCTTTTTATAATATGGCTCACTTGGTGATTGATTAGCATTAGGGGTAGTTTGGCACAATTGATTTGAGGGAATTTCAAATCCCCTGGCTTGTTTGGCAATATAAAGTAAGTGGCAGTTTCAAATCCCCTCGGTCTAGGGTTTGAAATCCGATACAAGACTTTGGATTACATCTAAAATCATTCCTATAGTTGAATGTGTAACATATGTATTGCTAGACTATTAATCCATTGGCCACATGGCCTACTAATGATATCCTAAAATAATTAGATTATCAATTGCATCACTATAATTATTTTAATATGATGATTTATACCATTCAAACATTGTCAATGTAAATCAACGGTTAAAAATCATTGGTTAGTCACTTGGACCTGATCTTGTGCTTGTGGCCCATCCGAGACTTCGAATTTCTTCATTTTTTAGAAAAGTATATATTTCAACGGGCTTATTACAACCATTGTATTAAAATTTACATAAGTTCACTAATTAGAGATATTAAAATTTATTTAATAATTAAATTCAAACCTCTGCAAATATATACAATGAATTGCATTAAAGTTGATTCTCAATCTAAGTGGGCCAAATACATCAAGAGAATTTCAAATCTAGGGAATTTTGAATCCTGGAGGTTTCAAATCTAAGGTCCTAAATCTTTTGAGCTCTAATTTTCATGCAGAGACTATCCTAGACGGGTTGGATGTCATTCATACACAAGGTGGACCCCACATGCCCACAAAACAAGGGATTGGACAGTATATAAATTGGTAGTGAAGTGATGTCACCAAGCTCCGTGGACCTCACCATAATGCATGTGTTATATTCATACCGTCAAACCATTTTTAGATTTATGTCATTACAAAGAGAACCAGATACATCTCAAGTTCAAGTGGGCCCACCACAGAAAACCATGGGAGCAGTCACACTCACCATTGAAACATTTATAAGGCCCACTGTGATGTATTTTTGAGATCCAATCTATTCATAGGTTAACATAAAGATAGATGAAGTGAAAACAAAAATATCAACTTGATTGGAAACTACTGTAGCTCTTAAGAAGTTTTGAACGGTGGATGTCACTGTTCTCACTATTTTCTATAGTGGGGTCCACTTGAACTTTAGATCTATCTCGCTCTCTTTGTAATGCCATAAAACAATCTCTAAAAATGGTTAGACGGTATGGATACAACACATGCATCATGGTGGAGTCCATAGAACGTGGTGATGTCACTTCATTAGCGATTTGGCTACTGAACTTGGCGGTATCCAATCCGCGCCCAATTACACCAGGGTAGTTTTACGGCTCCGTACATGTTTCTCTTGCGCATAGAGGTGTCTGCATTCATAAGATGGGGAGAGATTACAACAGCCATAAATCTCAAGAGAGGTGTTTACCGTTATCCTTTGACCTGGATAGAGAAGCTTTGGTCCTTTGGCTGAGCCTGATGGATGATACGGAGGCACTTGCAAATTATTTAGAAACTACATGCATGGCATAATATCAATTCCAATTAAATTGTCCAAAATATGGGTCCACTTTAGGTGTATCGTGAGGTAAAATGAGAATTACTGGATTATCTAGTGAGGATAGATTGGTTTATTGGACGGTTAAAAATGAAATATGCAATGGTCCTTACTTAACAGCGTGTACGAATTGGTGGTTAGGATTCTTCAGCAAATACTGTTTTTTGCCATGATTTAGCCACGGTTTTTTTTTTTTTTTTAATAAATTTTTTAAATCCACAATTTAGTCAGTTTAATTTGAGTCAATGTTTTCCACATATACTATTGATTGCCTGTCTATTAAGTTTCACTATCAGAGTACCAAAATGACTCCCTTAAGGTTTACTGTCCTCTCCGCACAAAACGATTAAAAGGTTCCTCTACGGTGTCGAATAGATTTCTACTCACACTGACACGTGCCAGATCCAGGCCGTTCATCAATTGGGCGCGGATTAGATACTACGACCGCCTGTTTGGAGCTCGGGACAGGGAGAGGCTCCGATGGGCCACCGTGATGTATGGCTCTCATCTACACCATCCATCCATTTTTCTATATTATTTTAGATTAGTAGCAAAAATTAAAAATAAAAGAGGCAAATGCAAGGCTCATGTGCACCGAACCACGGGAAGCAGCGGTGCTAAAACACCCACCGTTGAAACCTTCTTATGGCCCACCGTGTTGTTTGTTTTACGTCCATTGATATGGTCATAAACACGTGCGAATGAAGCGAAAAAAACGAGATGATATCTTGATCCAAAACTTCCATGGTCCCCCAAAACCTTTCAACCTTACAAATTTAATCCCCACCGTGTGATCCAGTCTATTATTGGTTATTCTCTAGTTTCGGGCTCAAATTCTAAAACGACGTGAAAAAATGGATGAATAGTGTTCATGTAATCCATGCATCATGGCGTCCCATTTTAGCCCAGTCTGTCTCGAGCTTGTAACATGCGGGGCAGAAGCGAATCCGCGTCCTCATCATGAAACTCGACCTGTGCTAGTCCGCTCTGAGCGGATTGGGCCGGCCACGGTGGTGCGTTGACTTGGTAAAGTTTTGTAGCTCGGTATGTGTTATATATACACTGTCCATCCATTTCTTAAAATCATTTTAGAGTATGATCATAACAATGAGAAGATTCAAAGCATTAGTAAACCACACGACAGAAATGAAGGGAATAAAGACACCCATTGTTGAACTTTCTTAGGGTCCAATATATGTTTATTTTCCATGCAACCCTCTTATAAAGTCAGACGGGCCAAGAGAAGGTAAATCACAAATATCAACTGGACTCAAAACTTAATAGGTGCTGAAAAGTTTACAAGTGAGCGTTTACGCCCAACAACTTTTGAGGGTGCGGTCAACTTAAGCTTTGGGCTCATGCCTTACAATGAAAAATGTGCATGTGGATATGATTTTGGGGCTATAACACATTGGTGGGATCATAGAAATTTGCCACGTCAAAACACCACGAGGTCGGTGGTGTGTCCACATCACGCAATCCGCGTCACGCATACGCACTGCCTTCGAAGTCTGGTCAACTAGTCACGTGGTGCGCGGCCATGGAACATGAGATGGAATGAACCGCACAAGCTCCATGGGTCCTTCATAATTTATGTGCAATCCACTCCTTTCAACGTGTGAGAAACCTTATTTGAACCGTACATAAAAAAATATATGCACGATATAAAACTCTTATAGGACACCAATGAAAACTGTGTACAATTGCTCCTGACACCTCTTATTTCATGCGGAATGATCCGCCTGAGTTTTGTATCAGGATAAATATCGTATTTTCACTTCTTCTTTTTTTTGCTGAGTAACACCTGATTAACGGGTTTGATGAAAGACAAACATCATGATGGCCCCACATTCAAACCTACGGTTGGCATCCCATCACATTATTCCATGTGAAGTGGCCCACCTGCGTAGTGGATATGGATTTGTTTATAATCAAGATTCTATAACTGATTACGAACCTGATGAACGGAGACGATTTTACACATACAACATGTTATGGAAGCTGCCACCCTTGCCCGCGACCATGCGTTAGCCCACTCACGCGGGTAGCTGTGGGAGGGATTTGGTGCGGCCCTGGCCTCACCCAGACAGTACGGCCATTAGCGTGGGTCCCATCTTGATGTATTTATTATATATCCACACGGTCCATACGTTTTTAAAGATTATTTAATAGCATGATCCCAAAAATTAAATAAATGCAATTATCAGGTGTACCATAATTTAGGAAACTTCAGTGATTGACCATTAAAAACATCTCGTGGGCCACAAAAGTTTAGGATCAATATAATATTTAATTTTTATATTCATCAAGTTTTATGTAACCTTGTCAACAGGTTGGATGGCGTATAAATATTACGGAAATATTATAGTAGCCACTATGAAGTCTTTAATGGTATAACGTTCAATCACCACTGTTTCCTGTAGTATGGTCCACCTAAGGTTTGAATCTTTTTAAAATTTGAGCTAATTATCTAAAATGATCTGGAAAAATGGGCGGCGTGGATATATAATACATACATCAAGGTGGGCACCACGGTAGGGCCGCACCGTCTTGAGTGTGGCCAGGGATGCACCTAATCTGCTCCCACTAGCCGTGGCATTTCTCTTTCGACAGGACCTGTAATTCCTCCTGGACTCGAGGAACTCGCTCGTTCGCTCTCTCTGTATCTCTCTCTCTCTCGATCTGGAAAACCCGAGAAACAAACAAATTAAAAAAGAAAACCTGCAGATTCCGGTTTTCCGATCGATTTCATTCGTACAATCCTGATTCTGCATTCTCTCTCATTCCCTTCGATTCATGAATCCGTTTTTGTCCCGCCTCCATCTCCTCTAAATCCGACCTCAAAACCATTTTCTTAAATCGGATCCGAATCAGCTCCGAATCGACATTCCCACCCCTGAAATTGCGTCTCTCAGACAACACCTGGACGATTCTGATCCGTCTCAGAGACAGCGAGAATCGTCAGAGGATTTTCGAATTTCGAGTCTTCAGCAATCGCTTTTCTTCTAAATGCATTTTGGGTTCATGCATTGATGAAGGGATTGAATCCAATTTCGGTCCGTTCCTGATGCATTTAGACGATCCCAGCATCGTTTTCCGAGTTTCTGCTTTGAAAGCGTAATTACTGATGTAAGAAGAGGAGATTGGGGTGGGAGAGATATTTGATTCATTGCAGCGATGGGCTCGTTGTCTGCAATCAGTGAGGAGCTGGGTAACATCGATGGACAGATCAACGATATCTTCCGTGCATTATCGTAAGGATTTTCCAATTCTGCCTTTTGAAGTTCAGGCAGCTTTCTTTTGTGTTTGTACATGAATTTGGCATTTTAATTCGTACATTTGCTTCTCGAAGTTTTCTGAGGTTTGTGGATTATTTCGAATGTTGTCTAGTTATTGGTTTGTAGCTTAGGATTTCAAGAGCAATGTCAGGAAGTTTTCTGAGGTCTGCAGATTCTTTGGATGTTGGACAGAATGTTGTGGATGGCTTTTTTGGGAGAAAAGAATGAAGAGAGAGGAAAAGAAGATGTTGGGAAAGGAAGTGGTTGAAGAAAATGAGTTTTCCCATACCTCTTTCGGATTGGATAGTGGGAAATGAAAAGAAAAATGAAGCAGTATTCCATGTTTGGGACATTTCACTATCTTTGGTTAGTGAAAGAAACAATGGATTCCACCAAGCAATCATTATCCAAACACTATAGCCAATTTCCCAGGCACAAGATACAAAGGTATTTTTTAAAGAGGAAAATGAGATTTCTGATTGCTATCCAAACAAGGCCCCCAAAAATGGATCCATGGGAATCCATGCATCAATCATGCTCATGGTTATTGTGACAAATATCACCAAGATTTTGAAAATCTCATAACATTCTCATGGCCTCATGATATTCTTACGGAATATTGACCAAACTATATATTTTTTTTGAAAGTCAACAGATTTCATTAGAAAAAAAAAGTGTTGAGGTAGCGCTAGCTAGAACCCACACAAAAGCAAAAACAAAATAAAAAATGCAAAAAAATTACAACTTAACGGAGTATCCCAAACTTGCGGCCCATTCATTTACAAGAACCCTGTCTCTACTAGTGACCTGGTCCTCCCGACTGCTTCCATTTCAGAGACACCTTCTGTTTCTTTCTACCCAAATTATCCACAAGCCAGCCAACAAGCATAGATTCCATAAAACTCTTAACTGCATTATGAAATGCCATGCCGTGCCAAGACTAAAAGAGATCTTTGATGCCGAGAGGCATGAACCAAGCTAAATTGAAACTTCTAAAGAAAGCTGACAGCACTCTCCCTGTGAAAGGGCAATGAATGAAGAGATGATCAATAGATCCTGCAGAAGACATGCACATAAATCATATAAGGGACGATAATTGATTGCTTTTAGAGATCATCGATAGTCAATACTCTTTTTCTGTCCACTAGCCACATGTGATGAGTCTGGGCACCATTGTTCCCTTCTTAAGAAGCATGGAGTAGAAGGACCAAACCGCGAAATGGCTTGACTTGTCTACAACCCACACCATCCTATCACAATTTTCACTCAATTGGCAATAGAAGTAAAACCATTCCAAAAGAGACGGAGGGGTGGACGTGTCGAGGTCGAGCACCGTTTCCTCAAAGGAATAACAGTTCTGAATCCATGGAACTTCTCTAGACTCTTCACGGATATACCTCGAATCCAAGAGATAGAAAATAGAAAAAAATTTCTAATAAAATTCGCAATAATTTGATTGATGATGAAAAATGAGCTTACAACCTCTTAAATAATAACATAAACCCTAAGAAGAAGTTTCAGAATTAAACTATAACTAAAACTCCTAGAAATCGTGACTTACTATAAATAGTAAACTTACTATTTATAGATGGTCGTGATTCCTACTAGTGCGAGTGATTTTCGGCCAAAAATAGTAAGTGTCCTATTTGGCCGAACCCTGATGTTCCCCTAACTATTCTAATCACTTTTCATGTTGGGCGCAACTCCTAAAGCCCAACGGATGAAGAGTTAAACTCAAACTAAAACTTACTATAAATAGTAAAAACGAAATTAAAACAGGAATTCAACCGTCAATCTGATGGTATTTCGCAAATTCGGCATGCACAACCCGGTATAGTGGGTTGGGTGGCTAAAGGCGCTCGTCCTACCCCAAAATCATATATGGCACATCATATAACTCATTCCGGTTTGCGAGATATGTCCATTTTAGGTTTTGACGGTCTGGATCACCTCCTTCTCTGATTGAGCCTTTTTTGGTCCATCTTGGCCATAAAATTATCCGCGACCCGCTCTACATAAAAAAGAGAGGCACGTTTAGCTACTTCATCGTCCCAAAGATTCCGACAACAATATTATTGCGAGATTTTTAAAATCTAATGATTTTTTTTTTCAATTTCGCACAATTTTATCATTGAATTATTGCATTTTTATAATTATTTTATGACGAAATATTCTTATTTTGAAAAATAGTTATTAATTTATAATAGATATTTTTAATATTTTATTTCAAAGAGATTTTAGGATTATGTAGCAAGAAAAATGTCAAAATATGAAAATCTCCTTAAAAATTCCCGGGCTAAGCAATTGCAAAGAATGAGATTTGTCACTAAACTGGTGGAATCCATGGGAATGTATCATTGGATAATCATTGCACTTTTCTTTTTTCCTTCTCTTCTTTTACCACTATCCTAACATGTAGAGACAAGGATTATAAAGATTGAATAAATATTGGCCAAAGATTGGAGATTAAAGCCTCTTTTGTCTATAAAGCATCATGGATTTGGAAAGGAATGGCTTGCATCAAGCCCAGGTTTAATGAATGAATAGCCTTTGTGGTAGGAAATGGGAGAGAGTGAGGTTTGGGGAGGTGTGTGGGTGGCGACATCCTTCTCCAAAGAGCCTTCTTGCTTGTGGTTCATCTAGCAATGGAAAGGGATATCATGGTTGCCAAGTGCTACAACAATATAAGATCTCAAGTGGTGTGGAACCTCCCATGTCGAAGAAATATGGCTGATGTTGAAACTGAAGAGTTTGCAAGAATTCTTGAGAGCCCCTTCAAGATCAAGTGCCTATAAGGGAAGAGAGGGATAGAATGGTGTGGACAAAAGACAAGCCGGGGAGCTTATCGGTTCTGTCTTTCTACACTACCCTTGGGTGTAATGATAAGGAAGGATCAAACAGCCCAACGGCCTTTGTTTTCCATTATGCCCCCCTCACCCCCCAAAAAAATAAAGGCTTTCGGATGGCTTGGTGGTTGAGGAATGGTTTTAACTATTGATAATCTCCAAATGTGCGCTAGGATTCTCCCTAATGTGTATGGCAAATGCAGAGTTGATGAATCATCTATTCATTCATTTCCGTTTTGGTATCCCGTGGGTTATGTTGGAGACCATCAAGGAGCTTCTCCTTATGTGGCATGGTGCTCTGTTAGAGAGGAAATGTCGGGACCTATGGAGGTTAGCCCCGCTAGCTGTTTTATTGTCTATTTGTGGGAAAAGGAATTCAAGGTGCTTCCATAATGAGGCGGCCAAAGAGGGGAAAGTTGCTTTTAAAGTTAAGAGTCTTGTAGTGGGATGGGCTTCTTGCATTAATTCTTAACAATACTAGAATTTTTCCTTTTTGCTTATCTTGTAATTCTTTATGCCTTTTTGGCACCCTTTGAATTAATTGATCAAGTACTCTTTGAAAAAAGGAAAAAGAAAAAAACAGAGGATATTTTAGAATCTCCATATTTTGTAGTTACACCTAATGTACATGTGTGTATGCACAATTTTTTTCCCCTGTATTTAAACCCTTCTTAGGGCCTTGGAGTGATACAACTTTTCCAACCATTCCTACGACGTCTGGTTACCATTGTCAATCTGACTTGATATTGGAGTGATGAGATTCCTATTGTTCTGAATAAATCTCTTTGTTCCTGCTCTCGGCCTTTTTGTTTTGTTATTTTTTGTTATTGAAATTGTTTTGATAAGATCTCTCTAGCAACCATTGTTCACAATCAGATTTTTTAAAAAAATTAAATCCCTCCGGTGGCCCTTGTCCCACTTGCTCTCAACCGAACCCAACCGTCAACCATTATGCTGCAACCTATTTTTGCCATACCTACCTTGGAATATGCCATCTTGTGCCCATCACCACCATTCCCAACATACCCACCACCGCTGAGGCCGCACCCACCAATCCAACTTGCCACCCAATGTCACTAGCACCACCACCTTTCTTCCTCATCTCCAGCCATGGCACCATCACCACAATTCCACCATCTGTCTGCCGAACCACCACACCTTGCCATCTGTAGCTGTCACCAGTGCCACCCCCTTTCTTCCTCATCTTCGACTTGACACCATTGTCCTCGTCAAAACCCATTAGATCCAACAATCTTGTCAGCCATTCATCCTGCCAACTATGACTTCACTGAATCTATCATTATTTCCGACAAACAGGGCATGTGTCATTGACCATTGCAACCTCATTGCCGACCTGATCTCATCACCTTCTCCAGACACTAGCTGTTGTCAGCCTTATGGTTGCTACGATACGGCTGTAACTCCCCGCATCTCCGAGACTCCTGTCAAATCTTCGATTTGCCATTATTTCCAACAAACGGGGCGTGTATCTTTGACTATCACAACCTTGTACTCGACCCGACATTGTCAACCTCTCCAGACACTAGCTGATGTTGCCAGCCTTATGGCCATTATGATATGGGCAACAATGCCTCGTGATGGCTTTTATGGCCTTGTAACAGTCAATGATACAACCAAATGGTCACACAAGCTGATTGATCAAGATTTGAAGAAAATGCTCACATCTCACACGTGCACGCTCCGCACATGTGCACAAGAAAAGGCCCACTTTTCATTTTTAGCCCATCACTACTTTCCTTTTCTTTCAAATTTCTAGATTAAGAAATTCTCTTTCTTTCATATCTTTATATTAGGCAAGGAGTAATTTTATATTTTTCTTATTTAGACACTTTCTTAAATACAATGCTTTCTTATTTAGGTATTTTCCTATTTTCTCATATATTGGCTAGCTAGGAATTCTATCTTTAAGATTCTATAGTTTTATTGCAGATTGTAACTGATTATAAATAAGACCTATGGCCTATAGAATAAGATAAGTTGGATGATATTCTCTTTATGAAATTGTCTTATTGGGGAATATCTCTAGTTCAAGGCTAAAGGACTGTTGAGCTTGCTCATAGTCTTGTATTTGTGATCTCTAGCATTCAGCTAAAGGATTGTTGGGTCTTTTCCCCGCAATCTCTTTCTTCTCTTATCGATCTACTTGCTTCCCCTTTCAGGGTTTGCATCAGTCAAATTTTTTAAAAGGAAAAATATATGTCAGCCTGTCACGGGCCTTTTTTTTCCCCCTCCAAGACGGCCGTTACGGCCCTGTGTTGCACAATGGGCACCATGGTTGCCATTATGAAACAATTGTAATGGCTATTACATAACCGTTTTTTGAATACCATATCTTGGAAAGTACATGACTAAGTCTCTCTTGACCAACAGCTTTGGTGAGGATCTAGCTGACCTTTGGGCTTCATGTATGGAAAGGTGATACTATTTAGTCCATCCTTTTCACAAACGCTGACAACAATTTTCCATATGCTTCTCTCTCTCATGAAAAGCTGTGTTCTTGGATATGTGCATAGAAGTGTGATTGTCACAACAAAGTGGCGTAGGGATTTTGACTTCAATTTGGATGGTGTGATGCTATCCAATTTGGTTGGTGAGAGAGATCGAAATATGGGAATCTAGTCATTGATATGAAATTACGTGTTTATATGTTCAAGGATTGGGATTGAGATTTTTATCACGTTCAGCCAAGGTTCACCATCCTGCGTCAGTTGAGCTGTAGATTCAGTTCTGGACGTGGATTTCCTGCGAAAGCCTTTCACAGGAAGTTCTTGCACTGGGATGTTGGGTGGGGTCCACCATGATGTTTGAGATAAATGCATTCCGTCCATCCGTTTTCTGAGTTCATTTTAAGACATTCTACAGAAAATGATGTGGATTCAAGACTCAAGTGGGCCATACGAGAGGGAAAACTGGGGAAAGAGTTTTCTACCAATGAAACCTTCCTGGGCTCCACCTTGATTTTTATATGCCATCAAAACGGTTTATAAGGTCATTCCCACTGGGTTGAAGTGAAAACACGAAAAAATTATCATGATAGGAAACTTTTGTGGCCTTAAAAATGTTTCAACGGTGGTGACTGAATCACAACTGTTTCCTCTCGTGCGTCCCACTTGAGTTTTTTTATCCATCTAATTTTCTGTAGAATGTCCTAAAATGATCTCATAAAACAGATGAACAGGGTGGATTTTTGACAAACATCAAGGTGGGCCCCACCTAGCATCCCAGCACCTTTCGCAGGAAATCCCCGTCCTTCAGTTCTGTCATTGTTTTTCATATTGATATGGCCACTGGACACCACTTCCTAAAATGTCAAAGTGATAGTGAAAGTGACTCAGTTTTATGCAATGATGATGAGATTCGACAATAATGTAAGCTCACTATGGGTATTACACATTGAATCATTTCTGCTGTTTATGTTAGTTCTAAATTTTGAGTGGGAAATTTCTATCTATTAACCTGTAGTTTTGCTTTGTAAGATGTGGGCTTGCTTTGTATTGGCATGGGGTTTGGGAATTGGAAATTAATGGGGTCTTGTCATCCTTGATAAAGATATTTGGACAGTTATGCAATGCTTTTTCCCACAGAAATGGGTTCCAGAAGCTTGAAAAAATCAAAGACTCAAATAGGCAGAGCCGACAACTGGAGGAACTTACAGACAAAATGCGGGAATGTAAGAGGTATGTGTACTCTCTCGAATCCCCCTCACTCGTTACTAGTTTGGGATTTAGCTTGAAGAGGTTGGTTGCACCAAATATCATGAAATTTCATTATCAATGTTAAGCAGTCTAATTTGGTGTGAAATTTCATGAAATTTGGTGCATCCAAACACTCCCTAAATCTTTATTTTGCTTTATGTAACAAATAGTAGGTCTAAATCTATTTTCATGCGCATTTTAGGTGAATTGGATGTGGAAAATCCCATCTTCTAAACAAAGGATTCTTTTCTATACAAACTTGAGTTATTGGTTCGTTGTTTTTCAGGCTAATTAAAGACTTTGACCGAGAAGTCAAGGAAGTGGAGAGTAGAAATACTTTGGACACCAATAGAATGCTCATTGAGAAAAAACAGTCAATGGTGCTGTTCACTCCTTAATCTTTATTCTTCATATGCAGTTGCTACTTCTTCCTAATGTTTGTCTGAACGCTCTAATAACCGTAGTCCACATTCATTGTTCTATATCCAACTTGAAACTGATTTTTTTTTCATTGTTGTGCAGGTTAAAGAATTGAATTCTTATGTTGCTCTAAAAAAGCAGTGAGTTATTGACATTTCTAACAATTGCTTGAGTAGGCTATGTTGTGCCCATTCATTTGCAGAAGCATATGTTTGTTTAATTGAGAACATCTACTTCTCATTTAGCTATAAGTTTCTTTACATTGGTAAATTTAGAAAATAGAAAATTCTTGTTTTCCATCTTCCTATTCTACAACAGTCTGGGATCCCAGATGTTCTAGGCCTCTATTGCTGGATGGCTCTGGGAACTATTTGATCCATAATCATCATCGTCATCAGCTAAGTCTTATCCCAACTAATCGGGTCAACTTCTGGGACCCATGTGATTGTGGGTGGATTTTAGAACGGGAAAGATGTCAAAGGGTTTGTGTCCCATTTTTTGAAGGAAGTGCATGGAAGCATGAATTAGCTTAAGTTCACCTAGCATAGGTGGAAGGCGGTGCTGTAAAGGCTTTTCCAGATGCTGACACTGAATGTGGATCAATCCTTGATTGGATAAGGGAAATTCAGATGGCAACAACTTGGATTGCACAAAGGACTAATACTGTAAACACATAAAACAAAATGTAGTAGCAGTGAGAGAGGATCTTAAAAGGATGCTAAGCATGTAAACTAAAATTAAGTGAATGAAATAATGAAGTCACATCACATTGACCTTTAAAAAAGAAAAAGAAAAAAAAAGAAGCAGTCACATTGACAAGGGAACCATCTTTCGAGATTCATGAATTACTTTTATCCTTTCGATCATAACTAGATTGGAAAGGGAGCTATTTCCTAGGAAGTTTTTCCACCTCTTGAAGTTTGTCGTTCATTCCATAGTTTTCTTTATTGAGTTCCCTTTCTTATTTACTTTTTTGAGCTGCTTCAAGAAGCTTTTGCAATCCTTTTAACCCCTTTTTTCTAGAGTTTTATGTAGTTTCTTATTGTGTATGGAATTTCAGGCATGCAAGTAGTCTTGAAAGCAAGCGAGCTGATCTCTTTGATGGGCCTGATGGAGAGCATGGCTTTGGTGAAGAGCATGTTCTGCTGGCTTCATGTAAGCATACAACCTGTTTTGGCAAGGTTCAGGCATTCCAATTATTTCCTTTTTCATGGATTCATTCTCCACCATTATTTCTCATCCATTGTGATTTCTTTCTTCTTCGTTCTTCTTTTCTTTTTGATAGGTAACATAACATAAGGGGAAAAAGACGACATCATATACAATCCATCAAGGAGATGGATGAGTAAATGCCATAAACATGAGCAAGATGCCCATTATTGTGGTTTCAGACAGTGGACAATTTAAGTAGTCCGTGTCTTTGAATACTTAAAAACACCAGTTAGCAACTGACTCGATCGGTACCGAGTCATGTCTTATTGCTGGTATTGATACAACTTGAACGAGTCTTGTCTTAGCTTAGAGTATCATAAACGACCTTAGATGTTACAACGTTTCTTAAAAGAAATGAAAACATAAAAAAAAAAAAAGAAGTAAAAATAAATAAATAAAAGTAAAAATTGTCACTTGCAATGGATCTCAATGACCAATTCAATGCGGAATCGGCTGAGTCAATGTAGATTGGCTAGAGGCCACATGAGATTTCATAATGCAGGGGTATTTTCACACCGGGCTCGAGTGGGGTGGCCTGTGGGATGCAGGGGCACACTCAGTGTAGGCGGCCTATGTGAGGCGGTTGGCTTGTGTAAAGCAGAATCCATGTGAAGTGGGGCCCACGAGGGGGGTTCGGCCCAGGTCATAACTCATAACCCATGGGATGTGGGGCCTGGGCTATAAGATAAAGGGATTGATTCGCCATGCTCTATCTATTCGAACTTTTAGATCAAGTGGTTAATTGTCCCACACCAAAGTAGTATCAGAGCAGGAGGTCTCGTGTTTAAGACTCCTCACCAGGGGCGATTAATATAGTGACATTTTCACACCGGTTTCAAGTGGGGTGACTTGTGGGATGCAAGGGCACACTCGGGGTGGGCGGCCTGTGTGAGGTGGGCCCCACCCGTGTGAGGCGGGTGGCTCGTGTGAAGCGGAACCCATGTGAAGTGGGGCCCACGAGGGGGGTTCGACCAACGTCTTAACCCATGGGATGTGGGGCCTGGGCTATGAGATAAAGGGATTGATTTGCCATGATTTATCAGTTCAAGCTTTTAGAGCGAGTGGTTAATTGTCTTGCATCATTTCATAGACGAATCAATTCACCTTTGACTCAGTTGGTATTAGCCTAATTTAGTCAATTCATGTAGTGAATCTGTGAATTGGTGATGCACATTAATCAGCCAGTTGTGGGCTCATTTTTAAGATGAAAAAAAACTCCCAAATTGGCAAGAATTGTCCATTTTTTATGTGAATTGGTGGAAGCATCTAATTCAAAAAGGTTGATTCGATCTGCTAAGTCAATTTAAAAAGGGAAAAAACCACTTTGGATCTAAAAAATATTAACGATTCACAAATTTAATAGAATTTGTCGCCATTCAAAATAAATCACAAATTTAGATGTTAAGCCATTTAAAAATTCTTATTTTAAGTTGGTCCAGTTTTGATAGGATTGTATAGTCCATGCAATTCTGTTATGTACGAGTTTGGAGTTTCTATAACTTTAACAACCTTTCAATATGGAATTGATGCTACATATATATTCACGACAAGAAGTGGAGTAACACTTATGCATGAGGAGGGAACTATTGCGGATTAAAGGCAAGATGCATTACTTGGAAATTTGGCAGGGAATGATGATCCACACACATGCTCACAACCTTCATACACATGACATGCGTCTATCTCAATCCAAACCGGAGTTGGATACGAACCGAGCTAGCTCAGCTCGGCTTGGATAAGCTCGACTCAAAAGTTGGGTTCGGGCTTAGCTGAGTTGATTTTTTGAGCTCGGAAGAATTTCGAGTCGAGCTTGAGCTGACCTGAGTGCGACTCGACTCGGTTTGGCTCGGCTCAACTCCGCTTGAGTTATAATATATATATATATATATAACTTAACTAATATATTATATATTATATAAAAAGGGGTCCCCCATATAAAAACTAAAAAGAAGACACTTGACTCGAAAGCTTGAACTCGAACTCGGCTCGAAAGCTTGAGCTTGAACTTGGCTCGAATTCGGCTCAAGCTGACTTAAGTTGCTGACCGAACCGAGCCGTGCTGGCCAGTTAGGCGAGGATCGAGTCGAGCCGAACTCGAGCTGGGATAGATTGCTGGCCGAACTGAGCCAAGCTATGCCAAGCTCAAGTCGGTTCGGCTCGTGTACAACTCTAGTCTAGACCATCCAAATCTTGAGACCATGGTTGATGCTGTATATCCTAAAAGTTTTTGTCTATTGGATGATCTTAACCTTTGATTAGGCATTTCTTTGTTGAATTCAGAACATCGACTAGTTTCAATTTAATAATTGTCGATAGCTCCTAATTGCAAAGAAATGATTCACCATCTCATCCTCAGTCTTGTACATAACACATCTTAGGTTTAAACCTCTCTTTTTAAGAAGATCAACCGTAAGAATTTCAATTGTTTAGATTGAGTCACATGTATGCCATTTGTGTAATGGATGTATAAATTCATCTATATTCACCATATGTATATGGATGGTGTGGTAGTGTGCTTTTTGTATGTTTTTGCACTTTTTTGCACTCAATGACTTTAGTTAGTGGAAGAATCTTGATTGTCCGAAGGCTCCTTTTAACAAATCGTCATAATAGACAAATAGGAAAAGAAAAAGGGAAAAGAAAAGGATGGATGGTGTAGTAATGTGCTTTTTTGTATGTTTTTGCACTTATTTGCACTCAACGATTTTAGTTTGCGAAAGAATCATCATTGCCCAATTGCTCCTTTTAACAAATCATCATTGCAGACCAAAAAGAAAAAGGAAGAAAAAGGAGAAAGCTTTTAGTTTCCCCTGTAGACAAAAAGAAAAGAAAAGAGTATAGTTAGTGAAGGAAGATGTTTTCATAGTTGCATTATAGCTTCTTTTAGTTTTTCTAACCCCTTTCAATGTGTGTGTGTGTATAGTGTTATCAAAATCGTATGATTCATATCGTATTGTATGGGCATACAATTTGAATCATACACCCAAATCACAAATCCATAATCGTACGAATCGTAGATTACATAAATGGGGCCAAAAAATTACTTAGAAAATCATTTTAAAATAATTATTCAATTTTTTCTTCTTTCTTTGTAGCATTTTGCTCATAAAACATGAAAAAAGCCTCCCCTAGTAAATATATCCTCCTTTTTTTTTCTTTTCAGAGAGAGAGAGAGAGAAAGAGAGAGGAGATTTTGGGATTTTTATATTCAAAAACCCAAAACAAAGAAATTAAGTTATTATTCACAATGGAATCGAATGCCATTTTTTCTAATATAATTCTACGCTTAAGAAAGTTACAAAAGAACAAAATTATTATAGGACTCTTGTATGTTTTTTAAGGCATTTTTTTCCAAAAGAAAACAAAGGAAAAAGACAATAATCCTTTAATATCATGATGTGTATACCATATACATTTTCTCAATTGATAATATCATGCCATATATTACTTTTTTGGTACATGCTGATGGGAAGTGGATGATTAATGAGTTTTTAATCTTTTCTAATTTATATTTTTTCATTTGTTTTTTATATGTTTATTTTTAAAATTAGAAAAATCTTACGATTTGCAATTCGATACGATTCAACCCCCTTTACAATTTGTAATATGATAACGATTTTGACAACATCGATATATATATAGGAATGCTCACCTGCACACCTTCTTACGTGAGTGCGCACCTTTGCACACGTGTCTTAGGCATAGAATCTGAACGGTCAACATTTTTTTATTTTTTTATTTTTTTATCACACGCACACACACCCCACACACTCACGTTAGCGGAATTTCACCACCTATGGGTACTCGAACCCTTGACTGCGAGTTGAAACTCCTAAGAGTCTACCACCCGAGCAAGAGTAAGGACCCGTGAACGGTCAACGTTGTCAAACAACCATTTACTCTAAAAGCTTAAGCTGTCAAAGTGTGGTACATCAATGTATATCAAGGGACTTTATCACTTCAACAACCCCCCCCCCCCCCCCCAGGCAGGCGCGGGGTGGGAACTCCGCACGAGAATATACTGACAAGGGTGGAGGGACACTCACACCATAAATAGGCCAGGCTTAATTTCCTAGTCCTTGGGCCAGACCTAATTTTTCCTGACCCCCCGTGGGAGAATAATATATTAGTGAGACATATTTGCTGCTCAGGACCTCCTGCTCCGATACCATGTCAAACAACCATTTACTCTAAAAGCTTAAGCTGTCAGAGTGTGGTGCATTAATGTATATCAAGGGACTTTATCACTTTAACAAACGTGATGCGGCACCCTTTGAAACCTCATAAGCCCAACTTTTAGCCCGATACAAAACTTTGGTGGGCCATGGAAAAAGGAAACAATTTCCTCCCTTAATTTGCATTTCTCATTGCTATGGCCCACTAGAATTTTGGATCAGGATGAAAATTGGGCCCACAGAGTTTCAAAGGGTGCCACATCACATGCACCATTCAGATTATGTGCCCATGACACGTGTGCAAAGGTGCGCATGGGTGCTCACGTAAGAAGGTGCACAAGTGAGCATTCCTCTCTCTCTCTCTCTCTCTCTCTCTCTCTCTCTCTCTCTCTCTCTCTCTCTCTCTCTCTCTATATATATATATATATATATATATATATATATATGTATATATATATATATATATATATTCCGTGAGGTGTTGTTTGTAAGCTGGACATGGAGAAAGCTTATGATCGCATGGAATTACATGCTTGGTAGAATCGTATGTGGGATGAAGTGGAGTTGGGTGAAGGAGTTTATTAGCTCTACCAGATTTTGTGTTGTTTAGCGGATCGTGTAAAGGATTTTTCCATAGATCGAGGGATCTGAGACAATGGGATCCGCTTACCCCTCTCCTTTTTTGTGGTGGCAGCTGATGCACTTGGTAGGATGCTTGAATGGGGCAACAAAATGCTCTTTTTTTCTTTTGTGTGGATAGGGTGTCTTCTTCGGCCTCTCATCTTCAATTCGCAGATGATATGCTTCTTTTTTGTGATGCCGACGAGGTTATGGTGGAAAATTTGCACATGATTATTTGTTGCTTTGAAGCGTTCTCTAGATTGAAGGTGAATATTGCTAATACTATTCTGTTGGGGGTTCATGTGCCTTGGGATGATCTTCTGAAGCTAGCTATTGCTTTTGGGTTTGAGGCGGGATCTTTCCCTTCTACCTATCCTAGGTTGCCTTTGTGTATTGGTAAACCGACAAAACATCAATGGGATGTAGTAATGGAAAGGTTTGAAAGGAAATCGGCCCATTGGAAGTGCCATTATTTATCTTGGGGTGGTGGTATAACTCTCATTAAAGCGCCCCTTTCAAGTTTGCCGATATACTTCATGTCTCTATTCTGATGTCCGAAGGCAATGATTGTGAAGTTGGAAAAATTATGAGTGTCTAAGTTCCACTAAGTTGGAGTGAGTTGTGTAAGCCTTTTGACGAGGGAGTGGTTGGAATTAAGGAGTTGGAGGTGATAAGTGGTTGTGGAGGTTCAGGTTGGAAGAAGATGCATTGTGGAGGGTTACAACTTACAATAGCTTCTAAATATGGTTGCGGCGTTGGAGGGTGGTGTACTCAAGTCATCCTTGTATAGAGCTTCGGCCATTTGGAAATGGATTCTATCTGTGAAGGCCAGTTTTGATGAAGGGGTTGGTTATAGTCTTGAGATGGTGAGAAGATGTGTGGGTGGGAGATACGCTGTTGCAAAATTTGTTCCAAAAAATTGCTTGATTAGCTCCATCTCACAACATTTTTGTTGCGCATTGTGCCTCGATGTGTGGTCTCCACCATGCTTCTTTTTCCTTTTGGATGAAGGGGTAATTGAATTAGCTTCACTCTTGAATCTTATTCATTTTTATCATTCAATTAGTGGGGAAACAGATTGAATGGTTTGTCAAAAGGAGAAATCAAGGAACTTCTTAGTTAGGTCCTTCTACACTATGCTTCATAAAGTAGGGGTTGATGGTGCATTCAAGAATACAAAGCATTTGTGGTCCTATAGCACCCCTCCAAAGATTACAACATTTTGTTAGTTTGTTGGTAGGGAAAAGGTCTTAACCATGGATAACCCTCAGATAGGAGGGATAATTTTACCTAATGTATGTTTGCTATGTGGTGGTAATTTTGAATCAATTAATCATCTACTTCTTCATTGTCCGTTCGCTAGTAGGTTGTGGAGTGGTTTCTTCTCCACTTTCAATGTCTCTTGAGTTATGCCATGTTCCGTTGGTGATTTGTTGATGGCTTGGCATGGTGCGGAGGTAGGGAAGGAGAAGAGGGCTATTTGGAGATTATGTTTGTTGGCGTGTCTTTGGGCAATTTGGGAAGAGAAAAATGGGAGATGTTTTTGTAATGTTAGCCACAATGTTGAGTGGGTGATAGGAAGGCAATGGGTTTTGTGTAATGGTGGGGCATAAAAGTTCTTTTTGTCTTTGTTTTGCAGAGGGGAGTTGTGGTTGTTGTGTTTTCTTTGCTGCCTTCTTGGTGCTTTGTTAATAAAATTACAATTTCCTTTCAAAATAAAATTGAATTATTGAAAAATACTCGTTTAAACGAACTTGGAGTCACCTGATTCCGATATGGCCTGTCCATTGAACTGGCCTCCACCACCTCATTGTTTTTGTTTTCTTTCCTTAATAGAACTCTAAGTTATTCATAAAAAAATCAAATAGAAATGGGGATGGACCCTACTCAATTTCTACGAGAGGTCAATTTTTAGCGAAGCAGGTGGGCATCAAAATCATGGTGAATTTACTTAATTAGGAAGGCGGAAATTACAAGAGGTAAAAGGTTATTTATTGGAAGTACGGTAAAAAATGGAAGAATTTTTTCTTGGTTCTATAATGATCTATTAATAGTCTTTAGAAATATTCTTTAAGCAATTTCCAATGGAAGTCTTGTAGGATTTTTCAAAAGTTCAAGAGGCATACGATCACAGGTTGTTTGGCAGGCTCGTTTTGGATGTACTTGTGGGGTAAATGGATTCCTCATGGCTGCTTTTTGCATTTGGTGCCATGTTGAAAGGAGGTAAATGGAATCGGAGGTCTTTGAAATAAACATTTTTGGTGTTTTGAATTCTCACATTTTTGTTGTGATTTGGGTATAATTGGAGTTAAATTCCTTTTTTGGATCGCTTTTGAAAGGCAGAAGAGTCGCACGTTTAACAGAGGTGTGTTGCTAGGCTACTAATCTGGCATGTTGATGATACCCCAAAACAATCCAATTATTGGCTGCAACACCAAAATCAAATCAGTAGAATGATCACGAACTGTCCAAACATTGGCCATCTAAATGGACGGTTAGAAAACGTAGGTGAGTTACTCATTTGTAATCCTTACGTTTGTGGCCCACCCAAGGCTTGGAATTTCATCATTTTTGGTCAAAGCATATGTTTCAATGGGCAAATTACAATAATTCTGTCAAATATCACATATGTACACTAATTTGGGATATTAAAGCTGATTTATTTAATCAAATTCAGCTTCCTATGAATATACTAGAGAATTTCAATGTATTCCAATCACAAGCATCCAAACACAAGTTTTGGATTCTAGTGCATTCTAAATACAAGCTCCCAAAATGAGCCCTAAGGTGATCCATTATGTTCCTGTATCTATTTTTCTGTGGTGGCAGAAGCGTTGAGTAGAATGATGGACAAGGGAATGGTGAAGGGGTTTCCAATTGGTTGAAATGAGATGCAGATATCAATCATCCAACAAGCCAAAGAAAACTGTTATTTTGCAATGCAAACAGGGAACATCTTGCCAATTTAGAGGAGAGTAATTGCATGGTTTGAAATAGTTTCAGAATAAAAGGCCAATTTGCAAAAGAATGAGATAATAGGTGTTTGGCTTAATGAAGAAGGGGTGCAGAATCTGGTGGACATATTTGGCTGTGAAACTGGAAGTCTACCTTCAGCCTATCTTGGGCTACCAATATGTATTGGTTAACCAGCATGGAAATGTACATACTTGCCAATAGAGGGGTTGCGTCACATTAATTAAGGCTGCCTTATTGCACTTGCTCGTGTATTTTATGTCCTTGTTCAAATGCCCAGCTAGTGTTAGGTGCCAGATTGAGAAACTGCAGAGGGATTTTCTATGGAAAGGGAAGGAGGAAAAAGATATTTCATTTGGTAAATTTCAAAGAGGTTTGAAAGTCCCTGGAGAATTGGGAATTGGGTATCAAGGATATGAGCACGACGAACTGCGCTTTGATTGGGTAATGATTATGGGGGTTTGGATATGAGGAAGGCTCTCTTTGTTAAATAAAAAGTGACCGCTGGAAAATATGGTGCACAAGAGGGTGGATGGGCCGTGAAAGTATCAGCATTATATAGAGCATGGGGAGAGTGGAAAACGGTGATGAGTGACTGGCAGGAATGTATGAACGGTGCATCTTTTGTGATAGGTGATGGGACCAGAGTAAAGTTCAAGTAAGATCCATGGTTAGTAGGGAATCCCTTTGCAACAGCTTTAGAAGGCATTATAATATCTCACCCGACAAAGAAAAGAGTATCATCCAAGCCGTGGATCGTTGTTTGTTGGCATGGCATGGCATGGCATCAGTCTCGGCCATCAAAAAAGCCCTTTGGAGGATGGCCCTTCTCCCACTTTGGTGGGCAGTTTGGGAATAAAGGAATGCGAGATGTTTTAATAATTCCATCAAGTCTGTGGAAGGCATCTCCCTTAGAATCAGATTGTTGATAGTTGAATGGGCTTCTCCTGCTTCTAAGCTTAAGGGGTGTAATATGGAGTTCCTAGGGATGTAGTTTTGATGCCATCTCGGCGTCTCTTTTTCCTGTTTTGTTCCATTTGGTTTTTGCTCTTTTTTAATAAAATTTCGTTTATCTCTCTCTCTCTCAAAAAAAAAAAAAAAAAAGAGAAAAAGAGAAAAGAAAGAAAGAAAGAAAAAGAAAGAAAAAGAAAAAGAAAAGAAAAGAGTACCTCAAGATGATTTACTAGAGGAGGGGGATGGATAGGGTTGCCAAGGGTCTACAGGAATTCGTTTGAAGAGGTGACAGAACAACTTGCTCACTTGCAAGAAAAGTTACAGATGTGTACACTTAGTCTGGGCAAGAGTGACATGCGGTGTTGAAATTCTGAGAAAAATGGCTAGTTCTCAGTCAAATCCTTCTATCAGGTGCTGAAAATGGGAGGGGAAAACAGGTCAAGGCTGGAAGCACAAATATGGTAGTTCGTGGGTGCACCAAAGGCAGTGGTGTTAGGATGGCTAGCGGAAAAGGAAAAATGCTCACAGTTGACTAACTTTGGAAAAGAAAGATGATCTTTACAAAGATACGTTTAATGTATATAAGAGATGAGGAGACTGTAAATCATCTGTTCATTCATTGCGATTTGCAGCTAGAATTTGGAAGGGAGTGTTGGACCTTTTCAGAATTGATTGGGTCATGTCTTAATTGGCTGCCTGACTGCTTCTAGCATGGAAAGAGAGGGTATCTGATAAAAAGAAAAGAACTGCACAATGGTGTTTCATCATTCATTTCTAGAATGCTACTATTTGGTCACTTTGGCAAGAAGAAACAAATAGAAATTTTAACAGTTAGTCAGAAAGGGAGATGATTTTCCATGGGGTCAAGGGGTATATCATATCCCGGGCTGCAGGGACTCCGTTTTTAGAGGTTGTAGCATAGTAGAACTTGAGGCCTGTCTTCAAATAGGATAAATAGGTTGGGAGGCCCTTTGGCAGTCCTCTCTATGCTATGTTTTTATCTTTTGTAGTTTGCAAATGAGGTGGGCCAACCTGGGACTTCCTGGAGTCAACCCGGCCAAGTCAGGGGCCTAATTAGTGGGTCTGGTAAACCAGGCAGGTTCTGGTTTGCCCATAATTCGGCTTGTTTTTCTGGGTCATCTCGGAACTCGGCTTACTCACCCTAATTTCAATGAGATGACCGAGTCATATAAAAGGTATTTATGTAATTACTCACTGTAGTTTCAACAAGTTGGCTGAGTCATATAAAGGGCATTTATTACTTGCCCCAGTTCGAACAAGTTGTCCGAGTCATATAAAGGGCATTTATGTAATTTCAAAGGAGAGGAAGAAGAAATATAAGAAACTAATGATGATGGATTAATAAAATCTCGAAATTTAAAGGCTTGGGACTCGCAGTGTTGACTCAACCCCGTGACTGACCATTTCCTGAGTCAAGTTCAGGCTTGCAAACTATGGCTGTAAATAGTTTGGTCTAGTAACATAATTTCACCTTTAAAAAATGCTCATATTTGTTAACGTGGCACAAATTTGGCAAAATCTAGACAACCAAAAGATAATTACATGTAAAATAATAACTACTAAAGGATTGATCAACAATGCAATGTGCATTGAAACACCACGTATTTGTGAGTTGAAACAAATGCTGCAGCGGTATATTCATGGGCTATGGGAGCAAAGCTTTTCCTTGGACTCTGGATTGTAATTTTAAAGAGATTACTATGAAGCCTTAATCCTCTGTTAATCGATCTTCTGAGATTTGGGCCCAGCGCTCCCTCTATGCTGGGAATTCTCTTCCTCTCTAGCTTAATGAAATTATTGTTATCTCTGAAAAAATAGAACAAGAAGAAGAAGAAGAGCTGCTACAACTATTGGTTTTGGGACCTGTTCTCATTTGTCGCTGATAAAATATATCTTATTCCTTTTTTAAAAAAATAATAATTTATATTGTACATTAACAATGCTTTGGCTTATTTGAAGAGCCAAAATGTCCTTTTTGGTGAGTGAAATTACTAGAACACACTCATCCTTTCTTTCTAAAAAGCTAGTAAGTTCTTAGCATTGTGTAGCCCACATGTTGTGTTTATAACATCCAACCCATCCGACAGGTGCATCCCACGATGATGACCATACAAATAAAAAATCAGATCGATAAAAGCATTCAGGTGGGCCATGTATGAATTTGGAGATATTTGGGTGGTTTACATTGTTTTACCACCCAAAAACATGAAGACCTAATCCTCTGGTAATCGATCTTGCGAGATCCGGGCCTAGAGTCCCCTCCTCTGTGTTGGGAATTCTCTTCCCCTCCTTTAGCTTAATGAAATTACTGTCATCATTACAAAAAAAAAAAAAAAAGTGACAATTTTGGGATCTATACTCGTTTGTTGCTGATAAAAAACTCATTATCTTTTTCCTTTTCTTTTTTGCACATTTAACTTATATTTAAAGGGACTTCTTATTGCAAAATTCTTCAAGAATGATGAATTTTCCTAACAATGCATTGGCTTATTTAAAGTGCCGAGATCTCCTCTTTGGTGAGTGAAATTACCAGAATGCACTCGTCCTCTCTTGAAAAAGTTGGTAAGCTTGAGCATTGTGGAGCCCACATGGTGTGTTTATGACATCCAACCCATCTGATAGGTGCATCAACGTTGACGATAAGATAAAAAAAATCAGATCAATCAAATCGTCAGGTGTGCCGTGTGTGAATTTGGAGATTTTTTGGTGATGTACATTGTTTTACTACCCAAAAACCTCCAAATTTACATGTGGCCCACCTGATGATTGGAATGGCCTGATTTTTGGTTTGTAAGGTCATTGTGGTGTGATGCACTTGCTGGAAAGGTTGGATGTCATACACACATGTGGGCTCCATGATGCTCAACTCTACCACATTTTTTGAAGAAAAAAATAGTCGAGAGAGTAATTTTGTTCATTTCACTCACCAAAAAGCATCTTTTGGAAATAGGTATACAGGGGCATACCTACTGCTAATGTAGAGGGAAATACTTTACGTAAATGAGATCCACCCCATCCATTAGGCACACCATTTGCTTTTGGCATTGATCCCAAAAATCCAGAAGATCAAACACTCAGGTTGGGCACACTATAAGAAATAGTGTAAAATCATGCCTTAAACCTTAAAACTTACATTCACGTGGTATGGCCCACCTGCGTTTTGAAATAGATTGAATTTTGTTGAGCCCCTTCATCCTGATCAGTGGCATCTGAAAAATGGATTGGATGGCATAAAAACACCATGGCCAGCTCCCCACACAACTAATGGTGGGTGCCCCCATTCCAACTGTTCCCTATGGCATGGCCTGCCCGAGTTCAGATCACACACATTTTTTGGCTTCCTGGTGAACATGAGGCAGCATGGCTGATGGATGGGGTGGGTCATACGCTTCTTCCCTCCATGTAGCACTTGGTTAGTAGTAGTTACGCCAGTCATATCCCAGGCGAGTTACATGAGCGTGGTTCTATTAATATATTCTACTAATCTATGTTTACATATCAGTGCTCCTCTGTTCACATTATCTCATATGCTCCATTTTCCATAGGTGCCACAATTTTGGGTATTCCTGATATTGATTGCTACAAGCTAAATTCTTCAAATTGCATGTCTCAAAACACCATTTTTTTTTTTTTTGGGTCTAGTAAAACCTCCTGCATATTAATTGATATGGTAATTTCTAAGATGTTAACATCGTGTAGGCATGTTCATTCCTGTTTTGCTAAAGCAGAATCTGTATTTTTTGCAGCTATGACCAATCAACAGTTTATTGATAGTGGAAACCGAATGATGGATGAGACAGATCAAGCAATTGAGCGGTCAAAAAAGGTTAACTCCCCTCCCAAAGATTAGTATGGCACGGGGCCAAGGGCGGGTCAGTTGTCATTATTTGGGCCTTGATCATTATTCGATTTCACTTTGTTTTTAACTTAATTGTATTAAAAATTGCATGGTCCCGAATTCTTGTTGAAGGATCTGCTGATTGGTTTTTATTTTTATTTTTCAGAACTCTTTGTTTCTAAATCTAAATATGATTTTTTATTTTTGAATGTTTTCCTTTTGGAGAGTTGTGTTGTGATTGAAATTTAAAATGATGTCGGTGTAGTTTAAAAGGTGCTTGGTGGGAAGATATTTCATTTCCAAAAGTAGTTTAGGTCATTAATTGATCTCATGGGAAGATTTCACCTTCTCTGAGTTTAAAATTTGAAATCTGTCTGAAGTGCTGGTTTCCCCTTTCTTTCAACAAATCTCCAGTATTCAATTTCTGAGTTCACAATGCCAATCTGTTTCTGCATATCACTTTGTGTTACAGGTTGTTCACGAAACCATTAATGTTGGAGCCGAGACGACAGCTGCTCTCAAGGCACAGGTCTGCAATATGTTAAGATTTGAGAATCCTGACTAGTTCGCCTGTCACTGTTGTTTTAAGATTTGTAATGAGTATTAAAACTATGTCAATTTGTTATTTTCAGACTGAACAAATGAGTAGGATCGTTAATGAGCTGGACTCTATCCATTTCTCAATAAAGAAGGCCTCTCAACTGGTTAAAGGGCTCGGCAGACAGGTTAGTTTTCTCAAACTTCAAATTCAGGGTGGCAATGGATGGGGTCGGGTGTCATAACAAGGATAGACCCAACACAAACACAACCTGTTTATTGAATGGGTTGAAAATCTCAAACCCAAACCCAAACCAATCCATCCATAAATGTAGATGGTTCGACCTAAACCCAGCCCATCTCCATTTAATTAAAATATAAAAAGCTAAATTAAAAAATATTATCATTTTGTATAAAAATACAAAAATATCAACCACATATTAGAAATTATAATTAATATAAAATCAAACCCTTAACATCATAACCGAGTTTAGGATTTTTTGAACATATATTATTTTATAATATATAGTACACACACACACAGCATTTCGAGGAGGCAAGGCCTACCATATTTATGGGCCACTGGGTCTAGCCCAGCAAACCCAAACCCAAAATAGGAAATGAGTTGACCAAAACCCTAACTTTCCAGGTTGGGTCCAGGTCAGGTTGGCAGGCCGGGGTCCAGTTTTGCCACCCTTACTTTTCTATGTATCTGAACTCTGTTTGCATCTCTACTCTTTTAATTTTTTTTCTTTCTTTCTTTATTGTTATTGTTAATGTTTTCGGTTTTTTTTTTTTTTTTTGGTCAAATTCATTCATGTTTTCCTTTAGGTTGCAACTGACCGATGCATTATGACAATGCTCTTCATAATTATCATTGGAGTGGTAGCAATCATCATTGTGAAGGTTGGATTTCTTGTTTCTTGCCTTTGTATTACATTTTTGTTACGATTTTTTTCTTACTGCTACATTTTATTTTAGGAGTGATTATGTAGTCCCCTACCCTTGGATATGTATCGTAACCTTAGGCACTCGGTTTGTACAAGTGGGGTCCATTGGTTGGTTGATCCAGATTCCTGATCATTTTTTGTGATTAGGCCCCACCGCCGGATAGACCTTCCCACAAAATGTTCTCAATGTTCTCAGATAGGAAGGTCCTACTGTCCCACCTCTGGCCTTTTCTCTGCTGAATGTGGACCTTTCTTTTATCTTCTTGACTATCTAGTTGCTGGCCACTCATCAGAAAGATGGTCTGGATCACCACCATCCCTCTTCTATGAATCTCCGTACAAGCTCATCTGACCTTCTGGTTTGTTTTAGATGTTGCTTTTCATGTGTTATTTTGAGTTTTTGTGTAACTCCACTGCAATGGTGGGTCTTGAATCTTCAGCTTGTAAACCCAAATAACAAGGACATACGGGATATTCCTGGACTCGCCCCGCCGGCACTTACTCGGAAACTTCTCTGGGATCCAAACTAGAGGCATGGAATTGAAGCTGATTCTTTCACACCAAAGAAAATCGCCGAATCCTGGTCTGATTGGTTGAGTGGCCCAGTGTCGTTTACGGGATGTTCTAAGCAAGCATCTTATGACCACTATGGTAATTCTGATCCGACAAGACTGATGGTTGAGCGGTGTTCTTCCAATTGTTCTATGGCTATTATTCCAAGTCATATTTTATTTTTGTCCTTCTAAAAAAAATAAATAACCTGAAGTCTGATCTGGTCAATTTCTTTTCCATTTTTATGAAATTTGGTTTTTGCTATCAAAGCACAGGAAATCAAGACATTGACTGGCCATTAATAAATTGGAGTAAGGAAAGAATAGTAATCTTTGTTATGCAGTCCTTTATTCATGGAGGAATGATATGATTAGACCCACCTTTGTGGAAACGAAAACATTCCAGATTGATCCCTTTACAGTAGGTCCCATCAATACACACCCAAAAAGCTAAAATCATGTATGTGGGCCCTCCAACATGGGCTCAGTCAAAGGTGCTTCTCTCTCTTATTTTATGGTCAAATGACTCCAACCTCATCATTACATCATGCATTTATACGTACATATCATATCACATGCAGTAAAAACTCAAAAGGTCGGATCCAATATAAACATTTCTCGGATCCGATATCACATCACGTATGGAGCCCAATGTGATGTTTGATTGCCATCCAATCCATCCATCATGTGCTCCTCCTCATATTCTCTGACCCCAAAATTCAGCTGGGTCACACTTCGTAAAATTGTGCATAAGACCTCTAAAACCACTTGTTGTGGCCCACATGAGTTTTTGAATGGCCTGATCTTTGTGTCCATTCATCCTGGTCACATGCATCTTCTGAATTGATTGGATAGCATATAAAGAACATGAAGGGCCTCACATACAATCTGGAAGGTTTTGAATGGTAATCATCTCGATCCCAACTGTTCCCCTGTGATGCGCCCCATTGAGTTTTGGACAGTTAGATTAGTGGGCCCCAAGGACAACATTGGGGGCACACA
Organism: Magnolia kwangsiensis; assembly: GCA_037074715.1. Lineage (NCBI taxonomy): Eukaryota > Viridiplantae > Streptophyta > Magnoliopsida > Magnoliales > Magnoliaceae > Magnolia > Magnolia kwangsiensis. Next base: position 9,454,293 of record CM073589.1, on the reverse strand, counting down.
TGATGAACGGATTGGATATCATCAGGGGGCGTGTACATGGTGGATCCAACATGTCGATTTGTAATAAACTTGTACGGGAAACATTTGTATTGGATCCGGCCTCGGAAGCATCATCTATACATGCATACATGTTGAAATTCCTGGTATGCAAAGGTGCCGCTTTCTGGAGTTCCTTTCAGGAAAGAAAACATGGATTTTTATTTTTATTTTTTTCACCCCTCTTTCGATTTCAGGCGTTTACTTAAACACACTTTGCAAAACTGACCCGGATTCCCATATGATGTTCTGGATTTCGTGTTTCATCTTTTGGTATATGAGAAGAACTTTGTTACTCTTACAGAGTGTGATGGATGATACTCAGGCAGTAAGCAATTGATGTGGCATACATGCAAGTCAATTAAACTTTCCACATTACGCATCCCCGATCACTGCAACAAATTTTATTGGGATTTTGAAAATGTCGCAATATTCTCACGGAAAATTGATTGGACGTATTATTGTGTTAATATTGCTAGATTTTCTCGTGAAATTATTACAAATTTTCTTAATATGTAAAGAGCATTTAGAAGTGAAAATGTATTTTATTTTCAACCAGATTTTCTGATAATATCACGAGATGAGCGTCAACATATGAAAATATCCCGAAAATTTTCTATGCTGAGAAATTGTCAAGACGGAGATTTGTCACTACGGTCATTTAGGACACTTTTGGATACCAACAAATAAGTTAACTTATGTTAAGTAATTTACGTTTTTCATTTAAGTTAGTTTGGTAAAAATAATTTATTCCAAAAGCTACTTATCTTAATAAGTAATTTCCATTAGCTTTTTAAGTCGTGACTTTTCTACTTCTCTCCAAGGCCCATGTTGAAAGACACTCTCTCTCACCCTCCATATCAAAAGAGGCCCCAAGTGGTGCACCATCCACACTGAAGGTGGAGCTACATGATGGATGGTCCGCATTAAAAGTGGGCCCCACAAGATGGGTGGCTCCATATTAATGTGAACCCAAATATAGATGGTCCACATCAAAGGTCAGCCCATAATAAAAAAAAGACCACATTCAAAGCGGGCTTGTATGATGGATGGCCCACGTCAAAGGTGGGTTCTACATGATGGGCATTGGACATTGAAGCTGGCCCTAGATGATGGATGACCCATATTGAGGTGATCCACATGATGGATGATCCACATCAAAGGTTAGCCCTAATTATGAGTGGCCCATATCCAAGGCGGGCCTTGCATGTTGGATGGCCCACATCAGAGGTGGGACCCACATCAAAGGTGGGCTCCACATGATGGGCGGTGGATATTGAAGGTGGGCCCCACATGATGGCCAATAATATTGATGTGGGCCCCACTTGATGGATGACCAACATTAAGGTGGGCTTACATAATAAATGATGCACTTTAAAGGTATGGCCATAGTGATGAATGACCCACATCCAATGTGGGCCCCGTATGATGGACGATCTACATCAGAGGTTGTCCCCACACAATGAATGACCCACATCAAATGTTGCCCCACATGATGGATGGTGGATGTGAGGGGGACTACGTTTAAGACATACTTGCTAATGAGGTTGAAAACCAAATATGCCTTTTTTTACTTTTTGATTTATAAGTTGGTTATCAAACATACTTTTCAGTAGCTCATGGAATAAGTAGCTTATCCAAAGTAACTTAGGATTCAAATGCCCCCCAGATGCATCACAAATAAAATATTTACATTTGATTTATCGTCTGGCTATTAGATTGGTGGAGATTTATTATTGTACAGTTACGAATGAAAAACATCCGAAATGATCTTATTTCAATAAAGAAGTGTACATCAATCAGTTAGGATTGTTCAAATAATCTGATTTTGGCAATGTGACTTAACAATAGTAGGTTTCACAATTCAGTCGGTTTAATTTGTGTCAATTTCTGCCACGTGTATATTTCTGAGTGCCTGCATATAGAGATTCATACTCTGCCAGAGTATCAAACAACTCTCTTAGAACATAGCCTGAAAAGGATTTGTGTCAGAACACATGTACCTTCAGATTGGTCAGCCTGAGCGCCTCGGATTGGATGCTGATAAAAGCATCGTTACATTGCTTGGGTTGAGATTCTACGGTACGGTTTTGGATTCAGATTTTTACAAGTGGGGCCCATTGTTTAGCGGTCCAAAACATGTATCACTTGGCTCCACTGTCAAACATCTATGCACTCCCAATGGAAAAGTTCTATACCTTTCAACAGCTGGTCCACGTTCTCCAATGTGTGTGTGTGTGTGTATATATATATATATATATATATATATATATATATATATATAATTAATTAAAACACCTAATTTTCAATTGGTCTCATTATTCCATTTATTGAGTGGGCCTTGGCCTTGGGGGGAGGGGTCCACAATGAACGAGGCCTAAATCCTACTAGCCTCTAATTCATCGTGTCCTACCCCCCTTGGTGGCTTAGAAATATCAATAAATTTTAAAGATGCTAAGACGAGACAAATTATATATGTGGGCCCCATTTGGAAAACAATGGGCAGCCGCTTGTGTCCAGCTAGATAATCTCAATTTACCTGTGGCCCCCATCATTTCATGGTTGTGGGCCACTATTTCTCCAATGGGAGCTTTGCACATATCCAGTTTGTGGGCTAGGATGTTGGTGGACCGAATTTATTATTTGAGGAATATTTCAAATTTAATATTTGGGGTCAACCCATTCACGCGTCCATTTATCATTTGAGATTTTAAAAATACAAAAATTAATTAAATATAGCAACAATAAAAATAAAGAAGTATTTTTTCTCTCATGTCTATGTCATGTTAGGTCTAATTTAGATGGCCTGTGATTTCAATACATGGAACTTGTGTGAAGATTGGATGGTTGGGATTGTTTGATGTGAACCCAATTGTTAATTGAGCTCTAAAAAATCAATCAAATTTGTTTTCATCTGTGCTATTTTTTCAATAGGACCCTGAAATAGGGTTTGTAAAGTACATCCAAACACACCTCAAAAGCTGTGGTTTGGCTTAAAAGGGGATTTACACATCAAACACCCCTTTGGAGGGTGCGCCCCACCCTAATGGCCCTGAGAGCTGGTCAATGTTGATGATTACTAGGTTATTTGGACATGTTTATCACGTAGCCGTCCATTGGCTGATCATGGTGTGGTCTCTCATGATGTGTGGCTGTCCACTCTAAAACTGGTTGAAGAGGGTTAGCTATTTTGAGAGAGAAGTTCAGCCTAGAAATTAAGCATTATGGAGAGATCGGTTTTCTTTTTAGCCAAATGGCAGTTACATGGGTTTTATCTACCTAATCATTGTTGGGGGCCTTGCACAAAACCTTAGGATCTAGCCCTCCAGAACAAACCAGAATTTTGGAATAACAATGCAATGAAAATCAATCAAAGCACAATCACACACTACACAAGAGATTTTTACGTGAAAAACCCTCAAAGAGGTAAAAACCACGGGACCTCGTCCAGATCAACAATCCACTATGAAGTAGAAAGATACAACCTTCGTCACTCACGCAGGAGTAGATGAACAATAAGAGAATAAAAAAAAACAGAGAGATCTGACCAATTACGAGGACGTAGAAGCGCTGAGATGTAGATTGTATAGTAAATCACCTCTACGAGCATAACCTCTTTTCTACAAGCTTCCTCCCTCTCTTTCTCTTTCTCTCTCACCCTAAACCCTCTTGTGTTTTTCTTCACACAACATATACCCTAGAAAATCCTAGTGACCTCTTTTTATAGTTTTAGGAAACTCCTTTCCGCATCTTAGTTGCGAAAGGACTTGCGCATCTTAGTTGTGAAAGGACTTGCGCATCCCAGTTGCAAAAGGACGACGGGTCAAAAAATCCATCAAATCTCTCCCTTTTTGACCTAGGAGGGATTCACCTTCTTTAAGCCAGCCAGGTTTCTACAAACCTCGAACTTGCCCTTGAGCAAGGCCTTAGTCATCATATCTAACTTATTATTGTTTGTGTAGATCTTCTCAAGCTGTAACACCTTCTGTTCCAAAGTATTCCTGATCTAGTGATACCGAATCTCTATATGCTTCGACTTGAAATGCTGACTTAGATTTTTGCTCAAGTGTATAGCACTCTGACTATCGCAACAGACCATGTGTTCCTCCTGTTTCAGGCTAAGTTTCCGTAGGAACCTCTTCATCCAAAGCATCTCTTTACATGCCTCTGTGACTGCAATGTACTCGGCCTCTGTCGTCGACAATGCTACGACCTTCTGTAGCTTGCTCTGCCAAGAAACCGCTTCACCTGCAAACGTAAACATGAACCCCGATGTAGACTTCCTGGAGTCTATGTCGCCTGCCATATCTGCATCTGTATAGCCCTCTATCACAGGTTTACCATCATCATAGCATAGGTTCAACCTGGATAAGCCTCTTAGATACCGCAGTATCCACTTCACCGTTGCTCAATGCTCATTGTCAGGATTGACAAGATACCGGCTGACAACACCAACCGCATATGTTATGTCTGGGCGTGTACACACCATAGCATACATCAAACTTCCTACAGCTGACGCGTAGGGTATCTTCTGCATCTCTTCTACCTCTGCCTTCGTCTTGGGACATTGCCTATCGTTCAATCTGAAATGACCATCCAGTGGAGTACTGTTCGGATTCGCTGCATTCATATTGAACCGCTCTAGGACTTTCTCAATATACCGCTCTTGTGACAGCCAAAGCTTCATACTGCTTCTGTCACGAGTTATCTCAATTCTTAGGATCTGTTTAGCAGGGCCTAAGTCTTTTATCGCAAAAGACTTGCCCAACTCCTGTTTCAGCCTGTAGATCTTCTTGATGTCCTTTCCCATGATGAGCATGTCATCAACGTATAAGAGCAGGAGTATGAAATCACCATCTGGGAACTTGCGCGTGAACACACAGTGGTCCGACTCTATTCTGTCATACCCATGCTGTAACATGAACGAATCGAACTTCTTGTACCATTGTCGTGGAGCTTGTTTCAGCTCATACAAGTTCTTCCTCAGCCTACACATCATATGTTCATTACCCTTGACTTCGAACCCCTCTGGTTGGTGCATGTAGATCTCTTCTTGCAGGTCACCATGGAGGAAGGCAGTTTTAACGTCTAACTGCTCTATCTCCATATCCATGCTAGCTGCCAACCCAAGCAACACCCGTATGGATGTCATCTTCACCACTGGTGAGAATATCTCCTCGAAGTTTATGTCTTTCCTCTGACCGAACCCTTTTACCACAAGTCTGGCCTTGAACCTCATCTGTGAATTCTTCTGCTCTACCTTCTTTATAAACACTCACTTGTTGCTCAGAGCTTTCTTGCCCTTAGGCAGTTTCACCATGTCATAGGTGTGGTTCTTATACAAGGATTTCATCTCCTCTTGCATAGCTTTCAACCACTCCCCCTTATGCTCGTCGGCTAGGGTCTCAAAATAATCTTCTGGCTCTCCCCCATCAGTTAACATAATGTACTCATGCGAGGAGTACCTCTTGAACGACTGCCTATCCCTAGATGACCTCCTCACCTGTGGCTCAATAGGTGGATCAAGTGGGAGATACTCACCCGGTACATCTTCTGTAGGAACTCCCTCGTCCTTTGCACCTTGTTGTATTCCCTCGTCATCAGGTACCATGGGATGAATAACTCGATCCATGTCCTCTAGCTCACCTGAACTAATATAGTTCTTCTCTGCCTTACCAATGTCTTCTATATACTGATCTTTAAAAAAAATCATATTTTTACTCCTGACAAGCTTCCTCTCGGTTGGATCCCATAATCTGTAACCGAATTTTTCATCACCGTACCCTAAGAACACACACTGTCTGATCTTCATATCGGGCTTGGACCTCTCGTCCTTTGGTACGTGAACGGATGCCTTGCATCCAAACACCCTGAGATGACTGTACGATGGATCCTGTCCAGTCCACACCTTCTCAGACACTTCTCCATTCAACGGGACTGATAGAGACCTGTTTATCAGATACACTGCCGTGTGCATTGCTTCTCCCCAAAACGTCTTGGGCAACTTCGCATGGGATAACATGCATCTGATTCTCTCAACAATGGTGCGATTCATTCGTTTAGCTACACCATTATGTTGGGGGGGTCTTGGGAACCATCTGTTCATGCCGTATACCCAGGGACTTGTAGTACTCATGAAAGTCGCCGATGTATTCACCACCATTATCAGTGCGGATGCACTTCAATGATCTACCTGTCTCTTTCTCGACCATAGCATGAAACAACTTAAACATACCAAAGACCTCGTCCTTAGATTTCAAAGCATAAGCTCAAACTCTCCTAGATGCATCATCTATAAAAGTAACAAAATACAATGCCCCACTCAAAGTTTTTGTCCTCATAGGACCACAAACATTAGAATAAACCAAATCTAATGCATGCACTTTATTAACATGAGAAGCAGTTTTAACAAATGAAACTATATGCTGTTTCCCTGATAAACAATCAAGACAGGTTTTGAGAGGCATACCTGTTACATTAGGAAGGAGCCGCTTCTTTACTAGTAGCTGAAGCCATTTTTCACTCATATGGCCTAGACGCCGGTATCACATGTCTATAGTTGAATCTTTCATTGCGTTCAACTCACCTTTGCATACACCGACACTTGCCTTGTATAGGGTGTAACACTTCTTTCTTTTGGCTGTGATCAACGAACCCTTAATGAGCTTCCAGTGCCCACCAACAAACCGGCTTGCATAGCCATCATCATCCAACCTTTCCGTCGACATCAAGTTGAGGCGAAGGTCTGGGATATGCCTCACATCCCTGAGAACCAATGTGCAGCCCACATCGGTCTTTACACAAATATCACCGACCCCTACGATCTTCGATATGCCAAAATTTTTCATCTTCACGGTCTCATAGTCACTTGACTTGTAGCTTATGAAGAAGTCCATACGTGGAGTCGCGTGAAAAGAAGCTCCTAAGTCAATCACCCAGTCAGTGTCCTGACACGTAGCCGTGAGACATACATCGTGATCTGCTGAAAGAATAATAACAATATCGCTATCTGAAGCGACTACAATAGAATCATATTCATCTTCCTTTTCTTTTCCTTTTCCTTTCTTGTCGTTTTTAGCCTTATGGCATTCATGCTTATAGTGGCCCTTCTTGCCACAATTATAGCATTCAACATCTTTTCTTTTACTCGACTTGCTTCTTGATTTATCTCGGGCCTTCCTGCCCTTCCTGTTCTTTCCTCTCCCCCGTTCCTGTGTCACAAGTGCCTCTTACTGAGTAGACCCCTGAGACTTCCTCCTTGTCTCTTCATTGAAGAGACAGCTAGTAACATGTTCCATGGATATCTTTCTGTCTGGCGCGTAGTTACTTAGAGACACCACCAATGTCTTCCAACTGTCAGGCAACGAACTAAGCAATAGTAAAGCCTGCAATTCATCATCCAGGACCATCTTCATAGAGGAGAGTTGGTTCACTATATTGCTGACCTCATTCATGTGCTCAGTCACAGAACCACCATCCTTGAACTTGAGATTCACAAGTCGCCTTATTAGAAAAATCTTATTACCGGTTGTCTTCCTCTCATACAGCCCTTGTAATTTCAGCCATAGGCTAGTGGCTGAGGTTTCCGTAGACACATGGTGGAATACCGAATTATCCAACCATTGTCTAATAAACCCCACCGCCTTCCGGTCTAACTTCTTCCAATCTTCATCAGTCATATCCTTAGATTTTGCTGATATGCCTAAAATTGGAGAATATAAATCCTTACATTAAAGCAAGTCCTCCATCTTAGCCTTCCATATGGTCCAATTAGAACCATTGAGGTTGATCATCCTTGATAAGCCACGTTCCATAATTCTAAACCGATCCTACCCGTTCAATGAACTTAGCGCTCTGATACCAGTTTGTTGGGGGCCTTGCACAAAACCTTAGGATCTAACCCTCCAGAACAAACCAGAATTATGGAATAACAATGCAATGAAAATCAATTAAAGCACAATCACACACCACACAAGAGATTTTTACGTGAAAAACCCTCAAAGAGGTAAAAACCACGGGACTTCGTCCAGATCAACAATCCACTATGAAGTAGAAAGATACAACCTTTGTCACTCACGCATGAGTGAATAAACAATAAGAGAATAAAAGAAAACAGAGAGAATCTAACCGATTACGAGGACGTAGAAGCGCTAAGATATAGATTGCATAATAGATCACCTTCATGAGTATAACCTCCCTTCTACAAGCTCTCTCTCTCTCTCTCTCTCTCTCTCTCTCTCTCTCTCTCTCTCTCTCTCTCTCCCTAAACCCTATTGTATTTTTTTTACACAACATATACCCTAGAAAAATTCTAGGGACCCCTTTTTATAGTTTTAGAAAACTCCTTTCCGCATCCTAGTTGCGAAAGGACTTGCGCATCTCAGTTGCGAAAGGACTTACGCATACCAGTTGCAAAAGGACGACGGGTCAAAAAACCATCAATCACAAGTGCTTGAGGATCAGTTGTTTGGTCCATTTGGGTCCATGGTGAGATGATCGGGACCGTCCATGCATTTCCTTGCTTGTTCTGAGGCAAACCAAACACCAGATTTGGAAAGGAATACCCCTTTTCCATAGATATCATGTATGTTTGTTTGGATTCTTTTCCAAGAAATTCTCCGTTACTAGTTTTTCACAGTGGATTTTCATGTCCATGTTTTGGATTCTTTCCATCCAAACAGGGCCAGAAGAATGTCATTAGCCGCAGATACAAGTAAGTCTGATACATCGACGTGGTGCATTTGAGCAGGATTTAGGGCATACATCAGATGGTTTTTATACAAATCCATGGAGGCCTAAAAATCAGGCTGGCCACTCATTCGGTGGGCCACATTTGCTCGCTGAATGTGGACCATCTCTTCACTAACCATGGCTTTTTTGAATCTCTTCACTAACCATGGCTTTTTTGACCTGGAATGTTTGGCCCAACTGTTGGTCCGGTGTTGAGATGGTCGATTAAAATTAGATTCTAGAATCCAATTGCCCTCTTACCTACAGGTTGTAACATGGATCAAAGGATTTCCATAAGAGCAGGGGTTAGTCTTTCTTGATAGCTTCCTTTTGCTTTACATTTATGAATTTTCTTTGACAAATAATTTTGGATGCATTTTTCAAAGAAATAAAGATAAGTAAATAAAAGGAATGATGCTTATTTTTCAAACATTTTATTAATTTGTGAATAATGCTTATTACAATCGACAATGTAAAAATAATAAAAGAAACATAAAAGGAATGAATATTTAAAATTGTTCAAATGAACAAATAGTTCAAGTGAATGGTTGCCAAAATGTGACCAGGAGGTTTGATTACCCAGATAAAAACTCCATTAATCAGAATCCAATAATAGAAGATTTTGAATAATTATACTAATCTTACAGTACTATAACAGTAGCGCTAAACAATAGCTATATATGCTAAGGCTAAGGCTAGATTGAGCTATGCTAAGATAAATGTAAATGTAAAGATGCTAGATTATGTTTAACATTGGCCTTAATCTCTTCATTATGTTATCCTTTTATGGTTTTTTAGAGACGACAAATCCCTTGGTGAGTTTTCTTGTTGGTTCAGGATCCTTCACCGCTGTAGATTAGAATTTTTGGGACATTATTACAATAAATTTAGCTTGATAAGAACCATCTTCATTCTTCACCTATCATGTCTATGAATATTCATGGAATTGGTGGGACTTGATCCACCATATCCTAATCAAGTCTAATTTATCAATTTCAATTTACTTAAATATTAGTATGATCTTTAGATTTTAAGAATCTTCATAACCATCGCGAGAACTGTTAATATCTCTTAAAAAATCTTACATTTTGATAGGATTGTGAGAAATAGCTTTACAAAACATTCCTAATATGTGATAGAGTCATTGCCTCAACAAGTCTTTTATAAACACGCCATATGCCTTGCCTCGATTATATGCCTATATCATTTACTGGCTCATTTTTATTGAAGGCATGTATACATATATGTGCCATCACATTTACGGCATATCACTAAAGAAAGAGCTGCAAAATATATGTTCAGGCGCAAGCATTATTTTGATAGACCGTGATGCCAACACATGACAAATTTTTATTGAACCACTTAGGTATATAAAAAATCAATGGAAGCACAATCATCCATCTGATGTATCTCATCCAGATGAATTAATTAGCTAAAAATACACTGTTCTAGAATTCATGTGGGCCATAGCACATGAATTAAGAGGTTTTATGTATAATATTACATGGGTGGCTCACCTGAGTGTTGAATCATCCTGATTTCTAATTTCACATCTAAAAAAGGACTGGTCTACCTGATTGACGGGTTGGATTTCATGCAGATCTTTTCTCCCACGTTAAAAAAGAACACTAACGGGCAACACTCGGCATGACTACTGGAATTCGTAATCCTCCGCAGTCGACCCGAGTAAACCCTATCTCTACGGTTGTAGATGTTCATCTAATGGTTCGCTGTGAATGGCAACACAGTGCATGCCCGATCACGATCCTAACCGTCTAGTTAGACATATGCTCGTTTGATGTGAACCAAGGCCCTTTTTAATTTCACCCGTCCAATTGCAGGTATTGATATGGCCCACCACATCGTCCAAATAGTAGATATTTTTCATATCGAGGGATATCGTAAGTGGGGCCCACTGGATGAGTAGCCTCCGTCGTAGGAATGTCTCAAGTGTTACTGTCCAAGGCAGATGTCCCGCAAGTTGCCTGCCGTTTGTCGTTTTCCATCGCTTTCTGTTCGTTTTCGGCTTTCCGTTCAAATCGGATCTCTTGTTTGTCGAGTACCGCGGAAAGCAAATGACAAGGCAACTCCGACGAGGATGCAACGCTGCCGGTACAATGTAGCTAACCGTCGGTGATCTGTGGACCCACCATAATATATGTGTTTTATCCAATCCGTACATCCATTTTTTGAACTTATTCTAAGTCATTAGGAAAAAAAATTAGTTATATTCAAATCTTAGGTGGACGTCACTGGAGGAAAACAGCGGTGATTGTATGCCCATCATTTAAAAACTTCCCGGGGCACCCTGTAATGTTTATTTTACATCCAACCTGTTCATTAGGTCATACAGATATGGATGAAGGAAAAAAATAAATATCGTCTTGATCCAAAACTTTTTTGGTCCCCAAGAAAATTTTAACGATGGACATTCAATCATCACTGATTCTGGTGGTGTGGTCCATATGAGACATGGATCTGCCTCAATTTTTCGATTATGCTCTAAAATGAGCTGAAAAAATGGATGGACGTCTTGGATAAAAAATACGTCACTATGGACCCACGTAAGTTTTCCAGCACTGACCAGTACCAGCGTTGGTAATGGAGGGGACACTACCGAATCCGAGTCCAGGCACTCGCACGAGTAGAACAAAATTCTACACGCGGGTGCACCTGTCATGATGGTACGCGTGAGCAGGGCTTTGCACAAACCGGCTAGCCCGGTTAACTCGCTCGACTCAATCCAAAAAAGTTCGACTTGGCCTGACCGACTCGACCTGGCCCGACTCGGCCGTTTACACACACACACATATATATATTCCTAAATCATTACCCTAACCATTTGAGACAGAGAAGTGAGAACACCGCCCGACCCTAAACTCTCTCTCTCTCTCTCTCTCTCTCTCTCTCTCTCTCTCTCTCTCTCTCAATCTCTCTCTTGACTTCTGGGATAGTTCACTGCTTATCTTTGAAGTGACAGTGACTCATCCATCTCACGGGTGTTATAGATTTACAGCAATCTAAGCCGTTGAAATCATGGGTCCCTTTGTAAATTGAGCAGGTCTGAAACTGGCCCGAATTCACCCGATTGCTGACTGGGCTGATTTCAGACCGGATATGTTGGCCCGGTGACCGGGCCGGGCCATGCCAGGTTGAGCCTAGTTCAAATCGGTTCGGCCCGATGTACACCCCTACACGTGAGGTAGAAGGAAACCGCTCATCAGACTATACCATTTATTTTTTTATAGCTATATCCCATGTATAACCCCCACTCATTGTGTGAACCAAAGCTTGCGCATCTAATATGGACAGTTAGCGAGTTTTTATGTCCATTTTCATGCTTATGTAGCTCTTGCGGACAAGCGGACCGTCAAAGCTAGGCACAAGCAAGCTGGGCGTAGCCTTCTAATGAAGGGTTGGGATCTCTCACACTAATGATAGCGAGTATAATTCGAAATCGAATTGCATGATGAGTTACACAATACGCTCTTATCGTACTGAGTAAACTCAGTTGGGCCCACCTTAAATGTACGTGGTCTATCCAAGCCATCCATCCATTTTTTTCAACTAATTTAAGGGGTTGAGCCAAAATTGAAGCGTATCCAAAGATCAAATGGATCATACCACAGGAAACAATGGGGATAATGATTTCCACCGTTAAAACCTTGTTAGGTCCCACAATGATGTTTTTTTTTTTTAATCTAACCTTGTTCATAAGATCATGTAGACATGAATTAAGGGAAAACACAAATATAAGATTGATCCAACATGTATGTGGCTCCCAAGATATTTTCAACAGTATACGTTTAATTCAACTTTTTTCCCATGGTGTGGTCCATTTGAACGTTATATATGCTTCATTTTTTGGTTCAAGACCTAAAATTTCCTGATAAAATGGATAGACCAATTAGATAAAATACATAAATTATGGTGGACCTCACATTGTTTACCAAGTATGCTAAACGTAGTGAGTAACTCACTACTCGATTCGCTTCTGCATAATTCTATCATATGTATCAGCGACAAACGGTTATGTCCCGACGGAGGAGGCAGATTGCCCGAATAGTCTACAAGTCCATGGTGTATGCATTTTATCAGCTATATATATATTGGGCGCGGATTAGCTATAGATTGAGTAGCGAGACTCATTTATGAAGTTCAATAGGCTCCACCAGACGCATATGCTATAGTCTTTGCTCGTACCAAAATGAGCTAGACTGCGTAGATAAAAGATTGTGGATTGCGTGGCAGTGGTGCCACACATTGGTGGGCGTAGATTAGGAACTACCCATTGTTGGGAATTTATACAGATTAATATAAATTCTGTATAATGTGGAAATCGAAAAATAAAAAATATCTGATTCAAGGATAGGCTAAAGCACGTCTGAAACGTTATCCTTAAAGTGTTATTTGCCCCTACTCAAGTGAATTGAGTATGCTGATAGGTTACAGGTAAACCACTTCTAGGATACAACGAGTCTGATGTGGGTCTGCGTTCAGCAAACACGAAGGCCCACTAATGGAACTCTGTTACATAGTCTGGCAAAATACATAAAAAAGAAAAAAATCTCAGAATAAGAAAGAAGAGAAGAAGAATAGTGTTTTAGACCACTGCACTAGTCAAATCGTCAGCTACTGGTTCTGTTGAACCGTTCTAGACCACACTGTTGGTATGTTCTTCTTGCAAAGGGTTTAACCGTTGCTATCTTGCTGAAATTACCGGAGTATAGAGAGAGAAGTAGTGAGTTATCTCAATTTCGTATGGAAGTGCATGCTGGATGAGTTGTGAGATTGATTGGAAACTCATCTAGGCCCTCCTTTTATAGGCTATATTGGCTGGGGGTTATGGTACAGGGAAAGAAATCCCATGACCTTTTTTTGGCTATTGGAAAAAATAGCCGTTTTATGGCCATTTTTTGACTGTTGTGCATGGGCCATTAAGCTGCTACATGCTAACTGTTGTGAGACAGCAACTAGCCATTTTCTAGCTGTTGGAGCTAGCCATGCAGCAGTTTCAGCTGGACCCTACAATTATTTCACAGTTGTTACAGATTTTCTGCAACAGCTCTTTTTTCAGCCCTCTATATATTTTAGAGGACTCTCATTCAGTCCTTTAGTCTCTCTATCACCCAGCCATCTGCCTTAGCCGCGACTCGCACTTGTCTCGCTCCAGTTCGCGAAGGGAGCGACACGATGCGCACGTGCGAAGTGCACCACTAGCACCTCTACAGCCTCACATGCCCACGCTCTCGCACCGAACCCGTGATCGAGTCCGAGACTGAGCGCGAGCGCGTGTGCGTGCACGGTGTTCTAGTGTTACGCACTGGAACACGCAAGTTCCATACTCCTTTGTACTAGCACTGGAATACGCAAGTTCCATACTCTTTTGTACCATGTGGGTAAGTATTATAATACTCCACCACAATCATTTAAACCACAAAATTTTCTTCACCCTTTCCCATGTGGGATTATTCCCAAAAACTCATAAAAAGGTGTTTTCAAAACTTTTATTATTATATAATATTTTTTTATTTTAAAATATATTTTTTATAAATCAATATTTTGTAACAATCTCCCACTTGATTTTTATAAAAATATATTTTTCTCGATTAAACATTTCTGCTAGAATAATCAGCTTATATGCATAAAGAAAAATATCTTTCGATTTTAATCTTTCCTTAGTGTTAGTATCTCAAAACTCTGTCGAAATGACTGGTAGCTCCAGCCTTGAACCAATTATTCCTAGATAACAAAGTTGGAGAAATCACACACATATTTGCTATGTGTTGTTAGAGTTCTCACAATTTTGTTCAGCACAATTAATGCCCATGTGCTTATTCTAATTCGTGAACGATCCCGAGAAAAAACTCCTAACTCTCATGAGAGACAGCACCATCTATATGTTTATATAGAAAAAATTCTTTCAGTGTCTTCGTTACTATAAGACACTTGTCCTAAAGACTAGATTTCATTAAGAGTTCTAAGACTCAACCCAAAATTCCTAACGCTGAGCAATTATCTATTATGGATGAGGTTTTATAATTTAGTGCTGAAAATTTTTCACATATCAGTGACTTGTTCTTACCCGTTAAATCCAAAATTAGAGATTTCCTGACTTTAGGTTGGGTTATCATCACTGGTGGAACTTTGGTTGAAGAATTTCAACCTCATCCCTCTAGATGTAGTCTTTACTACCTCTCTCAGTAGAGGTTTAGTGAAAGGATCTGCTAGGTTATTGTTTGATTTCACATATGAAATAGTAATGATTCTATCTCAAATCAACTGTCTGACATAATCATGTTGAAGACTGATATGTCTAGACTTACTATTATAAGTGCCACTATGGGTTATAGCTAATGTGACTTCACTATCACAATATAGTGACACAGCCGATATAGGCTTTACACAGAAAGAGATTTTTAATAAAAGATTTCTTAGCCATCAGCCTCTTTGCCTGTTGTAGCCAGGGTTATGAATTCAAACTCCATAGTTGAGTGCATTATGCAAGTCTATTTCTTAGATCCCCAAGATACAGCTGTACCTCCTAGGGTGAATACCCACCCTATAGTAGACTTATTGTCCCCTGCACTCGATATCTAGCTCACATCGGTATATCCTTTCAATATGACAGGAAACTCTGAATAAAATAGTCGTAAGTCTTTAGTTGTTTTTAAGTAACCAAGGACTCTACTGATTGCATTCCAGTGTTCAGTATTGGGGTTACTAGTAAATCTACTAAGTTTACTCACAGCATATGCGATATCATGTCTAGTGCATTGTATAGCATACATAAGACTTCCTATAGTACTCGCATATTCTAATTATGCAACTGTTCTTCTAGTATTTTCTTTTAGCTTGATACTTGGATTAAATGACGTTTTTTCTTCCTTTATATTTAGATGGTTAAACTTATTTAGTATCTTCTCAATATAATGAGATTGACACAAAGTATAACTCCCACAATCTTTTTTAACTTTGATACTTAGGATGGTATCAACTTGTCCAAGATCCTTCATTTTAAATACGGAAGAAAGAAATCTCTTTGTTTCAGTCACACATTTCATTTTATTACTTATTATTAATATGTCATCAACATACAGACAAATAATAACAATATAACTACCATCTACTTTAAAATATATGCATTTGTCAGCTACATTATGCATGAAACCATGAGATAGTATTTTGGAATCAAACTTCTTATGCTACTGTTTTGGTGCTTGTTTTAATCCATACAATGATTTGACTAATCTACATACTTTGTTTTCATTTTCTAATAGAACGAAACCTTCAAGTTTGGATATAAGTCAAGCTTTAAAGGTTTGAATAGTCCTATCAGTGTGATATTTCTTCCTAAATAGCCACTTACAACTTATGGGTCTAGAACCTGGAGGTAAGTTTACTAGTTCCCATGTTTGATTTGACAGTATGGATTCCATTTCATCATTTATAGCTTCTTTTCAGAAGGCTAAATCTCTAAAGGATACAACCTCTTTATATGTTTTAGAATCATCTTCTATAGTCATTACTATAGTATTTGTCTAATAACATTTTCTCTATCTACTTCTACCAGATGAAAAATGATGCGTTGTGAGTCTATGTAGTCATCTCCTAGACTCTTCTCTATTTTTGTTCTTTGACTCTTACGAGGTTCAATAGGAGCTTCCACTGTCTGTGGACTTGTGCTATCTAGTTTTCTATCAGGAGTTTGGATTTTATTATCCTTTGACTCTATGGATAGTAAATTTTTTAAAAATTCAACATCTCTTGATTCTATTATTGTATTAGATTCCATGTCTAGAAGTCTATAAGCTTTACTATTCTGTGCATACTCTTCAAAGGCGCACATAATTGCTCTTGATCCTAACTTAGTTCTTTTTGGATCAAGGGTTCTGCAGTATACAAGACACCCCCACACTTTAAGATATCCTAGGTTAGGTTTTCTACCTCTCCATGTTTCATATGGAGATATTTTATATTTTTTAGACGAAATTCTGTTTATTATATGGTATGCTGCAAGCAGTACCTCACTCCATAGATTTAGTGGCAACTTTACTCTTATCAGCATTGAATTGACCATCTCCACTAATGTTCTATTCTTTCTTTCAGCTATTTCGTTTTGTTGAGGTGTGTATGGCGCTATACATTGATGTACCAGTCCATATTCTTCACAGAAGTTATCGAATTCATTGGAGAAGTATTCTCCTTCTCTATCGCTATGAAAAATTTTTATCTTCTTATTTAGTTGATTCTCTACTTTTGCTTTATATATCTTAAACATGTTCAATACTTCATCTTTGCTCTTTAACAGATAAACATCCACATATCTATAGCAATCATCTATAAAGGTTATGAAGTACCATTTATCTCCACGAGTAAGAATACCGTTTAACTCACAGATATCACTATGCACGAGATCCAATATTTGAGATGATCTATCAACACTTGAAAAAGGTTTCTTCGTCATTTTGGATCGTATGTACACTTTACATTTATCGGTTTCATTATCTGTGTATGAGATTAAACCATTCTTAGCCATGAACTTCAAGGTACTATATCCTATATGGGCTAGTCTATCATGTCACAGTCCAGCGAATTCAACCATATACGTAGAAATGCTACTTTCATTTAGAGAAAACTTAATCATTTCATTACAAGCATATCCTTTTCCAACAAAATTCTCATTCTTAGACAGAATCAGTTTTCCTGACTCGTATAACACCCTTATACCTGGTTTCCCCAGAAGATCCCCAAAAACTAAGTTTCGCCTCATGTCTAGGACGTGCAGTATATTTGTCAGAATCACTTTCTTTCCAGAGGTGAATATCAGTTCGACAGTTCCTTTGCCGACGACCTTCGATCGGACTTCATTTCTCATTTGGACTTCTTGACCATCGGTCAATTTCTCATAGGTTTTGAAGGCTGATTTGTCGTAGCATACATGTACTGTAGTGACAATATCATACTACCTCCCTAAAACTTTGCCTTGGATGATATTCACCTCAGTAATTATAGATACAATATCGCCTTCTTCTACTACACTTGCCTCTTTTTTAGATTTACGATATCGGCATACTCGAGTATAGTGTCCGATTTTTCTACAGACATGGCATGGGCCTTTGAACTTTTCGTTCTTTTTTTGGGCGTTTTTCTTGAATTTCTCTTTATTAGGTTTAAGAGAATCGTTCTTTTCAGAATTCTTGTTATTGGTGTTTTCTACTGCATGTGCCTTGGACGAGGCATTCCCGTTATTTTTTTTGTCATGGTTACGGAATTCTTCCTCAAACCTAAGGTGTTTCTGAATTTGTTCCAGTGTGTAGTCCTTAGTTTTATGCAGCAACTTCTTTCTATAATCTTTCCACATTGGCGGCAATTTAGCGATTATAGCCCCGACTTAGAATGATTCAGGAAGATCAATCTTTATCGCTTTGGTTTTGTTAACTATTAATTGTAGTTCCTGAATTTGGGGCAGTAGCGGTTTATTATCTAACATGCTGAAGTCAAAATACCTGACAATGAGAAATTTGTTGGTTCATTCTTTTTCAGCTTTGTACTTTAACTCCAGAGCAGTCCAGATCTCCTTTGATGATGATGTCTGTTGGTACAGATCGTACAGACGGTCGGAGAGTGCGTTCAGTATGTGTCCTCGACATAAGAGTTCATCTTTGGCTCGTTTGACGCGGGTAGCTATCTGTTCAGGTGTGTCCTTGTCGGTTGCTTCAGGTAGCGTTTGCAAATTTGGATCTAGTATGTAATAGATCTTTAGCGCCGTTAGGAGAAATTTTAGCTTGTTTTGCAATCTTGTAAAATTGGTTCATCGAACCAATCAAGATGTATCAAGTCCTGATTCATCAACTTGATGGACGAAACACTGTCAGCTTCCATTTCAAATAACGCTTTAAGATTGTTAAGAATTTATACAGATTAATATAAATTCTGTATAATGTGAAAACCGAAAAATAAAAAATATCTTATCTAAGGATAGACTGAAGCACGTCTGAAACGCTGTCCTTAAAGCGTTATTTGCCCCTATTCAAGTGAATTGAGTATGCTGATAGGTTACAGGCAAACCACTTCTAGGATACGATGAGCCTGATGTGGATCTGTGTTCAACAAACACGAAGGCCCACTAATGAAACTCTGTTATACAGTCTGACAAAATACATAAAAAAGAAAAAAATCTCAGAATAAGAAAGAAGAGAAGAAGACTAGTGTTTTAGACCACTGCACTAGTCAAATCGTCAGCTACTGGTTCTATTGAACCGTTCTAGACCACACCGTTGGTCTGTTCTTCTTGCAAATGGTTTAACCGTTGCTATCTTTCTGGAATTACTGGAGTATAGAGAGAGAAGTAGTGAGCTGTCTCAATTTCGTATGGAAGTGCTGGATGAGTTATGAGATGGATTGGAAAATCATCCAGGCCCTCCTTTATAGGCTATATTGGCTGGGGGTTATGGTTCAGGGAAATAAATCCCATGACCATTTTTTGGTTGTTGGAGAAAACTAGCCGTTTTATGGCCGTTTTCTGACTGTTGTGCATGGGCCATTAAGCTGCTGCATGCTGACTGTTGTGAGACGGCAGCTAACCGTTTTCTAGCTGTTGGGGCTAGCCATGCAACAGTATTATAATACTCCTTTGTATCATGTAGGTAAGTATTATAATACTTCACCACAATCATTTAAACCACAAAATTTTCTTCTCCCTTTCTCATGTGAGACTATTCCCAAAAACCCATGAAAAGGTGTTTTCAAAACTTTTATTATTATATAATATTTTATTTATTTTAAAATATATTTTTTATAAATCAATATTTTGTAACACCCCACGCATGTTCAGAGCTCGGGACAGGCTCCTAAGGCCACTAAGAGTCCACCGTGAGTTATGAATCTTATCCACACCATACATCCTTTCTTTTTCAATAATGGATAAAAAATAAGGCATATACAAGGCTCGAGTCGACCACACCATAGGAAGCAATGGTTCTAAAGACACCCATCGTTGAAACCTTCCTACGGCCCATTGTGTCGTCTATTTTCCATCCAACCCATTAATATAGTCATAAACACCTGGATGAAGTGAAAAACAAATATCATCTTCTTCTAAAACTTATCTAGTTCCTAAGAAATTTTCAATGGTATAAATTTAATTACCACTATGTGGTCCATTTGAGATATTGATCGTAGCTATTTTTGGCATAATATTCTAAAATAATATGGAAAAATAGATAGACGGTGTGGATAAACTTAATACATCACTGTGGCCCCTCAATGGGGCTCAAAGCCTCCTCCTATCCCAAGCTCCGAGTAGACGGGGGTAGTACCTAATCCGCACCACACCTTGGCAGTATGTTGGCGTTACTGGGTTAAAGGGGATGGTAAAAAAAACCAAGATGATTAGAAGCTTGGAAGAGGGAATTGAACTTTTATTAGTAGGTTGAGTAACCATTCTTGCTATTGAAGTGACATTACCAAGTTTTATAAGCCTCTCTAATCTGTATGTGTTATATATCCGTAGTTGTCTTTGGAGATGTCATTTACGGGCATGAGTCAAAAGATGAAGCAATCCAAATATCCAATGGATCCCACCACATAAAACAATGGGAAGAGTGGAGCTCACCTTTAAACCTCCTTAAGGTCCACCATGATATTTATTTGAGATCCATCTTATACATAAGTTAACACATACATGAAAGAAGAGAAAACACAAATATAAGCTTAATTCAAAACTTTTTTGGTCCTGAAAGTTTTTAATAGTAGTCATTCAATCCCCACTATTTTTAACGGTGGGGTCCACTCGAGCTTTGGATCTAAATCGTTTTTGGGCTCGTACCATAAAATAATCTCTTCAGCTAGGATACAAAACATACATCATGGTTAGGCTGAGGGGCTCACGGAACTTCGCGATGCCGCTCCAATAAGCCGTCTCGCTGCTCAACTTGTGAGTGGCAAATCGGTGTCCAATTGAATGCTTCCTACGGGGACGGGATTAGCTAAGGGCAGGTTGCGTTGAGAGACTTTGAATCACCAGGTTCCGTGGGTACTACTATGATGTATGTGTTGTATGGGTATTACCACGATGTATGTGTTGTATCACTCCATCCGTACATCTGGAGAGCCAAAGATTGGTGTAAATCGTAAGCTGTAGCGACCCCGCCATTGAAAACAATGAAGAGAGTGAAGGCTACTGTTGAAACCTTCCGTGATGTTTATTTGAGATCTAACTTATTCATAAGTTAATACATACATTAAAAAAGTAAAACACAATTATTAGATTGATTGAAAACTTTTGTAGCCCTTAGAAGTTTTTAATGGTGGGCATCACTCTCTCCACCATCTTCTATGGTGGGGTCTACTAGAGATTTGGATCTGACTTATTATTTGAAACATGCCTTAAAATGGTCTCTCTAGTGGATGAACGGTGTGGATACAAAACATTAGCCATGGTATGACCCACAAAATTTAGTGACTTCACTTTAGTAGCGAGTCTCAGGCTAAACCTTTCAGCAGCTGATCTGCGTCCTTTCCAGGGGTATAGAAGTTTTGGATAAGCTGATATTTGGTTTTTCTCAAAAGTGAGGTATGCGTGGCATAATAAACGCGTTGTATGACAAATAAACACCATGGTTGGCGGAACGTTTGTTCCCGCGGATTTCTGTAGTGTGGCTTAAAACTTTGGATACGCATCGTTTTCCTCGTATCCTAAGTTGCTTTCCCCAAATGCATGGACGGTGTGGATGGAACCATACATATTGATGGGCCTAACTAACTCGGTCACATCAACCCACCACCACGCAAGCAGCTTCCCCTGTACCTACCTTGCGTCATCGACCCGTCATAACGTGCCGCTATCAGGGATTGTTTGGTAAGCAGGTGATCACTGCCCAGGTGGAACACTCGGACACGAGATGAAGCGTGCGTGAGCACGAGCGGTCAAACAATGCCGATAACTCGAGAAATCCAAAGAGAAAAAAAACTTTCATACCCTGGAGAGTGACTGATGATACGCAGGTACCAAGAAATTGCTCACGTGACATACAAGTAATTCAAATTAAACGGTCCAAAGTATGGGCCTCTGTTTAGATGTATAATAATCCAAAAGTTACGCTTATTTCGTTATCTCACTATTGGATACGTGGACATTTATTGGACGGTTAAAAATGAAAAAAGACCAATTGTCATATTTCAACAAACAAGTGTCCACGAATCAGTGGTTGAAATTGTTCAGTCAATCACTGTGACTAGGTAGAAGTTCTTTCTACAAAACAGTGGTTTAATTGAGCTAACTTTCGGAGTGCCTGCGCATCGAGTGTGTACTCTGCCAGAGTATCAAATAACTCCCTCACCCAATGTTACAACAGTCGAGCCGGTCGAACCGTTTACCCTGTTGGACTCTCTGAACATAACGCCAATCTCTCTCTCTCTCCCTCTCGATTGCTATCTCTATCCCAATCTGCAAAACACGATAAAAGATCGTAGATGTCGGGATTCTGATCCTGCATTCTCTTCAAATCCCATTGCCTTCGATTCATTTCCGCCATTTCCTTTTTTTCCGATCTCAAACCGTCTAGATCCGACCTTAAAAACCATTTTCTCCGATCCCATTCGGCTCAGCTCCGAAACAGGACTTCCGACTTTGAGCGGTATCAGGAACAGGGTTTCCGAGTCTTTGGAAATCTATACTTTTAGGGGATTTTGTTTTTCTGCATTGATGAACAGATTGAAGACATGTATGCCTTGATTTTCAACGATATCCGACTCGTTTTTGGGGCTGGTTTGGAGAATCTGACTCCTGATTGGTGGATTTCTTTTTCGAAACCGTAGACGCGGATATAAGAAGAAGTGTAGATTGTGATTGGGGCGGTATTCGGTTCTGGCGATGGATCCGTTGTCCGAGATCAGTGAGGAGCTTGCTAACATTGATGGTCAGATCAGCGACATCCTTCGAGCGCTATCGTAAGCATTTTTTCTTTCAAATTCTCTCTCTCTCTCTCTCTCTCTCTCTCTCTCTCTCTCTCGTAAATCTGGTTAGTCGTGTTTCATTTCGGTAGTTCTTTTTATACTTGAATACGGCATTTTAACGTGTACAACTGGAACCATGTAATTGGCATTTCAATGTGTACAATTGGAGTGATGTAATTATTCGTTATTTGGAAATAACACACTTTGTGTGGACGAGTGTGGGAATCCAACACAAGTGTGGACCTGATTCGTTGAAGCCTGAAAATTAGGATTTGTGGAGTCGGCATTATATTTTAATAAAAATAAATATTTTAGAAATAGTGCAAAGAAAACAAAAAGGCCCAATTTCAGTAGAGGATCCTATAGTTCTGTTACGGATGTCTTAAATTTGAACGTGTACGATCGGTCGTGGGGACCTTCGACCGGTCGTGGGAGCGGCTCGACTAGTTGTAGCCTGCTCGACTAAAAGTCCAGCGAGCATAAAGGTTTGTGGTTCGAGGTGCTCGACCGGTCGTGGGCCATGCTCGACCGGTCATGGGTGACGCTCGACCGTTTGTGCAGTCCACTTGACCGGTCGTAGGCCATGCTCGACCGGTCGTGGGTGACGCTCGACCGGTTGTGCAGTCCACTTGACCGGTCGTAGGTTACGCAAATTCGTTCCGCGATTTTGTGCGGATTGCGGATTTTGAGTCATTTCGCAACCGGGATGCGGAAGGTAAGTTGCCTAAACTATAAATAGGTGTTCCTAAGGTTTTTCTAGGGTATGAGATGGTATGGGAAAGCTTTCTAAAGGGGTTCCAGGGAAATTAAAGGGTGTAGCAAGAATGAGATTCGAGGTTGTTCGAATCGGGTAAGTCCTTTCTCTTTGTAATTTCTATTTTTCATAGTAGAGATCTGTCGCTTTGTGCCGTGGTTTTTTCCCGAAAGGGTTTTCCACGTTAAATCTGGGTGTTCTCTGTGTTCTCTTGTGTGCTTGGTGCCATTGAATTGTTATCCTAGATCTAGATCTGTGTGATTCCGTAGGTCAAAATCCCCAACAACTGGTATCAAAGCGATCGTTGGGGCACAGATCTGAATCTGAAGGATTAGTAATAATGGCGAGCGCTAAGTATGAGTTTGAGAAGTACTCAGGGAAAAATAATTTTGAGTTATGAAAGGTTAAGATGATTAGTCTGTTAACCAAGCAAGGCGATGATGGTGCTCTTGAGGAGCGGAAGTCTACCATGAAAGATGATGAATGGAATACTCTTGATAAGAAGGCATTATCATCGATCCGTTTATGTCTCACGGATGAGGTTCTCTACAACGTCATGAGGGAGAAAACTGCGGTTGGTTTGTGGGCGAAGTTAGAGGATGTTTATGCGAAGAAATCCTCGGAAAATCGCCTACACTTGAAGCGACAGTGGTATAACTTCAAGATGACAGAGGGTGGAGATTTGGAGGCTCACATCAGCAACTTTAATAAATTGGTTTGCAAATTGCTGGATATGGAGGAAGTAATGAAAGATGAAGAACAAGCATGTATGTTGCTGAATTCTCTCCCGGCGTCTTATGAGTCATTCAAGGACACTATGTGCAACATGAATAAAACCCTGAGTGTCGACACAGTTATCTCAGCCCTTCAAGGGAAGGCTATGAGACAACTAAACAACGACATGAGGACGTCTTCTGATGCACTGTTTACAGTGGGTAGGAATTCTGGACAAGGTACAGGTTCTTCTAGTTCTAAATCCAAATCCAGGGGCAAGGGTAAAGGAAAGGTAAAGTGCTGGAATTGTGGGAAGGAAGGACATGTGAAGAGGGATTGTGAAAATCCTAAATCGAAGAGGGAAGATTCTGAGGCTTCATGCAGGGAGGCCAATGTTGCCACGTCAGATGGTTCGAGTGGATGTGATGGTGATGTTTTATCTGTGTTTTCGCTCAGACGATCATATGATGATCGTAAGGACGAGTGGATGCTAGACACGGGCATCTTTTCACATGACTCCTCATCGGAGTTGGTTCACCAGCTACAGGGAGTGCGATGGTGGACAGGTATTTATGGGCAATGACATTGCCTGTAATGTTGTGGCTGTTGGTTCTGTGCGCATCAGGATGTTTAATGGGGTGGAGCGTACCTTGACAGATGTTAGGCACGTTCCTGATTTGAAGCGGAATCTGATTTCTCTTGGTGTGCTTGAGGCAAAAGGATGCAAGTATACAGGTATTGATGGTGCTCTTAAAGTATCCAAGGGGGCATGGGTAATCATGAAAGCGCAACGACTTGGTAACTTGTACAAGTTGATCGAGAGCACTTCAAAAGGTGGAGCTACGGTGGATGTAGTGGATTCCACCTCTGCACATGTGTGGCATGTTGGGCATGGCTATATGAGCGGGCAGGGTAGGAAGGCTGAGATGTGCGGACAGGGATACAGAGCAGGTGGAGCAGCCACCTGTGAAAAGAAACATACAGCATGATTGCGGGATATCGGCGAGGTACATGGACGACTCCAATATTGCAGGAGTATTCATCTTCTATTCAGATGGCTCTAGGTGAGCTTGGTGCTGAGAAGTGAAAGGTGACTATGGGCGATGTGATGGATTCGTTGTACCAGACCAACATATGGGAGCGGGTGGAGCTTTCAGTGGGCCGAAAAGCGGTTGGATGCAGGTGGATTTTCAAGAGGATACAACATATATACAGAGCGAGATTGGTAGCGATGGGTTATGCTCAGGGAGAAGGGATCGGCTTCTCAGAGATATTCGCGCCGACGGTATAGCACGTGTCTATTAGATCAGTGATTGGCGCTGGTTGGCCAATGTGATCTTGAGCTAGAAGGAAGGATGTGGAGTCTGTACTTCTGCAAGGGAAAGTGAAGAGCAGATCTACATGAAACAACCAGAGCGGTTCGAAGTTAAAGGGTCTGAGAAAGGACTTTGCAGGAGGTCGTTGTTCAGCCTGTCGCCTAGGCAGTGGTTTGATTCCTTCATGGTGGGTCAGGTATTGTATGTTGATGACGTGTGGATCGCCAATTGTGACATGTCTGAAATCAATGTACTGAAGACTCCGTCAATTGGAACATTCAGGATGAAGGATCGGGGGGTTGCAAAGATGGTTCTCGGCGTTGAGACTGAAGGAGGAGTAGGCTTTGGTAATCACGGGAGGAATACCTTGTGTGTAGGTATTGATCCAGGATGTGATGGGTCAGGTAAAGCTGGAGAGCGTTCCCTACGTGTCTCTCCTCAAGTTTTCCTCAGGATTTGTCCCAAAACAGATGAGGAAAAGCAGGATATCTCATGAGCCTTATTCGAATGCGCTGGGTAGTGTATGCCATAGTTTGGTTTAGACCGGTTATTTCACAGGCTATCAGTGTTGTGAGCAAGTACCCTGGCAAGCAATATTGGGTAGCGGTGAGATGGTAAGAAGACTACGTCTTTCCTTTTGAGAAGACAAGAGCAAAGGTGGTTGAGCACGCGGATTTTGATCCGACGGACATGCTCACCTAGGTCGTTCCTGCAGAGAAGTTTAAGTTATGTATAACTTCTCTGGGCTTGGCGATGGCGTAAAAAGAAGGACGAAGTGTGCACAAGATGCTATGATGTGATACAGAAATAAGAGAAGAGGTCAAGAAGCTACACAGTTCAAGATTGAATACATGGTGGAGATTGTTATGGATGTCTTAAATTTGAACGTGTACGACCGGTCGTGCGAGCGGCTCGACTAGTCGTAGCCTGCTTGACTCAAAGTCCAGCGAGTATAAAGGTTTGTGGTTCGAGGTGCTCGACCAGTCGTGGGCCATGCTCGACCGGTCGTGGGTGACACTCGACCGGTCGTAGGTTACGCAGATTCGTTCCGCGATTTTGTGCGGATTGCGAATTTTGAGTCCTTTCGCAACCGGGATGCGGAAGGGAAGTTGCCTAACTATAAATAGGTGTTCCTAGGGTTTTTCTAGGGTATGAGATGGTATGAGAAAGCTTTCTAAAGGGGTTCCAGGGAAATTAAAGGGTGTAGCAAGGGTGAGATTCGAGGTTGTTCGAATCGGGTAAGTCCTTTCTCTTTGTAATTTCTGTTTTTCATAGTAGAGATCTGTCGTTTTGTGCCGTGGTTTTTTTCCGAAAGGGTTTTCCACGTTAAATCTGGGTGTTCTCTGTGTTCTTTTGTGTGCTTGGTGCCATTGAATTGCTATCCTAGATCTAGAGCTGTGTGATTCCGCAGGTCAAAATCCCCAACAAGTTCCTCTTTAACAAATTTGCTTTTTACCTAAGAGTTATATGATTACTGGGTTTTATGATTAGGCATATATACTACATGCATTGTAGCTGGGTGCATGTGTAGTTCTTATTTTGAATGTCTTACTGCTAAGAGAGATGGAACAAGCAAAATTTTTATTGTTCCCTCTTGAAATGAGAGAGTGGTCTTATTAATTTAAAACATAAATATTTCATAAATAAGCCAAATTAGTAAAGGAAGAAAATATCAAAAATGAGTTTAAGGGCCTGTTTGGTAGATGCGTAAAACTGAGTTCATCTCATTTTAGTGAATCGTAATTATGTATTATAGATCACATTCGTAAGGGCCTGTTTGGTAGATGCCTAAAAATTAGCTTATCTCATTTTAGCTAATCATAATTATATGTTAGAGATCGCATTTGTTTGTGGGAAGGATTAAAAATAATATTGAGAACCAACAATCATGATCTCTTATACATAATTATGATTAGCAAAAATGAAATTAACTCATTTTTAGGCGTCTCTACCAAACAGGCCCTAAGTTTTATTGGTAACCAAAAAAAAGCCATAGATTTCTATTGGTAAAAAAATAATAAAATAAAGTTTTGAATGTTTACAAGAACTGGGAGAGAGGGAGGGAGATTAAAAGAAAAAAAACCTATTAATTTTGTCTTTTAAATAAGCAGTTTTACTTCTGAGTGTAATTCTGTAAAAGTAAAGTTGTTTTCGAGTTTGAATGTTTATTTATTTTCTTTATTCAATACAAAGAATCTCCACCACTTGAAAAAGTCAAAGCAAGAGCCTTTTTCTGTTCAGATGGTGCTTGTTCCTATGCCGCACTTGATCCTAGTGCCTCCTAAAAAGATGAAGCAAGTGGAGCCCACTTGAAACTGTTGTGCCCTAAAATGTCACATCAGATGGTGGTCAGATTCACCCAAAATGAAAGTTTGTTATGGGTGTTAGTGCAACGGATCATTTCCATGTTCATATCATCATTGCAGTTATTTTTGAAGGAAGCTCTATTTGTCAAGCTGTAGATGTGCATTTGATGCCTGGAGCTACCAGAAACAAGTTGTTATTGAAATTCAATCATCACTTCAGTGTTTGCTTCTTAAGATGTGGGATTGCTTTGTGTTGGCATGTGCTTGGGCATTGGATATCAACGGGGTTACATTGTCTTGTTTAAGAATATCTTTCTTTAAAAAAAATAATTTATTTTTTATCCTTCGATATGAATCTTGGATAAGTATATCTGAAATACGCAATGTCTTTTCTTGTAGAAATGGATTCCAGAAACTGGAGAAGATTAAAGACTCAAACAGGCAGAGCCGGCAATTGGAAGAACTTACAGCGAAGATGCGGGAATGTAAGAGGTAGGTGAACTCTCTCTCTCTCTCACCCACCCACACACAGACACACGTACTCCCTCTCTCTCTCTCTCTCTCTCTCTCTCTCTCTCTCTCTCTCTCTCTCTCCCACCCACCCACACACACACATGTAATCTGTCTCTCTCTGTTTTTTTTTTTTTTTTTTTTTTGTTTTTTTATTATTTAAATACTGCATTTGGGATTTTATTTGCACATTAAACTATTATTTCTGATAACAATGATAGGTCTATGGTTATTTAGCAGTTATTTACATACATGATAAGATAACTAGATTTGGGACTTTCAATTCTTGCTGGTTCATGGTTTATTTGGGCTGAGCATAATGATAGATGTTTCTGAAATTGGTGTAGGCTTCTGGATGAGGTGTTTAGGTGGGTGAGATGGATGACATAGTTTGGGCTTTTGACCTGAAGCTCTTTTTGTAATGTCATGTAGCTTATTTTGTTTCTTTTTGTTTTGCTTGCTGTAGTTGTTGTTAGGATTTCTTGTCCTGATTTCTTTTAATAAAATTGCGAGATTCCCCCCTCACCCAGAAAAAAAGAAGAAAAAGATCTAGAAAAATCCATGTTCTAGATGAAGGAACCTTTTGATACAAATGTGTTATTGGGTCATTTTTTTAGGCTTATCAAAGAGTTTGACCGAGAAGTTAAGGAAGAGGAAGGTAGAAATACTCCAGACACCAACAAAATGCTCAATGAGAAAAAACAATCAATGGTGATGTTCACTCAAAGATCTTTACTCTTTAAAAGCAATTGCTATTTCTTTCTCAATGATTGCCTGAATCTCTTATAAACTTAGTCCATATTCATTACTGTCTATCAAACTTGAATATGAGTTCTTTCTTGTTGTTCTGCAGATTAAAGAATTGAATTCCTATGTTGCTCTCAAAAAACAGTGAGTTATTGAAATTTCATACAAATTACCTAAGTTGGTTTTATCTTGCACTCTTTCATTGAAATTTCATACAAATTACCTAAGTTGTTTTGGAACATCAAATTTTTTAGAACATCTACTCTGCCTTTAGCTATTAGTTTCTTTACATTGGTTGATTTAGGAAATGGCAAATGCCCTTTTCCATCTTCCTATTCTAAAACTGGTATGTGGTCCCAGATGCTGTGTGTCTCTAGCATAAGTGGTCTGTGTTCCCAGATGTTGGGGGTCTCAACTCGATATTAATATAATTAAATTTTAAGTATATAGTGTGGGTAATAAAAATTAAGATTGTTTAAAATAGGTAACATAAATAAAATACACAAAATGAAACACAATTGTTCTTTATGGCATGCTGGTAGCGGGTCTTGCATTGTCTCATTGGGTTGTGCTTTTGACTCCTGTCATATGCATTTGTTTTTGGTTGCACTTTCGACTCCCGTCACATGCATTTAAAATTTTTTTTTTTTTTTTAAAGAATTGACTCAGTCGAGTTACACCGATTTGTATCAAGTTTTTGAGCTGACTCAACGAATCGTGTGGAGTCCCGACCAAGTTACGCCTGTCAGCAAGTTTACAAGAGACTCAGCTCGAAATCTTGTCGAGTTGAGTTGACTCAGCTGAGTTTCGAGTCGATCTGCTGAATTTTAAAAACATGGTCTCTATTGCTGGATAATGGCAAAGTATGCTGAGATCCATGTGACTGTGGCTGTAATTTATGATAAGGACGACGGTGAGGTCTGGGACTTATTGTTGGTAGGAACTAGGAAGTGCACAAAAGCATGAATCAGCTTAAATTTCACCGTGCATAGCAATTCAGATTTACTATTGAATGATGAACTTGACTAGATTGGATAACAGAAAAAAGTCAGATGACAACAACTTTAGATAGCACAGAAGAATAAAATTAGAATCACCCATAACAAAATGTAGATGGATGACATAATTTAATTTACTTAATCACAATTAGATTAGGAAAGTTGCTCTTTCTAGGAAATTTGTATACCAATTTCGAGATTAATCTCTCAAAAAAGATACATGGCATCCAGGGAGCTAAGGATAGACCCAAACTATAGACTTCCAATACCTAAAAAAATCCAAAGAGAGTATCCACAAAATTCAAGTTCCGACATAATTTAATGCACTTAATCACAATTAGATTAGGAAAGTTGCTCTTTCTAGGAAATTTGTACACCAATTTCGAGATTAATCTCTCAAAAAAGATACATGGCATCCACGGAGCTAAGGATAGACCCAAACTATAGACTTCCAATCCCTAAAAAAATCCAAAGAGAGTATCCTCAAAATTCAGGTTCCGGCATAGCCTGCTTAATCATGAGAATAGTCAATTACTTTCAAGTCTTCTGACAAAATACCTCTATCTTCAAAACCTCTTATATTCTTCTCTCTC
This sequence comes from Magnolia kwangsiensis, assembly GCA_037074715.1. Lineage (NCBI taxonomy): Eukaryota > Viridiplantae > Streptophyta > Magnoliopsida > Magnoliales > Magnoliaceae > Magnolia > Magnolia kwangsiensis. The sequence goes on along the minus strand of CM073589.1, from coordinate 9,423,630 downwards.
CACGGTCCCCACATTATCGCGGCTGCCACCATCTTCCAGATGGTGCTTCCACAGGGATGACAAGGGCTGTCTGCCCAACCATCAAGTAGGTCGAAGATGGTATTATTGATAGTCCAGGAAATATCTCAAAGAGGCTGAAGAAATGACTCCAAAATACTCTGACCACACATCAGTGAAGGGATAGATGGTGTCCCTTCCCCCATCCTCCCTACACATGATGCACACGCTCGGGATTGCAAACATCCTCTTTTCAAGATTGTCAATTATAATGATTTATTGGCCATAGTGAGCCAACAGAATGCTTGGACTCTTGGCGGCTCGAGAATCTTCCATATCTTAGCCAAAGGAGCCAACTCCCTGCCTTGATCCAAGGTTAGCTGAAAGAAGGATTTAGAGGTGTACCTCGCATGCGCTGTCCATTTCTACACCTCTTTTCCTCCATTGGGTCAAGATGGACCTGCAGTATGGTGAACTAGATTCAAACATTGATTATTGTGTATTTCACTGACATTGGAGTGTATGGTAGATTGGATTCAACAGTGCTCGCACACCCTCCGTGGTGCATTTAATTCTTTTTCCTGTTAGTAAATTGAAAATATTAAAATTCCTTTTTTTTATATATATAATTTAATGCCCAAATAACTTAATTGGTGTTTCCATTCGACGAATTGCTTCATAATTTGAAACAATATTCAAAATATCGGTATTGCTTTACATATCGCACTTTTGGAATTTAGATACATATCGGTTATCACATGAGATATATCGGTTGTATCGCATAATGTATTGCTGTTGTTGGAAACATGGGAAAACATTAGGAAATTGGTCGATTTTTTCAATGAAACTTCAGTGATTGTTAAAAAAAGGCATCGATACACACTTATAAATCAAAGCATTACAAAAAAACAAGTGCACATAATAGGTTTTCTTTGTATGGGGTCCTAATCTATGCGTTGTCTAACTGAATTGATGTAAGTATATTCAAAGTCTATTCATATGATTTATAAACGTAAGGAGACGTGGGAAACACAAGAAACACATTCAAAAGCAAAAGAAGAATCACTAGATTAGGTTACATACATGTTTAATTTTATATTTGGACACAAAGATTACAACCGATTTGAGAGAATTAAGAAATTTTGATTTTCTTCAAATTTCCGCATCTCGGCTCATCTCCTCTAAATCTCGAAATCAAAGCTCCCAATCCATGATTTTTCATGCAAGGCATGAAAAATCATGAATTTGTAACAATTTGACATTGATTTAACATGATTTACAGAAAAAAAAAAATGATCGAAAAAAAAATGCTCATTGGATTGAACATGTGGGATATATCCCACTACTTGTGTGTTTCTATCACAGTGCGATACAAGATATATCCTGGGATATATCAGCCGTATTGTCGATACTTAAAATATTGATTGGAAAATGATTAATTCTTAGTTTACTAAAATACTACTCGGTAAATATTTCTATCAACATATTTATTGTAGTGCCATTTTCTCTTGTTTATATTATTCATTTTGCGAAGTTTATTCGTGCGTGCCATAGATTTGTTTATTGTGTCTTTATGTATTTATTTCTCTTTTCTTATGGATGGAAATGCAGGTATGCAAGCAGTCTTGACAATAAGCGGGTTGATCTCTTTGATGGGCTTGATGGCGGAGGGGGGTTTGTGGAAGATAATGTTCTACAGGCTTCATGTAGGCACACATAACATACTTTTTTAAGGTTCAAGTGTTCACGTTCTTTCCATTTTCATGGATGTGTTTCCACCAACACCCAGATCCATAGCTCAACTGGCACACTAAGTGGAGATACCTCGTTTCAACACTTGAAGTCTTGGTCTCGATCCATAGCGGGGGTTCACTAACAAGCTAACCCAAAAAAAAAAATAAAATAAAATAAAAATGGATGCATTTCCACCATTATTTCTTGCTATTGCAATTACTTTTCTTTTGATTGGTAACATAAATTTTATTAAGGAGAGAAGGAAAAGAAATTACAGTAGACACATCAAAGAGATCAAGGGCTAACTTTGTGCTTGTACAAACATATATTGCGGGGAGAGGCAACAACCGACAATATCCGATGGCTTGTCATGATGATAGCCATGTTAGATGGCCCTTTTATCTTGTGGCCAAATCTCCCACTTTTTAACAATGACAATAGCTTTAAATTTGTTAGCGAAATGCTTGGTTGTTTTGACATTACACCACAACTTGAAAGATAGCATGGCTACAATTATGGTGGCAAGTTGGCTAAGGTGGTCCAAGCCATGCTTGTCCAACCCACTTAGGGCCTGGGTTTGTGTTGGGTAATTAGTCCCATGAATCAGGCTTGGGCCTAAGTATTGAGCTTGTTTGCTTATCAGGCTAGTTCAAGCCTAGCATGCCTGAGCCAAGTACTCGGTCTAGAACAGATATCCTTTGTTAGGTTATTAGTATTTTTATTATTATGAGTGTATGATTAGTAATTGATGTGATGCAAGACGCATGCATGTGGCTAAATGGTGAGGTGAGATCAATCAACAAATTAAATTAAATAATCAAAATCATAAATCACGCCAAAATCATTAAATATCTCAAGAATCCAACATGAAATTATGAATAGTCTAGGCTACAATTAACAAACTATGCTATACATGATCATTGAATACTATAAATTAGGATCTAATGGATGTTAGAACATCTAAATAGTATAGGAATAAGCCTATTTCAAAAGGGAAGAACTATTACTACCTAGGGTTTGCTCAATTAGAATGTAGGCTAACCCAGGGTTCAAGGAATTTGGGAAAAATGTGAAATTAAGGTTTGGACAGTTCTATTGGCTAAGGGTTTTTGGGGCTTGGGTATTACTTGAGGGGAATATTAGGGATTTGAGTGGTTGGAGGATTAGGGTTTTAGGTTAAATTGGGATTATAGGGTTTGGAAGTTTTGGAGAAATTTGGAAAGTAGGAAATCTAGGGTTAGGGTTAGGGTTTTAGAAAGGGATTTAGGGGTTTTAATGTAGGGTAAGAGAGAATCCAAAAGGAAAAAGGGCTGGACCGTACGACTAGCCTAGGGGTTCGCATGTGTGGTCGTACAATCACACGCGTGGGTCATTGGATGGGGTTTTAGGGTCCTCAATGGTTGGGTTTGATTGGGGTTAAAGTTGGCTGATGAAAAGTTGAAGAAAAAGATGATTTGGATAGTTTTAGATGAGAATGGAAGAAGAAATATGAAGTCTTTGAGAAAATATATCTTTTTGGATAGAAAGAAAGAGAGAAGGAAGATGATAGATGGAAGCCTGATGTAGGACATGAAAATTAACTATAATATGCAAGAAACTCAGACTAAGATCATCAAATTAATTAACAATAATAAATCTCCACATCCCACAATAAAGTCAAACCATTCCAAATAGGGGAATCCGTAAAGATCCAAGCCTACGTGCAAGTTAGGGCTGATTTTGATTCAAAATAATCAATATAATGAGTTCCAAGGAATCTGGAAACCCTCAAGCTTGTGTAGGATTGTTTCATCATCAATGAGATCCTCTAATCGCAAATTAGGACAAAATTAGGGCGCTAAAATTGGGGAAAAGTGATGATTAGGTAATCTAGGGTTAGGGTTCTAGATTAGGATGATTTATTAAGCTGAGAATTGAGAACTAATCTAGTCAATTTGGGTTTTGAATATGATTTGGGGAATTTTGCAGAAAATAGAGAAAATCAAGAAAAATTGAAAAAAAATTGTATCTTTCAAACTGGGTATCCAAATCGGGTGATCCAAAAGGGGTTTTGGAGTGGGGAGGAAGGCCTATCAGAAGTATGAATCAATCCAAGAAGAAAGGTCCCGCATGTGGGACCCGCACATGTGCCGCACGTGGGTGAGTAGGCTCGCATGTATGGGGTGGGAGCCACCTCCAGTCTGGTTGGCCAAGGGAGGAGTCTTGAACCTCCAAGTTTCACCTCAATCCAATATGCGGTGTAGTCATAGTGCTATGTTGAAGGTTGCGGTCCTGCAACGGCGGGCTAGATCTGGAAGATGCACTATTGTTGTTGGACTATTTTTTTGAGCTGAACAAGCAACATGAATGAAGGGGAAAGAGATGATGATGATGGGAATGAGTTGGGATGAGGCTTCACACTTCGGTAGTCTTCCCTTGATAAACAAGGGGGGCTTTTCACCCTCTTATGGCTCACGTCTCCACACACACAAAGAGGAGAGAAAACAACATTTTCTTTTCTTATTTCCTGTAGCATAACTATAATGCCCCCTCCCCTTGAGTTTATAAAGAAACCCTAAGAGGAGAGAATGACTAAAGTGCCCCTGCACCAAGTGCGCATAAAAAGGTCCACATAAAAATAATAAAAACTAAGCAACTACTAATTAATCTGAGCTGACCATCAAAAACTAAAATACAAAAAATAGTAAAATCCAAAATCCTACGAAGTTTCATGGTGGTGGGCCACGATCATGACATGATGGGCCATTCGGGTCCACTTTAGACTCTAAGACTCTCAATACTCCTCCCACAAGTTGTGGGTCTTCAATCCATGCTGTCGCCATGGTAGATCGACGGTAGGGTCCTCTCGTACGTGCGTAGTGAAGGTACTCCATGTGAGATGTCCCCATCAAAGCCTCACAAAGTCATTGAATAGGAATGGAATTTCGCCACACCTAATCTCCAAATCGCATGGAAAAACCTTCAAATCGCATGAAGAAATAAGAGAAACTTTGAAATTTCATGAAATAATAACATAAATAGGTTCACACACCCCATTCTCTTTTATAGTCTTAGAAAGAGACTTTTACAAAAAACCTCTATTAGGAAAGAATTCTCATTAAGAAAAAAAAAAACCATATCTTAAGTAAAACATAAAATAGTCCAAAATAATAAAACCAATGACAACAACTACTCAAAACAAATAAATCTAAACTATCCTAAATTAATTGTGGCCAATAAGGTGGTCCATAATCAACATGGACCACGATTAAGAGTGGTCTAACGGTCCATCGTGCACAATCCAATGGTCTGATCGATGCATGCACTCGATCCAATAGTCCAGACTAAAAAAATGCAGCCCACATGCATCTTCCTAACGTAGGGTCTTCGAAGATGCATCAAATGCCTGTGGTGTCTCCAAAACGGTCCACTCGGGCCCATGTAGTGGTCATCCATCTAGAGGAAAATTGGTGCTGATCTCCTCCGCAACTGGTAGACCCTGAATGGTGCTCCAATGTCCTTGTCATGATGTATAAAGTTTGTATTTATTATTATATCATCATTTGCTCTAAAAAAAAAAGTCCTTGAATCCACGAGGAAAGAAAATCTCTAAAAATTGATATTATCGATGAAAAGTGTTGCTTATGATGTATCTAATAAGCAATAGAAACCCTAGCCATAATTTGATGCGGAGTAGTAAACTTTCCCGAAATGGTAAACTTTCTTGGAATAGTAAATTGACTAAAAAATAGTAACCAACTTCTAAACCAACTCAAACTCTTTCGCATGACTCAAACAAGGACTTTAAGTTGTTGCAAGACTCTCCAAACCCCAAAATACCCTCAAAATAGCAAAAATTGTAAGTTATTAAAAATAATAATTTTTGACTAAAAACTCAAAATGACCTATTTTTGAATAACTATATGGGGGCCAATTTCTTCAGCTGTCCAGCTCCCTCCCTCCCCTCCACATTTGTTGGTCTTCCGCTGTGTATTGGTGTCCCTCCTACCCTCCTAAATCAGCCTAGGACAAGGTTATTTCTAGATTTGATTCCTTCCTGGTAAAATGGAAACGTCGTTTCCTTTCATTCAGCGTTCGCATTACCCTTATAAAGGCGGCACTCTCGAATCTCCCCATCTACTTCATGTCTCTATTCAAAAATCCTCCTTCAGTTCTAAAGACTATTGAGCACAAAAGAAGAGACTTTCTCTGGCACAACAAGGGAGAGAAGAATAAATTCCATTTAGTGGAATGGAAATCCGTGTGCAAGCATTACAATCAAGGTGGGACAGGTATAAAAAATTTGAAGCTTATGAACAGGGCTTTGCTAAGCAAATGGATTTGGCGTTTAGGAACTGAAGGCAACAGCTTGTGGAAGAAAGTGATAAAAGGCAAATACGGCCAATCAGTTGGTGGCTGGTGGTCCAACGTCTCTTCTCGGTTCAAGGCGTTAGCGGTTTGGAGAGAGATCATCTCCACTCAAGATCAGGTCCTGCAAGGGGTGGAATTTCAACTTGGCAAGGGTTCAAAAATTCGGTTTTGGAAAGATTGTTGGGTGGAGAACATCCTGCTTAGAGACAAATTCCCCTTAATCTTCCCTCTTGTTCCAAATCCAGATATCATGGTCGCCGATTGCTATTCTGTTGCTGCTGGAAAGTTGGTGTGGTCAGTGGACTGTAGGAGAAACCTTCAAGATTGGGAGGTCCAACAGTTTGTGGACCTCCTTGAGTGCATCTATAGGGCGCAACCCAATCCTCAAATCGATGACGCGCTGCTCTGGACAATGTCTAAGACCAGCAGATTCTCAGTCCATTCTCTTTATTTGCAGCTGGACCAGTCTCCCATCTCCGTTGACCATCACTGTACTCAAATTTGGAAATTCCCGGCTCCCAAGTTCATCGTGTTCGGTTGGCTGGTCGTTTTGAAAAGAATTCTGACGGTGGATAATCTTAGGAAGAGAGGGATGTGTTTAGTGAACTTTTGTTTGTGCTGCATGAAGATGGAGGAGACGGTGGACCATTTGCTGCTTCACTGCCCTTTCATTTCTTCCATTTGGGCCAATTTTCGGGTTCGTTTCGAAGTCAGTTGGTGCCCTCCTGTTTGTGTCTCTTCTCTTTTTACGGATTGGAATGGGGTGAAGCTTGGAAAGAATCGATCCATCCTATGGAGAATGGCCCTTCTCGCCATTTGGTGGTGCGTTTGGGAGGAAAGGAATGGCTGATGTTTTCGGGACACTACAAATTCTGTGGCTTGGGTGTTATCTAGAGTTAAAGCGCTAATTATTGAATGGGCCACCCATGTTGAATCCATGAAGGATTCTGACTTTTTGTTTCTTGGATTGTAGCCTTCGTCTGCTATCTCAACAGTATCAGCTGCTGCTTTTGTTTTCTGTCTCCTTTTCTTTTCTGTTAATAAAGTCTCGTTATCTTTCAAAAAAAAAAAACTATATGGGGGCCAATTGCCTTTGGCATTGGTTAGGACATGGGGCTCGTCAGCTTTCTAGTGACATATTATATGTGCAATTATGATAAACATCACACAACTATGGCTGTAGGAAGCTATAATGCGCATTATAGCTTTTTTTCTTTTTTTGGCCTCATCTCAAGCCATTCAACCTGATTTCTCTCGATCTTTGGCCACCTGCATAATTTCCCTTGACTTGTCCTACATCAACACAATTCCACCACTTCCTATTTCTGAGGGACATGATAGATCTTTTTTCCTTTCTTTCTTTCTTTCCTTCTTTTTTATTTTTTACATTAGCGAAAGCTACTATGATACAACTATTCTTGTCATCAATCTCCACATGTAGATCTGAGGCACTAAAACACTACTATCATCATGTAGAGCATTCTAAGTTTTGTTGTCATCATAATCACCTAAGGTGAGGTATTTGCAACAATTGTAAAGCATGCCCAAATGCATGTAAATTATTATTTAATCATATGAAGTTTCAAGGAACACTTAGAGGATGACGTACTCTCTCAATTCCTACAATATTTCAACTTCTAAGGAGGAACTTGGACATCAAAATCATGGAGAATTTGCTTAGATAGGAAAGAGGAAATAACAAGAAATTAAAATTTATTTATGGGAGTTCAGACTGTGTTGGAAGAATCCTCCTAAGGGTGTGTAGAAGTGGCACAAGCCTGGTACTATCTGGAGAACCTTCCAGATGAGTACTTGTTTGCGCTTTGCAGTAACTATTAAAGGATGAACAAATAGTGAATATCCACTGAAATACTTCATATTCTAGAGTTGCAACAGTTGTCACGGCAATTGGCTTTAGGAACTGTGCATGCATCCTCTTTATCCTCTTTGTTGCTGCCCCCCCCCCCCCCCCCCCCCCCCCCCCCACACACACACACACTAGATTTCCCATATCTGCCCATTTTGTTGCAATAAAATTTTGGGTATTCCTGATATTGTTGTTTCAAGTGATCTGCTTTGACTTGTATATATGAGAACATCATTAATTAAAAAAAGGACAGCCCCGTTAACTGAATGATGCATAAACTTCTAAGATTTTTAACACCATGTTAGCATGTTCATTTCTGAAGTACTGAAGCAGAATATATATTTTTGCAGCTATGAACAATCAACAGTTAATTGATAGTGGAAACCAAATGATGGATGAGACAGATCAAACTATCGAGCGGTCGAAAAAGGTCAACCTCCATCCCAGGGATTAATTTGGCACTGGACAAAAGGGTGTGCTAGTTTTCACTGTTTGGGGCTTGATGATTACTCAATTCGAGTTCTGTTTAAAGTCAATTGTTTTAAAAATTGCATGGTCTTGAATGCTTGTTGAGGGATCTGCTGATTGGGTTTCTTCCAGCACTCTGTTTGGTCCAACTGCAATTAATAGATGTAAATATGAGCCTTGATATTTGAATTTTGACTTTTTGATATAGGTTTTCAAAATTTTAAAACCATTTCGCTGTAGTTTAAAACCCCATAATGGTGTTAATCATTCAGAAGATAAAGTCGATTTAAAATACCTTTAGGTCATGATTGATCTCATGTCCATAACTACCCTGATGAAAACGTGAAAGAAGATTTCAACCACTTGGAGTTCAGATTTTGGAATGTTTTTGAACTGTTGCCTTCTTTGTTGCCAATAGATCTGCAATAATTAAAACTCCCAAGTTTACGTGCCTATCTGTTTCTGCAATCACTGTGGATTACAGGTTGTTCACGAGACCATCAACGTTGGAGCCGATACAACAGCTGCTCTCAAAGCTCAGGTCCGTGATATGATGAGATTTGAGGATCCTAATTCTTGTTTCATCATTCTCTCCTTTAAGATATGCTGCAAGTATTAAAACTCTCAGTCAATTTATTATTTTCAGACTGAACAAATGAGTAGGATTGTTAATGAGCTGGACTCCATCCATTTCTCAATCAAGAAGGCCTCTCAACTGGTTAAGGAAATTGGTAGACAGGTCAGTTTTCTCAAAGATCAAACTCGGTGCTTTTTCTGTTTGTTTTGGACTACGTTTGTCTCTCTGCTTCTTCTTTTTTTAAAATTTTTTATTTAATTAATTCATTCACATTTGCCTTAGGTTGCAACTGACCGATGTATTATGGCTTTGCTCTTCCTAATTGTTCTTGGAGTGGTAGCAATCATGATTGTGAAGGTTGGATTTATTTTTTATTGTGTTTATATTACATTTTCATTCCTGGTTCTCCCTTTTATATTTTATCTGAGGAATTATATGATCCTCAACCCTAGAGATATATATTCTCAGGTGCTCAGTTTGTACACTGGGGCCCATTGTTTTGTTAATCCAGATCATTTATGACTTGGTTACACTGTGATTGGATGTTGACTCAAAACTTTCCTGGTTAGTAAGCTGTTATCTTTGGCCTTCTTTTTTTTTTTTTTTTTTAATTGTTGAATGTGGCCTGTTGTTGGATCTTCAGTCTATTTGCAGGCCACTGATCGAAGGGTTATGATTATTCTATCAGGGAAGTTTTTGGGCCACCATGGTCATCTACCAAGGGACTCTAGAGTGATTGTCTCATTCACCAAACCATGGGACCACCTCTGCAGACCAAGTGGCAGTGATAATGTAAAGAATCCTCTGGTTGAGGATCTTACAATTCCCTCATATTTGAATTATTTTACATGCTCATGTTGGTGTTTGTTTTGTGTTAGATTTTGCATTTTATATTATATTTGAGATTTTGTACGATTCAACTGCTATGGTGGATTTTGACTCTTCAGATTGTAAAGCCAAATAACAAGGACATTCGGAATATCCCTGGATTCGCCCCGCCAGCGCTTAACCGGAAGCTTCTCTGGGATCTGAACTAGAGGTGAAAACAAGAGCTGAATTTTTCACACTGAAGAGAATTGCCAATATCAGGTCTTATTGGTCAAGCTACCAGGTTTCATTTGCTGGATGTTTAAAGCATCTCATGACCACCGAGGCGATTTGGATTCCACAACATGCCGACAGTAGTAGCGGTATTCCTGTGATTATTCCACGGCTACTTTTTCTACCTTATATTTTATTTTCTTTTTTAAAATTCAATAGCCCTTATGTATGATCAGGTCAAAATTTCCCTAATCTCATGAAATTCTCTTCTCGTGGTTCAATTTATAGAAATCTAGACACTGATTTTCAATTGGTGGAAAGTATGGTAATGCATCTTTATTCTGGGGGAAAGATATGTTCAGGGCAACCTGTCTGAAAACTAAATACCCATATTGGCCCTGTCCAATGGGACCCATCTATTTGTTAGACATGGCCCCATGGGGTCCACTTGTGGGCAACCACTAGTGGGTGGGTCCCACTCAAGTTTTCCTTTGACCATTCCATATAAAAAGGGGAGGAGTTTTCTTGTTAAGATCATCCAATGGTTCCGAGAGTTCTAGAGAGAAAAGGGAGAGATTGTATACTATAGATTCTGGTCCATCCCTTATACAATCCAAGCCATTGATTGTTATCCGGGGCCATCTTAACCATAGACTCAGAGGGGTGATCAGACCTGTCTATTCCTGTAATGGTTAGCGGACCACTGGACATGCAGTCCATCTTCAGCTTTTGCAAAGGTCCTGAGATCATGTGGACCGTCCGATACAAGTCCACCCATCCAGGCCAACTTTCACCATACACATGCAAACAGCTAAAATCATGTGCGGGCGCTGCTGTGTTGGCTTGGTTAACACGCTATATTTTTTCTCTCTTTTTTCCCTTGTCTGTTCAAATGAGTGCATGTCATGACATCACACTTTCATAATTAGATATCATATTGAATTCAAACTCTGTCCTGCATATGCAAACACATTCACACCTCTATTGCAATATACATGTACTAGTGTTTGGATACAAACAGGTGGATATTGGAATGGTTTCTCCTGAAGATGTACTGAAATTCCTGGCATGCAAAGGTAAAAAGGTTTCACCTTGTGCTTTCTAGGTAATCTCCCCTTAAAAGCAGAAAACCTTTTTCTTCCTCTACCTTTTTTTATACAAAGAACCAATCTTTTAGAAAGGGTCAAAGATCAAATCGTCTTTTGATTTTCGTAGTCAGTTTAAATGCCTTTCCCTTTTGAAAAGCAGCAAAATTCCTGTTTGATCTCCAGAATTTCCTGTTTCTTTGTTTATTATATAGGCTGATTATGATCTGTACCCAAACACTTTCTGGTCAGGTTGGCGGGCCATTGGTTTGGTCACTGTGATGCGGATTTGCTATTGTAATCTTGGACTAAGCATTTTTATATGCAATAATGCGTGCATTATTAAGCACTGACCGTTTACTTCATCTTGCCTCCTAATATATGAGCCTATCCATCTATTTAGCATGCCGAAGAAGCAGGGTCCACAACGTGCGAGGCCTGAAAGCCTAGTGGCCCATCTGAATCATTTTGTCTAAACCGCACTTGTGATTTATAATTGAGAACACATCTGGAAATAGAGAGAACAAGTTCCCTAATTGTCACTCTGTTTTGCACCTTGTTTGTACATGTGGGGCACATGGTTTTTCCAAGCCGTTTGTCTAAAGGTCCCCATCATGGATGGACCATGCCCCCCCATATCTCCCAAACTGAAAGACCCTAGCCATCAAATCTTTGGTGTTTCCTCCATTGAACGTAGCTTCCTTTTTTCTTTTTCTTTTTTTTTAGCACACGCACACACCACACACTCACGCCGTAGTGGGATTTCACCACCTATGGGTACTCGAACAGTTGACCAGGTGTTGAAACTCCTTAAGAGTCTACCACTAGAGCAAGAGTAAGGACCCCCATTGAACGTGGCTTCTTCGTGCGTTTTTTTTTCTCTCCTAAGCATGGGTTTGCATGCTAACAATGGAAACAACAAAGTTGACCAATTGAGGAGATTTTTGGGGCATGATCCATTCGTTATGGGACCATCATATCAAGGACTTAAATTAACCAGAGGCTCCACATGTAGGAAATCTCCCTATTCAGACTAGGAAATAAAAAGAATGGGAAACCACAAAAGCCTACGACAACCCTGTAGATGTTGAGATAAACAACAATATCTTATGATGCCTTTGGATCTTATTAAAATAGTTTGTGGGCTCCCATCCGTGCGAAATGCATGGAAATTGTGAGGACAGGATAACCTCACCCCAATGTTCTATTGGAACCTGTGGGGGGAACAGTATCTTATGTGAATGGGTGTGGCCTGCCTGATGATCTCATAACCTCCCCTCATTCATCCGCACGGATCGGTTGGAATACGTCCTAATTACCTTGAGAACCAGTCAATACAAAGGATCATGTGGTAAATTGGACTTTTAAGCTGGTAAGCGTCGAATCGATCTTAGCCACATAAGAGAGATTAACGTGGCCCGTGATTGATGATGTTGCCTAATTGTCCATGGTAGAAAACGACTTTAGGGATTTAACAGTGTTTGGAGAAAAGTTCAACCTTTCTTTTTTTTTTTTGTTTAAAATTTTTTTTGGGTTAGCTCGTTCGTACCCTCACTGTCAACTGTCAGTACACACTCCACTGTTGGCCACTCGCACTAAGGAATCGATACCAAGACGAGAAAAGTACAACCTAGAAAGCCTCAAAGCCAGCAACAGAAACCCGGTTTTCAGTGCTCTAGGTACACTGAAAGTTATGGTGATCCTAGTTGTACCAGGACGCTTGGATAGTCCTGACTGCCCATCAGGTCCAGTGCGCATTTAAATGGCTTTTGATGCAAAACTCACACCGATAGGATGATTCGAACTGTCTGATCAACCTCTCTCCTAAAAATCTACGGCCAGCACAATATATATATATATATATATATATATATATATATATATATATATATATATATATATATATAAGCTCAATCAGCAAATTGAAACATTTATTTGTTGCGGTACTTTCATGACTCTAAAGCATCACTTTTATCAGGTCATCCTTACCAGCCCATCCAGAGTTTACGAAACAGATGGCTATAATTTAAAAAAAAAACGAAGGCCATCTTACATTAGTGATTTTTTCATGGTAGCCCATGATTTGATTTGGACCGTGTCCCGTTATAACTAGTAGCACTATAACTTAAAGAAAGCGCAGAGAGACAGGACTCTGGAAGGATAAAAAAAAAAGAAAGGAGGATTTCTTTAGTACCGGTTACCCTCCAATCCTTAAAAAAGTGGGGATTGAAGGATACAGAGAGATTAGGGAGGGCAGGAATGCTGATTCCACGCCCTACACACCATTATCATTAGTTTCATGACACGTGTCTTTGTGACCAATAGTTTCAATGTTCTTGAATTTTTTTAACAAGGATTTCACCGGACGCGGATTTCCTGAGAAAGGATTTGCGCTGGGAAACTAATTGGGACCACCACGATGTTTTTGAGAAATCCACCCCGTCCATCCATTTTACGAGCTCATTTTAGTACATGTTACTAGATATGAGCCGGATCCAAGACTCAAGTGGGCCAAAAATTGGGAAACAGTAGGGATTAAACAGCCACCGTTGAAATATTAGTATGATTCGTGTTTTCTGTTCATCCCAGTGGGAATGACCTTATAAACGGTTTGGATGGCATATAAACATCAAGGTGGAGCCCTTGAAGGCTTCAATGGTAGTCATTTCTTTCCCCACTGTTTTCTCTCCTGTGACCCACTTGAGTTTTGGATCCGGCTCGTTTTTGGTCACATGTTCTAAAATGAGCTCGAAAAACGGATGTACGGAGTGGATTTCTCACAAACATCAAAGTTAGCCCCACCTAGGTTCCCAGCGCCGCGTCCGTTTTCACCTACAATCCCTATTGTAACAGAATCATCTGTAACGCCTGTTGTACACAGAGCGTGCACCACCCAAGCTCTGTGGAGCCCACCGTGTTGTATATGTGACATCCACTCCATCCATCAGGTGAGAAGGCTTATGCTCATCATACATGCAAAATATGAGCGTGCTATAAAATTCAGATGGCTTACACCAATAGGAATCCTAAAACCTCTAAGTTGATGTGTGTGACCAGCCGGAGTTTTGTACCAGATTTTTTCCCTTTATCATGGGGATTCACACCTGATTAACGGGCTGGATGAAATACATGCACCATGATGGACCCGCACACCGACCTGGTTACTTTGTATTTGTGACATAACTACATGGCCCCACCATGATGTATGTGTTTTATCCACGCCGTCCATTTATTTTTCCAGATCATTTCAGGGGATGAGGCTGAACTTGAGGTAGATATAATGCTTAAATGGACCACACCAAAAGAAAGAGTGAGGATTGAATGCCTACCATTGAAAACTTTCTGACGGCACATAGATTTGGATCAAAATGATATATATTTGTGTTTTTCCTTCGTCCATATCTGTGTGATCATATGAACAGATTCGATTCCATGGCTAATAAATATTATGGCGGCCTAAGAAGGATTCAACGGTGAGTGTCACTGTTATTATCTCCACTGATTCCTGTGATGTGATCTACTTAAGCTTTACCTTGTTTTTTAGACCGTGCCGTAAAATGGTCTGACAAAATCAATGGACGTTGTTGATAAAACATATATATATATATATATATATATATATATATATATATATAAAAACATATATATATATATATATATATATATATATATATATATATATATATATATATGTGTGTGTGTGTGTGTGTGTGTGTGTGTGTAGGGAAAAGGTACTATGCGTTAGAGCTCGCGATAAGCTCCTATGAGGTCGAGCTGTGTGGGTCCCACCATGATACGTGTCGACCATCAACACTGTGCATTTGATGGGTACTCTTTAAATTATGGGATATTCCAAAAATCAGCCATATACGAAACTCAGGTGGGCTATACCATCTAAAATCATGTGAAGATATGCCAAAAACATATAAAAGCACTTGGTGGGGCTCACCTGAAATTTGTATGCGTCTGAAACTTGGTCTGAACCCTCTTCCAAGTGGGACACACATAATGGATGGGCTGGATTTGCAAACCACATCTCGGTGGGCCCAAAAAATAATTATGAATATTTTAATGGTGCACGGCCCCTCTCAACTTCTGTATATGTTGTGGCCCACACAAGTAACGGATTGACTTGATTTTTGAGAACTAGGCCCACGATGGAATGGTGCATCTGACTGATGAGGTAGATGTTCGAAACGCATCACAATGGGGCCCACACAGCTCGACCTCATGGGACATTCCCATTAGCTCAAGCGCATAGTACCTTTTCCCATATATATATATATATGGAAAATGTACTATACACTCGACCTTATTATACCTTCCGTAAGGTCAAGCGTTGGCCTCACGTTATTCGTTCGTCGGATGGTGAAGGTGAAGAAATTTTATAAGAAATTGAATAAATAAAACCACAAGAAATTTGGTTAGAAACGGACGACGAATTAGCTATTGACAGGCTGGGTAGCAGGACAGCTTGCTACTGAAGTTATGTAACTAAGTTTTGTGGGCCTCATCATGATGTATATTATGTATCCACTCCGTCCATCCATTTGGAGAGATCATATTATGGCATGATCCAGAGAATGAGTGAGATCAAAAGCTCAAGTGGATGACCACAGATAATAGTAAAGAGAGTGACGCCCACGTTAAAAACTTCTAAGCATTACAAAAGTTTTAGCTCAAGCTAATATTTGAGCTTTTTATATTTCATGTATGCATTAACACATGAACATGTTGGATTTCAAATAAACATCATGATGGACCTTAGGAAGGTTTCAACGGTGCTCTAAAATGATCTCTCCAAATGGATGGACGGTGTGGATATAACACATATATTGTGGTGGGCCCACAAAATTTGGTGACATGACTTTTGCAGCAAGTTTGGCTGCTCAACCCGGTAGCAGCTAAATCACGTCCTTAGGAAACCCACAGTAATACGCACTTCACTCCTAGATTCTCGAGACGCAATCTGCAATGAGTGAGTTTTCGTAGGAAGTTAGCACGCCGGAAACTAAGGTAGGACCCACCATGATGTTAATGAAAAATGAATCCCATTCATCTATTTTTTAAGCTCATTTTAGGACTTGAGAATAAAAGTAAGCTTGATACAATATCTGATCCACCATAAGAGGTTGAGTAGCTGAAGTCACGTCACCAAGTTTTGTGGATCCCAGCATGATGTATGTATTATATCCACACTATTCATCCATTTTGAAAGATCTTTATCCAAAGAATGGAGCAGATCAAAAGCTCTAGTGGATGCCGCCACAGAAAAAGTGTGGAGAGTGATGCTCACACTTAAAATCATCCTAAGGCCCATTGTACTATTAATTTGACATCCAATCTATTGATTAGGTCATACAGACCCATATGAAGGAAAAAAACGAAGATCAACTTGATCCAAAACTCTTATGGCCCCAGAAAAAAATTTAATGGTCGATGTCCATTGAACATTGTTTCCTATAATGTGGTCCACGTGAGATTGGGATATACCCCATTTTTGGTCTCATTACCATAAAATGATCTAGAAAAACATATAGACGGCATAGATGAAACACATACAGCATGGTGGGGCCCATATAACATCGACCACCCGCCATTGGTCGGTGATAGGGGAGTAGTTCCCAGGGACGCGGATTTCCTACTAAAGCCTTTCCCATGAAGATTAGCAAAAGGATTCTTTGTGGGGCCCACTGTGATCTTTGTGTGAAATCCAACCTGTCCATTTATTTTTAGCTATAATTTTAGGACATTATACTGAAAATGAGGAGGATCCAAAATTCAAATAGGCCATACGAGATGAAACACTGCAGAAAGGAATGCTTACCGTTAAAACCTTCCTAGGCTCCACCTTGGTGTTTATATTCCATCCAAACCATTTATAAGGTCATTTTCATTGATATGAAATGAAAATACTACGAACATAAACCAATACAAAACTTTTGTAGCCATATGAATGTTTTAATGGTGGTCATTAAATCCCCGTTGTTTCCTCTCATGTGTTCCGTTTAATTTTTGGATCCTCCTCATTTTTTGTTGCATGTCCTAAAATGATTGTGAAAAATAGATAGACGGGTTGGATTTATCACAAACATCATAGTGGGCCCCACATAGAATCCTAGCCACATGATCTTCCAACAACGAAAGGCTTGCACATAAATTTCTTGCCGTTTTGTTTATTCGGTTTCCCTATAAAATTTCTTCACCATCCAACGAATAACGTGCCACTAGCACTCACCCTTATGGAAGGTATAATACGATCAAGCGTATAGTACCTTTTCCCATATATATATATTATGGTGGAGTCTATAGAGTTTTGCCACATATATACATTACCGACGTGGGTACTACGTTCTACACGAACACGGATTAGGTGGACCGCAGTGGTGGTGGGTTGATGTGTGGGGCACTGTGGGGTAACGTGATACATGTGTTTTATATCCACGTGGCCCATCTATTTTCTAGCTCATTTTCGAACATGAACCAAAAAATGAAGCAGATCTAAAACTCAAGTAAACCACACTACACAAAACAACAGCTATAAAGACACCCAACATTGGTCTAGCCCCACTTTATCGTTGATCTACGTAAATCTTTGATTATTATCTTTGCATAAACGAGCACAAACTAATTGATCTGAGTGAACCACAACTTTTTGTTCTAGTGATTGTAAGAGGAAATTGAACGTGCTTCTTTGGACCACGGTGACAAATCTCATCCCATGCATAGGAGGGGATCAATTGTTATCTAAGTAATAACTTGCTTTATTATAGTTGTCTAGGAAGTTATATTAGATAAGAATAGCCACTAACCAATTATTTCACCTTTACAATCGATTAAACTCTGTAAAATATTAGGAGAAAGGATTTGAAGATTCTCAATCCTAAAGTGTCTTCTTAATTGGTGACTGAATATTTAGAGTAAGGGGCCATAATTAAGGAGGAAAAGGTGTCAAGCATTCACTCTACCTATATAGATGAATGGTCTCTACTTCATAGGATCAAATAAACTTTCAAAAATTAGTTTTGATTCTTACATGTTGCTGATGCAAATGTGTGTGTATTGTCATGTTTAATGCAACTTATAACAAGCTTTAGTTCGGGCTAGATAAATCCGCCATGACTTCTCCACCTGCCTAAGTGACAAATCGATCAGCACAAGTTCTTGATTGGTAGGATTCGACTATGTTGGCAAGCCATAAAACATATATTTGTATTGATTAGGTGTTAAGTGCTATATATGTGATGTATTGCGTATGGTGTATGTGATATGTGATGCATTGTTAAACGCAATGCCTATAACAAGCTTTGGTTTGGGCTAGATAATCTACCTTGACTTCTCACTTGCCAAAGCAACAAACCAATTAGCACAAGTTTCTAATGGACATGATCTAACTATGTTGACAAGACATAGAGTATATGTTTGTACTAAGTGGGTGTTGAATGCTATGTAATGCAATGTCAATATGGATGAGGCAAGTCGGTGGGTTGAAATGTCACGCTCCGAAATTTGGGTATAGAGTGTGCACCCTCAGACCCGAGTTTCAGTTTGTAACTTGTACACAAAATGTACTAATTTAATTCCTTAATCGGTTTAATCAGATATGATAATTATATTCAGTATAAGTTCCACCATAATTTTAATCACACATACATAACACTTAACACCAATCAACCAGGCATATATAAATCTTAACAACCCTTAAAATAAAATAAACATTAAAAACCATCCATTTATTATATCCTCGTACTATAATTATATCATCGTACTATAATTATATTTATTCCATACTAACATTGTTTCAATGAAATAAATCTAAATAATTTCTTAAAATCTCAAAATCAATACCGATATGCATTTTACGTTAATCAAACTATGCTAGCAAGTAATTAGAAATGGTCTAATGCCGCCACTTCATTTGCATATAAGTATGCTCATGTTTCACATGGATCGTATTTAGGTACGGTGCATCCCTCTGGTTCTTACACCACATCATCTGGCAATGGTTCCTTTATACAGTTTTTCCATCAATAAAAAGGTCAGCTGGCCAGACTTAGTGAAATAACCCAGCATGGTTCATAATCATAGTAATTAAAATAACATAAAAATAGATGTGCAATGATATGGATGCAAATGATGTAGGAATGCATCAGATGGGGTGATTGTCCATTTGCTTGGGTTGGAGGTCGTCAACCCGCATCCACCCGTTGGGTAGGCTTCCACCTTTCGATAGGCTTGAGCATAGCTTGTATTTAGTAACGCTCTACCAGGATCGACGTTTCTTCTAGGAAAGGCCCCTAAGATCGACCATGCATTATGCAATGCAATGAATGATGGATGATATGTAAATGCATATTTTTTTAATTTAAAATAGTTGTCTTAATCAGAATATTCATATATAAATTTAGCGTACAATTATCATAGCAAAATACTCAACTCAGTATATCAATCAATCAAGCAATCACAAATGATTTATTTTAATTTTAATGAATTATGAAATAAGTTGGATTACTCACCTGAGTCTGGTAGTATATACTCTCTAGGGTAATTAGGTTGGTTTCAATTCCAAGGTCCTATCAATTATATCAACGATATTATTATTCATATATTTTTATTATATTGTAGGGCCCACCTTTAATTAACATCCTAGGTGGTTAAATTCAAAATGATCAAATAATTAAAATTTCTATTTTATATTTATATATTTTATTTCATTCTTAAGATTATAAAATTGATCAAAAATTATTTGATCGGGATGGCCCATTGAATGATTAGATCATTCAGATTCTTGAGGTCTTGTCATGTTTTGCCTCTAGGTCTTATCATGTTTTGCCTCTACACATTTGATGAATGGTGTAGATCTAACCACACATACACCAATGGCCCATCTCGACCTTCTACTGTAAGTAATACTAATACTTGTGAAAAAAATCTAAGATTCCCTTATTAAACAATTCTAGATCTGACTAATGTGGCCTATCTGATGGTCAGATTAATTTAAAAATTAGGGCCGTTGTATATTTTGGCCTTAGGGATCATATGATCCATACAGATCTATCTTAATACAATCAGATTCCATCCATTCAATTTATTCCTAAAATATTACTAATTAGATCTGAAATCATAAAAACACCACTTTATTAAAATTGACTTTACACAACTATACAATGATCGTGTGGATGATCTACACCATCCATTGTATAGATCAAGAAGAAATTAACAACATTATAAAAAATTAAAAAGATCTAACGATTAGAACTTACTTGATTGAGCCTTCTTAAAATATCTTCTCCCTTATTTAGCTTCCTATTTTTTTCTATTAAGCAAAAATGAGCACATCCTCCCTTATACTGAATTTAAATTTTTTATAACATTTGATAAAAAAATTATTATTACTACTCCAAGAATCGATCTCTAAACCTCTCTCTCAACTAAGAATATCTCTATCAACTTAACTATTAACTTATTCTTATTTTTTTAAAATAAAAGCTTTAAATATTTAATTTAGTTTTTTATTTTAATTATGTACCAAATTTAGGGTTATTACATGAAAAGTGAGTAGATGTTACACAATACTAACATCAAGGTTGGGTCCTTACTCTTACTCGGGTGGTAGACTCCTTAGAGTTTCAACACCGGGTCAAGGGTTCGAGTACCCATGGTGGTGAAATCCCACGGTATGCGTGTGTGGGATGTGTGTGCGTATGGCGTGAGTGTTGGGGGTGTGTGTGCGTGTGTAAATTTTTTTATTTTTTATTTTTAAAAAAAAACATCAAGGTTTGGCAAAGCTAACTAGGGACTGGATTGTTGGATGGACAGTGGTGTTGCAAGGATTATATTGAGTGGTTTGGGTTTTAACTTAGCTGGCTTTAGAGGCTTTGACTATATCTAGATTAGTTTGGGCCAATAATAGATTCTTTACTTTACTCTTACTTTCCTTGGTAGAGGAATGACATAACTAGATGGTTAAGGGGCTTAATAGATGACTCTGAATTTTTTTGATGGATTTACTAATATTCCTGAATCATCAAATGAGAAGGGGAGGTGGCTACTTATAGCTCCCAAACTCGGTTCTTTTATAATTATTGATAAATTTCGGGTTAGAACAGGTTGACTAGTTGAGATTTCAGATCGCCACGTGGTGGGCGGCTAGATTGGCTGGTAAGATAGTGATTTTGGATTAGATGGAGAGGTGTAGAGGTCTTTTAGCATTCTCTAGACAATTACTTTTTGAAAAAGGAGAATTCACAGGCATTTGGGACTCCCTGCCGAAGCAGGGAGTGTGCCATGTGGCAAGCGGCGATCAGGCTGCCACCTAAGCCACAACTCACCTCCTGCTCTGACAAGTGGCCTCCTGCAAGCGTGTGGGAGATCTGATTGCTTTGGGTCTTGTTTGCTAGATTTACTTCAAACTTCTGGTGGGCCCATAGATTTGGGCTTACACTTGGTTTAGAGTTGGCACAGAATTAGTTTTGGCTTGGTGGGTTGATTGGGTTTGACTTAGCGAGTTGCCTTGGTATGACTTTATGAATTGACTCGATGAGTTGACTCGGGGTTCCTAGAGTTTGGTTTTCTTGAGTTCTAAACTTAGGATTTAAGATTGGGGTTTGGGGTAGGGTTGAAATGGTCTAATCTAATCAACCTGTCAATCCGGGGTGGGATGTCAAATGAGTAATAACTTACGGTAAAAGTTCCTTGATATACATTAATATACCATCATTTAACGGCTTGAGCTTTTAGAGCAACAAGTGATTTGATATGATATCGGAGTCGAAGGTAAGTGTTTGAATCTTAGAAGCCTAACAACTTGAGCTTTTAGAGAAATTGTTTATTTAACTTGGTATCAAAGCACAAGGTCATGTATTTGAATCTTCTAAGCAACAAATGAGTAATAACTTACGGTAAAAGTTCCTTGATATACATTGATACACCATCATTTAATGGCTTGAGCTTTTAGAGCAACAAGTGATTTAATATGATATCGGAGTTAAAGGTAAGTGTTTGAATCTTAGAAGCCTAACAACTCGAGCTTTTAGAGAAATTGTTTATTTAACTTGGTATCAAAGCACAAGGTCATGTGTTTGAATCTTTTAAGCAACAAATATGCCTTCCTAATATATTCTCCTACAGAGATCTATTTATGGTATGAGTTGTGTGTATATACACCCTTGCCCATTATGTTCTTGTGTAGAGTTCCACCCCTAGTTGGTATTTATTGTCACGCTCCGAAATTTGAGTACCCCGATAAGGTCTTTGGGACCCGAATCTCAAGGTTCGTAAGTTATAATATAACAATATTTATTACAATATACGTGATTCAATCAAATTCAATAAATATTCAACATCATCTAAAAGAAAGTACAGCTGAAATGTTTATTAAATTCAACTTTTTTGATAGTTTTTCCTTTTTACATCGAAATTTGAACATAAACTAAACCTAAATAACAAAAAAAAATGAATTGAATTAAAATGAAACCTAATTTTTTAGAAAATAAAACTAATAGTAGAGGCCCACCTGCTCGTAGTATTCTACCTCTGCACTTGTGCATTTTTTTATAGTAGGGTGAGCATAACAGTCCAGTAGGGTAATTTTTTTCTCAAAATTTAACACGTTCAGATAAATTTAAATTTTTATAACAATGGAGGAAAATAAAATACAAATAATGAATTTAAGTAATAGAATTGTGAAAATGCGATGCATGTGATATTTTTCATAAATACTCATACCCAAGTGGATGATCACATAACATTAACACCCACGCACTGGTACCTCATGGTGATGGACCCATTTATACATTAGTTGGTCAAAATACTGCGTCAGTTGTACCTCTGACGCATGTCTATGCACACAATTGTACTTATACGCTGTACATAATGGAGACTCCAAAGGATCCAGTGGGTTATAGAGTCTTTTACCCAAGGGACACGATTGCCCTGCTTGCTAAATTTAGGGTTTCTCACCTAAGGGATACAATCGCTCTACTTACTGATATAACTATATATTTTTTCTCACACTTAAATAATTAATAGAGAAGCATGAATAACATGAACAATTCTAAAATCAACAAAAATAAATAAATAATAATTTAATAAATTAATTTTCTACATTATAATGCAGGTTCTATATGAAGTGCATAAATTCGATGTTATTAAAATTTAGTTTTTAAAATTTGTTAAAATATCAAGTTGATTTCTGTAATAGTGCTGAAAAATTTATAAGAACTCCTGAAAATGTTGAAATACCAATTTTGTCTCGAAATTTAAATTTTAAATTTATTTACTTATTTGCATTGTAAATAATTTACTTTATTCAAAATTTAAATTTCTATTTATTAATTTATAAAAGTTTAAATTAGAATAATAATTAGAAGTTTAAATTAATATCATATTAAAATTTGACTTAATTAATTTAAGAAATTATACAAGTCAGAGTTCATAATACTTACCAAATAACTAAAATTTTGAATTATAATTACTTATTTTTAAAGCCTTCAAAGTCACCTTAAATTTAGATTTACATTAATTTAATTCTTACAATAATAATAATAATAATTTTTAATTTCCAATTAATATAATTAATATTAATTCTCAAAGTCTAAAAATTAAAATTTCATTTAACTGTTTATTAACAATTTAATTGTAACCACTTTACTTTAAATTAAATTAACAAATCATTTTATTAACAATTTAATTGTAACCACTTTACTTTAAATTAAATTAACAAATCATTTTAATATTTGAAATTTTACTTGATCCAGATTAATTTAATTAAATTAATTATTACTTATGAAATTAAATACATATATTAAACAAGGATTAAAATTTACAAAGTAATTTAAGTTATTAATTCTATTTTTTTACTAAAAATAATTCTGAGTTAAATTTAACAATTCTGATATAAAATAATAAAATCTATCTGCATATACTATATTATATTTGACTAAAAAAATTCATAACTTAATTGAACATATTCTATTTAATAATTTACCTTTATATAAATGAATTTTAAAATTTAGGACTAACTCATTTTAATATTAATATTAACAAATAATTTTTTATATATAGAATTTCTAAATTAAAATATAAACTTAGATAAATTGTTTATTCTATTTTATAAATTTATTTTATTTTATATATATATATATATATATATATATATATATATATATATATATATATATATATATATATATATATATATATATATATATATATAATTTCAACATTAAATATTAGAAATATATAAAAATAAAAATTTATAAATGAGTAGGATTCCCTATATAATAATCAATTGACAATAATATTCCTATCGAAATTTTAGAATAAATAAGCATAATAATTAACTGAAAATGATAAACCTCAAGATAAGATCACCTACCTTAAAAGTCTGATGATCCGGCTCCGCCTTAATCTCTCTCTCTCTTGATTTACAAAGTTCTCTCTTTTCCTCTCTCTCTCTTGATCTATCGGGTTTTCTCTCCCTTTTCGATATGATTGAATCTTTGTTTATATTTTTTCTTTTTTTTAATGGATGTGAGGAACGAGGCGGAAGAATGGGGAATGTGGGTAGTTTTGTTTCGTGGGAGGGTTTAGTGCCCATTACCGTACGAAAAGGAAGGAAGAATTGAGAAGGTGGGTTAGGTAGCGGAGACATGGGGAAGATAGAATTTTTATTTTTATTTTATTATTATTATTATTTACATATAGTGGGTCCCACTAACGATGATATAAATCTACTCCGTCCATCATCTCTGCCTGGCCATGAGAGGATATAAGGTAAAAAATGAGGTTGATCCAAAACTTAGGTAGGCCACACATAAGCGGGCGGTGGGGTTGGTTCCCACAAAAAAATGGATTTTTACATTCTAGCCCCCTTGATAAAATTTCATCTCTGAAATTTAACATACCTATCATATGAAGAGATAAGGGTACTTCTCTCAGATTTCATCCTCTCGCTCCCACGAAGCTTCGTCCTCGCCATGATGCCCCCACTGAACCTTCACAAGTGGTATTATCTTGTTCGAAGTATTTGCTCTTTCCTATCGAAGATGCGAACCGGTTACTCTATGTATGAGACGTCCTCCCGCTCCAACTGCTCTTGGTCAATGATATACAATACATCTCTCTTGTACTTTCGAAGCATAGATACATGAAATATGTCGTAAATGCCAAAAAGCTGAGGAGGTAAGGCTAGTCTATACACTACGAGGCCTACTCTCTGCAAGATCTCAAATGGTCCAATGTAGCGTGGTGTCAATTTTTATTTCTTTCCAAATCGCATAACTTCTTTCATTGGGGATACATTTAGGAACACATGGTCTCCTATGGCGAACTCCAAATTTTTTTAGCGATTGTTGGCATAGCTCTTTTGGCGACTTTGAGTGGCACGTAGATGTTCTTTGATGACAATAATCTTCTCGGATGTCTCTTGCACTAGTTCCGGTCCCAACAATGTTCTTTCACCCACTTCAGTTCAACAATTTGGTGATTTGCAAGGTCTTCCGTATAAAGCTTCGAATGAGGCCATGCAAATACTGGATCGAAAACTATTATTGTAGGCGATTTCTACTAAATAGAGGTGGTCTTTTCGATTTTTCTTGAAGTCAAGAATGTAGCTGTGAAGCATGACTTATACGATTTAATTTACCCGTTCCGTTTGCCCATCAATCTGCGGATGAAAAGCCGTGCTGTAGTTTAGCGTCGTTCCCAATGCCATCTGAAGACTTTTTCAAAAGCGTGATGTAAACATGAGTCTCGATCAGATACCATAGACACAGAAATGCTGTGAAGCCTAACGATCTCCTTGATATATTGTTTGCTTAACTCGTCTAGGGATGAAGAAATACGGAAGGAAGTGTGCTGACTTTGTTAGCCTATCTACGATCACTCATATCGCATCATGATAACAACTTATTTTTGGTAGTCCAACAATAAAATCCATCGATATATGCTCCCACCGTTACTCTGTGAACTGTAACAGTTGTAAAAATCTCGACAACTTTTGATACTTTGCTTTAACCTGTTGACAAGTACGACACCTTACGACGTAGTTGGCTCTTCCTCTTCGTATTACTCCACCAATATTGACGTCGTACATCTTGGTACATCTTGATTCCTCCTGGGTGGATGGTGAATTTTGTGCAGTGCGCCTCATTTAAGACTTCTTGCTTCAATTCAGATATGTCTGGAACACATAACCTCCCTTGAAATCTACCTCCCTTGAAATCTAACCCCACCATCAGAGCCTACTTGCCACTCCGAGTTGTCCTTTTCCGCTTCTTCTGTTATTTTCTCTTGTAGCTATGCATCATTCTTCTGCGCTTCTATTATTCATCGCACCTAGAAAAGAAAATCCTGAATAACTATATCCTAATATAAGAATTAAAGGGCTAATCTAAATGGATAATGAAGAAATTACTAACCAGAATGGGTTGCACCACTAAATTACCGATATAAGCCCGAGGTTCATCGATACGAAGTCTGACTTCAAAATCTTTAACTATATCAAATACCTCCCATTCTTTAATCATTAAACTCACCACCAGCTTGTGCATCTTCCTGCTTAACGCGTCGACTACGACATTCGTCTTACCTGGATGATAGCAGATGTTGAAATGATAATCTTTCAAGAATTCTATCTATCTCCTCTGTCGCATATTCAGGTCCTTTTGATAAAAAAAGATACTTTAAACTCTTGTGATCCGAGTACAGTTCAAACTGCTCACCATAAAGATAATGTCTCCAAATTTTCAAAGCAAACACTACAGCTGCAAGCTCTAAGTCGTGAGTGGGATAATTCTGGTCATGAGGTTTCAACTGCCTTCACGCGAATGTTATTGCTTTACCACTTTGCATCAGCAGGCATCCTAACCCTTGAAAAGATGCATCAGTATATACCACAAATCTTTCCTCTTTTGATGGTAAAGAAAGTACTGGGGCTTCCATTAATCGCTTCTTTAATTTAGAGAAAGCCTGCTCGCAATTTCCATTCCATTTAAAAGAAGTGCTCTTCTTGGTCAAGTTAGTCAACGACCTTGCTATCTTAGAGAATCTCTCAATGAACCTTCCATAATAACTAGCTAATCCGTAAAAACTGCGCACTTCTGTCACATTGGTGGGCTGCTCCCAATTTAACACTGCTTCGACTTTTGATGGATCTATTGACACTCTTTTTTCTGATACCACGTGCCCCAAAAACTTTACTTCATTGTTCAAAAAGTCACATTTTGAAGCTTTGACATATAACTAATTGTCCTTTAGAGTTTAAAGAGCTATTCAAAGGTGTTTAGCATGATTATCTTGCGTCTTAGAGTAAATTAAAATATCATTTATAAACACTATCACAAATCGGCCTAAATACGGTTTGAAGACCCTGTTCATAATATTCATAAATACTACTGGAGCGTTCGTTAGTCCAAAAGGCATCACTAGAAATTCATAATGGCCGTACCGAGTCCTAAAGACAGTCTTGGGTAGATATTCATCTCTAATCCTCAACTGATGATATTCAGACCGTAGATCTATCTTTGAAAAATATTTAGATCCCTTCAACTGATCGAATAAATCATTTATCCTCGGCAGCAGGTACTTATTCTTGATAGTCGCCTTATTAAGTTGACAGTAATCAATACATAGCCTCGATGACCCATCCTTCTTTCTTACAAATAATACTGGTGCACCCCACGATGACGTACTAGACGTAATGAAGCCTTAGTATTGGAGCTGCTGAAGTTGCTCCCTTAATTCTCTCAATTCAACAGGTGTCATACGGTATGGTGCTCTGGAGATTGGTGCAGTCCCAGGTACCAGATCGATTGTGAAATCAACATCTCTCTTTGGCAGTAATCGAGGAATATCTTGAAATACTTCTGAAAATTCATTAACAATCAAAATTTGTTATACTCCTTGAGGTTCAACTTCCGAGATGGCTGACAAACTAACCGTTGCTCCCTTCCTTCACGCCCTATGGAATTGTAACGGTGCTCGCTCATCGATGTTTAATATGACTATTTTTCTAAAACAATTGATTTTTACCCGATATAAAGATAACCAATCCATCCCCAATATAATATTGTATTCTCGCATCGACATAACTATAAGATTAGCTGATAAATTTATATTCTCGATCATGATCAGACAAGATTTACAAATCTGACTTAGGTCTATTGAATTACCAAGGGAGTTTGCTACTGTTAACTTTTTATCTAAAAGAGTATGAGATAAACTAAGCGAACATAAAAGACAGTAAGAAATAAATGAATGCGATGCTCCAAAGTCAAATAACTTTCTAGCCAAGGATGAATAAATGATGACAATACCTTCGACTATATCGCTGCTAGCCTTGATGTTAGGCTGAATAATGTCATCTGTTAGCGGTGCTGGATCCTCATATAAAGGTGCGACATCATCATAAGTCTGGGTCGCTCCATCCTCAGACTGTGTTGGAACATCATAACTTTGAATTGAGCCCTCGTATTGTTGCGTCAAGTTCTTGTACGGCTGCACTGTGTCGTCTCCTGAATATATTAGGGCGTAGACTCGACCTTGAGCTTGTGGTCATGGTGCCTGAACTCCTTGCCTCGACTGCTAGTACTGTTGAGGTCTAACCTGTGACGGTGGTTGCTGAGGTGGTCTCTGATATACCGATGAAGGTCCTTACTGTGGTGGCTTCGGGTATGATTGTAGCAACCTTTATGGATATGGTTAAGGTGGTCTCGAGGATGGTTGTGAGGCAGAAGGATGTAATGGAGGTCGCTATGACATAGACGACGGTGCCTGATGCTGGGGAGACCTGAAAGACTGATGCGAAGGTCCTGACCTTTGTGGATATTAAGTGTGTTGTGATCTAGAATAAAAATGAGAAGTGTGGCCGTCAAGTCCACAATTATAACAAAATCCTGAAAATCGTGGTGCAAGAAGTGTTGTTGTCGGTCTGGCCATCGATGTCGATGTTATTATTTGTCTCTTAGCTGCATCTTACTGGGTTAGAGATATATGTATAGCAGTTTCAGCACTACTCTTTACGTCTTTCCTCTGATCATGATTCTTCCAATATTCATTGATGTCTTTCTCCACTGCTAAGACACGCTCCAACACTTCGGCATAAGTCTTTTGTACGAAAGGGGCTAATCGACTCTCAGACCTTCTTTAAATTTTTGTGCCTTACAGGTTTCATCGGACACCAGAAAAGTTGCAAATCGCGATAGCTCCGTAAACTTAACATCATACTGGCACGTTGTTATATCACCCTACTCTAATTTCATGAATTCTCTCACCTTTTGATTTTTCACATATAAAGGAAAGTATTTAGCATCAAACTTCTCACAAAACTGGGCACAGGTCTAGGCTTCAATTCTTGGGTTCATCCTAACGACTGAGTCCCACCAATGATCCGCCTCCCCTTCTAGCATGCAAATAGCAAATTCTAGTTTCTGGTATTTATCTCACTTCATAACCGTGAATATGTTATCAATCTGTTTCTTCCACACCTCAGCCTCAGATAGGTTAGGTCCACCCTTAAATACAGGTGGTCTTTGTCTTTTGAACCTTCCCAATAAAGTTCTTATCCTTTCGTTAGTTACGTGAACAGTTTGGGTTTGACCTTGCGTTTGAGTTTGTCGTATCTGATAGTTCACAAAAGTCATAAAATCTCCTATGACCCTAATAATTCCACCCATAAGTGATCCATTTTTAGTGGTGTCGGGACCAAGAGCTCCTGATGTGGCTCCGACATCAATGTTTTGATCTGTCATTATCTACGATTAATTAAACATGCAAGTTTAGTGTGTGACAACCAAGGTATGTTGTAGTAACTAAATTAAATCCTAAGTATCATTAATGAAGTGCATATTATTTAAGGTCTTTAGGAGCATAAAAAATTTATTGGATTGCAAGAAAGATTTGATGATCTAAAAGACTAAAAAGACTAACACATGAAGATTAAGAGGATTTAGGTAGTGACATGTATCAAAGTTGTAGTGCAGAAAAATTCAAATTCTTTGGATACTATTCCTGCTAATATTTTTGATACTTATAAGTGTCGGATTGATCTAAATTTTTTATGATGATACATATATGAGTTTACTATAATTCAATAAAATTTTAGCTTAATATAAAGTTTATAGAAAATTCTAAAATTAGGATAATTAGGTTTGTTCAGAAACAAACAATTTCTAACTAATATACACATAACTTAATATTGGTAAAGGATAAATCAAGATTTACATTTTTGAATTATTTTTTACTGAAACTAAACTTGTTAATCTACGACTAAAATTTTGAATCAACTTAAAAGGAGTTTTAATTAATTAGCTATAACTTTTGTAAGTTAAGTATTTTCTGCTTACTATTGCTGTCCAATTTACCATAGTATACAAAAAAAAAAAAAAAAAAACTCTAAAAATTCCTAAGGGTCCAGATTTGGGTTATTAGTTCAATGTTAAGTCTAAATAAGATTATATATGATGTCAACATAATGCAATGGTTCCTAAGTTTCTATTTCTATTTTTCCTATCATAAAAACAAAGGAATTTAATTTATGTTTGAATCACTAATTTTAAAGCCAACACTAGGTCCAAAATTTTTAATCAAACCTGGTTTTGATACTAACTTGTCACACCCCGAAATTCGAGTACCCGAATAAGGTCTTTGGAATCCGAATCCTAAGGTTCGTGAGTCATAATATAATGATATTTATTATAATCTACGTGATTCAATCAAATTCAATAAATATTTAACGTCATTTAAAAGAAAATATACCTGACATGTTTATGAAATTCAACTTTCTTGATAGTTTTTCCTTTCTACATTGAAATTTGAACATAAACTAAACCTAAATAACAAAAAAATTAAATTGAATTAAAACTAAACCTAATTTTCTAAAAAATAAAAACTAATAGTAGAGGCCCGCTTGCTCATAGTATTCTAGCTCTGCACCTGTGCATTTTTTATAGTAGGGTGAGCGTAACTACCCACTAGGGTCATTTCTTCCTCAAAATTTAACATGTTCAGATAAAATCAAATTTTTATAACAATGGAGGAAAATAGAATATAGATAATAAATTTAAATAACAGAATTGTGAAAATGCGATGCATGAGATATTTTTCATGAATACTCATAACATTTATATCATTTCTTACAACACCATACCTAAGTGAATGGTCACGTTGCATTAACGCCCACGCACTGGTACCTCATGATGATGGTCTCATTTATACATTAGCTAGTCAGACTACTGCTCCATTTGTACCTCTGACGTATGTTTACGCACACAATTGTACTCATACGCCATACACAAAGAAGACTCCAAAGGATCCAGTGGATTCTAGGGTCTTTCACCTAAGGGATACGATTGTCGTACTTGTTGACTTTAGGGTCACTCACCCAAGGGACACAATCGCCCTACTTACTGATACAATTATATATATTTTTCTCACAATTAAATAATCAATAGAGAAGTATGAATAATATGAATAATTTTAAAATCAACAAAAATAAATAAATAATAATTTAATAAATCAAATTTCTACACTATAATGTAGGTTCTATACGAGGTGCATAAATTCGATGTTATTAAAATTTTATTTATAAAATTTGTTAAAATACTAAGTTGATGTATGTAATAGTATTGAAAATTTTACAAGAACTCCTGAAAATGCTTAAATACCAATTTTGTCTCAAAATTTGAATTTTTAATTTATTTACTTATTTGCAATGTAAATAATTTATTTTATTCAAAATTTAAATTCCAATTTATTTATTTATAAAAGTTTAGTTGTACCTTATATTTAAATTATTATTATTATTTTATTTTTATAACTTAAACTAGAGTTTAAATTAGAATAATAATTAGAAGTTTGAATTAATATCATATTAAATATCGACTTAATTAATTTAAAAAATCATACAAGTCAGAGTTCATAATACTTACCAAATAACTAAAATTTTGAATTATAATTAATTATTTTTAAAGGTTTCAAAGTCACCTTAAATTTAGATTTACTTTAATTTAATTCTTACAAAATAATAATAATAATAATAATAATAAATATAATAATAATTTTTAATTTCCAATTAATATAATTAAGATTAATTCTCAAACTCTAAAAATTAAAATTTTCATTTAACTACTTGTTAACAATTTAATTGTAACCACTTTACTTTAAATTAAATTAACAAATCATTTTAATATTTGAGATTTCACTTGATCTACATTAATTTAATTTAATTAATTATTACTTATGAAATAAAATACCTATATTAAACAAGGCTTAAAATTTACAAATTAATTTAAGTTATTAATTCTATTTTTTTACTAAAAATAATTATGGGTTAAATTCAACCATTCTGATATAAAATAATAAAATCTATCTGCATACACTATATTACATCTGTCTAAAAAAAATTCATAACTTAATTGAACATATTTTATTTTTAATAAATTACCTGTATATAAATGAATTTTAAAATTTCGGAATAACTCATTTTAATTTTAATATTAACAAATAATTTTTTATATATTGAATTTTTAAATTAAAATATAAACTTAGATAAATTGTTTATTTTATTCAGTAAATATATATATATATATATATATATATATATATATATATATATATATATATATATATATATATATATATATAATTTCAACATTAAATATCAAAAATATATAAAATAGAAATTCATAAATGAGTAGGATTTCTACATAATAATTAATTGACAATAATATTCCTATCAAAATTTTGAAATAAATAATCATAATAATTAACTGAAAATGATAAACCTCAAGATAAGATCACCTACCTTAAAAGTCCAATAATCCGGCCCTACTTTAATCTCTCTCTCTCTCTCTCTCTTAATCTGCAAAGTTATCTCTTTTTCCCTCTCCTTCTCTTGATCCATCGGGTTTTCTCTCTCCCTTTTCGATATGATTGAATTTTTGTTTATATTTTTTC
Organism: Magnolia kwangsiensis; assembly: GCA_037074715.1. Taxonomy (NCBI): domain Eukaryota; kingdom Viridiplantae; phylum Streptophyta; class Magnoliopsida; order Magnoliales; family Magnoliaceae; genus Magnolia; species Magnolia kwangsiensis. The sequence goes on along the minus strand of CM073589.1, from coordinate 9,390,554 downwards.
TTCTTTTTTAATGGATGTGAAGAACGGGGTGGAAGAATGGGAAATGTGGATAGTTTCGTTTCATAGGAGGGTTCGGTGTTCATTATCGTACGAAAAGGAAAGAAGAATGGAGAAGATGGGTTAGGCGGCGGAGATGTGCGGAAGATAAGATTTTTATTTTTATTTTATTATTATTTTTTTAAGATATGGCGAGTCTCACTAACGATGATATAAATTTACTTTGTCCATCATCTCAGTATGCCCATGAGATGATAAAAAGTTAAAAATGAGGCTAATCCAAAACTCAGGTGGGCCACACATAAGCGGACGGTGGGGTTGATTCCCAAAAAAAAAAATAAGTTGTTACATTTGTATTCTTTTGCCTACTAATTCTCTAATTTTTACAAGATATGTACATTTTTTAGTGGTTTTTTATATTTTTTAATAATTCCATTTATAAGCTTTTCCTAATGGGTTTTTAGTTTTTTCAATTATATATGTAAATGGTGTGAATTGTTAATGATGACTTTTGGAGCGTGTTTTTTTTTAAAAAAAAAAAAGGAAAAAAAAAAAAGAAGAGAGAAAATACACATAATTACACATCTAAAATAGTACCTAAGTGCATGAAATCCAACATAGATATAGAACAGTGCGTCAAAGTGATCTATATGTGTCATCCATGTTATCTATTTGCTTTATTATATAATTTTAAGGCATGAGCCAAAAAATGAGCCAGATTAAAAGCTCAAGAGGACCACACCACAAGAAAATAAGGTGGCTAATGATGTTGACCGTTCAAAATTAAAACCTTTTTAACACCCATGGGAATGTATATCTATTATCCAACTTGTTTATAAGAACACACTAACATATATTATAGGTATTTACAAACATCGGCTTGATGCAAAACTTTCCTGACCCCTAATAAGTTTTCAACATTGAGTGTTCAATTCTCACCATTTCCTATAGTGTGGTCCACTTCATCTTTAGATATCCTTCATTTTTTAGCTCATGTGGTTGACTGGGCTGACTAAATGGATGAAGGGGGTGGATAAGATACATGTAGAAGCTGCGCTAATGTAATTTACCAAAGTGGGAAGCTTTGCAACCAATACATGGGTAAATAACCGTTACTCGTCTACCTTGGATTATATTGGTAAATGAAAAGACAATCATCCCAAAAAGATTTCGTCAGCTTTTAGGCAAAGAAAGAACGGTGACAAAAGAGAGGTTTTGATAATATCATCTACAACCGAACCGACGTACACTCATCTTGGAAAAGATCCTGCATCCAACCCATCCTTTGATTATTGAATGGGAGAATTCCCACTACTGCTGGCCGACCAGCTGGGCTGTAAGCATGGTTGGAGGAGAATAAAGGGGAAGACAAATTGCAGCTTTTAGGCTCTAAATAAATAAGAATTAATTTATATAATGTATCAACGAAGCAAATTTTAAACATTCTCCAAAAATATTAGGCTAAATCTATCAATACTTATGGAACATAAAAAGCACAAAATGAATTCCCTAATAACTAAGTAGGCTTAAATGGTAGTTTGATTTCTTGGAAACGGAATTCAAATATTGCAAAAAATAAAAAATAAAAAAAAATCATTATTCTGAATTTTGTTTTTCTAAAATTCCCTTTTAAAGTTCCAGTGAATATGGTTAAACAACTTCATGAATATTTGCTATACACAAACACGAATTCGAATACCCTCTCCATAGATTATCCTATACAAATGTTTCAGGTCCCCCCAAGGGGTGGGGACACCATATCATCATGATAAAATAAATCAATAAATCCAGCGAGTCAAACAGTTGCTAGCACAGTTTTTATTTTATTTTATTTTATTTTTACTTGCATAACAAAATTCAAGTACTTGTCAGGTGAAAAGTCTGGCAACATGGGTGTGTGACAAAATGTAAATTGATATGAGAATGGATCAGACGGCCCCTTTCTCTTTATGATGGGAGTAGATCCACTGCCTACGGTGGCAGTGGGCACCGCATTTCTGTGGTACTTCGCACACGTGTATGATGATCCAAACCAGGCATGTCGTGGCCTCTGCCATTGATTGGCGACTGCTAAAAAATTTTCTTTGATCAGACTATCCTAACCATCTAATAGGTGGGCCTTTTATTACAGAGTCAGAACCGTCGCCAACTTGTGTCTTTTAGTGTCCATTTGTGTGCCACTTAATAAAGGGCTAAGATTGTCTAAACAGTTTGATTTTGATACTATGGATCATTCAACAACTGGGCTATCAAATGAATACCGCGTTTGCACAGTACATCCCATGCTTCTGGAAGCACTGGATCCAGTTCCATGAATACCATACGTAGAAATCTCTTTCTCAAATTATCTCTTCCAGCCCCACACGCGTGTACAAGGCAGCTCATATACACGCCACACGTGTGCCAGCGTGACACGTTGGAATGAGATCCATTCATTCATCAGAGTCATAACACTATTTAGATGCTCTCATCCAAGAATCACGTCGTCCACTGATCAGATGAGCCACTATTTACAAAATAGATGTGCGGATAGATGAAAATGCTATTTCTGACATTGTGGCCCACCTGATTAATGGAACTGGATCTTTTTCTGGTAGAAAACATCGGACAGATTCGCCAGATGGACGGCTTGGATTTTGCATTTGTAGGCAACTCTAGCGCATGTGGTGGCGTGCGTATACATGAACTTCCTTGTGCATACGTGTGGGCTTACAAAAGCTCAACGAACATAACTGTCCTTTCCACACATGTGGAGGCTCGCCACTCGCTCAATCTGCCGGACCCTTCTGCCTGTCCATATGATGATCCACGCCGTTCATCTAGAATTCTCCAGTGTCGGTGGTTCGTACCTTTAAATGAAAGCAATCTGAATCGTGAGAGATTTCTTCGAAAGAAAGTCATTTAAGGGTCTGTTTGGTTTTCCACTATGAAATTTGAAAAGGGTCTTCCAAGTCACGTCAAGTTGACCACATAGATATGAGTTTCCAGATGAACGGTCTGGATTATCACGTGGTGAGCGAAAGTAAGCGAGCCCTGAAAATGATACTTGCGCGTTCACACCGCTTTCCCCTCGCACAATGAATCCTACGCGTTTAAGTGGAGGGTCCACGTCCAACTATTAGTGATGGGACGCGGGTCTCGTCCTCTCCAGCCAGGACGACAAGGGCTCCGTGGGTCCACCATGATGTATGTGCTTTACCCATGCCGTCCATCCGTTTTAATAGATCATTTTAAGTAATTACCCCAAAAATTAGGCAGATCCAGAGCTCAAGTGGGCCACATCACAAGAAGCAATGGTGATGATGACACCACCGTTGAAACCTTCCCGAGCCTACAGTGATGTTTATATGTCATCCAACGTGTTCATATGGTTACGGATACTGGATGAAAGGAAAACACAAATATTAGTTTGATTAAAATAAATTTTCTTGAGCCTAAAAAGTTTTCAACAGTAAGCATTTGATCACGTGTGGCCCACTTTAGCTTTGGATCTGCCTCCTTTTGGGGCTCGTGCCTTAAAATGATTGGTTAAGATGAATGGCATATAAAGAACATGGTAGATCACTGTGGATCAAGGGTAAGTATTTTTCTCATTATTAGATGAACGAAGGAAAGTGAATTTTTAAAATACGGGCGAACAATAGTACTCCTCAACTACTCACGGAGAGAAGTAGGCGAAAAATGAGAGCTCGTTTAGTCTAATATAGGTTGTACGTACAAATAAGGTATTTACTTTAGAATTTATGTTTTGTGGTCGGTTGAAGCAAGTGACATAGGTAAGAGGTCATGTCTATGGTAAAAACGGGAACCCTTTCCATGCCCTCTTCTACATTGGTAAGGTTTGGATACGGGCCCGTAGCTACATGATTTGGTAAAAGGGAAGGACGCTGAATTTCTCACCAGCATTAGGGTGGGGCCCAGTTAGCTTTATGTGGTTAGAAGTTCCTGTGACATGCTGTCAGAGGCGATGCGTGCCACTTGCTAAGTTGCTCGTGACGATAGATTGACGTGGATTGACTCCAGTTACAGAGATTCCTGCGGTGGGGAGCTAGCTGGCCTCACAGTGATGTTTTTAGAAATCTATTCCGTACATCCGTTTTACAAAATAAAGCATATCTAAAACTTAAGTGAGCCAAACATCCAGGAACAATTAGATTGTATGTTCACTGTTGAAATATTGGTGGGGCTTGAGAAAGTTTTGCATCAAACTAATATTTCTGTATTTTTAGATTGTACTGGTATGAATGACGTCGTGAACGGTTTGGATGACATATAAGCATCATGATGAACCCTGGGATGGTTTTAACCGTGGTTATTTACGTATCCAACTTTTCCCGTGGTATTGCCTTTTTAAGCTTTGCATCTGTCTCTGTTAACAGATGGACCGGGTGGATTTCTCATCAACAACACGGTGGGGCCCACCTACTTTACGACCGCAGGAACTTCTTGCCGGGGCGTCGCAAGCTTATTACCTGGCTACAGAGGAATTTGAATGGGAGTTAATTTTCCATTAACTAAGATGAAGTATTATGCTTTATCTTGACCATCCATTCAGCGGACCTCAACAGAACAGTTACGATCACCCATTTAACATAAAATTTCCCGTATTTTAAACCATCCAAGATGCTTTGTATTATTTGAACAGTTTAGATTCAAGTAAACATGTGATATGTGTACATAAAACGTGCGCATGCGTGCGGATAGTCATACCATGCAGCGTATCGAATGGCTAGACGCTCCTTAATCATCGTTTGAAAAGACTCCGGTCCAAACAGGTTTGCATGCCCAACACGCATTCTCTGGACATACTACCCTAGAAAAGCGTGTTGACACGTGGTTCAGATGATGACCATCACGGGGAAATGCGGTCTAACCTCTTTTGAAGTCTTGCTCGGGTGGTAGACTGAAGGTGTTTCAACATCTGGTCAAGGGGTCGAGTAACCATGGGTGGTGAAATCCCACCACAGCGTGAGGGCCGGGGGTGCGTGTGCGTGTGCGTGTGCGTGTTTTTATTTATTTATTTATTTTTAAAGTCAGCTCAGCTCTACGGATGGAAATTGGCAAGTTTCTCCCGCCTTGAGCTAACCAAAGACTAGATAATTCGGTTAGGCCAGGGGACCATCGAGAGCAAATATATCCGGCAGAGAATCAGCTGGTCAAGGGTTCAAGTACCTATAGGTGGTGAAATCCCACCACACTATGAGTGTGGGCGTAGGTGTGCATGTATTAAAAAAAAAGTTAGCTCAGCTCCACATGCACCCTGCCAAATCCAAGTCACCTCATGGATGGAAATGGGCAAGTTTCTCCCTGCTTGCGTTCACCAAAGTCAGGATAATTTGATAAAGCCGAGGCACCATAAAAAATAAATAGATCCAGTGGAGGCTCAGTTCTCAGCTACAGCTCGGATTGATTTAGTCCTAATTAGCTCGGCTCAAGTCGTTTTCAGTCAATTGGTAAAGATCAGCTCGAATTAATTTAGCTCAGGATGACTTCGGTCGATTAATAGAGCTCCACTCGGATTAGCCCGATTTGGATCATCTCCAGTCGATCGACAGAGCTCAGTTTAAATCGGCTTAGCTCAGGATCCTAAAAAATAACTCATAGCGCCCAACACTCGCAAAACTATCCTATGCATGATTCAAGAGTAACGACCCATATTCATTGTTGATGCCAAAATCTGGTCGGCCCTCCCCCCTCGTCGTCTTCATCTCAATGTATCACCCCTGAAACCTACACCTAGAGAACTGGCAAAGGTGACCCTGGCTAAGCCGGGGGACCCTCCGATGCCTAAGTCAGGTCAAGGAAATTGGGGTCTAAGTAAAGAATAAAGGAGAGAGCACTTGCTATTGCGTACTTGTAGACATGGTGTCGTGTGCTATTTATACTTGCTTGTAGAATGGTCTGGATCAGATAATCTCGGCACGATCAAGGGGATTCCCAGATCATAAAGATACTGCCCTCAATCTACTAGTCACGCAGCGTATCAAGCGAGTAGTGCGTATCTGTGAGCGAAGTTTTCGGCCGTGACCAGTAATGACAACTTCCACATTTGGCGTATGCCACTACACGTCTACTCGGCTCGGCTCATCCGACCATGAGTAAAGGATGTGATTTCTAAGTCGAGCGGTATCCGACTAGGCCCATTGGGTCGGATCCATTGTGGTCGGCAAGGCTAGCCGTGTAGACCATACTACATGTAAAACCCGTATCCTAATTCGTACTGTTTTTTAGACTTTTGTGGTCATTCCGATCGATTTTCGGTGACTCGCGATCTGTAACCGGCGTTGCGCGAAATCCTGAAACGGATTCTGTCCGTCTGAGTCAGTTCGACATGAGACTTGTACCAGTGCGACCGCGCTGTCGCCGCGGTTCCGATGCCGCGTCTCACGCGCCGAGGCGATACCCAGGCCAGGAGATGTGGGCCCGCGTTCAGTTCGAGAAAACACCGCGCGTTGTGGATTACGAGGGAATCTCTACGAGATGTCCCATCAATCAATCAATCACTCATGTCAAGTACAAGTCAAGTCACTCCATACCCAAGTACAACTAACCCATGTCATGCCCATACCTTTCTCTTACACAAGCAACCCAAAGTCCACTCTCACATCACTTCATCCATCACCAAACCCATCACACATCACTCCATCACCCTTTTTCACCCATCACTCCCCTCTCTCTCTCATTCATTCTCAAAAAAAAATCTCTCCAAGCAAAAATTTCACACGTCCAAGCATTCCCAAGCTTTTTCAAAAGCCAAGTGTGGCCCACCCTCTCATCTCTCATCCACACCATCAAAGGTCCATCATCCACCGTCCAAGGCGAAGGCAAGGAGCATTGGAGGCCAAGGGAGCAAGGAGGAGGCTTAGAGGTGGGTGATCCACCGTTAAATTTCTTTTTAGGGACCACTTGTTTGTGAGACCTATTTTTTTTGTGTGTAATTTGTATCATGTGGGGCCCATAGTAGCGAGGCCCCACCATCATCGTCTCTTATTCTCTCTTTCTCTCTCCTTATCCTTCTCCTAAAATGAAGTGGGCCCCACCGATTCATGATAAATCTACTCCATCCATCAAATGGTGTGGCCCACTACATATTAGATAAATGATATTTATTATATATATATATATATATATATGTACATGCAAGGTGGGCCACGATCATGTGGGACCCACCTTGGTGAACGTGGACCATGTCCCTGTGGGACCCACCGTGTTGTATCTGTTTAAAGCATGCCGTCCAGCGTCTCTGGACGCTGGACTGGCAGCGTTAACACACTGCACTTTAAAAAAAAAAAAAAAAGGGGAAAAAGTATACTTTTACAGTGGGCCACTGATGCAGGCCCCACCTTGAGGTATTTTCTTGATCCAAGCCGTCCACCACCTTTCTCAGAATATTTTAGGCGTTGAGCCAAAGTTTGGGACCAATCTGATTCTCAGGTGGGCCATACCATCTAAAATCATGTGGAGACAAGCTTGAAACATACAAAATCATTTGGTGGGGCCTATCTAAAATTTGGACGTGGTTGAAACTTGGTTTGGACCCTTAATTTTGTGAGACACATGCAATGGACGGGGTAGATCTGTTTAATGTGGGTCCCACCTACGATAAAAAAATAATTTTCTTTTTTGATATGACTTTGTGCCATGACGTCCAGAGACGTCCACGTTAAAAAGCGTGGCCGCATTGGCCCACTTGTAGACTCCACCATGATGTATGTTTTACATCTATACCGTTCATTTAATAGGTCCCCTTGAATGGTGCGTTGGCTCCAAAAATCATCCACAAACTGAACTCAGGTGGGCCATACCATCCAAATCATGTGAAGACATGCCTAAATCATATAAAACACTTGGTGGGGCCTACCTGAATTTTTAATGTGGCTGAAACTTGGTGTGAACCCTCAAACAGGTGGGACATACGTAATGGACGGGTTGGATTGCAAATAAACACTTTGGTGGGCCCTACATGGGATCCACTGTGGTATGTGTGGCTTACCACACCGTCAAAACAGTGGGTGGTGACACCCACTGTGATGCAAGTGTTTCACTCACGCCGTCCGTCCACGGCAGTGGACGGTGGCCCCCACTCAGATGTATGTGTTATGTCCACGCCGTCCATCACGTGGGCCCCTGGCCACGTGACGTTATGAACGGGTTTGGATGGCAATAAACATTACAGTGGGCCCTAGGCCATGTGATTCAATGAGCAGTTTGGATGCAAATAAATAGTACAGTGGGCCCAGGTTGGGTAAAAAAAAATATACATTACGGTGGGCCCTGGGACTATATGACCACATCAGCAGGTTTGAATGGAAAATAAACATTTTGGTGGGCCCCTTGCTACATGGCCTTATCAACAGGTGGGATGTAAAATAAACATTTTTGGTGGGCCCCTTGCCACATGGCCCTAACAAGCATTTCAGTGGGCCCAGGATTGGATGGAAAATAAATGTTATAGTGGGCCCACATGGGAGTCTACCATGATGCATGAGTTTCATCCAAACCGTCCAACCATTTTGAGATCATTTTAAGGCCATTGTTGACGCCCATCTTAATGTATTTGTGGCCCGCCCACTAAGGCCCACTTTGTTATATATGGGCTCATGTGTGTAGGCCCATCTGATGTATTTGTGGCCTAATGTTGAGGCCCACTTTGGTATATATAAGGCCTATGTGATTAGGCCCATTTGATGCACATAAAGCTTATGTGATTGGGCTCATTTTAATGCATTTTAAGGCTCATGGGTGATGGCCCATTGCAAAGTACCTAAGGTCCATTGGTGAGGCCCATTGAGGTGGCCCACTTGATGAATATAAGGCCCATGAGATACGGCCCATTTGATGTATTTGAGGCCCAATGGGATGTACCTAAGGTACATTGCAATGTGTGATTCCGTCATGATTTATTTAATGATATTTAAGGCGAACCGAGCCTTGGGAACAATGATGGTTTGACGTCCACATTGTAAGATTAATGTTGGTTAAATGTCCGCATTGTCACTCTCCCTAGGGCCTACTGATAGGCCTAACTCTTTGTGTATGAGGCCCATGTGCAGGGCCCACCTGTGACGTATATTAGGCTCAGGTGTAGGGCCCACCCATTAAGTATTGGGGCCTGTGGATTGTGATGTATCTTCGGCCCAGATGGCAAGACCTGATGTTATGTATGAGAGATCTAAGGGATATGACCCATTACGATATGTTCGGGGCCTATGGATATGGTCCATTATACTGTACATGCGGCCTGTATATGGGGACCATTATAATGTTACATGTGGCCTTATGTGAGGACTAATGTGGTACATGTCAGGCTTAGGTGATAAGGTCCACTTTGATATACTTGTGGCCCATTAGTGCGCCCCATTGATGCGACTCACTTAATGTGTATGAGGCCCATTAGTACGGCTCACTAATGCAGGCCACCTGTTGTGTACATGTAACCCTTGAGTAAGGCCCATTGTGTTGTATATTAGGCCCTTGTGTGAGGCCGTGGGCACATTATATGTTTGGATCTGTGAGGGTCACTTCTTGGGGCAATGTTGGTTAGATGTCCACATTGTCGAGGTCGATTGTTGATGCCGGATATTGATATCAATTATGAGTATGTGACTGCATAGCATCATGATCCATGCCCATACGCATCATCTGCATGTATGTTATGAGATATGATTGACCATTGCATATGTCATAGTGCTGGTTGTTACGAGACTCCCTGATAGGCAGAGATTGTCTCACATGAGCGCACGGTTTGCATAGGATTGATGCATGATTAGATTGTATGACTCATGCATCTTGCATTGTGTGCTGTGATTACTGTATGCCCTAGCGACATCAGGGTCGTAGCCTCCACAGGCATATCGTAGATGGCCAGATGGGACACCGGAAATCTGTTCTACATGGGGTGCTATAGATATCCCTGGGTGAAAGTCCCTAAACCCTCTTGGTTCCAGAGGATGCTCCAACGTCTAGACCGAGTGGGTAGATGGGCGCCGAGTGCCGATTACCAGATGGCTGCGCTCTCCACTGTGTTGCGGTCGGTTGGAAGGGGGTGTAGCCTTACCTGCCCGGGAGGAGGGGGCAATGCTAGGCTGAGTCTGACCAGCTCGAGGAATGGGTCCGCTATTGACGAGCCGGGCCCGATATTGGCAGGCGGATAGTGTGGTCTCTTCCACTCACCTTGTTGCGCGCGATGGGGCGGCAATCTGGTATGGAGTGTAATAGACCCCGGTGATTTTTCAGAGAGAAACCGTACTAATATGTGGACTTATTGAGTAGGAATTGCATGTTCATTCATTCATTCGTTCATTCACTATCCACTCAGGCTGGTGGTGCGCAATTAATTGTTGTGTACCTTCGTTATGGTAAGAATTTCGGTTGGACGCGCGACTAACCTGAGATCAGGAGTCTACCACATTGAGTCTGACTATCCAAATTTAGGTATGGGACTGGTTTGGATAGAAGTCCTTATGGTGGACCCCGTAGCCTGCGATACTACGTACTATCATCCCGACTTCACACTCCAGCATGGTCATTTCATTCGCATCGCATATTGCATTACATCCGGCATTTTGGGTTGTTATATTTCTGTACTTATATGGCCTAGACAGACTTAGCAGGATTTGTATATTGCATTACATCCTCGGCATCCGATATTTGACTCTTTATGACTCCTTAGTGCATATCTGTTTTATATTACGTTTCTGATAATTGACTGACTTATGAACTTGTCCATATTTTCGCTTACTCTGTCATTGTATGATTTATGATCTTGTCAGTATTTCAGGTTATTCCGATAATGTACGATTTATGAATTACCAGTAATTTCGGTATTGTATGATGATGGTATTGTATTGAACATTTGATACTTACCTTGTGCACACACTTACACCACCCTCTAAGCTTTCTATAAGCTTATGCACGATAGATGCGTGCAGGTTATGTTAGGTTGCAGCAGTGTTGAGCTTGGAGCGTGCAGTGGTCTTCTGGAGCTTGATTTTTCTTTATTTATGTATTCCCTTTCAGCATTGTACTCAAATGATTATATTAGTGGATATGTGATGATGATGTTTCCTTTATAATTTGGGTAAACTTGTGGTTATGCTTATTACAAGACAAGTGTACGTTCAAAAAAATTCTCCTTGTAGGATCCCAGGATCGGAATCTGGTATATGTTGCGCTGGGAGCCGAGAATGGGGTACTACGGAGGCTGTCGGCACCGGATTCGGCGATCGAGATTCTTGTGAATCTGATTTCTGAGTTTGGGGCGTGACACTACAGCTAGCAAATTATAGGTCATCCGATCAGAGTATGAGAACCGTTTCGAGCTACACCTCAGTCGAGTCGGCCGGCTCGGATAGGTCATGCCTCTTGCTCGTTATTGTCATGTGATGCTCGAAAAGGGGCGGATGGGTCATGCCTCGGACGTCATTGCAGTGAGTCAGCTCAGACTGACACTTGGTCTGACGCTTTATCGCGGGCTCGGATCTTCCCATAACAGAAGCCCCCTACTCTTCGAGTCTGCTTGCAAACTTGGAGAGTACTCATGCAAGAGATCTCCCGCCCATACTGCATTGATGACGGTTTCCGAATTCGAAGCGTCACATCTCAAGAGTACGCGCGTGCGAGTCACTTTGGTCGACGCGTGGTGACGGTTATGATTCCGAATCTCCTTCCGGCCTATGAGAGGTTACTACGCAGGTCTGAGGAGGCGTGTACGTGATGGCTCCCACTGCTCGGGCGTCGCTTCGCATCTCGTAGCACGCTGTCCGATGTCAGAGCCATACCGTCGGTTGAGTATTCCTCCAACGAGGTGTGGCCACGTGTGCTTGAGGATCGGCTCGTGCCGATTTGATTGCGGCTATTATGGCCTGCCATCAATGCAAAGATCCTTCGTTGACTATATAAGGGATCCCCGAATTTCTCCTGATACTTTGCATTGTGAATCCTGAGAGCGTACTGGAAGAGGTGATTTTCGACGAGGCGATACCGTTCAATTTTGAAGTTTTCAGTGGGCGATTCCGACCGATCACTCTTTTCCGGTAGAAGGCGATTTTCGGTAGTCGTCTGGTGAGTCACTTCCGTTGATCTTCATCCTTCTTTTCATAATGTCTTCCGACCTTGAAATGATGCGCGAGTATGGTGAGGACTCCGAGCCGGGGAGTTCTGAAGATGGAAGTGGGGCTTCCGAAGGCCCATTCGAAACTGTATCCCTATACCCCCCGCCTCGGAGACAAAAGAAAACGGGTACTAAGTCCAAGCAGCCCAGCAGAAAGAAGGCCACCCGTGCCTGCCAAGTCAGCACTGCTGAGGGCACTGAAATGCCCGCGAGTGGATGCACCGCCGAAGTAGTCCCGGAAGGTTCCGTTCTGTTGTAATCTTAGATAGATTGGATCCGTTCGGAGTTTCAAAATTTGAACTCTATTCAGATAAGGGTCCCTGGGCCTATGGACGTGGCTGGTGCTCCTGCCAAGGGGAAAGTTATAATCTTCCTCTGTGCATTGCAGTGCGGGCTTCGGCTCTCACTTCACCCCTTCATCCGGAAGGTTGCGGCCTAACTCGGGCTGGTTCCTGGTCAATTCGCTCCCAACGCCTGGAGGGTGCTAAACTCCGCCTTCATAATCTGGCGACAAGTTGGAAACCCTGAGCTGACCCCGAAAGAGCTGATGAGTCTGTACTTGGTTAAGCACGACAACAATGACCCATGGTACTACTTCGGGACCCAAGGCAGCAAGGGGTCAGGGCTGGTGATGAACATACCATCCTCCTACAAAGATTAAAAAAATAAATGGTTTTGGACGGCAGGTGAATGGGATGCACCAGCGGCGGAGCTCGAAACCTTGACTACATGAGTTCCGACCCACTTCACAAAACCAGGTCAGACTTTACTCAGTATCTGTATCGCTACCTTTGTTTCCATTTGTTTTAATTGAAGTAAAGCTCTCCGTTTTCTTTTGTAGCTTTTTCGAAGGGACTGCCTCTCCTCGACCCGGCTCAGAAGAACCGCATCGCGAAGGCTAGGGCGCGATCGAAGAGGCTTCCTTCCTGGACGGACTTAATAATAGCGGACAATCTTTATCGGTCTGGGCTTTGCAAGTCACAACCCTTGCCCACATCTTTCAGTAAGTTGTCCCAGTCTTTCTAACGAGTCCAGTTTCGGTTACTTAGTCGCTGACACTGTCATTTCTCTCGTAGGCATGACCGGGGCATCAGGCGCTCGGAAGAGGAAGGCAGCTCCGACTGCGACAGAGTTGTTAAAAGAAACGCCCGCTCCGAGGCCCCTCCTCGTGAGGGAGAATCTTCTGCTGCGCCGATCTCCGCAGCCCCCGCTCCGAGCCTTGCCGGCTCGACTCTTACGGTGCTTGCTCACCCGGAGGCGTCGGGTGCAGCACCGACTCCAGTGCGCCCTAGTGCGGTTATGGCTCCTCTGATGGCTCCGCTCCTAGTGCTTTTCGGTCCTACCAGGGGCCGGTGATAGTCCCTCCCCCAGTGCTTGCTCATACGACCATGGGCGACACATCAGTCGTTCCAAGCTCTGCTCCTTTTGGCGCCCCAGCCGTTCGGAGCTCTGTTCCTCCCACCGTCGTTTTCTCACCACGGAGGCTCCTAAAGCAGCCCTCGAGCCCCCCATTGTTATCCCTTCTTCCTCAGAGTGGGAGGAGGCCATTAGGATGGTTGATAACATGCTATCCCCTCCCGAGGTCAGGGGATATGTCCGCGCCGAGGGTCAAAACTCAGCCGGTAGTAGGGTAGGGGCTGAGGAGGCCGTAGTCTCACCCTAGGTGGGGATGAGTGGTGGGAGGTTCGAGCCGGGCTACCATATGGTCTGCTTGGCTCGGTGGGCCGCCAAGCATGCCCCCGAGGAGGACATAGCTCGAAACCTCGGTAGGTCGGACAGCTCCTTTCTGAATGACTTAGTTGTCGTATGTTACACGGTACGTCTCTGAGAGGATTCTCTCTTTCCTTCGTATCATCATTGTATATGTTTTCTTAGATACTGATTCTCGTTTCCTATTCAGGCTGTCCCGGTGTTGCTTTCGATTCGGGAGAGAGCACGGGAGCATTAAAGGAGAGAGATGGAGCTTGAAGCTCTCAAGGCCGAGATGACGGCTTTATGAGAAGAATCTGCCCTATCGAAGTTCGAGCAGAGTGAGCTGCGCTGGCAGCTTTTGGACGAGAAGGCCAAAGGAAGTTGGCTGCAGGGGGTTGTGGTCGACCTAGAGGCCAGGGAGCTGCAGTTGCAGGAGAGGGCGGATAACCTCAAAGCCAGCAGCGATGCAGCGACCGCAGAGCTGACCCGCGCCAAAGCTCACGCGGATTCCTTGGCTGTGGAGACCACCCGGCTGGGTGAGGCCTTGGAACGCACTAAGGCTGAGGCGGCTGAAGAGTGGACCCGAGCCATCGCTCAGGCCGTGGAGGCTTAGCGGGCCAAGGATGAGGTTTCTCTGGCAGCAGCAGTCACCGCCGCGATTAAAGATTTCAAGACCTCCAAGGAGAGGGATGCCAAAGCTGCGACGTTTTACAACTGCGGTTTCGATGCTTGTATCGAGGCAGTCCTGGGTTTATACCCAGACCTCGATCTTAATTCTCTTCTGCCTAAGAACCCTGAAGACGCCCCTACCGAAGTCGCCCCTGACGCCCAAGCTCCTCCTCCCATGTGAAGACTTTATATTTTTATTTATTTATATTTTTAAACTGTTGATGTATTTTTTGCCCCTCCGAGAGGGATTTACTTGAATGAGAAGCACTTCTTTAGTATTCAAGGATTTGTCATTGCGTTGACTTACTCCGAGATGTTGCCGAGCTGACCTCTTTATGGGTCTGGCCATTCCGTTATCGTTTAGTTGGCTCTCCGAGCCCCCTCGGCCCAAGTCTTTGTTGAGTCCGATCTTTTAGGGTACTTGGCTCGTCGCTTGTCCAGTGAGGACCTTTCAATCTGTCGTATGATGAGCCAAGTTCTCCATTGGAGAGTCGGGTCGTTATTAGGCTTTCTCCCTCGAGGGAATGCCTTGTCGAACCTTTGTCGGATTAGGCTCCGACCCCTACTTAAAAGGATCGGACCATCAAGTTCGTGCTCGTATTGATGTAGCAATTGAGTAGACATTTGTGAGGTAGAATTGAAACTTTTATTAAAAGCCTGAAAGGCTGGTCGCTCGGAGGCGTACACCATATTAAGGACCTTAAAGGCTAATTCATCATGGGTAGTAGATCTTCAGGTGTTCAGCGTTTCAAGGATGAGGGAACTAACGACCTTCGAGGTCTTTTAAGTGATACAAACCCGGTTTGGCAGATCTGACCACAAGATATGGTCCTTCCTAGTTGGGTCCGAGTGATCCTGCTCCCGGTTCGACTGTGTTCTGTAAGACCCGACGGAGGATTAAGTCCCCTGGACGGAAACGCCTGACCTTGACCTTTGAGTTGTAGAAACGCGATACCTGCTGATGTCGAGCCGCCTCTCGGAGCTTGGAAACATCTCTGACTTCCTCAAGCAAATCCAGATTAGCAGCGATCTGCTCGGAGTTTCAATTTTCTTTGAAGTTCCCCACTCGCGCCATAGAGAGTCTAATTTCTACTGGCACCATTGCCTCTGAGCCATAGGATAACTAAAATGGAGTTTCACCTGTTGAGGTTTGGGTTGTGGTCCTATAAGCCCAGGGGATGAAGGGGAGCTCCTCTGCCCAGTTTTCCTTTGCCTTTTTTAGCTTTGTCTTGAGATGGTGCTTGATGATCTTGTTGACCGCTTCCACCTGTCCATTTGACTTGGGTGCAGAGGCGATGAATAAGCATTGATGATGCCAAGTCCCTGACACATACCACAGAACTTGTCATTATCGAATTGTCGGCCGTTATCTGATACGATGATTCGTGGGATTCCGAACCGACAGATGATATTTTTTCACACAAAATCGATTACTTTCTACTCGGTGATCTTCACGACAGGCTCGACCTCGGCCCACTTGGTGAAGTAGTTGATTGCAACTATGGCGAACTTGACTTGTCCTTTCCCTTTAGGCAAAGGACCAATGATGTCGATCCCCCATTGGGCGAAAGGCCACGGCCCACTCATGGGAGTCATCTCTTCTGCTGGTTGCCTCGGCACAGCTGCGAAACGTTGACATTTGTCGCACTTGTTAACGAAATCCTTCGAGTCTTGTTTAAGAGTTGGCTAGAAATACCCCTGACGAAGTATCTTCATGGCTAGGGCTCGACTACCAGAGTGGTTTTCGTAAATTCCCTCGTGAATTTTTCGAATCATATAGTCGGCCTCATCCGGTCGGAAGCATCTAAGGTAAGGTTGGGAATGCCCCTTCTTGTGCAACACTCCGTCTAATATGACATACCAGGCTGCTCTGACCCTAAGCCGCTTCTCTCTAGCTTATCCGAGGGGATTTCGCCAAACAATAGACAATTAAAAATTGGGTCCATCCAACTTGGAATGGATTGAACAGGATTGACCTTTTCCGACTGGCCAATGCTCGGATGCTCAAGGAATTTGACGGGGACAAAACGAGGGATATTTCCTTCAGAGGCCGAGGCGAGCCTTGCTAAGGCATCAGCCCATGAGTTCTCAGCTCTAGGGATCTGCCGGATGGTGCAACTCTAGAATTTCTTGATAAGTTTTCTCGCGTCTTCGAGGTAGGCGATCATTCTAACTTCTTTGGCTTCATACTCCGAAGAGATGTGATTCACTACCAGCTGTGAATCACAACGGACTTGTAGAGTCTGAACACCCAGGCTTGCCGCCAGCCTGAGTCCTGCTAACAATGCTTCGTATTCCGCCTAATTGCTAGAAGCTTTGAATCTAAATATGATTGCATATTGGATTTTCGTTGAATCGGGTGCAACCAGGACGACATCGGCTCCCGCTCCTTTAACGTTGGACGACCTATCAACATAAAGGACCCATTCCGGATTCGACACTGCCTCTTGGTCCCTCAACGGGACGAGCGGTGTCATCTCGACTTCCTTACTGATTTGCTCCTCTCGGAGTTATGAACTCGTCGATGAAGTCGGCTACAGCTTGACCCTTGATCGCTGCCTTAGGGCGGAATTGAATGTCAAAATCTTCTAGCTCAACAGCCCATTTGGTCATCCGACCTAAAACTTCGGGTCTCTGGAGGACTTGCCTCAGAGGAGAATCGGTCAACATAATTATGGAATGGGCCTGAAAGTACGGCCGCAATCTTCTAGCCGAGACAACGAGGCAGAGTGTCAGTTTTTTCAAGGATTGGTATCTTGTTTCTGCCGGTACCATGACTTTGCTCACATAATACATGAGGTATTACTTGCTTTCGACTTCTCTGATCAGAGCCGAGCTGACAGTCGAAGCCGAAACTGCGAGGTAGAGGAATAAAGGCTCCCCTTCTTAAGGCTTAGATAAGAGAGGCGGTGAACCCAAATACTGTTTCAACTGCTGGAAGGCTTGCTCGCATTCTGGTGTCCACTCCGCCTTCTTGTGGCCCTTTAGCTGCTGGAAGAAGGGAAGACATTTATCTATAGTCCTAGATATGAAGCGCACGAGCGCTGCAACTCTTCTCGTGAGGCACTGTATTTCTTTAATGGTCCGAGGTGAGTTCATGTCGAGGAGAGCCTTGATCTTATCCGGGTTGACCTCGATATCTCGCTGACTAACTTGAAAACTAAAGAACTTTCCTGATTTAACTCTGAACGCACACTTAGCGGGATTCAACTTCATCTGGTAGTCCGGGAGGACGTTGAACGTTTCTCAGAAGTCGACAAGGTGGTCGGAGGCTTTGGTACTCTTCACTAGCATGTCGTCAACATACATCTCCATGTTGCGCCCAATCTGTCTAGCGAACATCTGATTTACCAGCCTCTGATATGTTGCCCCAGTATTTTTCAGGCCGAATGGCATGACCTAGTAACAGTAGAGTCCTCTGTCCGTGACAAAGGTAGTCTTCTGTCTGTCTGGGGGATACATAGCGATCTGGTTGTACACCGGAGTATGTGTCCAAAAATGAGAGCAGCTCATGTCCGGCCGTGCTGTCCACCAGTTGATAGATCCGAGGTAAAAGGAAGCTGTCTTTAGGGCACGCCTTATTTAGATTGGAGTAGTCTACACAGACCCGCCACTTTCCATTGGATTTCCTGACGAGCACAACATTCACTATCTAGTCAGGGTAGTATATTTCTTCTATGAAACCCGCATCGAGCAGGATGGAGACCTCCTCAGCAATGCCTTCGTATCGTTCGACATCGAATGACCTTCTTTTTTGCTTAACTGGCTTATGATCTGGGTTCACATTTAACCTATGAATTAACACGTCAGGAGAGATTCCTGACATATCTGCGTGTGACCATGTAAAGACATCTCGGTGCTGCTTTAAGAAGGCCAACAACGCGTTCTTCTGCTCGAAATTCAATGATGACCCGAGCTGAACAGTTTTATTCGGGTCTGATTCATCGAGCGACACTTTTTTCAGTTTTTTGACTGATGAGCTTCCTGTCGGCCCCCGGGGATCCAAGGCGTCCAAGACGAGCGCCTGCTTAATAGCTCCTTTTCGCATTGTTATCGCATAACATTTTCGGGCCTCGCGTTGGTCGCCTCGGAGGTAACCGATCCCACATTCAACTGAAAACTTCATCATTAAATGGTAAGTTGAGACGACCTCCCTCATCATGTTGAGGGAGGGTCGGCCCAAGATCACATTGTGGACAAAAGGAACATTAACAATAAAAAAGTCCACCAGAAGTGTTACTTAGTGTTGCCTTTCTCCCGCTGTTACTGGGAGGGAAATGGCTCTTTCGGAGATTACTCTCTCTCCGGCAAAGCCATGCAGGGGAGTCTGCACGGGTCGGAGTCGTGAAGCAGCACATTGGCCGAACTTCCGGTATCGACCAGAATGCGATATACCTTGTGATTTGCTATGGTCATTGTGACCACTAGCGCGTCATCGTGCTGATGCTGGATCTCACGTGCGTCATCTTCCGTGAAATTCAGGCTGCTTAGAGTAACTCGGAGTTCCTTGCTGGGACGTTCCGTCAGATGAACGTGATGTTCCGGCTCGGATCTCTGGGAATGGGCTTTTCGAGCCCTGTTTAAGTCCCCTCCCCCAGCTGAGCCCCCGAAGATGGTACGAATTTCAGCGGGTTCTTTTGGGGGATTGTTCGGCTGTCCTCGCGGTCGTTCCTCTCTCTACGCGGACTTCTCTTTTTTAGTGTATCGACACAGATGTCCCTTACGGATGAGGGACTCAATCTCGTCTTTCAGGTCTAAGCAATCGTCTGTGTTGTGACCATGGTCTCGGTGGAAGCGACAAAATTTTTGCTTGTCCTGGTGCTCTGGGTCAGCTCTCATGCAGACTGACCAATTAAGTAGCCTGTCTCCTTGGATATCCAGCAAGATTTGCTCGGCAGACGTGTTAAGAGGAGTATAGGAACAAAAATTTTCTTCTGGCTTGTGGCTCGGTTGACGATCGCGGGAAGTGCGGTCATCTGCCCCTTTGCCGTTCGGCTGGGAGTCTTCGTTCCTAGGCCTCTTCCCTTTGTTTGTCGGGTCAGTGACTTACGTACCTTTACGAGCGTTAATGAACTTCTCGGCGTTGGTATACTTCTGAGCCTTGGCCATGAAGTCCGCTAGCGTTCTCGGCGGATTCTTTCTGATGGAGAAGGCGAACTTTCCTTCCTTTAGTCCACTCAGAATGGCAGCAAGGGCCATCTTGTCATCATAGTCCTCGACATGCAATGCTTCTTCATTAAAACGGGCGATGTAGTCTTTCAACAATTCTTTCAGAGCCTGCTTGATGGTGAGCAAGTGAGTGTTGGGTTTTCGACTTCTCTTACTACTTATGAACTGCATAAGGAATAGTCGGCTCAATTCCGTGAAAGAACCCACAGAGTTTGGTTTCAGCTGTCGATACCAAATCCGAGCGGACCCCGTAAGGGTGGTGAAAAACTCTCTACACATCATCGCGTCCGTTGCGATCTGGATTTGCATCCACGATCGGTAAGCTTCCAGATGTTCTGACGGGCCCCCAGATCCCGAATACTGGATAACAGGAGGCATCCGAAACCTCTGCGGCATCACCTCTGTCATGATGGCAGGGGTGAAGGGATGATCGGTCTCTTCCATCATCACTTGGATCGTGGCGGGGACTGTTGATTGTTGTTACTTTTTTTCCAACGTCAGGAACTGGTTCTTTAGCTCCGCAAATCGTGCCTCCCAAGGATCTTTATTGTCAGCGATGACCTCTGGGGCGTCCTCGATCTTCGGAGTTCTTCTTTCTCTCCTCCGTTCTAATTGATGACGGAGATCTGTGGGTGACAGAGCGGATGTGGCTGAATGGACGGTAGTAGGGGCTCGAGTAGTAACATTCCGCACGGATCCTTCAGCATGCACCGCAGGAGGATTTTGACCCGAATGTAGCACTCCCGAATGGTAGGGAGCTTCAGGTCTCACATTCCTTGGCACAGAGCGAGTCTTCACGAACAATCCCACCAGCTCGAAAACGGGTTGTTCCTGAATCGGGCGTGACTCTGACTCCCTCTGCTGCTTTATTTGGTTTATCTCGTCGCGCAGGACCTGAATCTCGTTCTGCATGGCTCGATATTTACTCGACTGATTGCGAGAATGTTGGGAAGGCCCCGGTGCGGATTCGGCATGGAGTGGTGATGATGAACAAGTCTGTTCGTTCGGTTCCGGTTCCACAACTGCTGCTTTCTTCTTCCTCGCCATCGCTTAGAAGGAAGATGAGAACCTGACCTTTAGTCTCAGGTTCCCACAGACGGTGTAAAAAAATATTGATGCCAAAATCTGGTCGGCTCTCCCCCCTCGTCGTCTTCACCTCAATGTATCACCCCTGGAACCTGCACCTAGAGAATTGACAAAGGTGACCCTAGCTAAGCCGGGGGACCCTCCGATGCCTAAGTCAGGTCAAGGGAATCGGGGTCTAAGTAGAGAGTAAATGAGAGAGTACTTGCTATTGCGTACCTGTAGATATGGTGTCGTGTGCTATTTATACTTTCCTATAGAATGGTCTGGATCCGATAATCTCGGCACGATTAAGAAAATTCCTGGATCATGGATATACTACCCGCAATTTACTGATCACGCAGCGTATCAGGCGAGTAGTGTGTATCTGCGAGTGAAGTTATCGGCCACGACTACTAATGACAACTTCCGCATTTCGTGTATGCCACTACACGTCTACTCGGCTCGGCTCATCCGACCATAGAGTAAAGGATGCGGTTTCTAGGTCGAGCGGTATCTGACCCGACCCGTTGGGTCGGATCCATTGTGAACCATTGTGGTCGGCAAGGCTAGCC
Organism: Magnolia kwangsiensis; assembly: GCA_037074715.1. NCBI lineage: Eukaryota > Viridiplantae > Streptophyta > Magnoliopsida > Magnoliales > Magnoliaceae > Magnolia > Magnolia kwangsiensis. The sequence goes on along the minus strand of CM073589.1, from coordinate 9,369,278 downwards.
GTGTAGACCATACTACAGCTACCGAATCATAGGTCATCTGATCGGAGTGTGAGAACCGTTCCGAGATACACCTCAGTCAAGTCGGCCGTCTCGGATAGGTCGTGCCTCCTGCTCGTTATCGTCATGTGATGCTCGAAAAGAGACGAACGAGTCATGTTTCGAATATCATTGTAGTGAGTCAGCTCAGACTGAAACTTTAACTGACACTTTATCATGGGCTTGGATCTTCCCGTAACATTCATTACTCGTACACGTTCCACCCAAGAGACCGGATCATGCTTAAATTGGCAGACTGCCCTACCCTATAAACAATAAAGTAGACCATCGACGGAGGAAGGTACACGTCTCAACACAACTAGACCGAGATTCCTACCCTTCTAAGGGCCGCTGCTCAAACCGGGATCTCATTTATCGTCTTTTGAGCAGGTCGGAGGAATGCGGTCCAGATTCTTGCACCAACAATAACTTTGAACCAAAATAAGTTTTGCCCACTCATGAGGTGGGCTGCAACAATACCAAAAGAATGGACGGTTCAAAGATTCCAACTATCCACATTCAACCTACATATTTAATCCACCTAATCACCAACGGTTGTGTGCTTAATTCACAGTGGGCTCCACCTTATGTACGGATCAGATGCCCCACTCATCTTTCAGGTTAGCACGTGTGCGGTTTGCTACGTATGAGTGCGTGTGGAGCGGGGGTGCGTGTTTGTGCCGCAAACCTCGACCTTAACGGGAGGGGATTACGTGTTGGCATGGTAAATACGCTAGCGGGTGTTTTCCTGTCCGCGGGGCCATCATGACGTGTTTATTGTATAACAAAGCCGTCTATACGTTTTTCCATATCATTTTAGGGCGAGGTCCCAAATATTAAGAAGATCCCAATCTCAGGTGCACCGCACCATAGGAAACGGTACTCCCACCCTTAGAAGCTTCCTAGGGTCCACCGTTATGTTTATTTTCCATCCAACCTGTTGATAAGGACGCGGATGAAGTGATAACACAAATATACGCTTGATACAAAACTTTTGTTGAGTCAAGAATTTTTTAATGGTGGGAATTCAATTTCAACTAGCTGGTCCATTCAAGTATTGGATCTTCTTAATGTTTTTAAATATTATATAAAATATATTTTAAAAACTGATAGATGGCTTGGATATACAAAAAAATACATTAATGTGAGTCCCACAATCAGGGAAACGCCTAGTAAAGTGTTGCCCGGGTAACACCTAATCCGCTTCCGACCTTAACACTCCGAACTGCTTTCCACCGTTAGTAGATGAAAAAACACCAGATTATAAAGAGTGACCACCTGATGAAATTTGCGCGAGTATAATTTAAATAGGTGAATTGCCGGTTGATTACGTAGTTTTCACTCTTGGGTTTAACTTAGGATTCTGTTCCCTGAAATACAATATGGTCCGCTCATCGTGTCAAGAAAAATATGTAGATGATGATGGTCTGTTTTTGTTTTTATCCTAACCGTTCATTTTCAAAATGATATTTTTGAATACATAAAATGTTTATTAAAATTTTTTATATATATATATATATATATATATATGTCTATTGCACTTTTTTATTGGTTTGGATCTCTTAAAAGAACTAAATTTTGTAACTTATGAAGCGATTCACCTATTTGATTCCTCCAAGCGCGAATCGCCATTCTACTTTTATTGGGAGAAAGAGACATGGCTCAAACCGCGGGGATGAGGACGATGATATTTTCCAGCGCGTAGAAATGAAGAAGAAAAATCTAAATCGAATTCGAAGCCATTCAAGAAGCGAAAAATCCAGGAAATTCTCTCTCTCTCTCTCTCTCTCTCTGCATTACTATCTATTCAAATTGCAGTCGTATGCTCTTACATTTCTATTGTTCTTTCGTCTTCGTCTCTAATCTGGATTTTCACTAATTTCTAAGCTTGCTTCTCTCTCTCTCAATAATAGATTCTTTGCTCTTTTTAATACCTTGTATTCTATCTGGATTTTTTGTCTGAATTTTCGGTTTTTCTCCATTTTTTATTTTATTTCCCGTCTGTTTTCTCTCTCTCACAACCTCTTTTCATCTGGTATCTTTCCTTCTCTGTTTTTCTATCGTTTTAGCCCTTTTATCTTCTGTTTTTTTTTTTTTTTTTGGTCTGTTTTGTTCCCTTTTACTGCTTTTCTTTGCATTTGATTGGCTTGATTTTCCTGCTTTTTTTTTTTTCCATTTTTATTTTATTTTCCATCTGGTTTGTTTTTCTCACTATCTTTTTCCATCTAGATATCTTATTTTTTCTGTTTTTCCAGCTTTTTACCTCATGTTTCATCTGGGTTTTTCTTAATTTTCATTTTCTTTGCCATTTTAATCATTTTCCACCTGGATTTTACTTCTTACCCTGATTTTCTCTGTTTCTCATCTGGGTTTTCTTTATTTCCCCGTTTTGACTGTTGTTGGTTTCCCATTTTTCGTCTTGATTTTCTCTGTTTCTCATCTGGGTTTTCTTTATTTCCCCGTTTTGACTGTTGTTGGTTTCCCATTTTTCGTCTTTCTTATTCTCCATCTGGTTCTTCCTTCTTTCCCTGTTTTTCCTCTCTTTTTTTCTGTTTTCCTTCAGTGTTCTCTTTTAATTCCTCCCCTTTTCGTCTTCTTGCTGTGTTTTTACTTGATTATTCATTCAATTCATCCCCACCCGAATGGTGAATTCGATTGAATTTCGAGAAACTCTATGGATTTTGAGGATGGTTTGAATCAGCGGAACACCCAGACACTAAAATCACTCAGGTTTTGAAAACCGTTACCGCATTTTGAAGAATGAAGTGTTTGTTCCCCTTTAAGGATAGATCTTCAAAATCAGCTCCAGCGGCAGCAGAGCGAAGGAAATCGAATGATCCACATGCTAAAAGGGTGACAAAATCTACAAGTTCGATCACCAACGCCTCATCCTCACGTCGCAGTATCCCAGCTTTGTACGAGGAGAAGGCGCACAACTTACGTGTTTTTTCATTCAGTGAGCTCACAAATGCCACTAATGATTTCCACCGGTCACTAAAGATTGGAGAAGGTGGATTTGGGAGCGTCTATAAAGGATTCGTCGAGCCTCCTGATGGTGATGGCGAACGCATTGCTGTGGCCATTAAAAAGCTCAACAAGGAGAGTTTGCAGGTAGTGGATTCTCTTATCTTCTTTTTTTTTTGCTCTTGTTGTCCAATATAAGAAAGTGAAATTGCCGTTAGATTCATGAGTTTGATTGAGGCGGGTCTGCTGAGTCTTATTTTGCAAGTTTAAATTTGGATTTCCGGGTAAAATCTTATGCTCCATTTCTCCTGTTTAATGCACAATTTTCGCTTTTAATAATGCTTTAGGGTGCATTTGATTGTGCCAAGATATTATGAAATTTCGTGATATTTTGCACCAAACTAGACTGATTAGTTATGAAAATTCTTGATTTTGGTGCTACCAAACGCACCCTTAACCAGGGGCCTAATGGTATGCAAGTCATAGATTGAAATGCAACATAACACTATGATTTTAGCTTTTGAACTGCACAGTTTGAATTTTTAGGAAAGAGGAGTTTAGGAACTCATCAAGTAAAGGAAAAAATAATATCTGTGATATACAAAATTACAGCTTATCTCCATAGCTAATGGTCCATTTGGTATACCTGCAAATCATGTTTTGCCTGATGCTTTGATGGAGCCTCCAACACATTTGATGGGATTTGGGGCGTTTCTCAATGTGGAAACTGCATTAAGCATGAATCCCTGTTTCCTGCGTTTTCCACCTCCAAACTATATCGGTTGGTTTCCTTTCAGGAAGGTCCAAAAGGAAACAGATATTAGTTTGGGAGGAGCGCATCACATCTGTTGCCTTTTGAGTGAACACCCAAACAGACCCTTTCAGTACAGCCGAGGCCCCTTTCACGTCTCTCTCTTATATAATTTAATTGAAGTTCCTCTAGCTGATGGCATGCTGCATGCTGATTGTCTTTTATTTTTGAATTATTTGAGGCTGCATTTGGGGTACAACTGAATTGAAATGTGAAAATCCCTTTTAATCAAGAGGAAATGGCAAAAGTCAATTGTGTTTCCTAACATTCACAATGAGAAAGTAGCCTGCAGTTATGTTTTCTTCAAGCCCTACTTGAAAATAACATAGTTGCAATGTGAAGCCCAGGTCGCCAATATGAATGCTAAATGGGGAAATCACAACTTGGTCATGTCCAATTTATAGACTAAAATTACAAAGCACAATTCAATTTGATATTTCATCAACTTGCATCCTTTATTTCATTTTTCTATTTGAGTGAATATAGTTTCTTTCCCTTTTTCTTTCATTTAGGGCCATAAACAATGGGTGGCAGAAGTTCAATTTCTTGCCGTAGTAGAGCATCCTAATCTTGTAAAACTCATCGGATATTGTGCCGCGGATGGTGATAGAGGGATCCAGAGGCTCTTGGTCTATGAGTTTATGCCTAACAAGACCTTAGAAGATCATTTATTCAGTCCGACATTGCCTGTTCTTCCATGGAAGAGAAGACTCGAGATCGTCTTGGGTGCAGCTCAAGGATTGGCGTATCTGCATGGAGGATTGGAAGTTCAGGTCTACTTTAAAACTTCTGTCGGTTGATAGTCATCAGGAAGTTGATTTGGATGCTACTTTTAGCTACATAGTGGTTGTTATAATCAGTAATTTTGTCTTCTTTCTGCTAACCTTTAGACTAAAGAACACAGTTTTTCAGCAGGAATGATGAGGTCCCCATGCATCCCTTCTTACAAGTGGGGCTCATGGTTCGGTTATCCAGACCATTGATATGATGGGCCCCAACGTGAATGGAGAATGCCTAAAAAAAAAAATTCCATATTGGATGTTTCTATCTGCCTGATCTACAACCAGAGAATTTATTAGAAGACCCTAGAAGAGGAAATAGATACAGAATCCATCTTATCTACTATTGTTATTTCAGACCATCGTTTTGTTCTCTCCAAAAAATGCATTCTAAAGTTCTTGATTGGCTGACACCTGATAATGAGATCATCTCATTTTAGTTAACAATAGTTATTATTATAAATCTTGATCTCTAATAGACAAGTACTGTTAACAGAATTCATTATGTATTAGAGATACCAAGATAAACTCATTTTAAGTGGCCACCAAACAGGGCCAACAAAGTTTGTTTTTCCAAGGGTTGGAAACATCTAATCCAGTGGTTTTTTTTTTTTTTTCAGTGTCACCCATCCATCGTCAGTTCCTTCAAATCATCAGTTTGGATGCAAAACCATGTTCCCTACTTGCACAAATAGAATATAAGAACACAAATATTTATGTTCAAACTTCTGATGCATCAGGACCATTCAATTCCTCCCATGAAAATGCCAAATTTTGTTGTAATGCTAGATGCTTCTTCATCAGTCACTCTATTTCTGTACCTGTGGCACGCACATTAGATCTGGACTGTTCATTTATTGGCCCTAATGTGTGGACCTATTTTTGTCCATTCATAATCATCATGAGTCCAACATCTGGTTCCATCTGGGTGTAGGGCCAATCCCATGAACCGTGTAAAACGGTCAAGATTCCACATTTCATGCTTTCCATTTTTTTACCTCTCAGAACTCTCACGAGATCAAATGTGAGCTCCTTGTTAAGACCTCAATCACGAGTGTTTCTGTCTACGGCTGATAAGCATGATTCTTTCCCTTTGAACAGGTAATATATCGAGATTTCAAGGCATCTAACGTTCTGTTAGATGAGGAGTTTAAGCCTAAGCTGTCGGACTTTGGACTAGCTAGGGAGGGACCATCTGAGGGGCACACTCATGTGTCCACAGCGGTAGGTAGATGTTTTCTTATAGGATTTTGATTTTGTTTTGTTTTGCATTTGGACGCATAATTGAATTGAATTGCAAAAGATCATTTCGATAGGAAGGAAAATGGTCAGATTTAGTTATGTTTCCCTCATATTGCAGCTAATTTCTTTCAAGTCCAGCTTGAAGATAGCATTCTTGCAATTTGAAGACTGTCCAAGGAAATTTGATTTTGGTTACCCATTCATTACACTAGTAATCATAATTAAATTCAATCCAAACATGCCCTAAATTGTCTTTGAAGATGTCATGTTGCAATAACAATGTACTCAAAACAATGGATTTCACTAGCCAACGAATAATTATAAGTGCTGGGCAATTCTGACAGGAGGTTTGATGGGAGGTTTCCCCTTCTGCTCCAACCATGTGGTAATCCAGACTGTTCATCTAGTGGGTCCAACTGCAATGGCTTACATTGCTAAAATTTCCACTGGAGTCATCTACTATTGTTTCTACCTCACCTTTCTATCAATGGTCATGATATCTCCTCAGCGACATTTTTGTCATGTGGCCCCCACCTGTGGTGGGACCCAGTTGAATGGCTTGAATGTGATCTCTTGTCGGCAAGATTCTTCTCATGTACCCTTACCCATGGTGAGACCTAGATGAACGGGCTGGACCACCCTTCTGTGGGGCAGGAGGGGCAGTGATTTATCCACCATCAAACAATATACATTCTACAGGCTCTTCAATCACATTTTCGAAGTAGAAAAGCTCTGTGAAATCTTCGTGAAATGGAAAAAATGGTAATTCTGTTGTATGGTTTGGAGTGTGCTTGTCATGAAAATGTTGAAGTTCAATGGTTAGACAGCAAGAGCAGTGTAAAAAAGCTAGGAAAAGGAAATTGGCTTGCCCCATCAAGAGAATTCTCATTCTTTTATACTGTTCTCTCTAAACAAACAGCAAGCCATGCTAACAAGAGCTTGTCCTTGATGGTTAGGTTGTGGGCACTTATGGGTATGCGGCCCCAGACTACGTTGAGACAGGCCATCTCACAATCAAGAGCGATGTGTGGAGTTTTGGAGTGGTGCTCTATGAGATCCTGACAGGTAGGAGATCGTTGGAAAGAAATCGCCCGAGAATGGAACAGAAGTTACTGGAATGGGTGAAAGAATTTCCCGTGGACAATAACAAGTTTGTCATGATCATGGACCCAAGGCTCAGGAATCACTACTCCCTCGGCGCTGCACGCATGATCGCCAAGTTGGCAGACAGGTGCCTGTCCAAGCAATCCAAGGACCGTCCAATGATGGCCGAGGTGGTGGCCAGCTTGAAGCAAGCGATCCAAGCTTCAGAAACCATAGGCCCACCGGAGACGGATGCCGCTTCTTCTTCCGTGGCCCGCTTACGCAATGATAAGAGGGGTGATCGTGCCAACCAACCTGAGCAATCGAGACGGCCGATAGCAGCACGCGAACGTCGTTGGTAGGCCAAGATTTATGATCATGCAGAGGGCCAAGGAGTGGTAGATTTTTGCTTACATGTGCTTTCTTTTGTTTGTTTTGGACAGATTGGTTGGTTGAGAAAATGAGATGGGCTCTCTTCAGCTAAGAATATGTGAATTTCGGCATTCTTTGGACTGGTGTGCATATGCTAAAGAGACAATTCCATGCCACTTTGGTGGGCCACTTCCATCATTGATGGGCCCACTTCAAAAGATGCAGATTCATCAAGACCGTTCAATACATTGAGCTTCCACAGAGCTCACATGAAATCTCCTGTTGTAATGTTAAGTGTGGAAAGAGCTGTAAAGAACAGTTTTCGAAATATCAAATTTCAGTACCTTTTGCTCGTTGGCTACATTTGGATCAACGGTCAAGATTGATGGGCTGTTCATCAGGTGTGTCCCAATGTAAACATTCCCTGGACTAAAATTGAACCCGGACCAATCATCAGGTGGGTTGCATGTCGATGAGGAAATTGAACTCATCGGTCCCAGCTGCTTATTAGGCGTGGCACCGGGTGGACATGTCCTGGGCCTGAAACCGTCTGGACCACCTACACGTGTTTGAGGAAAATTAAGTGGTCATAGTTCAAAAGAAGGAGAGATTGGACAACCTTGAACGGTCAAGCACCTCTATGCCTCGAATCTGGACCGTTTATGCCACTTTGTTTTTGCCATCCGTTAGATGTCCACCAATGGGCCATAGAGGGTCGTCCTTTGTTGTGTTTGGGGTATTGTCTGTTGTCTTGATGTCTTCAATCTGTCATAAACATGGATCTCCATCGATTGATTGAACAGTTTGGTCGATCAATTGAGTCAACCCAGATTAAAAAGATTGGTCTCTATATAGTTTTAGACAAGTTTGATCAATAGGCCAGTCGGGTAGATTGATTGAGAAAATTCCTAATTAATCAATTAACTATCTTGACATTTTTAGCCATGTTTGAGGTGCTTGATCGGTCGAGAGTTGCTGGATTAATATCGATTGATCGACAAATAAATTGTTGGTGACTGATCAATTAATTATCTGAATACTTTTGGCCATGTTTGAGACTTTTGGCCATGTTTGAGATGTTCGAGGCGCTTGATTGATCAAGAGTTGCTCGATCAATATAAATCGATTAACGCATAAATTAATGGTGCACACAATTTTGCATAATTGCGTTATTAGTTTTTTTATTGTGGGTGTAAAACTATATATGTTAATTAAGAAATTAAGATAGAATAAGGAAAGCTAAGTAGATTATAGGGCTTGTAAGGAAGAAAAGGAAAGTTCTTGTATTTGTAAGTACATTCATCTCTTGTCACTCATTTTTACAGTAAATTTGTTATCTTATCATGTCATGATTATTTTTTTTTCATATAATGATTTTAGCTATAAAAATTATATATTTTCGTACCTGCTTTGTTGATGCATTTATCTTTCCCTTATTCAATTCCAATTCAGAATTTGCTTCTGCAGTGCCCAACATTGTCCATCTATAATGGCCAGTTTAGATCGAGGGTTCATCCAGCAAGCCCAGCTATGGACTGTCATTGTCAGTTCAAAAATCACAGTGATCAGGTGATCCTAACCCACGGATCAATGGCTGGCAAACGGACCCTTAAAACAAATGTAGGCGTAGTCTATGTTTAAGGGGTAGATGTATACTGACTCGACGGTTAGGATCTTTTGATCGATGTGATTTTGGGACCATTGCCTAGTGCCAGCGGGTGGATGGCTGCTACATGAACGGTGGTGATGAGAAGTGGACACTAATAACATGTGTTGATATGAAACAGCCGGTTCTATCATATATTATAATGGGGAATGATCACATGAACAATGTGGTACCTACGATAATACGTGAGTGCCATCCACGTGTCCATATTTGCGCTCCCCAATATTAGGCATAAATCCCGAAATCTGGACTGATTCATAGCCCAGGTGGGCCACACCAAAGGAATCGACGGGGGACATTGATGATGGGGTGCCCATCATAGAAATTTCCAGATGGAATGTCTGGGTCGACAGTGTTGTTTATGTGTCATCCAACCCAGTCATGACGTGTCCCACCAAGATGAAGGGGCACCCCTGAACTCAAGCCATTCCAGAAGGTTTTAGGTGTGATTGAATAGTGCTCTCTATGGTGTGTCCCACCTGAGTTTTTTCTAGGGACGAGTCTTAGGATGAACAGTGACCATGAGAAGTCCCAGAAGATGAACGGTTAAGATCCCACATACACATCATTGTTGGGTCCCAACCCCTGTTATGATATGTTGGGATACAGTCATGGCCCCTGCATGCTGCATGTGGACGGGAATATAAAAAGTCCCGTCACGCAAATCAGAGATTCGTCGTACAGGTGGAACCCACCTTACAGCAATATAGACAGTAACACAGAGATCCATAATGCCGCTGTGTCCAACCGAAGCCGGACCACGCTCCAGATTCCTCTCTGATTGGAAGATTCTAGCCGTCCATCTTTGCACTTTCTTCCGTACAATTGGGATGTTGTTGTATTTCTCTTCCCAACCATTTATTTGTAGGCAACAACCAGAGGATTGAGTTTGTCCTATATAGAGATTTTTTATTTTATTTTTATTTTGGTCCATGGTCAATCAATGGTGGGGCACAACATATCAGTGGTCTGGATTAAAAGCCTAGCAAGTCGGGAATGTATCCGTTAATTCCTCTTGCACATAATGGGAACGGTTGTGGCAACTCTTTCACTGTAAACGTGGCGTACATGCACACTGACCGACAATCCGGACCGTTTAAATCGTAGTCTCATTGTAGATGATGCATATCCCAAAACTTCAGGACCACCATCCAATGAGTTACCATAAAATGGATGGTTAAAAAGAGAACGGTAATATTTCCTTCTTTTCACTCGGAAAATTCAGACAGGCCACAGGATATTTTGCTGCACCTACACCGGGGCTGGCATTTTGGACGGGCTGGATCGTCATGAATATACGCAAATGAGCTACCTCAGCTTACACGCGCTGCAAACTATCATCAATGTTCTGATCAGTATGCGACGCGGGAAGCCACGGTAAAAGAACATGAGCTACTGTGGTACACATGCGCGATATGATATATTTCCTTCAGGTGGGCCACAGTGTCCGGATCTTCTGTCCTAAAAGTCAGATCGTTCCACTCGTCAGGTGGGCCAACCTTGGACCAGAATCCTATGCAAGACTGCAATGCCGGCTTTACGCTGGGCGTACAAAAATAAAGCTCCGTGGACTCACCATATTGTCTGTGGAACATACACCGTCCATCAGGTGCGCCCCTGGAATATAGGCCTGGGGACAAAAATCATTCCAATACACAACTAAGGGGTCTGCACCATAGGGAACAAATGAGTATTGAACGCCAACCATAGGACTGTTTATGGACCATTATCGTGTTTATATTTCATCATACGTTTTCATCTGTGTGCCACGCTTGTAGAAAGATAAAATGCAAAAATCAACATAGTCTAACACTGAGGCAGGACACACCACATGAACTTAGAAGTTTTAGGTGTAATACTAAGTTGTGTTGTTTCTAGGTTTCTGGCTTATATTAGTTTTGCATCAGTTGGTATTTTCCATTTACAGGTTGTAATGTAATGTAAAATAAATTGTGATGTGTTCAGTTAACTGATATGTACGTGCTTTATCCATGTTGTTCATCTATTTTACATATAATTTTAGGCTAAAATTAAAAAATGAAGTGGATCTGAGGCTCAAGCATACTATAATGCAGGGGTTGAATACCCACAACTAAAAACTCATTGGCTGCCACGGAAGTTTTGTATCAAGTGACTTTTGTATTTTCCCTTTATCCAAGCTTAGGCTTATATAAACTTATAAATAGGTTGGATGGAAAATGAACATCATGGTAGGCCTTAGAAGATTGCATCAGCAGAGTAGGTTTTCTTATCACTGTTGTTTCATGTGGTGTGGTCTGCTTGAGCCTTAGATCTACCTGGATTGATTTCAATCCATGTGGAAGTATGATGAAATATACTTCCTAATATGAAATTGTCATTAGTATAATTTTATAATGCTTATTTAAACACATAATTTGATGCATAATTCAACTCTCAAAATTGAGATATGAACGGATATGAGTATAGTAATTGAGATTTTGTAAGCATAACAATTTTACAAAGAGACATGCCTTACTTAAGATGGTGCAACCCTTACCATGAGGCCCACCTTAATATATTTATTTTATATACAATGCTTATCTATTTTTTCGTATCATTTTAAGGCATAATTTACAAAATGAAGAAGATCTAAAATTTGGGTGAACCATATTCTAGGAAACAGCGGTGATTGAACGCCCTACCATTAAATACTTCTTAGGGAACATCTTAATATTTCCAGTGTGTTTATTTGCCATCCAATCCGTTCATAAACTCTTCTTCATTTTACAAACCACACACTAAAATAATACGAGAAAATAATTGGATGACAGAGATACAAAATAGACCTATGAAGCTGGCCCCATGGTAAGGCTGCACCGTCTTGGATGAGGCCGGAGTCTCACCCAATCCGTTCGGTATGAATACACAAGTATTTTTATTTATTTATTTATTATTAAATTATCTTTTTAAAGAATAACTATTGTAATATGTAACCGTTGTACTTTTAGAATATATTTATTGCCATGATTCGTGGGAGCGGATTAGATGAGACCCCGGATCAACCAAGTAGGTGGGACCCTTGACCGTGGGGGGGCCGACTGTAACGTATGTGTCTACATCACGCCATTTACCCGTATTAAAAGCTCAATTTTTGTGGTGATTGACTGCTATAAACTTTTTGTGGGCCACACAAGCTTTGGATCAAGATAATATTTGTGTAGTCTCTTCATCTAGTTATTTTGTATCTTATCAACAGATTGGATGGAAAATAACATTTCGGGTGGAATTCACGAAGGTTTTTATGGTGAGGATTCAATCAAGACTGTTTCCTGTGGTATGGTCCTCTTAAGATTTGAGTCACCTTTATTTTTGGGATAATGCTCTGAAATGAGTTTTCAAAATGGTTGGACGGTGTGGATTTAATGTACATACATCAATGTGAGCCTCACAGCCAGAGTCCCACCCACCTCAGTGTATCCGGGGTCCCACCCAATCCGCTCCCATAATTCACAATTCCACTCGGAGAAAAGCTTGGATCCTGCGCGCATTTTCTGGTGACATCTACTTGCGTGTGGATGCGTAGGGCTCTGCACGCTTGCCAGCAAGCAAACACCCAACGAGCAATCTTGAAATCATCTCTTCCAAAAAGGATTTGCAACTGGGGTCGTTTGTCAGCAATCCTGACTGTGATTCGAGATCTACTTGTTGCTGCTAAAATCTTGCCGGCTCTCCACTCATATGTGAGAACTTTGACCGCACTCAAGTCTTATACCTACGAAACAGTGGTGAGTAAAGGATACCTTAGCTCCGATACTTAAGTCATGTCAAAAGAATATAAGTTTAAGTCTATCTATAGAGGAAGAGTGTAAACTATTGTTACCCGTTTGCTTTCCACGAGACGCTATTTATACCTTATCATCTAAGGTGAGCATGTCCGAATGATGAGTGTATCCGTCTGACTATGCGTGTCTTGGAGCATTTGCCTCATCTTACATGTGATTTAGCAGCTCAATCGTTGTATGATCATGTAGGCGTAGGTGGTTGAGTAACCGTCACCGATCGTGATGATAGAACACTTCATGGCTTTCCTCATTAGTAGATCTTAGTCCGAGTCTTAAACTAAATGCCCCGGCATCAGATCGTTTTGAGCCGATAACTTCAACCTCGGATCATTTCAGGATACAGCCTTTACCTCTAGGCCGACGGGCTTAGCTTCGGAACATAATAGTCACCAAATCAGATGTTCATGCAACTCCGAGCTTAGTTTTACACCTTAAATTGGCTCTGGAATATCTCAAACCTCATCTCTAATGTGTCTCTGGTCTTCCCATAACACTACTTAATAGAAAATCCAAACCTACTAATTTGTGGCCTACAAATAGGGCACATTAACAGTCCACATGCAGCTGCAAAAATCCCTTGACTAACGGCTAAGATCTTCTAATCTATTTCTGAAGACGGTTCACCAAGGAGTTCTACGACAGTTTTGTGGTCCGGATTATGTAACCGTGGGTCCCATCTTTTTCAGAAATGAAAACCCGATTGGGTACTATCCCACCCATCCCTAGCTAGGACTGGAGAGGGTTTCTGAACGGCCCACCGTGATGTATGGGTTCTGTCCACACCATGCATCCATTTTTCCGTATCATTTTAGGGTCTAAGCCCATATACGCAGATCCAAGGCCCAAGAGGGTCACACTGTGGGAATTAAACACCTACCGTTGAGCCATAAAAGTTTGGATCAAGCTGATATTTTTGTTTTTCCTTCGTCCAGCTCCATCCAATCTTATAAATACGTTCGTTCGATGGAAATTAACCATATCGGTGGTGGGCCCTAGGAAGGCTTCGACGGTGAGTGTCATTCTCACTGTTGTTCCTATGGTGTGGCCCACCTGAGCATTGGATCTACCTCATTTTTAAGATTATACCCTAAAATTATAGGGCGAAATTGATGCACGGTGTGATAAAACCCATACATCACGGTAGCCCCTCAAAGATCTTGTCCGTTCGTAGCCAAAGAGAGTCTGTCCCTTACTGGGACACACTCCCGTAGTGCCACCTGCTGACGGTGGCATCGGGAAGAGATGAGTCTTCATATCATTCCACTTGTCTATTTGATGCGTCACTTCAAAAAGCTAATACACGGCTCACTGTGATGTACGTGCCTTACATCCACACCGTCCATTCAGTTTTTACATCTCCTTTTAAGGCATGATTTCAAAAATTAAGTAAATCTAAATCTCAGGTGTACAATACCACAGGTAAAAAAATGTGATCCCTTCGTCAGGTCTTTGTGACCTAATCAATAGGTTGGATGACAACTAAACAATGGCGCGGATTAGCTACTGGGGTCTACCTGAGCTTTGGATTTAACTTATTCTTTGTATCTTGTCCTAAAATAATCTCTCCAAATGTACGGACTGCGTGGATACAAAACATACATCATGGAGGAGCCCACGGAACTTACTGACGTCACTTCGGTAGTTGTATGGCTACTCAACCTTTTTTTTTTATTTTTATTTTTTTTTATTACACACGCACACACACCCCTCACGCTCACACTGGTGGAATTTCACCACCTATGGGTATTCGAACCCTTGACCGGGAGTTGAAACTCCCGGGGGTCTACCACCCGGGCAAGAGTATGGCTACTCAACCTGACAGTAGCTAACTAATCCGCGCCCCAAAACAATCCTGTAGCTCATAAAAGTTTTTAACGGTCGGTATTCAATTACCAATATTTCCTGTGGTTATGGCTGTCAACGGTCTAGGCCTATAGTAGGTCTTAGCCTAGATTTTGAATTGTTTTGGACTGGCCTATAGCTATTCAAAATATGGATTCTTAAACCCAGGCTCGGGCCTGCAAAATCAGAATTTTGAATAACGTCGGCTCTACGGCCAGCTCACTACGTTCAAAATTCAGGGGCAAGATCAAGTCAGGGCTGGCTCGTTGACAGGCAAGTTCAACGAGTTTGGACACAAGGTCATGGTTCCAATTATAGTGAAATCCCACTATATGTGTAAAAAAAGAAAAGCTGGCAAAATAGATGAACTCGATGGATGCAATGCAAGGCACATATGTCACGGTGGGCCCCACGTCAGGGATCGAAATCCACCGAAGTCGCATCCCACAATATAGGAGAGAACGCTCACTCTAGAATCCAAACGGGGTACCTGAGCCGCAAAGCAGCCTGAGTTTTGGCCTCGCCCTTCATAAGGACTGGATGAAGGGTCGTAACGGCCTTGATTAAATAGACACAATGCGATGGGTCCCTCATGCAAATCAACGGTGGGCATTCCCTCTCAATATGTTTTCTGCGCTGCGGCTCAACTGAGTTTTGGATCAGGCGGATTTTTGGGCTTTTATGGACGGGCTGGATTCCATGAATACATAAATGGGCCCACGTGCCGGGAACACTGGAGCGCGCCCTGTCCTGTAATCACTCCAGTCGAAAGAAGGCGTATGTTAAGAGTCGTGCGCACCAAGCGCATTGTAAGAGGAAGCGAAGAGAGAGAAACGCGATCTCTTTCCCATTTGAAATTCAAATCCTCTCGAAACCCCCAAAACCCTTTCATCATTAAAAGACAGACCCTTAAAAAAAAAAAGGCTCCTCTCCCTCTCTCAACGTTCGATCTCTCTCTCTCTCTCTCTCTCTCTCTCTCTCTCTCTCTCTCTCAAGAACAATCGATTTCGACCAAATCTCCGTTGCTGTTCGAATCTCTGAATTTCCTCACTACATCAGAATACCAATAGAGATATCGGAACCAGATTGCTCGATCAGGTGTCGTTTCTCAAAACCCTCCATTCTTTTGATTTCGATAGTATTTCGATGTCGAAATTCTGGTTAAGCATTTCTTTCTCTCTCCCTCCTTAGTCAGCATCAATGATCATTTCTTTCACTTCGAAAAACCGACCGAACGAAATGAACGAGAATTGAGATCTTTTATTTCTAGTTCTTGATTTTTGAAGGAATAGATATGGCCGATGTGCTTTTAAAAAAAGAAAACAATTGGTGAAGCGGAAATTATTCAAATTGTCTATCTTAAAGGCATCCAATGGAATGACGCAGTCGTGCATGATGAATATTTTCCAAAGATCTGTTTGAATCACCATAGATCACTGGTCAGATGGTGATTTAGAGCACACCCAAATGGCCCCTAGATTGATAGTACTTCTTTCCATGTGAATTGAATTGTGTTGACTTGAGTTTTATTTAGCGGTGGGAATTGTATTAGGAGATACATTGTACTGGTACTTTCTTGGCATGCTAGTCCATACAGTGGGTCCAACCTACACCATTGTACGGATGCTAAATCGTGGCAGTTCTCTTATTCAGCGTATCTATTTCCCCGTGTCAATCTACTCTTGTTTATGATTTAGTTATCTCATAATTCTACACTGATTTTCTAATCTATGTATACAGTTAGTTTTTTATGATGAACATACAAATTGTGTTGGAGCTTTTGGAGGCTAGTTTCGATGATCATCATATAAGCCTTATCCCAACTAATTGGGGTCGGCTACATGAATCCTGATCTGCCATTCCACTCTATCAAGCACCATGACTTTAGTTAGACCATGGATCATCAAGCATTATCCCAATTAATTGGGGTTGGCTAGTTTTGATCCTGTGTTATTTATTTCTTGGGATGATGGGGATATAATTGGGAGACACTGAATACACCCACTCAGACTATTAAATTCACCCATTCTTCCAACTTATGGGCGCACACGACAATATTGCAATTTTTTATCTCATAACCATAAGTAGAAAGTATTGGTGTATTTAATTGTTTGAGTGGGTGCTGAATCGCTGATATCATTTTTCTACAAATAATAGTCTTAAAAAATATCCTGGATTTTGGAAAACATCCTGCTTCTTGATTTTCCCTGGGCGACAGGAAATGCTTATCTTTCAAGAATGTGAAGAACTGGTTTTTCTGTATCAAAGTGATGTTTCTGGATTTACTTGGTTTTGGATTAGTTGGTTGCAGGATAGTTTTCCTTTGAGAAGTTTAAGCTTATAGCAGAAATGATTGTCTCAGGCAGAGAAAGCTGTTCCTTCAATATGTCTAATCTTCCTAGCGACCAGCTTGTGCAAATGGAGACGACTTGTGGATCTCTTCTCTACGAACTTCAGGTTTCTTTTATGCTTTCCAATGTCTTTGACACAGAAGCAGTTGTATGTCTCTGTTGTATCAGAATAATAATAAAAAAAACCCATCTCTGTTGTATCTGTCATTTTCATGGTATTCTGTAACAATAATGGTTATGGCCACCATTACTGTTATGATATGGGCCGCCGTTATGAAATGGCTGCAGTGGCCACTACAACCTTTTTTTTTCCCTTCTCTTTTTTGGGAAAAAAAAGGAACCTATATCAGCCCTGTTACAGCCCATTATGGGGCTTTAATAAGGTGTCACGGGGTCATTACAGGCTGTTTTTTTCCTTAACAGCCATTACTGCCCCGTAATGCATAATGGTGGTCACCATTACCTTTATGGCTGTTACGTAACTGTTTTTGCATAACGGTGGCCATAAGCATTAGTATAATGGTAATAGTTATGGCTACTGTTGCTGTTATGATATGGGCTGTAATGGCCGTTATGATATGGGTTGCAATGGCCACTGCAGCTTTTTTCCTTCCTTTTCTATTTTGAAAAAAATAAACATTTATCAGCTCCGCTATGGACCGTTATGGGGCTGTAATGGGGTGCTATGGGGTCATTACAGGCTGTTTTTACCTTTGCTGCTGTTACTGCCTCATAACGCATAATGGTGGTCACCATTACCTGTTCGGCCATTACGTAACCATTTTTGCATACCTTGGTCATTTTCTCCTTGAATGCATTTCATAAGTAGCAATTGTTTGAGGTTTTGTTGTGTTATGATTACTGTCAAATCTTAGATAATATGGGATGAAGTGGGAGAGTCAGATACCGATAGGGACAAAATGCTACTTGAACTAGAACAAGAGTGCCTAGAAGTATACAGAAGGAAGGTTGATCTGGCAAACCGTTCCAGAGCTCAGCTACGGCAAGCAATTGCGGATTCTGAAGCAGAACTTGCAGCCATTTGCTCTGCAATGGGTGAGCGACCGGTGCATATCAGGCAGGTGTGTCTCAACGATGCCTTTTTTTTTTTCCCTTCATGTGAAATGGGTGATCCAGATTTTGATATATCTCAAACCCTCTAGACCAAAAAACTATTTAGGAAATCTTATATACCGTCTGGAGTGTTTTACATTTGGGTATATGTATTCAGTCGGATCAGAACATGGGAAGCTTGAAGGAGGAGCTCAAGGCCATTGTTCCACAACTAGAGGAGATGAGAAAGAGAAAATTTGATAGATTGAATCAATTTCTTGAGGTTTTGGAGCAAATAAAGAAGACTTCGACGGAGATTTATGGTCCCGGAGACTATAATTCCTCAAAAATTTTTGTGGATGAAACTGATTTGTCCACCAAAAAGCTCGAAGAATTACACATACAGCTTCAGGCACTCCAAAAAGAGAAGGTCTAAGCTCATTTGTTTTGTAATCATAATGTTTCTTGGGGTCCACTTGTTTCAGTGTTTCTTGTTGATCTTGTCTTGTCTATTACTGAATTTAACTTTCTCCCATGCAGAGTGATCGCTTGAAGCTGGTGTTGGACCACCTAAATACATTAAACATGCTGTGTTTGGTCCTTGGTATGGATTTCAAGCATACAGTTGATGAGGTTCATCCCAGTTTAGATGATTCTGAAGGATCAAAGAACATCAATAATGATACAATTGAAAGTTTGGCTGCTGCTATACAGAAACTGCGAGAGGTTAAGATACAAAGAATGCAGAGGGTAGGTTATTGGGTGCGAATTTACTGTTTTAGTGTTCTGATTCCTTCGTCAAGGGTATGTTTGGATGTTTCTGTATCTCAATTGTGATTTGGCACAAAAAGTGAGATGATGGAAGCCTGCTTAATGGGAGTTTCTCATTTCTGTTCTCTGTAGAATCTGTACTTGCCAAATTCAAATTCTCAGTACTGAAAACTGCTATATTGCACCTCATGCAAACAGCTTCTAACATTCACAGCTTACCTTTAGACGCAAGTTTTAATCTGTGGCAGCTTCAAGATCTTGCAACTACTATGTTGGAGCTTTGGAATTTGATGGATACACCTGTTGAGGAGCAGCAGATGTTTCAGAATGTTACGTGTAACATAGCTGCATCAGAACATGAAATAACCGAGCCAGGCATTCTCTCTGCAGATTTCATTAACTATGTGAGTTGTAATTGTAGTTCCCTGCTATTAGCTGCCCCATTTGTTATCCAAATTAAACAAGAAATGAATATGTGATGCAGGTAGAGATGGAAGTTTCAAGGCTGGAAGAGCTGAAGGCAAGCAAGATGAAAGAGCTTGTCTTGAAGAAGAGGTCAGAGCTTGAGGAGATTTGCAGGCGGATGCACATGGTAGCAGAACCAGAGAGTGCTATGGAGTATGCAATTGAAGCTATTGAGTCTGGTAAGAGCACCCTTATATTTACCTTTAGTAGTATGGTATGGGACTTTTAAAATGCTGCAGGTACCAGGCGTTTTTATGGTGGTCATGGTTGTGGCATTATCTGTTAATACTGCAAAAACTTCACAGTTTTACGTTGGTTATCATTGGTCATGGCATCATCTGTCACTTCTCTGATGATGCCATCTCTTCTATGCAGGAGCGATTGACCCCTCATGCATCTTGGGACAAATTGAGGCTCAAATTGCAAAGGTGAAAGAAGAAGCTTTTAGCAGAAAAGAGATTCTGGAGAAGGTTGAGAAATGGTTGGCTGCGTGCGAGGAGGAGAGCTGGCTGGAGGAGTACAACAGGGTTAAGATCATTTGGCCTTTTTTTCTTTGTTGATAGCATTGATTTCATTCCATCCTTGCTCCTTATTGTTGCATTGTGTTCAACATCATATTGTTATTTTCAGGATGACAACCGTTACAACGCTGGAAGAGGTGCACATCTTACACTGAAACGTGCAGAAAAAGCTCGTTCTGTAGTTTCCAAACTACCAGGTGCTCATACCACATTCATTGATCATAGCTCTGGATTACTAAGAATGCATTTAGATGGGCACAATTGGATTCTGATAATTAGTTCAATAGAGTGGAGATGTTTAAATGGTGGTCAAATTCCTTGGGGGCAATTGGTTACTGAAAAAGGGCATACGTTCGTCAACAACAAATATTTGGGCATGGCACTATTTTTAATAAGCTCAAAGACGGCTATCTAAAAAACTAGCTGTTATTGTGGATTAGGCAATCCAGGCACAAAGTTGGTTCCATAAAATACATGGAGTAGCGATCGTTTGTATGCATGCATGACACATGTCAAATTTTCTACATAAGCTGCATTACCACATTTGACCTTCAAGCGTCCCACATGGGCCAATATCCACGTGTACATACATCACATGTATCATATATGCCAATCCTTGTGCGTATATACACCACATGCGCCACATGTGTCACAATGCATGTTCAAGAGATTAACATGTACTACCGTGCATCTTCAAGTAACCCCCCATATGTGCCACATGACATTCTTAATTTACAAGTGTCCCATATGTCCACATGTGCCAATGTGCATAATGTTGTGTACCAGTGCAACATATGCTTGTCTAAACAGGGTGTTTGGCCATCAAACGACGCAAGAAAATAGTCCCATCCATACACTTTTTGGATAGAAGTGTTAAAAAGTTCTATTCAAACACAACTTTGACAGTAATAGAAGAGGCCCGTTATATTTGTAATGAGGAAATAGCCCTCGAGTTGCACTTTCTCGTAAGTTCCCCTCAATATAAGATACCAAGGAAGGTTACTGCAATTTAGTTGTTTTCATCTCAACTGAAATTTTGTATCCAACTGCAGCCTAATGCTTATGTCTGCGGATTGATTTATTGCTTCCTCAACTTATCATTAAATTGCACAACTTGCTTGAATTGCCTCATGTATTCTCTCTGGAGCAGCAATGGTGGAGGCATTGGCATCCAAGACCAAAGCATGGGAGAGAGAAAGAGGCATGGAGTTCACATATGATGGTGTAAGCACCACCCATTTTTTCACCCGGTTGTTATTTCCAATCAATTTGGTGGTTGTTGTGCATGCACTAGTCTCTGAGCTCATCTTTCTATTTGCTCTATTGTGCAGATTCGCCTTCTTTCTATGCTTGAAGAATACAGTATACTACGACAGGAGAAAGAGCAAGAACAGCGAAGGCAGAGGGTATGATTACCTTTGGGATATCAATTGTAATGAAAATTTTAATTAATCACTTAGACTGGTATGACACCTTAACATTTATAATTGCAGGATCAAAAGAGACTTCAGGGGCAGCTAATAGCGGAGCAGGAAGCACTGTTTGGATCAAAGCCAAGCCCTTCGAAGACCCCGAGCGTGAAAAAACTTCCTAGAACTTCTACTGGAAGCACAAATAGAAGATTGTCTCTTGGTGGGGCAATGCTACCAAAACCCGACTTCCATTCCACGAAACATGCTAATGGTTCAACAGCGACCGCAGCTGCATCGCGTCCAACCAAAAAGGGAGATCGCTTGCTGCGCAATGATTCTGTGAACCACCACCAGCATGACGACAGTTTTGCGGCTTTATCTGCTGGTCAATTTCAAAGATTTAACACAGTTATTGCTTTCAAGTCTTCTCTGCTTGATTGTTCTTTACTTGACCATGTCATTGAATTATGTAGGTAGGAGAGGGTTGGATGTTGCAGGCCTTCCAGTAAAAAAGCACTCATTCGACTCCTTGAGTGCAGGCGAAACCGAAGTGCCCACGCAGCTGCGGAAACCATTCTCTCCTGTCACTGCACTACCCTCCAAGGTCAATACAACACATTTCCTAGACCCGAACAATTTGCCCAATGGGACTTCACTAAAAGTGGGTTCAGTTAACAACACGCCGCTGACCACACCCTCCAAGCCCAATGCAACAAGTTTTCTAGAAGATCTGAACAACCCATACAATGGGGCCTCTCTGAAAGCTTTTCCAGTTGAAAATGTACCATATAGCACACCCCCCAAGCGGACCTCTGTCGCTGATGAAGAGAATAGGACCCCCAAGGCAATGCCAATCCCAACACCATCAACTCCTTTGACAGTTTCCGTTCCCATGCAGACAGCACAAACACCTGCTCCAGCTGCAGTTCTTTTGGGGACCACGGTGCGAGAAGAGGTGGAGGAGATTGAATACTCCTTTGAGGAGAGGAGAGCTGGCTTCATTGTTCCGAAAGCACATTTGGCATCTGTCCATGTTTAAGAAATTGGACTTGCAACTGTTTTCTATGATATATAAGCCAATTCTAATTGGCTTTTCATGTACAATCAATCCCCTAAGGGCAGACAATCACCGTCCATGAGTGACATTTGTAATTGGCTGTTTACAGTGCATTATATTGCCTTAGTTTATATCTCGAAGGTAATGGCACCAATTATTTTTCTTTCCGTAGTTATGTTGCTTTTTTCCAATTAATTTTAGGGGAGTTATTTGATACTCTGGCACAGTATGACGCTTAATATGCAGGCACTCACTAATTGTACACATCATTGACTCAAACTTAACCCCAGCCTAATTGGTGAACCCATTGTTGCTATGTCACAGTCCCAAAATCAGATTGGTTGAACAATCCTGACCTCTGATTCATGGATGTTATTTGTTCATGGATGTTATTTGTTAAAATAGGGCCATTTTTATTTTTCAGTTGTGTCCAATAAATGTCCGCTGATCCAATAGTCAGATAATCAAATGTATAACTTTTGGTTTGAACTGGGACCCATAATTTGGACAGTTTAGTTGAATTATTTGTATGCCGCATGCAATTTCCAAGTGCCCGGGACTGGGTATCGTCCATCACACTGCTAGAGTATCAGAGTTGTTTTCTTAATTCCATAACTGGCTTGTACGACAGAGAATGCCTATGCTGATAACGGTCATTTTTATTTTTCTTAATTCCACAACTGGGACCCATAATTTGGACAGTTTAGTTTGAATTATTTGTATGCCACATGCAACTTCCAAGTGCCTGGGACTGGGTATCATCCATCACACTGCCAGAGTATCAGAGTTGTTTTCTTAATTCCATAACTGGCTTGTACAACAGAGAATGCCTATGCTGATAACGGCCATGAATGGACTGACACCAGAGCCATGCACATGGAGGCAGATCTATTTGGTTTGTGTAGCAAAATGCAGATAGCGGCATGCACCGCCTACTACTGTCTGCTAATCCACTATTGAATGAGAATGCACTGATAATTGCCGGATGATTATCACTGCATTCTCATTTCGGGTGGTGGTTGGTCTGCTAGCATTTTTGGGTACGCTGAACCTTTCATTAAATATTGTAAGCATGGATTGGCGACTCAGATGAGTCACCCCAACTCAGTTTACTTGCAACCTTAGTTAGCAAAATGGCAAATGGCGAAAAAAAGTATCAGAAATGTTGGAGGTTTAATCTCGTCTTGATGGTAAAGAAATGGAAATGCCAAACCTTTGGAGAATGAAAACTTTGGGTTTAATATGGTTTGGACTCAAGACGGAGTGAAAAAAAAAAAAAAAAAAAACAGCTAGTATATTTATATAGATAATGTTAAAATAGAAACCTATATGTAAAATAATTAAAATGCCTATATGTACGCAAAATGACATATATAGATTGTTGAATGGTGTTCTTTGCTACTCTCTCAAATCCGCCCCCTTCAAGTAATCCTCATATAAATTAATCCGTCTCTATTAAAAAATTTCACCTTCACCTCAATCTTAACAATGCGACTTGACTTGGGACTGACTTGGGACCGAAAGAGTTGGTCTATGTCGCTTAATCCATGGTAAGAAGTGTGAATTTTGGTGACACTGCTGAGATGAAAGCATTATTTAACTCTTCTTTTGTTTGATAGATCTTAGAAGTCTTTCCCGGGGATGTCTTCCTGGCCTATGTGGCTCTATGCATGGTCAGCTAGCCGTCTTTTGAACCACTTTGATGGTCATGCTTGCATCATCTGTAAGAGAAATCATGCCCTCATTGCTGGGATGATAAGTGCCCCTTATCATCAGTTTCCCCGCATCATCTCCTCTGCTGAGCTAACTACATTTTTTTTATTCGCTAAACAGATAGTTTCTTGCTCTTTAGCCCTGCAGGTGATCTTCTTCTCTTGTTTTCTGTGTGGGTCACTGTGTTTTCTTTTATTTTGCTCCTTGGCCAAGGTGTGGGCTTTTCTTTTTCGCTCCCCTTGTTAGGGGTGTGGGCTTCTCATTTTTGCTTCCTTTGCCTTGGGTTTGGGCTTTCCTCATTTTCTTCCCTATCCTGGGTGTGGGCTTTTCCTTTTGTCTCCGTGGCCTGGAGTGTGAGCACTTACTTCTGCTTTGCTCCTGTCAATATTGGGTTTCTGGCCCTTTGAAAGTAATACAAATTTTGCTGATAAATATCTTAGAAGTCTCAAAATTGCGGAATCTAGTAACCTTTGTACACTGCTCGCCGGATGGCTTGAAATCCATATTGGTTTAAAATGCCCAAAAATCAGCAGACTACTGCTAATCCTCATGATTTAAATGATGATATCTATGGGGAGTGAAACGCTTCTACCATAAGATGCTCATTGTATCTCTAAAGGTTTCAGATTGTTTCTTGAACATGCTTGAACGTACTGTTTACTATTGCAAAACTCTTGGAATCCATATTAGTTTCATTTGGAGAGAAATCTCCATCCCATCGGTGAGAAAGCTCATGTCCTTGATGAAAACAAGCTGAAGTGAGATGTTCCGATGACAACACCTCTTATATCTGGTTCTTGAAGAAAGCCTGCATTCTTGGAACCTGTAATGAATCAAGAATGTTGTCATTTCCCACGGAAACTCTTATATCATTCCTACCCATTTTGGAATTAGCGGGAACAGACCAAGGCAATGTTTGGCTCTGACTTAAAAAAGAGTTCATCATCTCATTTTAGTTCACAGTAATTATGTATTAGAGATTTTGGTAAGGATTAAAAATAATCTTGATAACCCATAGTTTATATAAACTATGATCTCTAATAATAAATAATTACTGTTTAAAAAACGAGATGAAATCACTTTTTGGTGACTACCAAACAGGTTCTTTTATATATATATATTGAAAGATGCAACCAAACAGGTTCTAAGAGCATCAAAATTGAAATATAATGAATAAAAGAGTACTTGTGATAAGATCAGTTTACTCACCAAAGATAGGCCCTGGTAATTGTTGATAAAACATGATTCATAAAGCCAACCTCAAATAGCTTGGTCAAAGATATGATGGTAATGATGGAATATCATGGCTGGAAAAATGGTAATGGACAAAAGGAAAAAGGTGGCGCCCATGGCATTCTTTTATAGTTTCAAGTTTATTATGTAATTTTCAATGAAATAACAGCATTCTTTTTTAAATAATGGCTGGCATTTTTTATTTTTTTTCCTTATACCAAAAAATATTGTAACATGAATATATTTAAAAGAGAAATGATAAGGTACTGCACTCAGTGCCATAACCTCACCGGTCTGCACAATTTTCCTGGCCAACAGATCACATGTGCAAGACACTAGAGCCGCGGAAAAGGTCAATTCCATTATGAAGATCACTCGGTATGAAAATCAGGTTGACCCACTCACTGGATGGGTGAAAACAGTGTCAAGTCAGATCATCAACTGTCCATTGATTTAGATGGTTGGGCCCACCTGACGATTGTATTGACCTGATTTTCAAGATGTGTTCTTTATAATGGTCTGGATGTCTCAAGCATGTGATGTGTCAGCAGGCAAGGAGGTGCAGAATGGCAATCTTATGGTACTAGAGTGTCCACTATAAAATCGGCTGTTTTCTGCGATATAACATCTTGTAGAGAAAATAACAACCATTATTTTTAACATCAATGCAAAACTGGGGAAACATTTCTGGTGCAACATGCAGACACATTAACAATTTTGGAGACAAGGGAAACTATTGAACCTATCCTACAACATTTATTACAAGCATGATCAGGTTATACTTACAATTCATCTCATGAACCGGGCATCTCTAGCAGAATGAACCAGACATATTCATTAACACGCGCCACCTCATGAATACCCCAGCAGTGGATAAACCATTTTAGACAGCAGCCCCATATAGCAGGCTGTGGAATCATCTGACCATTCTGCAAGTCTGCAATATCCGAGTCATCTGACCACCATTTAGAACAGTTGCAGTTCCGCAATGCTATCTTCTTCTTCTTTTGGTCTTTGGTTCTACTTGCAATCCCCTGCAGTGGGAGTTGAATGTAGCTTACTTTCATTCAATCATCCTGCTTGATAAATCAGCAAGTTTTAGGTCCATCACCATAAATTAGGTGTTTCTGTCAAGCACTCTTTCTTTCAAACCAGAGCATCATAACAGAGCCTTTTCTGTTTGATCTCTTGTTTGTTTGATCAGCAATGAAACAAATATATAAAGGGAAACAACATTAACTCAGCAGAAATAGCTGCCTCCAACATTTCTGACAAAGAATGAACAAAACTCATGTTGGAACTTGCTAATCTATCAGCTACGAAGTTAGCCCTACCAGCTAATCGATCTCCTTTAATCACTGTGGTCAGAGAAAAAGGGTTTTCCAAGGGCTCTGACTTTATGAGCTGCACCACCAAATGCATCATCCTTCAGAACTATAGCGCACCTCATCACAAACAGAGATCGACTATTTTAGCAAGCACTGGTGATCTATGTTTTGGTGGTCTGTATCTGCACAGGTAATCAACTGTAATGTGCATAAGAAATTCGAAAAATTGGCTTTTCTCTGATTCCCCTTCTGAATTTTCAGCATCTTCTTGCATGTCGCGATAGGCCCTTTCAAGGATATTACGTGTAACATCATCAAAAGCAAAGGACACACGATCCAATTTTTCTGCCCACATTAAGGCCCTCTGCGCCATCCCTTGCTTGCAGAAGTGAGAGAGCAACAGATTAACTGTAACAACATTGGGAACAAAGGCCATTTTAAGAAATCTTCCAGTCAAAATCATAGCACGATCGAGTACATCATTGCAAATACCATTTACCATGGTGTTGTATGTTACTGTGTTCGGGACAATACCCATCGAAATGAGCTCATCCAGCATTTTTGCAGCTCGATTCATCACGCGGCTACTACAGAGAGCATGAATCCATATGTTGTAGGTTGTAATATCTGGGTTGCAGCCATCGGCAGACATCTTGTTCACAAAATCCACAGCATTAACCATGTCAAAGACCTTACAGTGTGCACTGATTAAAGTATTGTATGTAACAATATCTGGGGTCAAGCCACAGCTGTACATGTGCATATACACATTATAAGCCATCATTATTCTTCCCTGTTTACAGAGCCCATGAATGATAATATTGGTAGTGAAAATATCTGGAAGAAGCCCTTTTTGCCTCATTTCACTCTCCAACTCGAGTGCTTGGGTTATGTTACCACCCTTACAAAAACCACCAATCAATGAGTTGTATGTGAAGTTGTTTGGCACCAGTTCTCTCCTCAACATCTTGGCAAAAGCCTCTTGTGCCTCATCCATATAATTTGCTTTGCACAGACCATTTATCAAAGCCGAGAAAGCAACAACGTCAGGAGAGACCCCTTTCCGTTCCATGTCGTGCCACAAACATAGAGCACCCATCTTATCACCTATTCTGAAATACCCATCTATAAGAATCGTGAAAGCTGCGACATTTATGCAAAAACCCTTCTCTATCATCTTATCCATCAGTTCAACAGCCTCTTGCAATCTACCTTTCTTGCACAAACCCATAAGCAATGAATTACATGTGGAAGCTGAAGGTGTCATGCCAAACTTCACCATAAGCTGATAAGCATCAAAGGCATCATCTTCCAACCCTGCTTTGCTAAAACCAGCAATGATTGAGTTAAATGTGAAAACGCTCGGGGGTATTCCCTTCTCAAGCATATCAGAGAAAAGCCCAACGGCATCGTCCAACTGTCCCGTCCAACAAAACCTTGCGATCAATAAATCTATTGCAGGGCGATCTGGAAGGAGACCCATCGTCAGTACATCTGTCAACAATTGATCCCCATCATCTTCCTTCCCAAACTTGCAATGCCCAGCGACAAGAATGTTATACGTAAAGCAGTTGGGCTCAAAACCTTTCTCCTTCATTTCTAGATAAACCGAGTTCGCATGGTCAACTTCCCCTGCTTTTGCATACCCATCTATGAGAATGTTATATGAAAAGGCATTCGGCACAATACCCTCCTCACACATCTCCTTGAAGAATCTCCTCGCTCTTGACATATTTCCTTCTCTACAGAGAGCTTTAAGGAGGATATTGAATGTAACAGAATTCGGACTGCAGCCCATTTCAATCATCAAATTTAGCAACCCGAAAGCATCTGAAGATCGCCCATAAACACAGTGCGCGTGCATGACAATGTTATATGTGTAACAATCAGGTTCACAGTTGAATTTCCGCATTATGTGAAGGAGACTCTTCCCTCTTCGAAGATCCCCTCTTTGGCAGAATCCCATAACCATGGTATTGAAAGTGCGAGTAATGGGGCGGGGTCCTCTACCGAGCATACCTCTAAAAAGTTTCCACACGGTGCCGAATTCTCCCCTTCTGTACAACAATTTTATCAAAATGCTCATGGCCGACCCGCTCGGCTTGAATCTTAGCTCCCGAATCCAACCCAAAACCTCAATCGCAGCAGAAAGTTCATTTGCACTTAGGAAAGCACGGAAGACCATATCAAGAACTGAAAAATCCGACCCAAATTCGTGTGTCCACATTAAATCCAGTATCTCACGGCAGCGGTGGGGCCCAATTCTTGTAACCACACAGGAAAGGACGTCTTGTGCCAGGAACCTCAGATCATTCACTGCAAGGAGGTGGGCCGTGATACAGGCTGATCGGACGGAGCTCTCTGAACCGTCCCGGAATGAGAATTTGAAGAAAGCAAGGGATGACCAGCGATCATCAAATGACTTCATGATTTTTGCAAGGAACGATGGGGAGGGTTCCAAAAGGAAGGATTTTAGCACAACGCATTGCTCTCTTTTGATGATTTTCGACAGGCCAAGGATGATTCCGCGCCGTTCGATGGGGTTGATGGGCGACGGACGGTGATCGATAGAGGGGAGGAACTGATCGAGGACGTCGAATTCGGTGGCGGAAGAGGAAGAAGAGTGGGGCCTGGTTTGGGAATCTAGGGTTTGGAAGTTGGAGGATTTGGGGAGAAAGAGAAGAAGAGGAGCGTATCGTACCTTGGGAGAAAGGTGCGAACAGTGCAGGATAGCAGGCATCGGGAATGGGCGTACCGCACCTCATTTCTCGGCTAGCGGAAGCAAGGCGCTTGTTCGGAGAGGTCCGCATTGGCGCCGTATAGCGTTAACGTGCGCAGCGGCATTCGGCGCATTCTCTTGCAGGTTATGGGAGGGAAAGATCTCCTCTCCACTTCCCTTGAACTAGTAATGGCACGCGCGGAGCACGTGATAGACACTAAGGTCCGCAATGTAGGGTCCTGGGCGGCCGGCAACGTCGATGCGGCCCATGATTCAGGGACGCCAATTTCGTTGGAGAGTGGATTGCGTACTGAGTAAACTTCATGGGGCCCAAATTTGATGTATGTGTGCTATCCACGCCATCCATTCGTTTTTCCATATCATTTTAGGTTATCAACCCAAAATTGAAGCATAATGCAAAGCTTAAATAGACCACACCACAGGAAACAGTGATAATTAAATGCCCACCATTGAAACTTTCTTGGAGGTGTGGTCCACTTGAGGTTCTGATTGACTTTAATTTTGGGATTATGCACTAAAATGAGATGGAAAAACGAATAGACGGTGTAGATAAGACACATACATGAGAGTGGGCCCACATAATTTAGCATACTGAGTTACTCAGTAGGCAAGCCGTTGTGTGGAGCCATACAGCCAAAAAGTCAGGGCCCACTGCGTGGGTGACGTGGCCTCAAGAATAAGGCCCATCCAAACTCAAGTGGTGGGAATGGGGCCCACCGAGGTTTTGGATCAGGTTGATATTTGATTTTCGCCTTCACCCGGGTGGGAGCCACCTTATGAACGGAAACGGATTGGCTATTCCCCCTGACACCAGCCCCGGCCGGTGGTCGGTGCTCTGTGGGCCCTACCATGATGTATGTGTTTCATCAATTCCGTTCATCCATTTTTAAAGATCATTTTAGATTTGATCCGAAAACTTAGAGGAATTTAAATCTCAGGTGGTCCACAACACGTGAAAACAATAGTGATTGGATATCCACCATTAAAATCTTCTTAAGGCCCAACGCACTGTTTATTTGATACCCAATCTGTTGATTAGGTCATACAGGCCCAGATGAAGGGTAAAAACAAAAATCAGCTTGATCCAAAGCTTTTATGGCCCTGAAATGTTTTTAATGGTCAATGCCCATTCAACCTCTTTCCTTTAATGTGGTCCACTTGAGATTATGGTATACCTCATTTTGGGTCTCTTATTGTAAAATGATCTGCAAAAATAGATGGACAGCAGAGATGAAACACATACATCATGGTGGGGCCCACAGAGCACCGACCACCAGCCATTGGCTGAAGTCAAGGGGAGTAGCCAATCGGTCTCCCTTATGAACGCGGGCGGATTAGCTACTGACAGGTTGAGTAGCGATACTCGCTACTGAAGTGACGTCAACAATTCTGTAAGTCTCACCATGATGTATGTTTTGTATCCACACCGCCCATCCTTTTTGAGAGAACATTTTAGTATTTGATCTAGAGAATAACTCAGATTCAAAGCTCCCATAGGTCCCACCACAGAAAAAAGTGGAGAGAGTGACGCCCATCATTAAAAACTTCTAAGGGCCAAAAAGGTTTTCGATCAAGCCGATATTTGTGTTTTCCATTTTTTAATGTCTTTTTTAACTTATGAAGGGGTTGGATCTCAAATAAACATCACGGTAGACCTTATGAAGGTTTCAACGGTGGATGTCACTATCTCCACTATTTTCTATAATGGGGTCCACTACAGTTTTTTATCTGACTTATTCTTTGAATTATACTCTAAAACCATTTATCAAAATGAATGAACAGTAAAAATACAATACATACATCATGGTAAGACCCAAGTAACTTAGTAACGTAACTTCATAGCGAGTCCGGCTACTAAACCTGCAGTAGCGAATCCGCGTCCCTTGGGAACGGGGATATGGGGATGCGGATTTTCTAAGAAAGACTTTCGCGCGAAGTTTCTGGACTGGGAACGCAGGCAGGGCTTATTGGGATATTTGTGAGAAATCCTCACCGTCCATTCATTTTGTGGGTTCATTTTAGAAAAAACGAACCGTATACAATACTCAAGTGGCCCGAAAATGTGATAATTGAACATCCACAGTTGAAATATTTGTGAAGTCATAGAAGTTTCGAATCATTCTTATATTTGTATTTTCAGTTCAACTCAGTAGGAATGACGTTATTAACGGTATGGATGGTATGTAAACATCACTATGAAACCCAAGAAGGTTCCAACGGCAGGAATTTCCTTAACGACCTTTTCCTTTAATGCGGCTCCCTCTAGTTTTGGATCCTGTTAAACTTTGGTCTAATCTTTTAAAATTAGCTCACGGAACGGATCAACGGAGTGTATTCCTGACAAACATTACAGTGGGCCCCACTTAAGTTCCTAGCTTAGGAACTTGATGTCCGCATCCGGCTATATGTAATATAAACATTGCAAAGGGCTTTAGGAAGGTTTCAATCGTGGGCATCTCCGTTCCGCTGTTCCCTGTGGTGTGGCCCACTTGATTTTGGATACGTATGATGTTTGGGGTCATTTGAGTGGGCACTATGATGAATGGAGTAAATGTCAGACACATTAAAGTGGGCCCCACATATCATTTTGCTGCCTGGGTTAGACACAATCCGGCACAGCATGGCTGATAAGATTAGAAGTTCTCCCGGAGGTGAAGATTTTCTTTCTTTCTTTATTATTATTATTATTTTTTCATTCTTTTTTCTAAGGATAAGTGGTGAAGATTTTCATGAAACTTCATGTAGGACATGTCACAAATATATTCGTGGCATGGCTTGACCAAGAAAGCCAAACAAAAGCGGAAGTATACCCATCAAACTAGGGTAAAATCTAAGTAATGCATGACATAATGTAATTGGCACGGACATACTTGGGTGGAAAAAACTCATACTGAATGAGGAGAAATGGCCGTGACTTTTGATTTGAATATTGTTGTGAGACGAATGGCCTATCACTCTGCTACGGGCCATCTGGGGTCAATTGACCCATAAAGTGGGTCATGGCCGTCCGTTATGTGAGAATTTCATTCTATTTCAAAAATAAAAAATTAGAAATATTTACTATTTTCGGTAATTCTGATTTTAGAAAAATTTATTATTTTTAATAATTTTAATTTTTGTTATATTTTCTTATTTTTAGAGTTTTGAATTTTCAACTTTTGTTAGAAATGACTTGTACGCATATTAGGACTCTTTCAATAAGGTATTTATTTTGAAAAATTAAACTTTAGAAGAATTTTATTAGAATTATGACTTTTATTAGGGTTAGAGTTTTATTATTTTTTATAATTATAAAATAAGATTTTTTTTATTAGCAGCGTAATTGAGAAATTAGACATATTACACAATTATCGATTAATAAAAGATCTATATTTTTTTTCTCGTTGATTCAAGAAACTATCTCGTGGATTCAATGTTTTTAATAACTTAATGAAGACTTGGATGTTTCTATTATTATTTTATGCTCTTCCCTCCATCAATTAGTATCATAACGATGCTTTTTCTCTGGTATCTAACCAAGGTTCGGACAAAAAAAAATAAAAAATCAAGGTTCGGACAACAATCACGTGGATGATGCTCCAAAGGATTATCCTTTGATAATGTGGCATTTGAGGCGACATTTGGAGTGGTGTAGCGGGAAAATTTACGAGCTACGCAAGGACTATAGGTAACGATAGACCCATATTCGTGATAATGAGTGTGGACACTGAAATTCGGTGCCCACGCTGATTGGTGTGTTTGGTTTTTGCAGTGGAGGTGATTAGGCAATTTATGGATGTTGGAGTCGCCACTAATCGAATAATCTCATAATCCTGCGGTCGGCTAAAATCGCGGAATACGTAAGGTTGGAGAAATCTAAAGACTCACCTACCTTAGGTTGACTCCTGGTTTACAATCCGGGATTCCGGGTAAGAGATCTTAGTTACAAATAGGGAAGGTATTAGACACCCTCTCTGCGCGTAAAAATGTATAGTCTCTACTTAGTGTGATAAAATACTCTCAAAGGAAGATGAATGATATGGTCAGGATGAGACTAGACACGTGCAGATTTCTGATGTGACAAGATCCGAAGTTTCGGTAAGCCACCAAGCATACCTTCAACGGCGTGTCTAGAAGGTGGATGTGATTATAGTTATGTAAAGGGATAAAAAAATTGGACTAGATTACTAGAAATTTCTGATGTGACAGGACCCGGGGTACAGCAAGTCACTGAGCATACGTTCGCAGCAGGGGGTTAAGAAGGGAGTAGATATCGTGATGGTAGATGCTTGTATGAGATGATTTGATCTTTGGCTTGAACTTGAATATGCTAAGACATGGACCGAACCATGACCAATCTGAGCTAGGCTTGGGGATTGAAAAGGCTAAGAGGTAGGACTAGGGGGTGGCTAAAAGATCAGAACTGGGAGGTTTGGGAACTCCTTTCCTTTCCTTCCCTCTCTCTCTCTCTCTCCCTCTCTCTTTTTCTTTCTCCCTCTTGGATGTGGATGTGTTGTTTTTTCAATGTCAAGAGGAGAGGGCTATTTATAGCCTTTTCCAATGGTCTTATGATAAATGTGGGGTTTAGGAAGGGTAAAAGATGATGTGGCAAGTTGTGAGTGGTTGAGAGGAGAGGAACGCCACATGACGCACTCCCATTGGCTCTTGGGATTGGTAAAATAATAAATAAGGTCAGATAGAGACTTAAAGGTGAATTTTAGATGTTGGGTCAGCTGTTGCTCGGAGGACACACGCGTTCGGTGAGCTGGTAGTCAAACTATCGCCCGGGCCCGAACGTGCGGTCCTCATGTCGCGCTCTGGTTTGTCCGGTGGTCATTTTTTTTTCAGATTTTTAGCTTGGCTGGGTGTATTTCTACACTGACTTGGCTCAAATAGGTCTTAGATTTGAGACTTCGGGCTGGGTTTGGGGGGTTTTAAGGGCCTAGATTAGGATTTTGGGTTCGGGTAGGGTTTGGATTAGGGCTTCAGGTTCGGGTATGGTTTGGATTAGGGTTTTAGGTTCGAGTATGATTTGGATTAGGGTTTTGGGTTCGGATTGTTGATCATGGCGCAGATTGTCCTTGCCTCTTGAAGATATTAGCCTGGTGGGGTGTCTACAATGAGCAAAATGAGATTAATGTTGGAGCTCACGGTCATTACATTCGTAGTGCGATATTAATGATGAATTGCCGGCTACCACCTGATAATGGTGAATCATAAGCCACTTCACTGATATGAAGAAGTTGTATACACCAAGTGATGAGAAAAATTTACAGCAGCACAACATCTTTCAAATGAGGTGTACTGTGAACCAAATGATCTGTGATTTGATCATAGATGGCATGAGTAGTGAGAACCTCGTGTCGAAAATTGTGATGAAAAAGCTGCAATTGAATATAGAAAAGCTCCCTCTTCATATACGATTGAATGAATCAATGAGGTTAACGAAACAAAGGTAATCAAATAATGTCATATTCCCTTCTCTCTTATGTCAAAAACTAGGTACTTAGCATGTTAAGATTTTTTATTTTTATTTTTTAAATTAAAATAGTATAGAAATTTTTAATGACTCCTTATAATTGAAGTAGAAGATTCTCGGTGGCAGGTGATTGCTACATGGCTTCATCACATATATTCATGAAAAAAAAATTTAATAATTAAAAGGTTCTTGTGTTGATACCAGTGGACTAAAAACTTTATAAACTTTGGAGCTATGGAATAATAGGAGAATTCTCCACTTCTATTCTTTCTTTTGCAAACTCTTACTAGCCATTGGGTGACTGGGTGACTCATCCACCAAAGATTCAAAAGTTAAAAACTCAGACAGCCTACGATTGAAATATGTTTTACAAGATATGATTCAGACATTTTTAAAACTAAATTATTTTTAAATGGGTTAAAGAATAAACAGCCACATAAGTATGATGCTTACATGCATTAAAAATACCAAAGCCTTGTTTTGTAAAGGCTTAAAAATGAGTTCGTTTCATTAACCAATAATTATAAAGATATCTTGATATTTAATAGATAATTATCATTAACATGATGCATTAAAGTATCAGAGATGGAGATCTCTTTTACGAGATGAAATAATTTTTCATAAGTCTACCAAACAGTAACTATATATTCCATTTTAATAAATGTTCAAATCCATTAATTAAATGAGTGTGTCTGCATATCATCCATCAATTCAAAATCTTTTGACATGGTAGATTTTTCGGGAGTAGTGTGGCCTGGGCCCCAATTTTAGAATTGGAAAGCTGGATCACTGAAACATAGCGCCCACTTTTAGAATTGGAAAGCATCACCCTATGAAATTCCAATCCATTGATTTGAACCATATGCTCCAGATCAGGCATTCTAAGACTTGGGTGAGGCCCAGAAAGAATCAAGGGTGAGCGTTCCTTCCTAAGTGTTCAATTTCGTGTGGCCCACCTGATTCATTGATTGCTCTGATTTTTGTGTCCATGGCCAAATGAGGGAAGAAGTGCACGATGGTCGGAGAGGATCTCATCATCACATTCATGTGGGGCCCACAACAACAGTTTGATTCATGAGTATAGAATTACATTACTTAAACAAGAGGTGTATTTCTTTCCTATCTTTTCTCTTTCCAATTTCCATATTTACACTGATTCAACAACCTTAGTCGACGAAATCCATCCGCCACTAAGACCGACATAAAGGTCAGATTGGCTAGAATCGTTCTCAGAGCGTCCATCCCTCTGCCCGCCTTCTGACATGTTCTTCACGAACTGGACAAACTGCCGCCAATTCTCCCCTTCAAACAGCTTCTTGTTCATCCTCAGATACGTAAATGCGCTCAACCTATTTGTCGAATTGCCACTACTCGCCTCAGCCACTTGTGCATATGCGTCCTGGTCATATCTCTCCAATGCATTCTCACCCGCCAGCTCAGCCTCGGCGATCTTGGCAGCCGATTTGACTTGCTGGACAAGCAACTCCGGCGAGCAGTTCGCATGGCTGGGTTGTTGCTCGTCCCGCATCTCCATACACGTGAAATTCAAAATGGCACCCCTCCTGGCTAACAGACGTGAGATCGGTATGTACCCGTCCCTATATCGGGTGTTGTAATATCCGGCCGTTAATTCCGCTGCGTGGGACCTAGTTCTGTAATGCCAGTGGATTCCCGCCACCTTGATGGATAGCTTGGAGCCTGTGCTGTGGAATATCCCCTCCGCAGCCGCCAGAATGCGGTCGCCGTGGTCTATTAACATGCCGGAGTACCATTCCAAGAAGAAGCGGCCGTATTCAGTGTTCCACCCACCATCTCGCCGGAAAAAGGCGGTGTCCTCGGGGAACTGGTTGTAATGGCCGGCGTCGTGGGGCCTGCCTTTTCCCCATTCGGGCTTGCCGATCGCAGCCGCTGATGCTTGCAGAGAAGCTCTCATGTACTGTATGGCCGAAACTTTGTTAGGAATTTAAACTCAACAATCGCCTGCCTTTTGTTTTATTTTTATAATGTAGTTTTAAGGGTCAGTACTACTACATGGATCCCACGTGAGACTCCATCAGGTGGGCTACATATAATCATCAGATTAGATTAGACTATTAGATTATTTAAATTGAGTGATTTAGTAAGCCCCACTACACTTATTATCATTGTCAATAGGTTTGGAGTAGGACATTTGAATTGCAATCCCTATACACAGTTTTTAAGTCGGATATAGAAACCTACAATGTGAAGACTTTTAGATAAGAGAAGTGTGATGGACAAGCTTCTAGCTCTCTTTCTTAGAAATAGATGTGTTGGTCTTCTCACCAACACAAGAGAGTAAACCCTAGTTTCATTGAGAGGTTCGAAAATCTTAATCCCATTGAAAGGTTCTAGGTTCTCTTAAGGGTGTGAGGTACGTAAAATCAATATTTCGATTGGCTACGTCAAAGCATAAGAAATGTCTTCCTAATAAGGTACACTTTAAGGTAATGGCAATGATTCTCCATTATTCATGCATAGACACAATCCTTCAATTCCGTGATATAGAGAAATAACATCCTACTGTTCACCTTGGTGGGCCCAGTTATGGATGGTTGATGAGCTTTCTTCCATTTGAAAGTGGACCATCAATGTAGTCCTAGATTAATTTTTTCCATCTGAAGACTGTTGGTAGGGGTGGCAATGGGCCAGGTTAGTTTGGATCGGGACCCGCCCAAGCGCCAGGTTAGGTCGGACCGGGACCCACCCAAGCCGGACTTGTTTACTAAATGAGCTAAGAATTCTGGGCCGAACCTGATCACCCACAGACCAATCTCTTGTGGCCCAACCTCCACTTGAAACTCATCAAGTACTGCAAGCTCAACCCGACCCAACCCATTTAACTGTAATCTGGTCGGGTGCAATCTACGGGACCTGACCGACCTCATGTTTTAAGAGGGGAATATGGGTGAAAGGCCTCCCATACTGGCCCAGTTAGTAGATGCACACAGTGCATGCATTCGTTATACCTGCATATCTATACTTATCTTTTATTGGTTTATTCTGGGTTTTGGGAAGGCTGGGATTGGGTCATGTCTTCAAGCCTAGCCCATTGATAATAAATATAGGCAGGTGGGTCAGGTAGGCTCAACCCAAGCCTGACACATTTGTTTACATGGCCATGTTTTCTAGCTTGAGCCTAACCTGTTACCCATTTAGTTGGGTTGAACCCACCTACACGGTCAGGTCAGTTGACCCATGAGCCAACTTGATTCATTGCCACTCCTAGCCATGGGTACATCATGACTAGGATTTTCCTGACTTAGTGCACAGATGCCCGAGGGAGGCTAAGGCCTGCAACGGTCGAGGTTAGCCCACTGGATTTGTGGTGCAGCTACAGCTACGGCTTTATATCCTTTGATATCTAATCGGTGTTTTTGGTAATTGATAGTTAGTCAGAGTCAAATAAGCACTTTTTTTTACTATATTTGAAAACATGAAGTGAGTTAAAAAAAATAAAATAAGAAGAGAGGGGAGTGCTCTTGTCCCTTGCTTGATCATTTTATACATTTGGTAGCATTTGGTTATTTATCGTTAGTCATCAAATAAGCACTTTTTTAATTGTATTTGCAAATGTGAGGGGAGTTACTTTAAAGAAAGCGAGGGAAGTGTTCTTATCCTTTGTTTGGTCATTTTATACCTTATCGTAGCATTGAAATTCTCCAATGCCGGGAAATCTCCAAGTACCATTGCTTTCTGGATACGATGGATATCTCAGCTCTCCACATGGGCCCATTCCCACTTGAATTTCCTGCCAAGTACCAACTTTGAATGAATGGTATAGATTATTTTTGAATTATTCTACAAAATAATCCCAAAAGAAAAAGAATAGAACAAAGATTTGTTTTTTCACACCATGGTACTGGAATTTTCACAGGCAAGTTGAGTGAGTCGACTCATCTATCTCGAATGATTCTGATTTGACTCGTACGAGCCGTTAAACCATGTGAATTTTTAAAATAAAATGATTTATGGAGGTAGACGACTGACTTACCACAATCACTCCTCCAAGATAATCTTTGAAGGTTTGACGGAAGCTGGACATGTAGTCAGAATAGACTTGGAGAGGAGTCCTCCCTTGAAGCACAGGCAATGTATCACATCCCAAAGATATGTATTCAGGGTTCCTCCTACCTGACCTATCTGTATAAACAAGATCTTGGTTCTTGTTTATTTCTTCTGCCACCCATTTTGGTAATGGTATGCTGAAATTTCAATACCATCCAACATTATTTTAGTGAAAATAAAACATTTTGCATGTTTATGTATGCTATTGGTTTTATGAGCCAGTGACTCGGGCCGACTCGTTCTTACTTGACCTGAGTTGTGAATTGGGTCTCAGTGACTCGGGCTGATTCATTAGGTCCTAATTCAAGTCATGACTAGGGATGATTCTGTTGGTCCTGAGTTGAATTTAGACTCGGCTGACTCAGACTGAGTCACCCTTTATTTTAAATTCTGACTGTCTCATTGTGTCGAATGTCCAAGTCTTAAAACCTTGACATATTCATGCAAGGGAAAATCACTGGGACACTTAAACAGTCTAATCAAGAGATCTGAACTGTCCATTAGGTACAGGATACATTTCTTGGTCTTGCGAAAATTATGGCCATCAGATTATCCAATCCATTCAGAAGTTGGACTTCTTTTTTATAGTTCTTTTCAATTCATGGATAAGATTATTTGATAAAAGTGATTTTTTAGAAGGGTAAGCAATCCATGATGAGACCCAACAAATAAGTGGCTAACTTGTTTGTGGGATTATATATTGACCATCTATTATGTGGCTATTGATCAGATAGCTATATATAATGGTCTGATTGGCCTAATTTTTATGTGATTGCCTAAGAAATGTATGATGGACCTAATGGACGGTCTGGATTGTTCATTGGACTGTGCAAGTGTCCTTGTGAACGAACTAGATAAAGATTACAAGTTATGTAGTCGACTGTATGGTTCCCTGAACAATGTTGCAAGTGAGCATTGGATTGAAATAGAGAGTTAACAAGAAGAAGAACAAAAGCTAATAGAGAACCTGTCTCGAGTCACTCGAGTCAATGTCAAACCGTGTCGACTCTAAGACTCGGTTGAGTCTTCACAAGATCAAACTTGATATTTTAATAATATTTAAATATAAAAATATGAAATTTAGGGTTTTGCTTTTTCACTTAAACTAGAAAAGGAGAAAGACCCAACTTGATTTTATTAACATTTATAAATATAAAAATATGAAATTTATGGTTTTGCTCTTTCATTTAAACTAGAAAAGAAGGAGAGCCCTAAAAAAATCCAGCCTCAAAAAAAAAAAAAAAAAAAAAAATCTAGATAAAATCATGCAGAGGAAAACCCAGAACTCCAAAACGCATGAATAATAAAAACAAGAAAAAATCCAAAAAAAAAAAAAGAAGAAAAGAAAAGAAGATATCAGTCCAAAAACCCCCATAAAAGGAAAAAAAATGGGTGTTTAAAAAACCAAATGCAGAAGGAGAGAGAGAGAGAGAGAGAGAGAGTAATAATAATAATAATAAATCCTTAGATACCTGCAAGAATCACCAACATTCCCACCACACTGATGGAAAGACATGACAACCTGAAGCTTCAGCCCATGCTTTTGAACCATTTGAACAAGGTCAACATAGGGTCCCCACTTATAATTCAATGGGCCATCCTTCTCCACCAATCCCCACCACACATCCACCATCACTCCCTCAACCCCTGCACTCTTCAACGCCATCAAACTCGCATTCAGTGCCCGCCCCTGTTTCAAGCTCCCTCCCATCGACACTGTATCAAGAGGCAACATTACAAAGACAGGGACGCCAGACCCTCCCTTGCATCCACCCGACACCGCATGTAGTCTCTCCACATAATCGTCGCTCCTCAATGTCGCATTATCCTGTGACACATACATCACGCTACTTGAATTCGTTGCGCTGAGATGGCAGGTCGGCTTTAACGGAACGTAGGCGACTGCACTTGAGATGAAGTCTTCCGTTGATTTGTGGGTCTTGCTGTCTTTTATGTTGATGAAAGCAGATGAAGAAGAGACGAGTGTCAAGGCCATTTCTGAGGGAGAGAGAGGTGAGAATGAAATAGAAGAAGGCGTATTTATAAAAGATCGAATGCTGTGGGCTCCATATGAAAAAGAGAAAATTCAGTAGAAAACATGGAACATGAGAGAGGAAGAGGTCACCTTTTCTACATGTGAGAGAGAGAGAGAGAGAGAGAGAGAGAGAGAGAGAGAGATCTATTAGGTTTCATATTTTCTTGTGGATCAGTGGTGTTTCATATGTGTTTTCTTGTGGATAAATAAGTGATGTATATAAAATGTACGTATGTAAGACAATACAGACTCCTACGATGCAAACTTTCACGTGGGCCATCTATCATGATGAACGGACACTATTGGACTGGAGTAATCCACATTACATATCACATGGCCCAAAAATAACCATTACTGGATAACTACATTCCTATTATTAAGGGCGTTTTGCAAGCCTTTATTTGAATGGCTGTGATCATCCAATAATGTTGATATTGGGCCTATTTTTAATCTATGATGAACTGCTTCCATCTAACGGTCCATCGTGGTCAAAGGTGGGCCCACTTGACCACCCATGCGAGTTCTCCACAACTTAAGAAAGGTAGTGACTCATCCTCTTCACATGTAGCATTTACTTACACACCTATCCACATCAGAAAAATAAAAATAAAAATGTAGGTCCACTATGGGTGGAAAATGTATCGGAAATCACGTTGATCAAGCAATCCTAACCATCCCAAGTAATGGCTATTGAATGGATGGTTAAAAGTGAAATAGTAAGTGGTCCAAATTTCGAACGGAAAAACTAGCTAGATAGTTATATTATCTTCTCAGTGCATTGATTTTTCCTTACCCTTCATCTAAAATTGGGTCAGCGATTTGGACGGTCTGGACTGCAGTACAACTATACCACGTTTTACGGT
This sequence comes from Magnolia kwangsiensis, assembly GCA_037074715.1. Classification (NCBI taxonomy): domain Eukaryota; kingdom Viridiplantae; phylum Streptophyta; class Magnoliopsida; order Magnoliales; family Magnoliaceae; genus Magnolia; species Magnolia kwangsiensis. The sequence continues at coordinate 9,327,594 of CM073589.1, read as the reverse complement.
TGAAGAGTCTCCGCCATTTCTAAGTTGTGGAAAACTAAAATACGAGTCTATTCCAGAGCTTAGGTAAGGAGACGATCGGATACCCCACACGCACTATCTCCACACGCAGCTTTACACGCGACTCACTTTCCAACGGGGAACGTATCGAGGAGATCTGGACCAAGTATAAGGTGGACCCCACTTTGAAAATTACCATGTGAAAAATTCAGTCAGGTTTGCTAATCATATGGGCCACCTCAATGAGAAAAGAATTCCAACGGTCAACATTTAACACACAGGTTTGACTTTCCTGATTAGTGAATTGGCCAGAATTTTTTTGCACATGGGCATTTTCATGCTGGGCTACCTTATGCAAGTATCGGATTTCGTACACACTTTCTATATTTGTACGTGTGATGCGTTCAAATCTAGTAAACATTTAGCTGACAAATCGTTGGGATTTACGACTTATCCAAACCATTAGGGCTGAAAGTCGGGCGGGTTGGTGCTCAACCCTAACCCAACCCAAGGTCCCTATGCCTCAATCCTAACCCAACCCAAGTCAATTTCGGGTTGGGAATTCTCAACCCAAGCCCAACTCAAGCAGACTTAGTCGGGTTGATCGGATTGGTCGGGTATATACATGCTAATATTTTTGTTATTATATTCGTTTATTATATTTCAATAATTTCATTTCTTCTTTAAAAAACAAGCTAAAATATAAGATAACTACTCCTTTAAAAATCATATAGAGCATAGTATGAAGTTTATTTGGGTGAGAGAAATCTGGCATATCTTGTTAGCTTGAGTCCTTGGAAATTACGTGGACAAATGAGACTCGACATCACTAGTGCGCCTTTAACACAAACGATTCACACTTAATTATAATTTATAAATAATTTATATATTGATCGGGTTCGGATTGGGTTGGGCAACCCGAGACCTCAACTCGAGCCCAACTCAAGTTTTTTTGAGTTGGTGTTTGTATGGCCCAAGCTTAAAATCGGACACGAAATATCTTGCCCAAGCCCAACCCAATGCCGGGTTGGTCATGGGCCGGTCGGGTTGAACCCGCCCAACTTTCAGCCCTACAAACCATATCCACTGCTATGTAAATGGATTGATTTCCGTCGCTATAAAAACGTGGCAAACCCCACAAGGGATCTTTGCAATTGGAGCTGTACAAAGGCCTGGAATCCTACTCTCTCCACACGTTCCACGAAGACCCTATCCTGACCATTCATCAGGTGGACCCGACCTTGAACATGGCTTGGCCCAAAATTCATGTCTGTCCAGTCGTTAGGTGGACCACATGTGCGTGAGTGAAGTGAACGGTTTGAAGAACAATGACCAGCGGCCCATCTTAAATATACACGTGTGGCACGCAATTCATTTTCATGGTTGGTCCCACCGGATGGATGGCCCCGGATGTCAAACACGTGTCCTGCGAACAAAACCATCAATCTCACTTGAGTAGCCTAGCCATATGTGGACGACTTAAATATTCGGGAATATTAGCTTCTCTTCTCTTTTTTTGGCATTACTTTGTGGTTTTCGGAATTCCATGTTTCTTTCCTCAGCCTTTTCATCAAATATTCTAATCTGCGTACCTCTCCAATTTTCCACACATGCTTTTGCTAACATGCACGTGTATGACCCACCATTTTCATGATAGCTTGGCTCGATTTTACGGTTCTGATGAATGGTACTGATTTGAAATAAGCCAACTCGCACAAGATGTTTGCTAAGCCCATGTGTCTAAGGAAGTTCATGCATACGCTCCAGGATCTGCGAGCAAGGCACACAAGCATGAGATCCAAGCCGTCCATCACGTTGGTTCCATCATTTAGGTCATATGGCCCGGAAATCAGGCTGGTACGCTTGTCAAGTGGGAAATATTATTGGAAATAGGTGGATGATTTAGGAAGAAACTAGTCCAATCTTTTCCTCCGGCCGTTCCTTTTCTTAAACATGGCCCACCAATTGATGTAACAGGATCGGATTTTGTGACATTGAAATGATGGGACCTACCCTACCTGATGGGCGGCTTTGATGTCAGGTCTATATGTCACCCCTCCCTCGCAAGTGGTATTATCCATACGCTAGATCACATCCTTAGAATGCCAAACTCGAAGTGGGTTTTGATAGCTGACCGATTGCGTGTGGTGTGATATTTGAGTGATCTGACACGATCAACGGTTGAAATAGATCAAATTCTCACATGTATGGATGAAGTGTCACGGATTTTCTCGAAGCATGTAAAAAACAGCCCACATATGGTGAGGGCTGAGATTGAGATGAAAGGCTACTAATCCATATCTAAAAAAGAAAGAAGGGGGACCCACCACGCAAGCTGAGATGATGTGTGTCTTGTAGTAGGGGCAAGTGCCATTCCATGTCTGGTGGCAACACATTTTCATGTGGATGATATTAAGAAAGTTATCTAACCTTGTGGAGTTAAATGGGGGAGAATCCTGGTCATGACTCAGCTGAAAGTTCGGTGAACTGCCCCAACATTTTATATATATATATATATATATATATATATATATATATATATATATATATATATATATATATATATATATATATATATATATATATATATATATATATCATGCTCAAGGAGTCCTTAGAGAGTTGTATAGTCCGGCACAACAATCCAGACCGTACAAATTGTGGGTCCATTGAGGATGGAGCATAACCCAAAAAATCAGACTTATTGGATGATCCGAACAATCCAATTCATGGCCAGTAGTCCAAACTCAACTCTTGATATCCGATGGTTGAAATTGTACGATCAGTGGGATCTTGGGGTTATGCTCCATCAATAATGGGGCCCGTACTTGGACAGCCTGGATTGGTTTCACATAAATACGGAATTCTTGTGGTTATTTTCGCTGATTTTCCCTTCATCAAACGGTGGAGATCTGATTTAGGTATTAGATTTAGGGTTTGGGCAATGATTGTGCTTGTTGCCTAGAAGTGGGCCACACAAACTTCAGGTCGCCTTTTTAGTTGTGGTTCTCCTCAAGTCACGCGTTCTGTCCGTGCCCACACCCACAATCACCACGACGACCTTTTTGCCACCTGGCCTTGTTTCCTTTGCGGGCAATCAAAATACATGATGTTTGGCTATACCATCCTTGGTCAGAGGATATGCATACTATCCTCGTGCCTTCAGTTTCTAAATGTGGGGCCCATGGTTAAATTCACGTGTAGGACTTGCAAATCTATGGACACACGTATGTATATTTAAGAAAGTAAGCAAAGCATGTTAGGTAGGTTGATTGAGCCACAATTCCAAACTGAAATGTGTCATCCTTGGATTTAGACTGTGGTGGGCCCCACTTGTAATTGCTACTTGGCTGACATTGGCCAGCAGCAGCAGCACATGCATAGTAGCCATCTTGGATAGCTACCGGTCTTATGAACCTAATGGGCTGGGCCCCACATGAAAAAAGGGCCCTTCCCTGCACTGCTCGCCACAACTTCAGCCTTGGAGAAGAAAACCAACAGACTACCCATACGATGGGCCTTTCGCTAACGTATAGATCAATCAGCAGCTACTTGGACCTCACCACTGAGAATTCTTCATCGTGTAAAGTGGCCGGTTTCTCTGCAGCGTTTGTAGAATAATCTTATTCTACAATTCCGTGTGGGGCTCACAATCAATCCGTCCTTAAGGCCCACCTCTTTCGAGTTCATCCCATACAAGAGATCCAAATTACAGGAATGGTTGCCAGGCCGACGCCCATCATTAGAACCTTCCAGATTGTGTCGGGTCCACGTTTGTTTATATGCCTTCCAATCCATTTGAAGATGGCCCCACCCGGATGAATGGACACCCCAAGAATTCAGGTCATTCAAATACTCGGGTGGGCCAGACCAGGTGACCATACAGTTTCATATGAGTTTTCGGCTCAAAAGGAAATGGAAGTTTTTGATTGGCCTGAATTTGGCGCTCCAAGGAGATCATGGACATGGACAGGTGCAGATGCTACACAAACTTGGATGTGATTTACACATAACGGTGGGCCCCACACAACAATATAGCCGAACCAGCCTCGTTGTGTAGATCAAAATCCTAATCAAGGCGCCAACCATGGACTAGAGAGCAAGGAGCATGCACGGCACAATATGGGACTATACATCTAGTGGGATCACCAGCCAAAAAAAAAAAAACCGCACCAATCATGATGATCTTATCTTCGGCGGTCTAGATTAAAAAAAGAAGAGGAGGTTTCTTTCAAAGAGACCATTTCACCAATCAAGGCACAAGAACTTTGTTTGTTGAATGTGGACCATCGTCCAATTCCATTGCAACTACTACCGGGCCATCAATCAGATGGTTCATGCACAGATCGCTACACCAAAAATGAACAGCCCCATCACAATGATCCAACAGCCTACACTAAACATTAGGTGTCCTATACTTCATACAGCTTCATCAGACAGGCCATTGTTCCACACAAGCGTGGCCCATCTGATGAGTAAACAGTGAGACATTTGGGGCACTACAGATACATGGCGTGGCCCAGATCTCACACTAGTGTACCACATTGGCACTTGCGGCAGGAAAACTCCAATCCTAGTCTAGTAGTAGGCTTTGCATTTCTTCATTTTCCTTCATGCAACAAGTGGAGCCCATACAGTCATTCCTCTCTTATTTCTTCTTTCTTCTCTCTTTTGTTCATCCAATCATTACACACAGGCTCTCTTGCAGAATCCTCCTCTAGAAAATGGTTAGTGTACACTACCATCTCTTGTAGCCCACAAGGATGCTTAGATTCCTCTGGCTTGTGTGTAATGTTCAATACAATTAACTATACAAAAGGAGCCACAAGATTATAGGATGGAGAAGAGCAGGCCATCTTGGAAAGAGATGGGCGGGGCTCACCTGTCATCCTCCCGACACTCTTGGGGATTGATGGTTAAAAACCCTCATGGGTTTCCAATCTGACTCATCTTTAGGCTGCCGCAATGCAACAAAATGAAGAGCTTCACTTTGTACCTGGTAAAAATAACACGCCCAAGGGTACGAGTCTGGTGCGGTCCACGCTACTGTCTCCTCAAACATGGTCTCCTCCGCAAGCCTTGTGCTCACACAGTGAGCAGAATCGGGCAGTGGTTCTGCAAAACTGGGTACTCCAACACACCCAATTGAGATAAACCCTTCGGGCGGCCGGGGATACCAAATCGATACGGGTGCAACGTAGTCCTCTGCGCAGTTCCTCCAAATCTGTAGAACATAAAGGAAATCGTCTTTTCAGAAAATTCTCTTCTTTTCTTTATTTTTACAGAAAATTCAAGAAGAAACACGATACTCATAAAGGGTTAGTGAACTTGAAGCATACATCTGCATGCGATCTTTTGGACACTTACCAGGTCATAACCCAGTGGCATAGCAAACAGTCCGTTGACGTTCTGGTAGACAGCAGCAACATTTGGAGGATGGATGCCAACACGAGCTATATCCCCGACGGAGACATACCTGTAACAAACCAAAACACCATCTCAAACACCAACATTGCTTTTGTTGTGCCTTTGATTGTTCCTTTATCTACTGGCATGTTTACTTCCAATGATCGAAGAGCCCCACATGTACCTTCAAGAGAGACTATGGAGAATCTCGACCATGAGGATGACCCCCACTGACCATGGCATATATCCCGACCATTCATCAAGTTGCACTGTAGATGCGCCACATGTAAAAGTCTCATTGATCAGAGATCCTTACAATCCATATGAATGTAAGATAGAAACAGCAGTAAAGGCTTCATCGTGTAGATGATGCGAATCTCTAATCAACTTTTGCCATGCAGGCCATCCACAGTGGTACCTACCAAATGAATGTCTGTATCACTGCATGGTAGGGCAGAAGGGGTGGGCCTTGCTTTTAGGACTTTTTGGTTCTCATTACCAACTTCCACTAACATGAGATTTCTTGTGCCAGTGAACCATAAGAACAACAGGAAAAGTTCAGAAAGTTCCAACCACTAGAGGATCTGATAAATTCATTGCAGAAGACAGGGATCCCAAGAAACTCGAAAAGATCCAACCAACAACATGAAATGGAAGTAAAATAAAGACTGATCCAGTTAAAATAGGGAACAAAAGAAAGATTTGCAGTTACCCATCAGGACAAATTGGTCTCCAAATGCTACAGATTCCTCCTTCCTCCATGGCCTATAACCCAAAACCAGATTTGAATTTATGTATCTAAAAGTACCATGCTAAAACCCCAAGAAAGGATAAGTGAGGAAGAACAAGTTCTCCACACACCTGCTTTGGGCACAGAATGCATCGGCTTTTATTGTCTTGCTCACTACTCCAAATCTTCTGGAAGTTGATACTATGTTTTACAAATCTCTTCTCATCGGAACTGGAACTAAATGAGGAGAACTCTCTCGGCTTAATCATGGGCTTACTGTAGCAGGGATCCTTCCCGCTTGATTCATCCCAAGCAAAATGTACATGCCGCTGGCTTGAAGGAACCTGCTTATATATATATACATAAAAAAAGGGAAGATGTGATGCCTCAAGGCCAGATCAGACCACATTATCCAACCAGTATGTAAGCCATGAAAGCAATTACTGTACCTTCAGAGTCAAGCTTTTCATGTCCAACTGGTGTGCTTTCCACATCTTACGCACCACACAACAGATTCTAGAGGCTAGGGCTTCTCCCTGTTCTTCTTCGATGCTGCACTTGATGAGTCGGACGAAGGGTTCAGACCTTTTGAAATTCTTGAGATGGAGAATCAAGTGAGATGGTTTTGTATGGCCTGCTTTTGCCAGCTCCAGTGCCATGAGTTCTTCCCATGGTACGTCCCACGTGATCTTGCAGGGTTTCTTATCCAGTTTATCTGGAGCCGGACACTATAATAGAAGTAGAAAGATACGTTGAACATCAATAATAAATAAGAGAAATAATAAAAAAGAAAGAAGACTTATTCCATTAAACACACCTGCAGCAGCATGACACGCTTGTTTGTTATTACAACAATCCTCTGGTAGGGCACAATGAAATGTTCTTCATAATAATCGGACCAGGCATATTTTGAAGGCTCCTTGAATATTTCTGTACAACCGAAATGTCTACTAGCTTCTGCAAGGTACAGGATCATCTGAAATTGGGCAATAGTAGGTACATCAATAAAATTGCTTCAACAGAAATTTTGATTCTCCTAGCAGTTAAATACACAAGTGCTGAATCCAAACAGCCTTCCAGGTGGAAAGTTTTTGTATGTTTTTAGTTTCAGTTACTCGGAAACTCTGGCTGATTAAACCTCATAGCTGCAATTTTCAATGCCCTGCAAAACTCTCTCTCTCTCTCTCTCTCTCTCTCTCTCTCTCTCTCTCTCTGTGATTTATTTCAAGGATTAGAAATAACTCTTGAAACACTAGATAGTATAGCAAGGAATCCCGACTAAAGAACACAAAACAAGCATCCACACTATTGTAGATTTAGCATTTATCATGAACATTGTTCCGAGTATCAATGATAATATCGATAATATAGATAGTATAAGAAAACATCAGAGCACCACTTAGGGTCTACCAAAGGAGGAGGGGATCATCACTAGTTTCCTTTTGGATGGATGACCACTTCGTGGGCCCGAGTGGCTTGTTTTGAAGACCCTACACTAAAAAGATGCATGTGGGCTCCATTCTTGAGGAGTTTGGACCGTTGGATTGAGTGCTTGCATAGATCAGACTTTTGGATCGCGCACGATAGGCCTTTGGACCATTCTTGATTGTAGATCACCCCATTGGCCACAGATAGTTTAGATTTATTTGTTTTGAGTAGTTTTAGTCATTTATTTTATTATTTTTGGACTAATTTATGTTTTATTTGAGATGTTTTTTTATTTATTTATGAGAATTCTTTCCTGAGAGTTTTCAAGTCTCTTTCTAAGACTACAAGGGAGGGGGACTTTGCATTTTCTCTTCTTCATGTGATCTGTAGCCTTGAGTGTGGTGTGATTCCATTCCCCATTCAATGGAGGTGCAAGGCTTCCCATCTATCTTCATTTCTATCCAAAATAGGTATTTTCTTAAAACTTCATCTTTGTTCTTCCATTCCCATCCAAATCATCTTTTTCTCTTACTTTTCATAATCCAACTTCAAACCCACCCGAACCCAACCATTGAGGACCCCAGAACCCTAGCTAGGGTCCCATACATGTGACCGTACAACTACACGTGCGAGCCCCTAGGCTGACTGTACGAACCCCCTTGATCCCATGATTTTCTCTTGCTTCCCCCATCAAAACCCCCTGATTCCCCATCTCTAACCCTATCCTAAACCCCTGATCCCCAATTTCCAAAATTTTCCAATTTCTAAAATCCCCAAACCCTAGAATCCAAATGTCTCTAATTAACCTAAAACCCCAAACCTCCAATCACTTAAATCCCTAATTCTCCCTAAGTAAATACCCATGCCCAAAATCCCTTAGCCAATTAAACCGTCTAAACCCTAATTTTACATTTTCCCCCAAATTACTCAAACCCTAGGTTACCCTACATTCTAATCAAGCAAACCCTAGGTAGTCATAGCCACTCCCTTTTGAAATAGACTTATTCCTATGCTAATTGGGTGTTCTTACATCCAATAGATCATAATTTCTAGCATTCAATGATCATGCATGGCGTAGTTTCTTGATTGAGGCCTAGACTATTCATAGTTTCATATTGGATTCTTGAGATATTTGATGATTTTGGTGTGATTTTGATTATTAATTTAATTTGTTGATTGATCTCACTTCACCGTTTATCGACATGCATGCGTCCTACATCAAATTTGGTATCAGAGCCCATAGGTTTAGCATAGGTTATTTGTGTCATGCCTAGGTTAGAGTCGCATCTAAGTTAGAACTTTACAACTAGGGTTGTTAGCACATCCGATGCATACAAAGTTCAGAATCATATTGCTGAATTTTCCATTAGTATTTTCAGATTAATAATCTCCGATTGTCCTATCACTTAAATTTCAGAGTAGTATTTTCAGATTGATAGCTTGTTGATTTTTCCGAATAGTATCTTCATTGTGTCCAATTTGGCATCTAGGTTAGTGAGTGTCTTTGTCATAACATCACCCTAGGATCTAGGTTTTCCCTTGAGTGTTTACCTTGTGTATGCCCACTCGTTTTGGATGTCGTTTTGGCCTACATCCCACCATGAATCTAGAGCATATTGTCGATGCCCTTAACACCATTAACAATCATTTGACGGCCATTGAGGCTCACTCAATTGACCGTGACCAATGCACATATCAACCAACTTGAAGACTCCCTTTACGCGAACCCTAACAGTGGGAAATATGTCCAATCCCAAGCCGGGGATCAAGTTGAAGGACGAGGATGCGGTCGTAGCCAAGGGGTTGGTCGTGGTAGAGCGCTTGTGCAACCGCATCGTGAGGAGCGTCATGACTGCCATGACCCAGATGCGCATGTCATGAAGAACATTAAAGTTGAGGCCCCTAGTTTTGATGGTCGCCTGGAGACCCCAAGGCATTCATTGACTGGATAGCAGACATAGACCACTATTTCCAAGCTTAGCTCAGACGTAGCTCGCTTTTTTTTTGGTGTGAAGCAATGTCAAACCAAAATACCCAACATGTTTGATGCCCATCGTGTGAAGTTTGCCAAGATGAAATTGGTGGGCCAGGACAAATTGTTTTGGACTAAAACGAAACAAAAGATTGAGAGGTCTAGAGATGCCCCAACCACGCACTGGGTAAAGATGAAAGAAATTCTAAAGGAAAAGTATCTCCCCCTCTCATACCGTCAAAGGCTCTTGGACCAGTGGCAATCCTTTCACTAGGGAACAATGCCCATGTCAGACTACATTGCTAAATTTGAGGAATACATGATGCGATGTGATATTGGGGACCCGATAATTACAATCTCCCGTTTTAAAACGGGCCTCCAAATCGACATTCAGCGAGAACTCTCTCGTGACGTCGACACCCTGGAAGAAATGTACTAAGTGGTGCAAGACCTCGAGCATTACCTCAAGTCACAATTTGGGAGACGATTTAACTCTTGGGATTCAAATGTTAAGATTACTCCCCAAGGAGCTAAATCTAACTTTGGGAGTCAATCCAAGCCCCTTACTAGTTCTCAATCCAACCCTAGGGGTGTTAAGGGTAAATGGTTGGCTAGTACTAGTGCGTAGCCCGAGGAGTCCACGCGATGCTACAAGTGCCATGGGTATGGCCACTTCACTCAACAGTGCCCACCAGAGAGAGAAGGCCTTATAATTGGTGAGATAGAGGAGAATAAGTATGGTGAATTTAAAGAAGAAGAGGTCTACGAACCTGAGGCGAGTCCTAATGATGGGAAAGTTGAAGAGCATGAGACCATATTACTTGTAGTTGTTAGATGCGTCATGGACTCATGGTCTAAATTGTGGAAAGTGATGATTACACATGAATTTAATTTTTCACACCTATGCCAAGTGTGGTGGTAAAAACTGCAAGGTGATCATTGATAGTGGCAATTGCACAAATGTGGTCTCTACTAACACTATGGATCGCTTAGGTTTGCTAGTCGTTCCTCACCCTTGGCCCTATTGAGTCTCATGGGTTGATGCGTCTTTGATTCTGGTTTCACAGCGTTGTCTCATTCCCATCTAGTTTAGTTCCTATATGGACATGTTGTGGTGTGATATTTTACCTACAGATATAGGGCACATCATCTTGAGTAGGACTTGGTTGTATGATAGGGACGCAACACTATTCGGCCACTCGAATACATGTTTATTTATATATGAAAGCAAAAGGATTATCTTGAAGCCTTTCCTGCCCCAAAGCACCTTATAAAAGGAGGACATCAAGAAACGTGATCCTGAAGATGTGGGGAAATTCCAGTTTGAGTCTTCTGATAAAAAAATGTCAAAGAGTCCGACAGGGAGACAAACATATTTGATGGTGTATGCCCACGTGGCAATTGAGGTCACACCTAAGGTTAGTATGGAGATGTCACCTGAACACTCGAGGTGAGTTTGGTATCCGGGAAGTCTAGTGATGTTGCCCCAGAGGACATACCAGATTAGTTTACACCCGTGTGGGACATTCACGTGTTGACTTTACCAAACCTTCCTCGTGATCCAATGAGTCTCGGGGAGGAAATGGATCTAGAAAGACAAGTAGATGAATTTATGATCCCTATAGATGCCATACCCATGTCAACGTCCCATAGGCCATTAGAGTCAGCACATGAGTCTGCATGCCACATACATGATTTGCATAGTGAATTAATTGAAGTAATGACAAGTACAAAGCACTTGCTGATATTCATCGCAGATTTTAAGAATTCCAAGTAGGAGACTGTTATGGTTCGTATGAGGCCCGAATGGCTTCCACAGGGAGGCGTTAAGAAATTACAAGCGTGTAGTGCAGAACCATACAAAATAATGAAGAAATTTAGTCCTAATGCGTATGTAGTAAACCTTCCACCTACCAAGGGAATTAGTTTTGCCTTCGATGTGGAAGATCAAGTATGATATAAGGGTTCTACTACTTCACCATATGATCCATTTTCAAACCCTCACATAAACTATGACCTAGTCCCTAACCCATGGCCATTACCTGACCCCTCTTCACAGCCATTACCACCTGTACCATCCATACCTACAAGAAGAGAGGAAATAGATGATATTTTAGATAAAGAAGTGATTTCCACTAGACATGACGAGTATTAGAAGTACTTGGTCAAGTGGAAGGAGAGGTCGTTGTCAAACTGCACGTGGATCACAAAGACAGCTTCTATGACTTGACCCCGACATCCTGGAACATTATTAGAGTTTTATTTCGCTAGAGGCAAATCTTTCTCAATCAGAGAGAGTTGATGAGGGACATCAGAGCACCATTCAGGGCTACCAGAGGAGGGGGAAATCATCACCAGTTTTCGTTTGGATGGATGACCACTACGTGGGCCCGAGTGGGCCAAGTTGCTTGTTTTGAAGACCCCACATGCATTTGATGCATCTTCGAAGACCCTGCACTAGGAAGATGGATGTGGGATGCATTCTTAAGTAGTCTAATCCGTTGGATTGAGTGCCCACATCGATCAGACCGTTGGATAGCGCACGATGGGCCTTTAGACCACTCTTGATCGTGGACCACCCCATTGGCCACGAATAGTATAAGATATTTTAAATTTATTTGTTTTGGATAGTTTTTATCATTTATTATTTTTAAATTATTTTATGTTTTACTCGAGATTGGTGCAATTTCTTGATTGTGGCTTAGACTATTCATTGTTTCATGTTGGATTCTTGGGATATTTGATGATTTTGGAGTGATTTGTGATTTTGATAATTTAAATTAATTTGCTAATTGATCTCATTTCACCGTTTATCCACATGCATGAGTCCTGCATCAAAATTCATGCTAGTTTAGAATTTGCATGTGTCATGATTTAAGAACATGGAAACGCATACTAGCCCCCATGCCTATCTAAGCATCTACAAGCATCTATGTGGTTATCATATGTGTACACTTAATTTACGTTTAGGGCTCTGTCAGAATTCACACCATGGGTGAGCTATGTCAGTGTCAACATTCACACCATGGGTGAGCTGTGTCAGAGAATACTTCAACACGTTAACCTGTTTCCTTTCTCAAAGTTTGTTTTACCGTCCCTTGTCACTAAAATGCGATATAAGGTTATTTGTTGCCTCAAATTAACATTGTTTATCTCCAGTTCTATCTACCAACTCCACAAATTTCTATTCCTTTTCTATTAGGATAGGGCTGGGAAGCTTTGATTCCCAATTTCCCAATTTTATTTTCTTGAGCTCCAGAAGAAAAATAATAATAATAAATATAAAAAAAAATCTTCTTTCGTGTATTGGAAAAATATGGCCTGCAAAAAGGAAATTCTACTGCACCGACTGCAAATTACTTTCGTTGAAAAGCTTTTAGGGATAGACTATGTAAGCAAGTTCAATAGTTCTATAGTGACTTCGTGATGCAGGGCGCATGATTTAATACTAATATGCAATATAGAGATTATGAAAAAGTCCATAAAGTAATTCAATTAACAAAAGATGATAACTCACCATATAATTAAGAGTAAATAATAGGAAATAAAATCTGATTTAACCTAAATCACATGCTCACATGCTAAGAAATCACATAAATCAATTAAAAGTAGGCTCGATGGAAGGATAAAACTTTCAATTTAGCATAGGTACGTTCCACACTCAAGGGATTGACTTGTAGGTTCTATGATTAGGGTAGGAATGAGAAAATATGAAAATTGAAAAATTAGGGTTCAAGGGAATTGGGATTTATTTTTTATTTTTTATTTTTTTTAAATTGAGGAAAAGATGAAATTAGGGCTAAATTGGGTGAATTGGTCAAGGGGATTGATAGAGAGGAATTAAGGTTTTGGATGAAGGGAAGTTATAGATTTTGGGGTCCTCAATGGTTAATTTTAGTTGGGGTTGAAGTTAGATGATGAAACTTGAAGAAAAAGATGATTTGGATGGTTTTGGATAGGAAGAGAAGAAGAGAGATGGAAGCCTCACACCTCCATTGAATGAGGAATGGAATCACACCACATCCAAACTCCAAATCACATGGAGTATTATTCAAATCACATGAAGAAGAGACAACACAATTTATTTATTTTTCAAAATAATAGCATTAGGGTTTCACACACCTATCTTTATCTTTTATAGTCTTAAAAAAGACCTTTTACAAAAAGATTCTCTTAAATAAGATTCTCAACATAAAGACGCTTAATAAATTAAAGGTTGTTTCTAACTCCCGAATCTCAACACAAATATAAGGTATATCAAAAATAACGAAGCATGTAAACAATGTAAACACCTAAACTATTTCGTGGCCCATGGGGGTCCATGATCAAGATGTCCGGTGATGATCCAATGGTTCGATCATTGTGTCCACCCAATCCAACGGTCCGTTTGTGTCCATCAAGCTCCTACAAGTAGCCCACGTGCATCTTCCTAGTGTGGGGTCTTCAAAGATGCATGAACATGCATGTGAGGTCTTCAACGTGACTAGGAATGTGAATTGGGCCAAGTGGACCTCATGTAATGGTCGTCTACCCATAAGGAGTCTGGCTCAACCCTCATCACTTCAACTTCATATATTCACTTAGGAAAATGCTTATATATATATATATATATATATATATATATATATATATATATATATATATATATATATATATATATATATATATATATATATATATATTATATGGGATTTGTCAAAGACCTGTCCATCGCTTTAATTGTTGTAGGTTTTTATACGACATTAACATGTTCAATACTTTCCTCAACTGCTTGTTCCAATTATTGAATCAGAAGCCACTTTCTGAATGTCATACAAAGAATTTTGACAGCAACGAGACCACAAAATTATGGGTGCCAGTCAAATGGTGGCAGTTTCGACATTCGGTTAGGAAGTACATTTTCTATAAAGTGAAGATTTAGGAAAGGAATATATTAAAAGGAGATGAGAAGATATTACCTGCCCAAGTGCTTCTCTTTCACTATACTCCTTAAGTATACCATTTGCATGAATGGCACGGGGGTTACGGATCCTTTGGTATGTAACCTTGTTACTGAAGACCTCCAAGCATCTGGAACAACTTGCACCAATGCCATCAACTGTCAATGAGAAAAAATCCAATGCCCCACTGACTGGTTGTACAATGAATCCCAGGAAAGCTCTTCCAATCCCTTGAGCAAACCCCAGCAGACCATCTTGCCTAGCACTCTCCACCGGCTTTGTCACAACCCCAGATAGTCCAAAAGCTACACCTTGGGCAAGAGCTTCAGTCCCTTGAAGTATTCCATCACTTACACCAGTAATTCTCCTTGACCATACCTAAAACCATGTTTAAATTATTTCCTTCTGGAATTTTTAAGAAGAAAGAAAGATGATTGAGAAAGAAAATCGTTACCTGCTTTGAGCGTAAATGCAGAAATTGCTCATCTGTAGAGAGCTCTGCAAATCCTTTACTGAGAGAAGCCAACGTTGAGCTTGTCAATCCAAGTACATCAACCGCGAATACCAAATGTAAAGGATTGTGAATCAGATCTCTCCAAATACGATTTACAATGGCAGAAACAACGGAGCTTTTCCGCATGAACCTGTTCCTATGCATGACCTTCCTCAGATGGACCTGAAATAGTGGAATCAGAACGTAATGTGGAGCAATATTACCATATGGAAAACATCAGTGTAAAATTTAACTTGCCATATATAGAATCCTGAAATTTGGTTCAACACACGAGAAAACAAACTTCTTTTTTACCTGAATTTTGAATGCATTTCCAACAGCAGATAATATGGGGCTCCACATGCCAAGGACGCCATCTGGTCTCTGACTCGGTGCTGTCTCTAGTGACAGCTTCAGCTTCACTTCTGAAACATCTATTAGGCTGAAAAGATCAAGCAATGGGTATCAAAAAAGGATATGACAATGTCCGTCTTTTTCTAGTTCTAGAAACATCACTTATTTTTCACTAATGCAGGCAATTTCAGACAACAAATACATCCTTGTTCTGCTTATCAAAGGGAACAGTTGTCAAGCGAGGCATGGAAAGTTGCAGCAAATAGTCCACTTTTTCATTTGCAAAATCATTTAACTCTTTAACTTTAGTGATTTAATCTGTGCAAAATTACATTCTATGGCTGATGCTGATTTTGAGAAGGTAGATTCATCATAATCATCATCGCCTTATCCCAGCTATTCGTGTGCAACTGTTCTTTTTTTTTTTTTTTAATTATTATTATTTATGGAAAGGTAATGATATTTTATTAGAAAAAGAATAGCCAAAGAAGGAACTCTTACAGCAAATTACATCGGCAATGGCCCATACAAAGAAGAAAGGTTACACACTCTTCAAGGGCCTTAGTGCTTGAGGCCCAACCCATAACATCTAAATTTGCCCTTTTAAAGGCCTCTGACACTGTCCCATTTCGATTTTGAAAACACCGATTGTTCCTTTTCCCCCATATGGCCCAAATGCTTGCAAGAAGGGCTAACCTCCAGATCACCCTTCATTTTTTTCCCGATCCCACCCCCATGTGATGCAAGGAATAAACCAACAATGGACCCTGGCATCACCCACAACACTTTGAAGGAGTCAAAGAAAAGAGCTATTGTTTGAACATCACCAACAAAAAAGAAAATACGAAAGGTTAATAATAAATGAAAGGTTATATACCAGTTAGAATTGAAACTTCTCTAAGGGTTGTAGAAGAACCAAGAAACCGAGATCCAGTGGAAGGCAGTGGAATGAAAGTTCTCTTATTGAAGGAGGAATGAACAAGAACAAGATATATTAAGTCTTTGGAGACGAGATACAAACTTTTGATGAAATAATATAAAGATGGATATAGATTGATGCATGAATGAACGAGGGTAAGAAATGAAAAGGGATATTGAACAATCTGGATTAAAAATGCAAAGGTATCATTTGTTTCAGAACTATGAACACAGGGATCTTCAGACCAGTTTGGAAGATTGTACCATGTACATTTATGTAATTGTGATATGCAATGATAACAGAAGATTTTGATGTTTACTCAGATCAAAGGGTTAGCATGCTGAGACATTACAAAAGATTAAAGGGGGAAAAACAATGGATGGCTTTAGACAAAAGAGAACCACACATACACCAAGTTTTCACCATGGTGACAGATCTCCATTATGTTGTAAATATAGCAATATCTACCTGGTAATTTCCAGTGGAAATCATGTGAAGTTTATGAAAGGAGCATAATAGAAGGATCTTCAAAGAAAAAAGTAAGACATTTGAAAGATTGATGAGATCACTCATTGCAAACTAGTGCAAATGTGCAATAGAGTTTGAAGGAGACGAGCTGGCCAGTACTAATGAATGAGATCAGGTAAGACATAGGAAGAATGATGCAGGGACATGTGATGACCTAATCCTATATGCATGTATAATCAGGTTAAAGAATGTTCAAATAAATATACCAATTAACTAACCGTTTCCAGTCAAAGGGATTAAGTAAATTTCAAAACAAAGATGAGGTCATTTCGTCAGGATCATGCCCCTTAGCATAAAATCACGTAAACAGTAAAAATGGAGGACCTAAGGATATGAGGATATCCCATATCTAGCATAAGTCAGTCCACAATCAAGTTTGGATCTGATCCTACTAACCATCCATCTTTTCCGTTCAAATTAGAAAGAGGATATTCAAAGAGGAACGAAAAGGGTGAAGAATGAAGGGTTCAAGATGTCATTTTGTCGTCAAAAGAAGAGGAGGATGATTCTTACCTTTTTCTTGTACCTCGAAGATCTAAAAAGAAGAAAACCTGAATTTGGGGTAGAATCCTTAACACCCAAGGGTCAATCCTGAACCCTAATCTCTTAAATAAAGAGGAAGAAAAGAGACGAATTTCTATTCATTCAATAATAACGAAATAGGGTTTCTCACAACGTATATATAAGCTATGGAAAAAGTAAAAGTATACTAAAGCCCCTGTAAACTAGAAAAATAACAAAAAGACGAAAAATAAAGAAAGTTGCAATAAAGCCCCTGAAACAAGAAAAAGAACAAAAAAAAAAAAAATCTAAAACTAAAACACCTGTGTGGTAGGGTGTGAAATCCAATCTATGGTCGAGGTGAACACCTGTGAGGTAAGGTGTGAAATCTGACCCATGGATCTATGGTCGGGGTGCGGTCATGCCACTCCTACACTCGTAGCGCGTCAGAAAGTGGGTCCAGTGGACTTGTCGTCTATTCACATCAACTCCTCCGCGCTGGTACTCTATCGGCGACGCTTCCTCCTTTGGTACACTCTAAAGGGTGCACCACTGATGTCCGCATCAAGGAATGTTCACCATACTCCCATCCGTTAATCAAACATGTAATTTCTCCAACGTAGGAATATCCACTTGGTAATTTCCAATGGCAATCGGGTGGAGTTAATGAAAGGAGAGTAATACAAGGATCTTTGAAGTGAGAAGTATAAATTCAAAAGATTGTTGAGATCACTCATTGCACACTAGTGCAATAGGCTTCAAAGGAGGTGGTAGTTTTTAACTCTGAAGGAGATCAGTAGTCCAAACGCCTTACAATGTAGCAATATCTAATACTAATAAATGAGATCCGATGGGAGGAATGTTCAACATATTCCTATGCATGGATTAAACGTGTAATTTCCAATATAAAAATATCCAAATGGTAATTTCCAATGGCAATCCTATAGAGTTTATGAAAGGATAGTAATAGAAGGATCTTTAAAGTAAGAAGCATCCAGCTGGTTGAAGAGAGAGGCCTTTGGGTGTCTTCATATGGCCTTCAAGGACAATCTCTGAAATTGATTAAAGGGTAAGGGAGCCGGCTAACCTGGGTGGGTAGGCTGATGCCATTCCTAGAAACAAGAGGGGGAGGGGTCAACTTGACCATCCAATGAAGATTTTCAGCAGGAATGCCCATGGGCTCAGGTGCCCCCAAAAGGGAATCCATGCGAAGGATATTTGCAAACGTTCCAAAGTCTGTCTTATTGTTATTCAAGAAACCAAGCTCTAGAAGATTGATCAGGGCTTGGTCGAGTCTATATGGGGTCGTAGGGGTGTGGAGTCGGAGGCTCTTGATGCGGTGGTTTGGTTGGTGGCAAAGTTGTTCTTTGGGATCATAGTTCCTGGGCAAGGGAGGATAGCTAGTGTGGTTGGTTCTCCATTAATGTGGACCTTAGAGAGTTTTCCCCTGGCTTTAGGTGGTTCTTCCTAAGGTTGTAAGGACCGAATCAACAATCCCTCCATCTACTCTTGTGAGATGAGTTGTCTGCAGCGTTCGATAGATGGAAACTACCATGGTGGTGGGAAGGAAGAAGATTTAGACTGTAGACAATCTACAGAAAGGGGCTATGATTTTAACCAACATATGCCTTATGTGTATGAACAATGTAGAATCAATCGATCATCTATTGTCCCTTTGCATGGCAGGTGTGGTGTGCGGTTTTTGCTCCTTTTGAAGTGGATTTGGTAATGCCAAAGTCGGTTGAAGATCATTTTTTGGCATGGCATGGCACGTCTCTTCCTAAGGAAAAATTAATCATTAGGTGCCTTCCAAGAGAGATGTTTTAGAATGGGTAGCTGGGATTAAAAATGTAGATGTTTCTATAGTTGAGTCCATGCTTGGGTTGTTATTTTAGATTGTATTCTTTGCTGCTATGAATTTCTTAGCAATTTTTCAATAAAACAAACCTATTAACCTTTAAAAAAGGAAACCAAAAAGAAAACCCAAAGTCATGAAAATATTCCATGAAGTTTCTCGGCAGAGGAAATGATGTGAATGAGATTTATCACTCTGATTTTCACTTGCAAGCCCCTCAGCAGAGTAGGAGCAAATCTGCATGAGGGCATCCATAAAGATCAAGGGATAGAATAAGCATGGATTTGCAGCAGTGAGGATGTAAATGGGGCAAGAAGTGAAAAATCCCAGATGGAAGTATATGCCTTGATGAATGTGTAATTGAAAATACATCTCGGGTGGGCGATTAAGATTAAAACTCAAAAGACTTGGTGAACTAGGAACTACATGTTGGAGGTGTAACGGACCTAACAAGTGAACTGGCACAATATGCTTGAGTTAACTGTGTTTATCTCTGTTGTATTGGACAAGTTTTCTTCAAGTGATTGCAGATCCTCAGGATGATTTAGTTGTTTATGATTAGCATTTTCTGGCAGTTCCTAATAAGCAATTAATTCTATTCCACTTGTCACTTATTTTTATTTTTTCAATAGATATTCCATTAGACATAATGAAAGACCGCCAAAATAAAATAAAATGCATACATACATATCAATATATAGGATATAGAAACTGGAATACTCAGAAGGAAACTTGTAAAAGGATCTGATGAACATAGAACGCCAGTAACTGCACAGAATGTGTTCTTAGAAAATAAGATTCTTACTCTATTCTAATCTCAGGATCAACTTGTGTGACACTTGAGTTTTTGGGGATGCGATCCATCCGGAGATTATTGTAGAAATCTACCAATGCCCAAATAATTGGCTCATGAATGCTAAGCCTCCAACACTTTTCAGTTACCTAGCGCATGCACACAGGATTTGGTGAGAACATGAATCTGCAAAAATGCAATCAGCTCATATCTGAAGTCCAAAAATAACAATCATGTTGTTCTAGTCAAAAGAATTACCCTGATATAAACATATGGGTAAACCTGAGTCCCATCAGTATTCTCATTGCTCATTGTGATAGTCATCTTGAAGACTGGATGATGTGTATCAATCACATGCTCAGGTGCCAAGAGCACAGGCATTGATGTAAGTGGGAGCTGGTTATCAAGCTGTAAAAGACCCAATATGAGCTTGAACCTGGCAGAAGAAAACACATTATCTCAAGTCATCCTACTTCACAAAATTCTTTCCCAAAGCAACCGAAGAATATAGAAGAAAACATTGAAAACCCTTACAATGAGTCATTGGAAAGTATTGTAACTTGTTGCATGTTAGTGATAGAAAACATGCATTCAATGTTCAAAATATTGGTATCACATTACATATTGCACCCTTAGGAGATGGATACATATCGGTTATTGCATTGGATATATCGGTTGTATCGCGTAATGTATCATTGTTGTTGGAAACATGGGAAAACATTGGGAAATTGGTCGATTTTTTCAATGAAACTTCAGTGATTGTTAAAAAAGACATTAATTCACACTTATAAATCAAAACAGTACAAAAAAAGTGCGCATAATAGGTTTTCTTTGTATGGGATCCTAATCTACGCACTGTCTAACTGAATTGATGCAAGTATATTCAAAGTCTATTCATATAATTTATAAATGTAAGAAGACGTGTGGATACACAAGCAATATATTCAAAAGCAAAAGAAGAATCACTAGATCAGGTTACGTACATGTTTGATTTTATGTTTGGACACAAAGATTGCAACCAATTTGCAAGAAATTGGAAAATTTTAATTTTTTTTCCTTCAAATTTTCGCAACTCGACCCATCTCCAAATCTCGAAATTGAAGCTCCCAATCCATGATTTTCATGCAAAACATGAAAAATTATGAATTTGTAACAATTTGACACTTATTTAACATGATTTACAGAAAAAAGAATCAAAATTAAAAATGCTCACCAGATCGAACATGTGAGATACATCCCACTAATGCGTTTCGTATCGCACATATGGGATACAAGATATATCGAGGGATATATCGACCGATATCGTCGATACTAAAAACACTGCATGCATTCTTATCTAAAAAAAAAAAAAGGAAAAAAATGTGGTGTTGATAATTGATTTCATGCCTGGGAGGTCTCCCATTGAAACTATTAATTTCTGGCAAATTCTTTCAGTTGTAAGGTAGGATCTTTCCCTACTTATTTATCTAGCTCTTCCCCTTTGTTTTGGTAAACCTACTTTATATCTTTGGGATAGGATTATTGAAAGAATGGAAAGGAAATTGTCCCCTTAGAAATGCCTATTACTTTCTTTGGGAGGTAGATTATTTCTTATCAAAGACTGCCTATCCCATCCACTAATTTACTTTGTCTTTATTTTGTCGACCTAAATCTGTACTCAGGATTGATAAACTCCATACGGCATTCCTCTAGTAAGGAGGTTACTTCTCCAGAAAAGTACCACTCCTCGATTGGAAAGAGTTTTACACCTATTATGTTGAAGTTGGAGCAGAAATAAAGAGATTGGATATGGTCAATCAAGCCATGCTGGGAAAATGGGTTTGGAGAGTTGGTATAGAGAGACGGAGCTTATAGAAATCTGTGATCTCTGGGAAATATGGTCTAACCCCTCATCAGTTGTGGACTAAAGCCCCTCATCAATGGTGGATTAAACTTTCTTCTCTATATCGATCTTCCTTTCTTTGGAAGGGTATTGCAAGGTGGCTCCCTCTTATGTTTCAAGGGGTTTCCTATGTCTTGGGTAATAGTACGAGGAATAGATTTTGGTTAGACATTAGGTGTGGAAGTCCTTCCCTAGCCACCTCCTTCCCTACTTAGGCAGCAATGTGTCCTTATGAGGGTCTTACCGGTCGTTGATTGTCTTTCAGGAGTTGGAAGAGAGGGAGTTTGGCTCCCCCCATTCAGGAGAGAGCCGTCTGATCCGGTAATCTCCGAATTTATAGCTTTGTTGTCTCATTTGCAGGGCTTCTTTCCCTCTCTCGACACAAAGTAGGACCACTACAAGATCAGGCTCCTTCTCCGTTTGATCCTTCTATCGGACCCTTGCTTCCAACCGATCTACTTCGGAGAGTTGCCACACCATGGAAGTACGAGGATTCCCCAAAAGTTGCAGCTTTCGTGTGGTTGGTGGGAAGGAAAAGAGTTCTGACGATGGATAATCTTAGGAAAAGATGAACGCCTTTGACCAATATTTGCCTATTGTGTTTCCAAGACGCGGAGTCTATAGAGCATCTCTTTTTGCATTGTCCTTTAACCTATGAGATCCAGTGGCGTGTCCTTAGATTCGCTGAAGTTTCTTGGGTGATGCCCTCCTCTATCGACCTCCTTTCTAGGTCCCAACACGATGATCCGGGTGGGAACCTAGGCAGGACAAAATGGAGGATCATTCTTCTTGCTGTTCTTTGGGCTATTTTGATGGAAAGAAATGCTCGCTGTTTTAGAAATCTTCAGTGTTCCATTGCAGGGTTTTTAGCAAGGTTTTGATGTATTTCAGGAATTGGGCCCCTTCCTTTGGTTTTCTTTATATGGGCTCTTCTCTAGCCAGGGGCTGGCCTGTGTATTTCTTCATGTTTTTTTTTTATTCATATTGCAGAGAGAGAGAGAGAGAGAGAGAGAGAGAGAGAGAGAGAGAGAGAGAGAGAGTCTCTGCCTCAACCCCAAAATTACAATATCATTATCAACCTGCACAAAGTAACATATCCTCGTACCTGGACCTGTCTTACTGATTATATGGCTGGAGTGTCACAGTACAATTTTCAGAGGGAAAGAATGCGGAGTAAGACTCTCTTCAACCAAGTGATATCATGTATTATTACTTGGTCCAAGAGAGATCCAATATGTTGTAGTGTTTTTTTTTTTTTTTTTTTAAACCAAAGTGCAATTGGGGAGATCCTTTCTTGGCAGCATCAAGGTAGGCCAACTCAGGTTCGCTGGTTCTCTCCCTTGTCTGGTGGCTTTAAAATTTACTTCCATGGGTGTTCATATAGGAACCAACGACCAGTTGGCGTTGGTGGAATTTCTCGTAATAGTAATGGGGAAACTATTTCTATGTTCTTTGGTCCTCTTGGCTTTAAAGATTGAAATTTCATAGGGGCTTCTGCCCTTCTGCAGGCTCTTAAGCTGTCAGTGAAGTTCCATTTATTCCCTTTAATTACTGAAGGGGACTTAGAAATGCAATTAAGTGATCAACCTTGAATTCCACCCTTGGAAATTGGTTGATGTGTTGTAAGAGGTTAAGGACCCTACATTGAACAATCCGAAATAATTCTCCCATGTACCTGGAGAAACGAACGATGGAGTGGATAAACTTGCTAATAGGGATGCAGTTAGCATCTCATTCAAGGTAAGAGGAAATCTGTTGATCGTGATTCTGTGGGTGTGTTGGCCCTGACTTTATTGTCAGTCTTCTAGATATAATTCTCTGCCTTTAAGATTGTAATTGTTTTTCCATATTAATAAAACCTTCGGAAAAACAAAAAACAAAAAATCCTGGTACCTCGTATTTTAAAAATTTTTTCGGACATTTCTTTCTAAAATTTTACAAGCTCTGGACATGTTGATCCTGAATTTTGAGATTGCTAACAACTTGGCCATGTGACTTCTGTTCAAGCTCAAACTTTGACCCTCAGATCTAGTTCAACTTGTAGATCAGCAGTTAAAAAAAGTTAATGAAGTCTTTGGTTAACATCTTTGGCATCAAATTCCAGTTCTTTCTCAAGAAAGACAGGCAAGCAATCCCCAAAACTTGCACGCACACTTTTCCTTCCATTGTCAGTTTTCTTCTCATGTCCCTTCTTCAAAAATTAGATGTCTAGATCCAAATAATCATATCAGATTTTTTTATTTTTTATTTTTTTTTTAGGTTGATGTTGACATGACAGTCTGCGGTAGGAACTATGCCCTTTGGGCCAAGGACGAGAACTTTATTTTGGGAAGGAGCTACAGGCATACATCTATGGATCCATGGTAATAGCAGATCCATTCTTGTCAATCCAAACAACTCATGTACTGCATAATTTTACATTTAAAAAAATGTACTGTTAATTAATTAAGAGTGATGTACTTATTGATTTTGTTGTACAGCGATACAGCAACTGTTCCCCCTGTTTGTAAGTAATGGTTTGGGTAAAAGAAAGACATTTCATCATACCAAATTCCATCTTTTCTTCACTTGAAAGAATTTCTTATCTTTTCTTCACTTGAAAGAATTTCTTGGTTTACTTGCACCAATTACATTACGTTTTTCTGTATACATTAGGCAGTTACACACATCTTTGTTGGCAGACAAACAGAGCAATGAAACATTAAAGACAAAATAGAGACTTTCACAGCCTCATTTATAAGAACGAAGCCATTTTGAGGCCAAAGCTGGATGGTCCATCTTCAGGCATTTTTTATTTTTTTTGAGAGATCCATCTTCGGGCATATTGATGATGGGAAAGCAGCTTGACTCGAGAGAATAAATAAGAGACTGGCTTTTTGGAAAGAGAAAAAGGATCATACTTACCTTTAGGGCAGAATAATTCTTATTAAATCCATTCTTCCACACCTCCCAGTGTATTATCTCTCTATTTAAGATGCCACTGGTTGTAGCAAAAAAATCGAGAAAATTTAGGGAGACTTTCTTTGGGAGGGAGGAGAAGAAGGAAAAAAGTATCTTTCATGCAATTGGGAGGAGATGAAAAGGGTACGTGCAGCAGGGGTGGGGAGATTAAGGAAGAAAAATTGGGCCCTTCTTGGTAAATGGTGGTGGGGATTTGAAGAATTGAAAGCCTTGCAGAGAGACATTGTTCTCCAGAAATATGGTAGTACAAGGGTTGGGAGTTCTGGAGGTGTGGGATTGAATGTTTGGATGGCCATTAGTCGCATTAGAAGAAGAGATGATTAATGAGGGTCAATTAATCCTAGACAAAACCAGGAGATTACTTGAGAAAGGGCTTGTTTCAAGGTGGGCATGGTGATAGAATTCTTTTTTTGTAAAGATGTGTGGCTACCAGATAAGAGATGCAAAATTGGAAGATTATTTCCCTTCTTTCTTCTTGCTTGTGATGGATAAAGAGGCTAAAGTTGTGGACTGTTATGAATCCTTGGTCGGTTCCATAGTGTGTGGAATGTGACTCTTTGTAGAAAATTAAATGATGGGGAAATGGGGGATTATGTTTGATTTCATGATCATTCTCCATGAGGTTAGCATCAATGTCTCGAAGGGTGCCGGTGTTAACCAAGTTTGAAGGCTCTTCTATGGGTTTGGTTCCGAGGAATTGGGAGCTCATTGTCTTTGGGTGAATTTCCTCCAAGCTTTGGCTGGGCTATTTGGTGTTTTCTTCTTCTTCTTTTTTGGATGCTTTATAGAAGAGTGACCATCATTGTCATCACTGCCTTGTCCCAGTAACTTAGGGTGATGGGGACATCCCTCGCACACGCACGCCGGGCCCCCTAAGCACGTACACCTGAAGGAGGGCCCCACCGTCGATCTGGATCGATGACGACGTCCAGGGATGGCCTCCTAGCTAGAAGACAAGTTTTTGTTCAAAAAAAGTAGGCCCGATAGTCAAGAAAATCTCATCATGGGATCCCATGATCATGGCCCACTCGTTGGATTGATTTCATATTTTAAGTTTTGTTTATTGTTATTATTTAGAATATTGTGAACACTTTAGATTTCTCTGTTTGGTTTTTATTTTAGTTTACTTCATCGCCAAGTAATATGTTGCGCACATGGTGCGAGTTTTTGGGGTATAGAGTTTTTCCTATAAATAGGCATCCCTTGTAGTTCTTTTGATTGATTCAAATTTAATAAAAAAAATTCTGCTTTATTTTTCTGCTCTTTTCGTGAGTTGTGGAAAAATTCAAAAGTGGGTGCGAAGCCCTCCCTTTTCGAAGGGCTAACTACCGTGATGCGAAGCCACATCAATCCCGATTCACCCCATCGTCCATCATCTCTTTTTTTCCATCTTCTACCACCATTTGTGCTTCGAATTCATCCTTTGTTGCATCAGTTTTCTTCATTACAGGAGGTTTCCAAATTTCGGCCCGCAGGAGGGCTGAAACTTCGGCGGAGCACCACGCACAAGCCATAACTTGGATCAACCCGAAACTTCGGGGTTTTGGAGCATACCCCTGGCTGACCAGGGTCAAGGAGAGTTTTTCTGCCATCGACGCCGCCTCGCTCGTGCGGCCAAGTACCTGCACACGTGCGAGCACCCCAGGCCCACTGTCCACACGCGGGATCGTCTTTTAGCTCAAGTTTTTATCCTCTTTTATCCTCTCATAGCCATTTGTCATGAATCCTAGCCCTAGATTACGTTTTTCCTAAGTTATTTGTCTATTTCCTCACCCTAGGGTTCCTTAAATTGAGATTGGGGAATCCCTTGAGTTAGGGACTGATTCTTATGTATGTGTGGTTGATTTCTATTTCTCTTTGAACATCGTTTGACTTATAAATTTTATTGGCCTGTGTAGGCCTAGCCCCGCATAGATTCCCCTTTTAATTAAATGTTTAGATTTTCATGTGGGATGTAGAATTTGTATGGTTGTTTCTGAATTGGTATGATCTCAGCCTGAAATCTTGCATATCATATTTAAATTCATGTCCTGCATCATAGGGTCATTCACTGATCCTGTTTCATCAATCATTCCCACCCAAGGCCCTCTCAGTAAGGAATGACCCATCATTATTCATATTCCTTTCCATCAAAGTCAGAATTGATAGCCATATCATCATCGTCATCATATATGTCAGACATGATACCCATATAATATACTATTTGAAACATAGGACCACAAAGTGATGGCCACTTCAAGAAACAGAAAGGTAATGCTAGAGTTTATCGTAGTTAAATTCTTGAAGAAGAAAGGACTAACAACAAACGGCTATGTTTTATCATAGAATCAAAAAATTTATAAACATAGAATCAGAATGCGCCAACTCCAAAGGTCATTATCCAAGAAGGGGATACTCATACCTGCTTGTCATACCTCCATCGTAACCTGTCGAATAAGAAATAAATACTCTCTCAAGATAGAGATATAATAGCTCTCTTGGTCTATGGTCTATTACAGAAATCCCAACAACCCCCAACTCAATTATAAGCTCCATAGGTGCAGCATTGTTCTGCATCTTACTTTGCATACATGGAGTGTCCCAGTTGCCAATGGACGTGATGAGTTCACTTTTTGCATGTGAACTCAATTCTAGTGCTCTCGGATCATCCATAAATCGAGCAATCTTAATATCCCCCATTTCTAGAACAAGAAGCCGGATGCCTTTTGCCCATTCATCTGTGAAACATTCATTTGTATTTTCCAAGGTAAATTTTTTGAGAGAAATGTTGCTGCCATTGTGGATGCTAACATCAAGAAGTTTCTGCCCATACGGATCCTCCCAAGAGAAATTCGTCGTTGATAGGGGTTGTAACTGGACCCAGGCATCATCAGTTAAGCCAGACTGTCGGAGGTTGATTGTCACGCTATTTGTTCTGTTCTCAATTCTGTCAAAAACAAATAATCCTCTTAACTAATTGTAAACTGCGTGCAGCAACATATCTACAACTTCCATTGGCTAAGATACTAGTAAAAAGTTGCATATGAAAGTATATATACCTGATAGGACCATTTGCTGATCCGAGACGGAATACAATTAAGAACCGTGATCCTTCCTCGTAGCCACGAATTTCTGTTCTCAAAAATCTCCTACCACCATTGTGTTTCCTCAATACAACACTGATGGTGTCCTCCTTCACAATTTCCACAGGGAAGCACCATTCAGTATCCTCTAATCGCACCTAAAACACCAGGGAAACACACATTCAATTAGTTCAACTAGGACAGCATGGGAGCCAGAATGTCAGGTACTTCATGTCTACTAACTGAAAGAGATTCCAATCAGCATGGGAGCCAGAATGTCGGGTACTTCATGTCTACTAACTGAAAGAGATTACAATGTGATTGGTTCTATTACATTTTGCACATGGAACACTTGTGATTTGTGTGAAAGCAATAGTAGTCACATAGAAGTTAACATTTCTTTTTTAATCCAAAGTGTCATTCCATCTAAAAAATCAAGCATGCTCTTGAAAATCCAACTCTAACAGTGCAATGTGTCAACTGCGTCAAACAACCACTTTCTCTAAAAGCTCAAGCCATTAGAAGATAGTGTATCAATGTAAATCAATGGACTTTAACACTTCCCTGAATATGCGGGGTGGAACTCCACATGGGAACATACTGGGCAAGGGTGGAGGGACATTCACAACCCCCCCCCCCCCCCCCTTGCTACTCTCAGGATTCAAACACATGACCTTCCGCTGTGATACCATGTCAAACAACCACTTTCTCTAAAAGCTCAAGCCATTAGAAGATGGTGTATCAATGTATATCAAGGGACTTTAACAAACTGGTCCTCATCCCAGGTAAGGACGGGTGGTTCATGTCAGGTAGGTGGCCAGTCATTGAAATTTTGCCACGAAATTAGAAGAATTCCTGTTTAGCAATGGTGAAACAGATTTGCAAAGCCAATCCCAAATAGATGGGACAAGGCTATATGATGAAGCATGTTCTTGAAAGGTACAAATGAGTTCAATTAGCAATTTAAAACTATTGACTTATATAGAAGGAGAGGAAACATGTAAACTAACCGGCATTATAAATATCGACGACATCAGCCAATGTACCATTATTTTTTTCCACATCTGGAATATATATTTTAAAATATATCAATCATAATATTGTCAATGTTTGACAATATATTGTGATAATGACAACACTGTGATATATAGGCACATCCGTCACTATTTTGACCAAACTTTGTGATAGTTCGCAAGTTGCCACTGAAACAACATAAATCCGCATAAAATAAAAAAATTTTAAAATATAATATTAATAAATTGGCCAAATATTTTTGGGGATTCTGTTTGCAGCTATGTTTTAACAACTCCCCTTGAGTTGGTACACATCAAAACACGAGTTTGGTGGAGAAATCCCAATCGAAGAAGAGCTCTGGGCCAAAACCCTGTTTTTCTTATTGTTTTTTTAATAGATTAGCATCAAAATATTTTGAAATCCATGTCTATGCATGACTTTGATGCATGAAATGGAATTCAAGCAACAAATTTGGATCTCCAAGGTGTAAACGGAAGAAATCGGGGATGTCTTTTAACATATCATGAAGTTTCACTGAACACTTACCAGTTTACCAAGGGCCCCTTTGGCATAGCACCTCTAAGTCCCGAAACTGATTTTATATGAGTTAAATATGTTTGGTAAGTATACATAATTAATCATTTATTAAAAATCGATTAGACGAGTTGGCAGAGACAGTGTAGTGTCTATGAGTGATCCAGGGTTCAATCCCTGGTAGTTACCTTTCAAAAAAAGAAAAGAAAAATTGATTGGGGAATGGCAATATTTATGGAAACAGGTTGGAGATGTTTCCAATAGCGCTTTTGTGCTGAAATGTACCACATTTGAGGCGGGTGGAACAAGTGAGATCTACTTGCGCACAACACATGTCAAAGATCCCAGCTATTCATTAGGTGGGGAGAACTTTGAACATGCCATAAAAATAAAAATAAAAAATCAGGGTAGCACACTTATCAAGTGTGCCACACATGTACGTTAAATCTGGACTTCTTTCTAATGTCTCATTTTTCGTATATGAGTTTGATATGCCTGATCAATAGACCAACATTATTTTTGCTCCATGGCATGTTCACGGTATACCCTAACTGATGAATAGCACGGATCTCTGAAACATTCCCTCATGAAATTACACACATGTGCACGATGTTGGGAAAGAATCCCTCTCCAATTCCATCAAATACAAAATGGGGGAAGTAATTTGATAATATGGCCAGAACAATTATTGTACAAGTGCTGCATGTGGGGCCTATTAGGGTGTGTTTATGACATCCAACTTGTCCAATAACTAGGCCAACCATCAAAGTTGGATGCCTCTAAAATCAGGCTAATCCAACCATAATGTAGGACACCACACGAAATTAGAGATTTTTAGATGGCTGTTCATTATTTTGTGGTGGGGCCTACCATGCTGTGTATATGCCATCCAACCTATGCATTGAGTCCCACCATGACAATGGGATGCCCCAAAAATCAGCCCTATACAAATCATTAGGTGGGCAGTAGGCCACACTATAGAAAACATTGGACCACCATCCGAAAACCTCCAAATCCATGTGTTGACCCACATGATGGTTGGATCAGCCTGATTTTTGGAGCATCCAACTTTCAATGTGGACCTACCCAGATGGACAAGTTGGATGTGATGCACAGGACTTGTGGGCCCCATTTGCAACAATTGTAGAATAAGGTTGCTCTACGAGGACTTGTTCAGGAACTGGCCTCCCTTCTCCATTTTTTTTTGGGAATCTAAATATTAGTTCACGAAGAAAGGCTTTACAAGAGGACTTATTCGGGCAGCCCCAGAGCACAAAAACCACCTCGGTCTGCCTATCATGTACCCCTATAAGAGAAAAACAACAGAAAACCTATGACGAGGCGCTAGACTCTCTAATTTGACCCAGGCCCACACGATCCAGGAAGATCTGACCTCAGGTGGAGCAGGGATGATCCATCAGCACCTAAAAAATCTTTAAAGTTTGGGACTCGTTGCCCAATTTAGCTAAGGCATCCACTACTCCATTAACCTCCCTCAGAGTGTACCGGATGCTGACTCTAGATCTCTTCTTGAGAGAATCGATACGAGCCCACCAATATTGCAAACACCAGCTAGAGGGCCTCTCTTTGCTCAGCATATCTACAAAGACCTTTGCGTAACTCTCGACCGCTGTGTTAGAAAATCCATGCTCCACGCAGAGGGAAAGGCCCTCAAACATTGCTTGAGCCTCTGCTTTTACATTTGACCCTAGAGCATAGCCATTCGAGAAAGCAAAGATGAATTCACCTTGACTACCCCTGCAAACTCTTCCTCCACCAGAGGGACCTGGGTTTGTTCGTGAGGAGCCATCCACATTGATCTTCGGCCAGCCCGCCGTCGGCCTCGCCCACTTTAGAATGGACAGATTTCTATTACAACATGGCCTAAAGGAGATTCCTAGCTCCTGAAAAGCCAGACTCCTAGAGAGGAGGTTGTCCTTTAGGGGAGGAAGGTCTAGGCCGATGATGGCAACCCATCTTTTGGCAAGGAAAATGGTCCTTCTCCAATTTGATTGGCTACAAAATGGAGGAAAGTTAATTGATACTCTGGATGTTGAGAAGGATGTTGTACATAGAATTCAAGTTAGGTGGAAGATATGGAGATGTGCCTTTAGAGTTTTATGTGATCATCACACACCAATCAAATTGAAAGAGAAGTTTTATAGGACAGCTATAAGACCATCCATGCTTTATGGAACAAAATGTTGGGCGGTTAAAGAACAACATGCTCATAGGATGAACATCGTTGACATGAGGATGTAGAGATGGATGAGTGGCATGATGAGGAATAGAAGAATTAGAAATGAATGCATTTGAGGGAACTAGGGAGCAGCACCAATAGGTAATAAGATGAGGGAAAACAAACTTAGATGGTTTCGTCATGTGCAATGGAGACCAAGAACCACATCGATTTGGAGTGAGTTGGTTCAAGTTGAAGGATCATAAAGAGTCAAGGGAAGGCCCAAATGATGTGGGTGGAGGTAGTAAGAAAAGACTTGAGGACCTATGGTTTAACTGAGGATATGGTCACTGATAGAGTGGAATGGTGGGACATGATTCGTGTTGCCGACCCCAAGTAGTCGAGATAAGGCTTAGATGAAGATGATTGCCTCTAAGTAATAGTCCCAAAATCAAAATGGTTAACTAATCCTAACCTCTGATTTGTGGACACCTGTTTGATAGAGTAGCATTATTGGATATCTTTCATTTTGAACTATGCAATGAAGTCCAAGCAATCCAGTAACCGGACAATCAAATAAGTATAATTTTTTATTCATCAAACAACTAAATTGGACCCATGATCAAGGTGTTCCGTATCCATTACGTTACAGCCGTAAAGGCCGATACGTATAGGTAACGACCATGACTGTTATGCGATATGGGGGCGAAAAGGTGTAGTTGGTTTTCTAAGACCGTATCGGCCATTATGGGGCATAACATCCTTACCCCCGTAACAATCGAAAAATGACCATTTTTTTCTATTTAAATTCATTTTTCTCCTAATTTTTTTTCACTTTTATTATTCCAAAAACTTTCCTAGATTATTTTACAATATATTTCAACCACTCTTACAAATTTTATTTTTTTTGGATTAAAGCTGTAGATTGAGGCAATTTAGGTGAATAGAAACTTCGAGGGACATTTTTTCAAAAAATAAAAGGTGGTATTTATACCTTTTTCCAATTTCTAGTTCTAATGCTCGATTGTGATGTATAAATATTAGAGACATAACCACGTTCACAGATTCACCAGACACCCAGATACAACACTTTCACCAAAGAGTGGACCGTTACACTATCATAAACATGTTTAAAACAAAAATAAAAAGCAATAATATGTGGAATATTTTTATTATTATGGATTTTCTAAATATTTTTTCAGAATTTTTCGAGTAATTTTTTTCCAACTGTTACAAGGGTCGTAACAGTCGTTACGCCTAATACTCGTATCAGTGATGGTGGTGAGCATTACGGCCACCATTGCCAATATGGAATACCTTGCCCATGATTGGACATTTTAATTTGATTTAATTGCATCACGCACATAATACGATGGGTGACCACATCACATTGACCAAGATGAAGCTAATGCCCTGGAAAAACCAATTCTTTTGTATGAAGTTAGATTTGCATTCATCAATCTTGGGAGGGATAAATCCCTAGGCCCTGATTGGCTTCCCTATGGCATTTTTCCAGTCTGTTTGGGACCTTGTTAAGGTTGATTTGTTAAGTTTTGTCGAAGACTTTACTTCTTCTAACAGATTACCTTTTGAAATAGGCAACAATTTTATTGCCTTTATCTCGAAATTGGAACGACTTGTCCACCTCAAGGAATTCCGTCCTATTAGCTTGGTAGGAAGCCCTTATAAAATCCTGGCAAAGATTCTCAGTAACAGGTTACGTCTTGTAATTCTTAAGATCGTTTCTCCTTTTCAAAGTGCTTTTGTCCAGGAAAGACAAATCCTAGACAGTATCTTGATAGCTTATGAATGTTTATACTCCTGGGCTAAGGCGAGCAGGTTTGGTATTCTTTGTAAGATGGACCTGGAAAAGGCTTATGACTATGTTGAATGGTCGTTTTTGGGCTATTATATGCTTAGGAGAATGGGTTTTAGGGAGAAGTGGAGGGCATGGATATTTTACTGCGTCTCCTTTGCCTATTTTTCTGTGCTTATTAATGGCTCTCCCTTTGGATTTTTTAAATCCTCCCATGGTTTGCGTCAGGAGGATCCTCTATCTCTTTTTCTCTTTATATTAGTTTCTAAAGCTCTGAGCTACATGTTGACTGAAGGCTAGGAGATGGGTCTGTACAGGGGTTTTGAGGTGGAAAACTACCCTCAACGTATTTGTCATCTTTAATTTGCTGATGACACCATACTATTTTGTGAAGCTAAGAAATCCATGGTGGACCTCCTTAGCATGACCATTTGCAAGTTTCAAGGTTGAAGCTAAACCTCTCCAAGAGAAAACTCTTTGATATTAACATTTCCTCCGATTTGT
The DNA here is from genome assembly GCA_037074715.1 of Magnolia kwangsiensis. Taxonomy (NCBI): domain Eukaryota; kingdom Viridiplantae; phylum Streptophyta; class Magnoliopsida; order Magnoliales; family Magnoliaceae; genus Magnolia; species Magnolia kwangsiensis. The sequence continues at coordinate 9,293,726 of CM073589.1, read as the reverse complement.
TCGGTAGGTTGGTTGACGCCAAGGTATTCAAAATCGGTTACATAACGGTAACGGTCATAACCGTTATTCGTTACGGGGTCGAAACATTTGTTACAAAAAAAAAAAAAAAAAGGTCGGAACGGTCCAGTAACAGTTTGTAACGGCTCTGTAACAGTCCCGTAATAGTCCATAACAGCCCTGTAATGGCCCCATAACAGTTTTTTCACAAAATAAAAAAACGGCCATAACGGCCCGTATCATAACGGTAATGGTGGTGGCCGTCACGGCCACCGTTACTATTTTGGAACACCTTGGCCGACATCCTTGGCAATGGTCTGGAGTCCCTTCCAACTTCATTTCTTGGTCTTCCTTTGTTTGTGGGAAAACCAACATTACATGTGTGCGATAAAATTCTAGAGAGACTGAAGAGAAAATTGCCCCCATGGGAGAGTCAATTCCTCTCCATGTGTGCGATAAAGACCACCCTTTCTAGTCTTCTGATTTATTTTTTTTGTTCCTTTTTTATTGCGCTAAATCATTGATCCTTCGTATTGACAAGCTCCACAGGGGATTTCTATGGTAGGGGGGGCTATCTCGAGGAAGCTCCCGCTTATGATATGGTCGGAAATTTGTTCCCCTTTCTCTAAAGGGGAAGTTGGTATTAAGAATTTAGAGTTAGTCAATGTGGCCCTATTGGGAAAATGCACTTGGAGGTTTAGTTTTGAGTAGTCTCTAAAAAAGGGTAATTTTTGCCAAATATGGGTCCCTTTCCCATGGTTAGTGGACTAAACCATCATTGTTATATCGAGCTTCCAACCTTTGGAAAGCAATAACTAGTCTTCTTTTGCGCTAGGAGAGAGATCGAGGATTTGCTTATGGACTGAACCTTGGTGTGGAAACTCCCCCCCTTTTAGAGACTTTCATTCTCTAGCTACTCTAAGTTGGTTGCCTCCATGGCTAAATGTTTTTCTAGCCAAGGGGATAGTGGTGTGTGGGCTCCTTTTAGGAGAAACCTGATGGACCCTAAATTTCAGGAATTTATGTACCTTTTGGTTCGATTGCAGGAGGGTTTTCCCTCTTCCGAGCTCTAAAGATTTGAGGATCTGGACCCTCACAAGCTTAAGATCTTTCTCGGACGCCTTCGCAAGGCTTATGGGCAAAAATAAGATGCTCACAATTGACAACTGAAGGAAGTGAGGTATGATCCTCACCAATGTGTGCCTGTTGTGCTTGGAAGAAGTAAAGTCCATCAACCATCTCTTCATCCATTGTGCCTTTACGTCGGATATTTGGAATAGGGTTTTGAGAGGTGTTGCTATCTGTTGGGTTATGCCTTCCTCGATCAATCAACTTTTTAAAGCTTGGTATGCTAATTTGGGAGGTTTGTTGGGTCAGAAAAAATGGTGGATCTTATTTCTCGCGGTCCTCTGGGCAATTTGGAATGAAAGGAATTTTCAATGCTTTCAAAACCGAAGCGTTACATCTGCTAGGGTTTTCAATAGGGTTCTCTTATTTTTTAGAGATCCAGCTCCTTAGCCCTTCTCAGTCTTAGCTGGGTTTCCCCAGTCGTGGGTCTGGGTGGTTGTATTTTTACCTTTCGTCTTCTTCTCTTTTTTAGCTCTTGTTTTGTTTTCAATAGGGTTCTCTTATTTTTTAGAGATAGATCGGGCTCCTTAGCCCTTCTCAGTCTTAACTGGGTTTCCCCATACCACAAACAATCCAATTATCAGCTATATCACTAAAATCACACTAAAAGAATGATCCAAACCGTCCAAAGGTTGGCCATCTAAATGGACAGTTAAAAAACATTGGCAAGTTACTTGTTCGTGATCCTTACGTTTTTGGATGAAGGGATGGTTGATGGGCTTATTGTATATTTTATCCGACGTAAGTAAATTTCAGATAGAATGGGCTATAGATAAAGTATATATAATATATCCGACGTAAAGCCCATTGTATCTAAACTATATATTTTAATGGGCTTATTACAATCATTCTATTAAATATCACATATGTTCACTAAGTTGGGATATCACATGTATTCCTATGAATATATTGAAAAATTCAAATGCATTCTGGTTCCTCCCATTTACTCCCATCCAGCTAGAATATTTGGATTTCAAATGAATTTCATTTACTTCCATCCAAACACAATTGAATAAGCCATTTACTTTCAATTCCATTTCCCATTTACCTCCATTTACAAGCACCCAAACAAGCCCTTGGGTAATGAATTCATCTTTCAAAAAAAAAAAAAAAAGGGCAGTGTGACACCAAGTGGAATGATGGAGAGGGATAGGCGTGTGGGGCCCACAATGTTGTGTATTCTAACCCATTTATCATGTGCACCTCAAAAGATGGGGGAAATTCCTAAAATCACTTGATCCAAAACTCATGTGGGCCAAACCTCATGAACTTAGAGGTATCAAGAGTGATTTTGATGGTGTAGCCTGCCTTTTGGTTCGGTCTGATTTTTTGTATGTGCAGTGAACACGTGGAGACACAACCTAATGAACGGAGTGGATATCAAACACAGCATGGTGGGCCCCACAGAGCTAGGGTGTTACATTGTACTATAATTGTTGGAGAGGAGTCCGGTCCTATACTAGAGAAGTTCTAATCATTGGTATGGATTGTCCGGCATGTGGAGCCCACCCTTTATGATCCAATGCTCCAAATCACTTTGACCAAATGTTCTTAACCATTTTGTAAGAAATTGTTTTCTCTTATCCTATGTGTGTTTACCAAACATGTTTATTCAGAATCAATTTTCCATAAACAATTCTCAATAAAATTCCAAAGATTTTTTTACTAGGAACTAATTTCCCATAGCCATTGTCAATGACAAATGGGCCCTAAAGTTTCCCTCAGACTATGAAGCTTTACATGATATTTGTGATATTTCACAACATGCTGAGAAACTTCCCATTATTGAAGGTAAGATATCATGATAACAACATTTAAAACCTTGAAACTAACTACTTGTTAAAACATGTTTCACTGTGTAGCGGGAATACTATTGAAGAAGCAAAATATAAAGAAGCATTGAAGCCCAAGATGACAATGACATTCTGGTCAAAATCGAGAAAGCAGTGTTTTAAATCAAGATGACAATGACATTCGGGGATTCCATTGGGACATGCGAAATTCCCTCGTTGCTACCCTGCAAGGTGATGAGCTATAATCTTTTCCCAAAGATGGAATCACATGCATGGTATCATTATGAAAATTTCATAAATACTAATAATACAAGCAGGACATGGTAAAGAAGGATTAATATAATGCAACATGCACTTAAAAGCAGTGTTTTAAATATCGATACTATCGGCCGATATTATTGTTATCGGCCCCCCAGCGAAACGAAACGTGTCCGATAACCCCTAGAAGAAACAAAAAAAAAAAAAATCCAGATCTCGCATGATATATCGTCGATATCACATGATGTATCGGCGATATCGCACGATATACACAAAATATCGTGAGATAACGCCGATATATTGCACGATAATGCCTGATATGGCAGATTTTTGCGTAGGAATGTATCCGCGCGACATACCATGACATTTTATCCGCATCCCATCCAAAAATTCCAAAAATATATAGAAAAAAATCTATTACCTGTTCAATATACCTAAGAGCGGAGCTTTCTACTGAATTTGGTGGGTTGTGGTCGACATTTCCGGGTCATAGGAGAGAAATCTGTCGACGTCCGAAGAAATCCGAGCGAAATCCTCTCCGAAATCTTGAGAAATCATCGTGAGATTTGAAAATTTTTGAATTTGGGCGAGATTTTAGGGTTCCGGCCTTTGCGTCGAAAAACAGTGTGTCCGAAGTCTCTTTTAAGTGATTTTGGGTTGGGTGGTGTACCGCACACCACCGAACTTGTGTTGACGTCATCAAGTTTTGTGGGTCCCAATCCCATCATAAGGTATGCGTTATATCGAAACCGTTCGTCCATTTGGCGAGCTCGTCGGAAGGCTTGAGCCGAAAAATAAGACAGATCCAGAGATCAAGTGGACCACACTGCAAACAATAGACAAACGTGGGAGATTGAATGTCTACCATTGAAACCCTTTTGAGGTCAGAAGTTTTGGATAAATATGATATTTATTTTTCCTCTTCATCCAGGTCTATGTGACCTAAAAGTTATGGTGGGCCCCACGAATGTTTTAACAGTGAGAATCACTGTCCCACTGCTATTTGTGGTGTGGTCCACTTGAGCTTTGGATGTTACTTATTTTTGGGTTCATGATCTAAAATGATCTCTCCAAATGGTTAAACGGTGTGGCTAGCTGGTGTACCACACATCAGCTACGTAGCTGGCAGACGCAGATTGCATACTACCCCTGCCCATCCCTGGCTCCGAACGGGCAGGTCTATGAGCGGGCCCACCGTGATGTATCTGTACATCCAAACTGTTAATCCCTTTTCTCATATTATTTTAAGGCATAAACACGAAAATGAGGCATATCCAACGCTCAAGTGGACCACACCAAATAATAAGCTTGATTGCATTAAAATGCACTAAGCATTAAATGTCAGTTGGATTAAATGCAAGAGTTATATGTGGTGTGGTCCATTTGATAGTTAGATCTGCCTCATTTTTGTTTGATGCCTTAAAATAATCTGAGAAAAGGATGGATGGGGTGGATACTGAATATAGTTGTATATACCTCATTAAATGGTATGGTCCACTTGATTATTGGATCTGCTTCATTTTTTTTTGGATAATGTCCTAAAATGATATGAAAAAACGGTCCACCTGATTATTGGATCTGCTTCATTTTTGTTTGATCGTTGGATCTGCCTTATTAAATGGTATCGTCCACCTGATTATTGAATCTGCTTCAATTTTTTTGGATAATGTCCTGAAATGATATGAAAAAACGGATGGATGGGGTGGATACTGAATATAGTTCTCTTAGTTCAATCGCACAGCGCATGTCTTAGTACAATATACAAAGGAAACCTATTATGTCCACTTCTTTTTTGAGATTTTATGATTTAAAAGTGTGTATTAGGATCTTTTTAAATAATCCCTGAAGTTTCATAGAAAAATTCAACAATTTTCCCAATGTTTCCCCATGTTTCTCAAAAGTGCGATAAATTATGCGATACAAATGATATATCCTGTGCGATAACCGATACGTATCTGTATCCCAAAGGTGCGATACATAGCGCGATACTGATATTTTGAACACTGCTTAAAAGTTAAAAGATGGAAGGATACCAAAATGTAGATTGGAATAAATTAAAAACTTAAGAATTAAGAATTTGATACAAAGTCAATGAATTTTGAAAATTCATTGGAATCATAAAGAGGATGTCTGCTACCTGAAGTTTTTCTGGTCCTCCTGCTTCAGAATAAACAAATGAAGCTCTTGAATCAGATGCATGTAAAACCTTTGGCTGATCTCCACTACTTAACTTAACAAACATATCTTCACCAAGCCTGTTCGTGAATGTCATGAATGGACGGACCAAAATTACCTAAAAAAGAAAAGAATAAATTTCAAATTGAAAACGATTCAAAAGTTTCCCCAAAGTGTTAAGCATTTCCTCAATTACCTTTGTAGGAACAGACTGATAGGGGGATGGTTTTGAGGAAACGAAGAGCCGGATGCAATTTCCATCAGCATCATAAGCATATAAATCAATTGAACCATCCTAAGGAGAAAGAAACAGAGTTTAACACCCTTTTCTTGTTTATTGAAATAATTGCTCAGAAAATTAAATGAGGACTGAACCTACCATACCACCAAGAGGAGAAAGGTCCCTAACTGGTCCAAAGCGCTCCTTCCCAGGTCTACTTATTGACACTGAGAGGCCCAATTGTCTGAGGTCTAATGCAGAATCAATGGTATACCCTTCAAGCACTTCGTCTTCAGTGATCTGCCTGAAGATTTTTTCATTGCTCTGGTTAGGATGATGTGGAAGAGAGAAATGCCATCTTCCTTTTCTCCCAGAAATATCTAAAAGCCTATATGTAAGCGGTGGGCATCTGGCGCTTGCAATCCAATAAGGAGCATAGACTCTAACAACCTTTGCTGCTAAATGTTCCTTATTGTTTTGTTCGAGAATAACATGAACAATCCTGCATGATATAGATAGTTGGAACTGAGTCATTTATCAGAATGTACTTCTATATACTAGCAATCCTTCCAGAGAGAAATTAAGAGAGATATTTTCAGCATATGCCAAGCATAAGCAAACCTTCCGGAGAGAGAACTTAAAGCTATTGTCTTAAATGGCATGCTGGTAGGATGTGATATAAGAACAGCCTCCTGAGAAAGAATGAAGAGATTTGTTACTAACCACCAAAAAAAGAGTGACTAAAAATCAGACAGAATTCAAGAGAGAGTAGATAAAATTTAGATAAATACATGTACGGGCTGCCATCCCCCTTGTGGAAGCAGTGAGAAGTACAAAGGGTTTCTCATATCAGCATTATAAACTTTGACAGTCTCGCTTGGACGAAATATTCCTCTAGAGCAGGGAATAAACTGGCCACTTGATTGCTTTTCAAGAACAGAAAACTCAGCAGATAGGGGAAGGAAATTAATGATAGACAGTGGAGAGGTAATCACAAGATTCCAATCCTGAATGGGATCTGAATGAATATCTTTTCCAATCTCTGTGGCTTGTATGCTCAAACAAAACCACAAACCCTGGGAATTTTTCGAAGACTTTTGATCATTTTGCGGGCAGTACAAGAGTTTCTCAGACTCAACGAGAGATGATAAATAAATTTTAGAAATTTCTTCAGATTTACCAGAAACTTCTGATTGAGCATGCCTGTCCAATGCTAAACTCCAAGAATATTCATTTGGCTCACTGACATTCTTTGGTCTTATCTGTAAGAAGTAAGATAGCCTAGGGTGTGTCAAGACTGACAAAGGCAGGGGAAGAGTTTCTCCAGGTTTCAATGGCCCAACCGATATTTGCTGCTTTCCATCACTTGAGATGCATTTCCTGTTCCTGATCCATCTCCTTTGCCTTGCATAGTTCACATAATTTATGTGATTGAATGAATTAGGCCATTTTAGACGTTCCTGGTCTGGAGCATAAACCCAACCATCAGCAGTTTTCACTGACGTATTATCAACATGCCAATCATCAATCACTTCCCAGCCTGATGGTAACTCAAAATTTGCAAGTCCCTGTATAACAGAACGAAGAAAAATTAGAGAAAATCCCAATGTTCCCTCAAATAACAATTTCTACCAGTGCCCCACAAGGTCATTCATCAACCAAGCTCTAGGCTCAGTGGTACTTTAAGTAATAGTGAGTCTACAGATGAACCTGTTTTCTTGGTAACATTCTAAAGTTACATGAAACAAAGTGTCCACCCAGACCAAGCAAATCTATAGCAATTATGCTTTAAGAATTACAATAATGAAAGCTCTCCGCTTAATGAAAAATAACAACCTAAATGAAGAAAGAACCAGTCAGTATTTGCTTCATAGAGCACAGTTGCTCACCTGATTGGAGCTAGATTGATCTGAAGATGCTGTATGAGGGAAACAACTAACCCAACCAATGGATGGGTTGTACTTCTCAGTTTCAAAGAATTCATCTGTTTCAAATCTATCAATATCAATTTCATTATCTTCGAGCTGGATATTGCCATCATCTTCCGACCTCGGCTTTTCAAAAGAAGCTTTGGCGTTGATGCACACGTCAATTATGAAATCTGTATTGTTACAAACAGAAACCAAAGACCGTATATTTACGTATCTCATACCATCTTTCACACTCACTACACTGGCAACAACATCATTGCCTAGCCTCCAGCAAGCTGCAGGTGCAGCATAGTTTAGCCTCACCGTAGTCCAGGGCCCTTCCCTAGAAGGACTAATCTGAATAAATCCAGATTTGCTGCCATCAGTAAAGTGACACTTGTCATTTTCAACCTCAGGCCTTGGTGAGTAGAGTACTGCACATCTTAATCTCCCATGGAAATTAATATCTTTAGCTCCTTGTGTGATCTGGTGCATGATTAGTATTGTTACTAATGATCAGAATTAGACTTTGCTACTAACTTATGATAATAGAAAATTAAAAGGTTCTTTCATAAGCATTCATTCCTCCAGAAAAGAAAGCATTTAACCTACTCTTAATTGTAAGTGGATCCTTAGAAAATTGAAAGGATAACAATATGAATTAGGACATTCACCGTTGATTTTGCAGAGGAGAGTTCAATCCAGCGCAAGTGATGACCAGAGTCAAATGAATTCAAACTTGGATGGAGCTCACTAGCTATCTCCTTCAGAGGAGCAGAACAGAATCCTATAGGCTCACCTGCCAAAGCGAACTCTTATGCTAATGATAGAGATATTTACAACTTCCAGGAGAAAATAAAGGTATTGAAAAGAGACACGTGGAGAACTAATTATAATATAACCAGAAGATACAAAAAACAGAAAGAGTACCTTTTCCTACGTCAGTCACGGTGATTTCCATCATGTAGTAATCCTGCAGATCAAATGACATGCAAAAGCTGTGATAAGGTGCAGGGTTTCAAAAGACTAGGAATAACATAGAACCCAAAACATTCAACCTTGAAAACAGAACAGGAAAATAACTCTGCAGAACTTTCTGATAAATATGCAAGAAAATTCCAGGGCTTTTGAGAAAACAAGTGAAAATTTTACAAGAACATTAGGTAGAGAGCATCAGATGCTCCCATTAACCTCTAGAAATTCAATGCAAAAAAATAAAGCAAAATTTGATCTGAGCCAAGGCTATGATTGTGATGATGAAAGAAAAACCGTATTTTGAACTGAAAGTATAGTTGCATACTATACAAATGCTACTTAAGTGAAACAGGAAACAAACAAAGATTTGGTACTCAGAGCAAAATGATTTTGGAGATCCTTTCCTTTCCGTGTTGTCCAAACAATAAGACTATTCCGATGGCAACACTCAGTTTTCAATGTTAATATGCAGGAAGAGGAATTCTAGAACTTTTTTATACAATGCATAAAGATTAACTAACGCAGCTTATCTTGCATCAACAAGCCTCTCAAATCAACAACACATGACATGAAAATGGCAGTAAACATGGACCCAAGCAAGGGTGCATGCTGAATCCTTTGGAAGAAGGCTGAAAGGTGGAAGGTTGAATCCTGGGTAGATATGGCAAGCAAGGTAGATATATGAGATGCACAGGACATGCACCTCAAATTGCGGGAGAGGAACAAAGCTGTACTTCAGAAGGTCGAATGGGAACATTGTGTGAGAACATTCATTTATAGAACTTGTTTCACATGAAGGGCATTGTAAAGTGTGCAAGATGGCTATCAATGCTGCAAGTTGTGAGAACGTACTTTCTCAGGAAATAATCGATGAACTTCAATAGAGGTGTGAGCTTCGAAAGGCATCATCCATAAAAAATCAGATACTGCAAGTACGGTGATGAGACAACTATTTCATCATCATCTAAGCCTTATCCCAATTAACTGGGGTCGGCTACAGGAATCCTGTTTTGCATTTCCATTCTACCAAGGGCTAGACGTTCAGCTAGACTAGGACAAACCATAGGTCATCAAGTCTTTTTTTTACTATGTCCATCCACGTCCTTTTGGGCCTTCCCCTTGCCCTTTTAGAACCTTCAACTTGTACCAGCTCACTCCTAACTAGCATAAGCGTAGTTCTTGGTCTCCGTAACACATGACCAAACTATGTAAGTCTACTTTCCCTCATCTTATTACCTATTGGTGCTACTCCTAACTTTCCTTGAATGCATTCGTTTCTAATTTTGTCCTTCCTCATCTTGCCACTCATCCATCTCAACATCATGAGACAACTAGTTATTTATTTATTTATTGGGAACATAGAAAACTATTTATTTATTTATTTATTGGGAACATAGACAACTGCCTGTGGGTGATTATTAAATTTATAAAACATATCATGATAGTTTGTGGTGAAATGGGGAAAGCATGGATATGTGCAACACTCTTGGGTAGGCTGTGGCATGTCAAATGAAAGCCATGCATGATCTAGGAGCAAGGTGTTCCATAACAGTAAAGAGCAATAACGGCCACCGCCATTACTGTTATGATACGAGCCGTTACGGCTCCCGAAACGACCATTACAGCCCTTAAAAAAAACTATTTCTGGATCATTACAAGTCCATTACGGTCAGTTACGGGGCCGTTACAGCTTGTTTTTTCCGTAACAACTGTTTTGGTCATGTAGTGTGTAATAGTTACGACCGTTGCCATTACGTAATGACCATTACGGCTATAACATAACCAATTTTGTATACCATGTCTCAAAAGATGGAATTAAGCTAGGTATTCATCTAAAAAGTAACAAGCTCCACTCGTAGATTAGTTGAAGATAGTTTAGACATAAGAAGCCAGTTGAAGAGAAGAAACCACCACTTTGACATAGAACCGTGCCGTTAAGGAAATGTTAACCTCCATGAGAATTCTTCTTTTTGCCTTTTGAAAAAAGAACTTCAACATAAAAGAGAGAGCGCTCAAACCATTAGGTAGGAGCCAATCTTAGGTGATCCTCATCACTCCTTCCATTAGAGAATCGGCCAGTCCATTGAAATCCCTTAGAACACTAGAAAGACAACATTCGAACAAGATACAAGATTCCTAATTTCCAAATTACTAAAGCTAATTTCCATGATCCCAAAACCTCCTAAGCAGCCCATATAATCACATTTTCAGTCTTCCTCAACAAGAAGTCACCTAAAAAGTGAGTTTGAGAAAATACTAAGCTGCAAGAGCAATGACTTCATTTGAACCAATAACCGCAAAGAAAAGGAAAGGTAAGGAGTGAAGGGATACTGACCCTCAAAACACATCATGCACGCAAGGAATCATCCTAATGAATGCTCACAATTTCCTCCATTCTAAACCCCTAAAGTTGGGGAACCTTTAAAGCCCAAGATAGCATCGTCCTCTTTTCCCTAAGGAACTCACGGTCTTCTTTCTGACTACAACTCCGATGCAGGCCCAGTTAGGCCCATCCAGGCGCACTGTAAGGGCCAGCCCATTCAAACAAGATCACATCAACATTGTATCATTGGCGTGCTTGCATTGCTTGCATATAATGGTGTTTGTACAGTGTTAGTTAATCCTTCTAAAAAGGTGTTGCTCCTTTGAGTTGCAGCTTCAGATTCCTTCTCTTGATTCCTATCTGTTTGTACTAGTTAACATTTTGAAGCAGCCACTTCCCCACTCACAACTGAATATGTCACTCTTCATCCAAATATAAGTGGTTTATGTAATTCAGAAATAGTCCACAGCCTTTTACAACATAATAAAGCAAAGGAATCAGAGAGAGCATAGAACTAATATGTCTTTTCTTTTTCTTGACAAGGTCATTGATGCATTCCAGCTTACTCTTTGAAAAGGTGGATACTAGTACTTGATCCACAGACCATCTCTTGCCAGTACTATTTTCCAAGAGATTGGTCAAGCTAGTCGGTTTTACAAGCCTGAATATTTAAGCTCAATTCTATACATACCAGTGAATCAACTTTAAAGAAGAATATTTCGCTCCAGTTCACCAAGGCAAGCCCAGAAGATGTGGAGTGTTCCGAGGTGACACCACAAGTGCGTGCATTTTGTTGCTGCAGCAATGTTTCATTAGAAATGAATCGGTTTGGAAAAACACGGATCGATGTTGCGTATTGGTGAGTAGTCAATCCGTTAACATCGGGTAACTGCATGGTAAACAAACAGGTTTTCATTTGAAAAAGCAACAACATGATCAAAGCAATCAGGATAGGACTTTGGAGATAATTGGCAAAACTAATAGCTTAAGCTCAAACATATGGCAAAAATAAGAAATCATTACAATAATGAAGCTCTACAAGAATTTGGTTACAGCATCAGTGAAGACATCCATATACATCTTACAAGAATTTAACAAATATATAAAAAGATACATTCTTCCTACCAAGATCATTTAATACACAATTTTGATTATTCACAAGTTCTACATTTCCTACACAAATACAAAGTCCGGGAGATGTCGTGAAGTATTGAATTGAACTTTAATTGAAAGAACTTCAGTAGGTATGAATTCTAGAAGACAAATCTCTCCTCCAATTGTTAAAAATTGATATCTAAGCCTTAAATGCAGTCTGTGAGAGAACAGAAGGGCCTTCTACTTAAACTAGAAATCACACAAAACAGATTCTCATTCTCACAAGAGAAATACTTCACATTTTCATCAAATAATGAAATATATGAGCAGGTCCATACGTATGGCCAACCTTTATTTGGACCTCAATACGATCTCAAAGATCCTTCTAGAATAAAGCCCATAATAGCATCTGTTGCCAAATTTAATTTGAACTAACTTGTAAAAAGAGAAGGAAACAAATAAATGAAAACCTCCCTCCCTCCCTCCTATATGTTTGCATAGTAACCTAGAAATTCAATTCGGCTAGACTTGTGGACCCCAAAGTCTAAGTAATACACAATCCAAGCCATGCAATTGGATCTGTGCGTTGCACAGTCCAATTAAAACCTGGATGTGGTCCACGTCTTCAATCTGGATTCTTGATTTGGTCTGCATTTTCAATCAGCCTCAATTGGCCAGAAATGGGTCCATTCCTGGCCCTGTTTGGATTATCGGAGGGCCTGGATGCATCAACGGGAAACAGGCAAAACTATGAGCAAAAGAAGGTGCTTTGAACCATGGAAATGGCAGATGCAACAGCAGTCAGCCTTGAAGCCATATCCAACATGAAACAATTCCAAACAAAGATGGGGAGAACATGCTACTTAGAAATTTTTATAAGCTGTACTCCTTTTCCACATTTACAGCCCTGAAGCCATATCTAACATGAAAAAATTCAGAACAAAGATGGGGAGAATACACTATTTAGAAAACTGTCAGTTGTACTCTTTTCCCACATTTTCTGTTGTGTAGGTTTAACGGGACCCAATTAGTTGGGATAAGGCTTAGATGTTGATCATGGTGATGATCTGTTGGGTAGGTTCAGTGTTTTAAATAGCGAATAGCATGTAGCGTAGCATTCACCCCTCTAAAGCGTGAGGCGTAAGCATGTAGCGTAAGCTGCATGCTACTCCTAGATTTTTAATCAAGGCTGTGCTTGGTTGCTGCAATTTCATGATATTCACCAAATTAGACTAATTAATAATGAGATTAACAAAATTTCATGATATTTGGTGCAACCAAATGCAACCTAAAGTAATAGGACAAGGTAATCAATAAGCATAAAGGTAAAGAAAGAGCAACAAAACTGATTTAACAGTGTTACTTATATTATTTTTACTAGAAGCACTGAAAAGATTAACTATTTTTTATTGAAAATAGAAAAATGTAACAAATCATTGTAAACATTGTTTGATTTTAATGTAGTGAAAAATAACTTGTAATGTGAGCTACGTAGCATGTATCAATGTTCGAAATATCGGTATCGCGTTACATATTGCACCCAGTGTTCGAAATATCGAGACTATCAGCCGATATTATCGGTATCGCACCACTACGAGACGAAACTCCTCCAATAACCCCTGGAAGATACCAAAAATCCAAAACTTCAGATATCGCATAATATTATCGTGCGATATATCGTCGATATCGTGCGATACATCGTCGATATCGCCAATACAACCCACCCCGATCTAACAGTTCGAGCTTTTTTTTAAAAAAAAAAAGAGAGAGGAAAAACTGGAGGGAGGATTTCGGTACCGTGATTAGAGGTCGAATTTGGTGGGTTTCGATTTCCCTCTTTCTTTTTTTCTTTGAATCCAATGGAGATGCATCGCAACGCAACAGAGATTTCGGCGAAGGGATTTCTCCAACCGAGATTTCAGCGAGAAATCGTGCCTATTGAGGTGAAGATTTGAGATTTTTAGGGTTCCGGAGCTTCCAAAACCCTCTTCCCTCTTTCAAAACACCGCTTTGTTGAATCCCTTAGATATCCGATTGCGTACTGAGTTACTAGTACGCTATATCGTACCGATAAAACTCTGTGGGCCCACCGTGAATGTATGTGGTTTATCCACACCGTCCAACTGTTTTTCCAGCTCATTTAAGGGGTTGATCTCAAAATTGAAGCATATCCAAAGCTTAAGTGGACCATACCATATGAAACAATGGGAATAATGATTACAACCGTTGAAACCTTTCCAGGCCCACAATGATGTTTATTTGTCATCAAACCTGTTCATAAGATCACAGAAACAGGGATGAAGGGAAAAAATAAATATAAGCTTGATCCAAAACTTCCGTGGCCATCAAGAATTTTTCAATGGTATATGTTCAATTCAAGTTGTTTCCTGTGGTGCGGTCCATTGGAGCTTTAAATATGCTTTAATTTTGGGTTCAAGTCCTAAAATTACCTATTAAAATGGATTGAAGGAGTGGATAAAATATATAAATCACGGTGGACACCACAATGTTTACTAAGTACACAAAATAAAATGCACCCCTAAATGCACCTGTAACTCGTGGGTGGATTGATGCTACGTGAGTAACAACTTAGTTGGTGTTACGCTTGCTGTAGGGCCCACGTTGATGATATGTTGTAGATCCAATCCATCCATTCGTTTTTATAGCCCATTTTATGATGTAATCCCAAAAATCAAACATATTCAAATTATCAGGTGGACCACGCCATATTAAACAATGATTAATGAAAACTTACCATTAAATGATATGGATCTGCTTAATTTTTCTAGTGCAGTCTACCCAAGATTTGGATCTACTTAATTTTTGGATTAATATGCTTAAACTATATGAAAAAATAAATGGACGGCCTAAATGAAATATATACAGCAAGTTGGACTCCACAGATCTTGTGACAAGTCTGGCTGTTGTACCACATAGGTTGTGGGGTGCGAAGATGAGCCCTGACGCTCCAAGTTGTGCCAATGGTTCAAAGGAAATCAAAGTTACATGGGCCACACAATGATGTATTTATTATATCCACCCGTTCATCAATTTGGCAAGATCATTTTAGATCATGAGCCCAAAAATAAGTCATATCCAAAGCTCAAGTGGACCACACCACAAATAGTTGTGGGACAATAATTCTCTCCATTAAAACATTTATAAGGCCCTCCATAACATTTATTTTCCATCCAATCTGTTCATAAGGTCACACATACCTGGATGAAGAGAAAAAAAACAAATATCATATTGATCCAAAGCTTATGTGACCCCAAAATGGTTTCAATGGTAGACGTTCAATCCTCCATTACATTTTGCAGTGTGGTCCACTTAATCATTGGATTTGCCTTATTTTTCGGCTCAAGCATTAAGACTAGCTCGCCAAATTGACAGGCGGTTTGGATATAAAACATACCTCATGAGGACCCACATAACTTGTTGACGTCAACACACAACCATATTGGTGGTGTGTGGTACACCAGCAAAATCCACTTCCGCAGATTTCCTGGGAAAGCCTTTGGTAGGAAGTTCCTGCGCTAGAAAAGTAGGTGGGGCCCACCATAATGTTTGTAAGAAATCTACTCCGTCCATCCGTTTTGTGAGCTCATTTTAGGACTTGGGACCAAAAGTGAGCAGGTTCCAAGACTCGTGCGGGCCGCACTAAAGGAAAAGGTGGGTAGGGAAATTCCTACCGTTAAAACCTCCCTGGGTCAACAATGATGCTTAAATACCATCCATAACATTCATTACGTCATTCCTACTGAGATGATCTGAGAAGACAAATATTATCCGATCCAAAACTTTTGTGACCCCACGAATATTTCAATTGTGTACGTTCAATCCTCAACCAATCTCTATCATTGATATGTATATTTCTCAATTTTTATTTTTATTTTTTGCTTTTCAATGAATTGGTTGTATTTTCATACATGTCTTTGATACATTTATAAATGCCAAGCATTCAATTTAAATATAGTCATATTAGTTCAGTTAAACATCGCATAACTTAGGACCATTTACAAAGGAAATTTATTATGTGCACTTTTTTTTTGAGATGTTATGATTTAAAAGTGTGTATTAAGGTCCTTTTAACAATCCATGAAGTTTCATTGAAAAATTCAACCATTTTCCCAATGTTGCACCATGTTTCCCAAAAAGTGCGATAAATTATGCGATACAAACGATATATCCCATGCGATAACCGATACATATCTGTATCCCAAGGGTGCGATACATAGCACGATACCGATATTTCAAACATTGATTGCACCCTTGGGATATGGAAACGTATCGGTTATCGCATGGGATATATCGGTGGTATCACGTAATGTATCATTGTTGTTGGAAACGTGGCGAAACATTGAGAAATTGGTCGAATTTTTCAATGAAACTTCAGTGATTGTTAAAAAAGACATCAACAGACTTATTAATCAAAACATTACAAAAAACAAGTGCACATAATAGGTTTTCTTTGTATGGGGTCCTAATCTATACGTTGTCTAAATGAATTGATGCAAGTATATTCAAAGTCTATTCATATAATTTATAAATGTAAGAAGACGTGTGGAAACACACGCAATACATTCAAAAGCAAAAGAAGAATCACTAGATCAGGCTACATACATGTTTAATTTTATATTTGGACATAAAGATTGCAACCAATTTGCAAGAAATTGGGATTTTTTCTTTTTAAATTTTTTACAACTTGGCCCATCTCCTCCAAATCTCGAAATTGAAACTCCCAATCCATGTTTTCCATGCAAAACATGAAAAATCATGAATTTGTAACAATTTGTCACTGATTTAACACGATTACAGAACAAAAAAATCGAAAATCAAAAATACTCACCAGATCGAACATGTGGGATATATCATATATCTCACTACTTGTGGGTTTCATATTGCACAAGTGGGATACAAGATATATCGTAGCATATATCGGCCGATATCATCGATACTAAAAACACTCGCGTGTAGCACACAATGTGTAGCATTCGATACTTAAAACATTGTCGTGTAGCGTAGTCTATGTAGTATGTAGCGTAGTAGATGTAGCTTGTTGTGTATACAAATTATCATGTAGCATAGTCTATGTAGTGTCTAACGTAGTATATGTAGCTTGTTGTGTATACAAATTATCATGTACCATGATTAAACTATTTTCATAAGCTACGTAGCGTTGAGGCTAAGCTATGCTACGTAGTGTAAGCTACACACTACATAGTGTAGCTATTTAAAGCACTGGATAGGTTTGAATTCCTTTCCAAGACTTCTTCAACCTTATCTCTTAGAAAAGTCAGAAAAAAGCTAGTGTCTCAAGATTGAGTACGTAAGCAGATTAAGAGCTATAGATTAGTGATATAAATTGTTAATGCGATGGTCCCTGAAGTGGATGGGGGGTTACTAAAAAAGCTTCAAGATCAATAGATGTTGACCCTTTGATTGGTGGCCCGTAATTTGATAGTTAAAGAGAAATACAATAACAATCCAACCTTGTTAAAGTAGATTAGGGTAATCTTACTAGATTAGGATATTTCCTATTTTGGTAAGATATGTATCTGTTAAGAATTTTTTTAAGGTAAAAATTTTATTGAAAAAGAAGCATAGAAAACAAGACACGACAACAAGCAGAAAGGGGAAAAAATGAAAGAGGAGAGGCCAGAAAAGAAACACAAAAGAAAAATAAAAACCCAAAACGAAACAAAACTGTCCCAAGATAGTGAAACCCCGAGGAAACTCAAAAAGAAACTCGAGAGAAAACTCCACTGTAGAAACAGAGAGATTTCTGAAACAACGGTTATTTTTTTCCGTCCAAATCGCCCATAGAACAGCTAGAAATAAATCATCCACTTTCTTTTACCTATCGCCCCTCCTGGTTCAACATGCCACCCACAAAGAAGATCATCCATAGACGAAATCACGACCCAAGCTACCCCGGACAATATAAGGATGCTCCACCAGATGTCAGAAGTGAAGGGACAATGGATGAAAAGGTGGTCCACTGTTTCTTTAGAGCAGTAGCACTGAAGACAGATGTTGGGGATGCACATTCCACCCTTTTTTAAAGATTCTCGGCCGTGAGAACTTTATTCAGTCCTTGACAAGAACATATCTTGTGAGAGGAGATAGCGAATAGGGAAGGAAAAGATTCGGCCAGAATTTGGTTGTCACACCATAAATCGAGCCAAAATTTGATTATGAAGCCATTCCCCAGGGAAAAGGATATTCTATCAAAGACCATAGGGGCACTCCTGTCTATGCCTTTCCATATGAAAGAAGCTCCATAGAGTGGAGAAGATTTAGTCCACCAGCCTTGGGGGGAAAGACGATATTTAGTAAAGATAATTTGGTGCCACAGACTATCATTTTCATTTCCAAATCTAGACACAGGAGAGATCCCTGATGTAGCTCCCCCTTCCCCATAAGGTAAACAAACCTCTTTCCAGTTTAATAAAGGGAAGTTCCTCTCCTCGGAACCACCTTGCCACATAAAATTCCTTCTCAACTTATCAATTCTAAGAATAACCGATTTGGAACACCAAAAGAGAGAGAAGCAATAAATAAGCAAATTCGAGAGAGAAGATTTTAATGAGATTGATTCTTCCTCTTAACGATAACACATACATCTTCCAAGAAGATAATTTGCTATCCATTCTTTCAATGATCTTATCCCAGAGGTACAACGGGGATTTACCAATGCGAAGAGGAAGACCCAAGTAAATGGTAGGCAGAGAACTCACCTTGCATCCAAGAAAATCAGCGAAAGACAGATAGACCTCCGGGGAACATTGATACCAAAGAGTTCAGATTTTGCCAGATTTATCTTAAGACCTGAAATTACCTCGAACCACACAATAATCACTCCTAGATAAGATATCATTTCCTCATTTGCCTCACAAAACCGGTGTTTCAAATAGCGACAGTAGCGTAGCGGTAGTGTATGCTACGTAGCGTAGCCTGGCCGTAGCACTATGTAACATCCCAAATAGCGTAAATCCCCGGTAGCGTCGTAACGTACGCTACAGCTATGTAGCATGTAGTGTCCGTAGCATAAGCTACAATGTATTTTTTTTCATGCTTTCTTTATTTCTAATGTTGAAGAATGTGACACTTGTATTGTACTTGATACTTTTAACCTATGAAATTTTTATTTCTTTTCATAATTGCGACTTGTGGTTTCAATTAGACATTATTGATTAAAGTGGTTTGCTTGGAAAGTTGTTGATGTGATAATTATTTGATTTGGCTTATATATGTGGATTGGCTTTTGATAAACGATAACTAATAACTTTTTTGAACATGCTTATAATTGATAAAATGAATCATCTTTTAGGCATTTTTATATTGTTTTTTTTTCCTTTTTTTCACTATTTATTATATTTGTCCTATTTTTAAATTAAAAAATAAAAGTATTGTGTAGCTTACGCTACACGCTATAAAGGGCTGAGCGCTACACATCACGCTACCACTATTTAAAACACTGCACAAAATATAAAAGTGTCATCAGCAAATTGATGATGAGAAATAGGAATGTGAAAATTTTCAATGTTGAAGCCTTTGAAAAGACCTGAATCATGTCCCCTAGAGAATAAACTACTAAGAGCCTCAGTAATAATAACAAACAGAAAAGGGGACAAGGGATCTCCTTGTCGAAGCCCACGAGTAGACTTGAAGAATCTAAGGAAGATCCATTAATTAGAACAAAAAATTTAGTAAAGGAAACACCGATTTTATTCTAACGCCATTTTTTAGATCATATACTCTAGGAAATCCCATTCCACGTTTCTCCAAGTCCAGCTTGCATAGAACTCCCGGTTTCTTGATATGCGAATAAGAATCCAAGCATTCATTAGCTATAAGAACACTATCCAAAATTTATCTTCCTTCAACAAAAGCAAACTACAAGGGGGAGATAACCTTTGGAACAATGTGCCTTAACATTTGGCTTAAAATCTTAGAAAGAATTTTATAGTGGCTACCTTTTTTTTTTTTTACACACGCCTCACGCACACCGTAGTGAGATTTCACAGCCTATGGGTTATCAAACCCAAGACCTCGTGTTGAAACTCCTCAGAGTCTACCACTGAGGTAAGGACCTGAAGCCTTTATAGTGGCTACCCATCAGACTAATAGGGCGGAAATCCTTAGCATTGATGGACCCCTCCACTTTAAGGATTAGGGCTACGAAAGTGCAGACTTAACTGCGTCGCCAAACGATTTCCATCAAAGGATTAGTTAATAAATTTAAACAGGTCCTCCTTAATCAGGTCCCAACAAACATGGAAAAATGCAATCGGAAAGCCATCCGAACCGGACACTTTATCCCTCCCTAATCCCCTAACAGCCTCCTTAACTTCATCCATATCAATATCTCTCTCAAGGAACACCACATCTCCCTCAGAATGGATCGAAACAAAAGATTTTCAATCCTAGGGAGCAAGATTTTATTAAAACTTAGCAAATTAAAGTAGAAATCCACTAAAGCTGAGGAAATGAAATTTTTTTCAGTGACAATTGTACTCCCGACTGAAATGGAAGAGATGAGGTTTGAACGCTTTCTCGCGTTAGCGAAGTTGTGAAAGAATTTTGTATTCCGATCACCTTCTTTTAGCCAAGTAGCCCTAGACCTTTGTCTCCACTTTATCTCCTCTTTCAATATAGCACAGTAGTCAGAGAAAATATTCAATCTGGAAATTGAGTTTGCCTCAGAAAGCTGGCCCACTTCCTCTTTAAGATCTAACTCCTAAATAGCAGTAAGGAGAGAGGCCATTTCCAACTCCTGAGATCCAAAAACATCATGGTGCCAAGACTTCATATTGGACTTCAACATCTTGAGTTTTTTATGTAACACAAATCCAGGACGACCTTTGACCACGAAAGAGTACCACTAGTCAGAGACCAAATCCTTAAAACCTTCCACTTCCAACCAAGCAAGTTCAAAACGGAAAGGGTCCTTGCTCTTACTCCGGTGGTAGACTCTCAGGAGTTTCAACGCCTGGTTGAGGGTTCGAGTACCCATAGGCGGTGAAATCCCACTAAGGTGTGAGTGTGTGGTGGTGTGTGTGTGTTAAAATAAAAATAAAAAATAAAAAAGAAGTTCAAAACGGAAAGGTTTAGGCTCGCAGTTAATTTCTTTGGTCTCGAGCAAGATCGAGTAATGGTCCGAGACTAATATGGTAAGACCTCTCTAACGAGCAAAGGAAAGTGTTGGATCCTAAGGGGAGAAACGAGAAATTTGTCGACCAAAGACAGTAGGAGGGGATCTCTCATTAAACCAGGTGAAGTCGACGCTCCCCCATGGGCAGATCTAGCAGCCCTTGCAAGCCAACCCACTCTGCAAAATCTTTCATAGATCTAGAAATTCTAATGTTATTTAGTTTCTCATAAGAGAACCGAACAATGTTAAAATCTCCTCCAACAACCCAAGGGAGATTCTATTTAATAGACACAGCAGGGAGTTCAGACCAAAAGGAAGACCAAAAAGAGGGGTTGGTTGGGCCATAGACCCCTGAAAACATCCAAAGGAACCCCCAAGACTCCCAAAAGATGGCATTAATGGAATAGCAGCCCACCCAACTATATTCCATAGATCTAGAAGAAGTATCCCAAAGAAGAATACCTCCCGCTGAACCAACAAAATCTAAGGCCAACCAGTCCATACCTTTGCTTTTCCAAATGGATTTAATCAAACCTCTGT
Organism: Magnolia kwangsiensis; assembly: GCA_037074715.1. Classification (NCBI taxonomy): domain Eukaryota; kingdom Viridiplantae; phylum Streptophyta; class Magnoliopsida; order Magnoliales; family Magnoliaceae; genus Magnolia; species Magnolia kwangsiensis. The sequence goes on along the minus strand of CM073589.1, from coordinate 9,272,155 downwards.
TAACAACTTGCAACTTAGTTTCTTTGAGGATGATTAGTTTAACTTTCGAAAGCCGACACATTTCTTTCACCTAAGACCATTTTTGAGGGCAGCCAAGACCTCGGACATTCCAAGAGAAAATCTTCGTTGGCTAACTTTTAGAGACTCTCTCCCCTCTATATGTTTACGCGGAATAGCTTCTAGAATTGCCAAGGAAGAGATACCCAGATTGACTAGTTCCCTATTTTTGTGAGGGTTTTTAGGAGAGCATCCCATTGAACAACCCTCCATAGTCACTCTAAGACCCCGTTCTGCCACTAGCTTAAACAATGCGATGTAGTCGTCATCCATATTTCCAAAAACTACCCTAATAATCTACTAACATGCCCCACGGCCTCCCTAACCCATCATTTTCTCTAAATGGCCTCCGCTAAACCTTCCAACATCTCCAAAGGGATGGTGGAGAGATGATCCTCTCCCTGCTAAAACTGGGGCGAAATGTCTCCAAATTAGGTTCTGAGGGGAGGGATAATGATAGCCTCCTCTTCTGAATCAACTGAGGATTCTGAAACAGGGACCGGGATTAAGGCAATGGAAACATCCGACACAAGAAGGGAACTAGGACACCCTTCGATACAGCTCAAAGATACAGAGGGGACTAAAGACATGGGGGAGGAAGGAGGGGTGTGAAAGGTGTTGGGGGAAAAAAAGATAAGAAAAGATGGGATCATGCCATTAAGGGAGGATAGCTCCTTTCTGCTTGGCTGAGGAAAGGAAAGAAGATCCTCCAGGAATCCTTCCAAGGGAAGATCGTCACCAAATAACCATCCTCTGAGGAATCGCACAACAGGCTAACATCGGAATCCACCAAGGAGCTTTCCGATGCCTAGTCAAGAGGTGTTTTCCTAATCTCTATCACTACGAACCACCTTTCCGTGCGAAACTATCATATGAATCAGCTATGGAGTGCCTTCTGACGAGATGGAACAAAGATTATATTCCATGGGGGAAGCAGAGGAGCAAATCTCGATAGGGACAAATGGGATTTCTCTAGATCGTGTGGCAACTGCAATATGATACATGGGGAGGTCTCCGGGAACATCACTGCTCGGAGTTGTTTCTTTCTCAATACTCGTTGGGACAACCATTAGATTTGAAGCATGCACAAGACACAATGGCAAAGGCACCGAGGTCAGGGGAGGACAAGTTACCAAAAGATCTTGCGTAGGAGACATTAGGGCACTCGAATCCTACCACGTATTATTCCTGACAAGTAAGGGCTCTATCGAGCAGCCCACCTCATTAAAACCTGTCATTCGAGACGACAAATCAGAAAACGCCTGAGAAATTGTGACGATATTCTCATTGGAGAACTTTTTCCGAGAGAGAGCTCGTGATATTTGTAGTATTTTTGCCTGAAGAGGAATAAGCACCCGAGTACGGGGGAGGATGGAAGCTCTGGTCCTGCCACAGTATCTCAGCACCTCGGCACATCGAGGAGAAGACACGTGTCTACGGGCTTACTATGAAGCTAAGGCCGGGGTTTCGCATGGGTGGAGTGGAGGACCACACGTAAGAGGCGAAATCATCAGTATTTCGTGCACCACCGAAATTGGTGGTCCCTAGACATGGCGAAGTGAGTCTGCACCAAGAAAAAAAATTGAATTGAGGCTCCAAGGAGGCTTTGTCCCTAAGAAGGAGAGTAATTTGTTTGAGTAACAAGATCCCAAAAAACTTTAATACGTAGAAAATCCTTTCCTACAGAGATCTTGATCTTAGTCGGAATCTCCTGAAGTCTCTCTTGATCCTTATTAAAAGCCTTGCTAATCGAAGCTTCTCCCATCTCTTAGTAGCGTGAGCCGCCTGATAACTTCACCCATACAAGACCCCAAAGCAAGGAAAATTTCCTCAAACCACAACTCAAGAGGGATCCCTAGGAGGACAAACTAGACGTCTACAATACCAAACAAACCAATCAGATCATTTCCTGAAAACTCCCATCAGACCTACTCCATTTTGATTGGCGATAAAGATAATCTTGTCTAAGTCAGAGTAGGGACGAAGGGAAACCCAAACATCGGCCGAAGATAGGAGACAGAAGAAAATCTCCCTCCTGAAACCCATAAAAGAACTGGAATCACAAGGATAAATCATACACAGAAAAACCATAGAGAAGAGAAACAACCATTGACCATTGCATATATTTGTTTTGCCTTAGACAAAATCAACTCAAGCATGCGGACAAAACTCTTACTCCGCTTGAAGCTCTTCATGAAGGACAAGGGAATAGAACCAAAGGGCAGAAGAGATGCATTAGGAGGAAGAGGAGGATTAGAGGCTTCTTCGGGGGTTGAGGGCTGAAAAGAAGGGGGAGGGGATCCGGGCTAGAGCGAAGGCGAGGTCGGCTTAGGGCAAAGGGGAGGATGTCTATCAAAATTTCCTAGATTATCTACTCCAGCTTGCTACCCCTGAAGAACCTCTCTGAAAGATCTACGATCAGCCGGGATAGGATTAGCAGGAGTTGGGGCGAATGGAACCCTTTGGCCCAATCTAGATGACCAGGGAAGAAGAGAGGCATCGTTGAAATCCCAATTCACTATCTCAGGGCCACATTGGGCTACATTGACTTTGATCTCCTTGCCATTGAAGAACTTCCCCTTCATCTCTTTCACTACGATGTTCAGTTCTTCATTGTTGTTCAAACGAACAAAAGCAAAGCCTCTAATGATGGAAAAGCCATGCTCCTTTAGGATAACAACATCTCTCCAAATCTCCCACCTCTCTTATATATTCCAGTTATTCTCAAAGAAATAAACAAGTTTCAGTTCCCACAATGTTTTCTTGTGGTTTAACATAGTATTAGAGGTAGGGTTTGCAAAACCCTAGCTCCCTTTTCCTTTCTCCTTCTCCTTTTCCTCTTCTCGTTCTTCTTTTCCTTTGTCGTATACTTGTATTAGTGTTGCCACAATAGTGGGCCACTGTTGTCCACCACAATACAGCACAAAGAACTACCACACACCGCAAACAATGGTTATCGTCACTCGAGGGTGGCTTTCCCTCAATGTTGTCGCATCCTCTTCCTATGCAAACCCATTTCCAACAGCCCTTTTCCGAACGAGTTCTTGTGTCAAACATATGGATCAGACTTTTTACTATGCCCTTTTTTGTTGTCTAAATATCTATAGCCACCAAAAAGCAACAGTTGAACTCCCAGCCACCAAAAGTGTGTATCGACTAGAAGAACAATTGTTGACATTCCGGCCACTAGATCATTTACCAGTCATTGCAAGTAACATTGAATCACATCCCCAAAGTCATCAAAAGTGTGTGCTCGCCTCATGCTACAGTCGCTTTTTCTTTTGCTTTTAAATAAATGTTCATAGTACCTCTCAAACTCAAGCTACTCATTTCAGAGCACCTTGAGTTTAAGGCGAGATGCTTGAGTAGATTAGGAAAATCTCACTAGATTAGGATATTGCCTATTTTGCTAAGATATCTATCGGCTAAGAGCTCTCCAAATCTCTACAGATTTTCCATCTCATCTATATATTACAGAAACAAGTTTGGGTTTTTACAATGTAGTCTCTTGTGGTTTAACAAACTTCAAAGAAGAAGAGTTCAAAGATCTTAGTAAGGGTTGGAATCTTATAATATGGGTGATTTTCAGGGAATCCCCTATCCAAACGCCAATCAGATCAACACCTTGATCACCAACTATCGTTCCACATTCACTTAATCTTGTACAACAGCAATCTGTACATTTGTGGATGACCAGGGCTATATAATCCCTATAAGAGAAAGTTATATGAAAAACAGATGGTCACCATTCACAAGAACACATGTATCATCCTAGAGAAACTCAAGTGAAATACAAAACAGAAAAAATATTGCCATAAAGGTTTTGAACGAGTGTTAGTCTCCACATTCAATGAAAGGTATAATACCTTTGCTTTAGAAAATCTTTTTTTAATAGTTTTTATTTCTCTGCAGAAGGAAATTGTATTATCCTTCTGATCTGCATTAAGGATTTTGCTAGTTGGCCTCTTCTAGCTTGTATCAATCATTAACAATCGACTACCAGCCACAGTAAAAAGCTAGTACCCACCATGACTATTAATTTGTCAAATTCTAGCTCAGGGTGATGGTTTTCGTTGTATCAATTCTAAGACAAGATCCACAGCCATTATGAGCATCTTTCACAAGCAGAAAATAGAACAAAAATTGAAATATTTTGTGATCCGAAAAGGCAATCAGACCTCAGCATCTGAAATAATGATTGTCACCATCATCCAAGATATCCTTCTGAGATTTCCTTTCAAGTGAGAGTCCAACATATTCTTCGAGACCGGAACCTTCACATGCTTACTATCACCAGATGGCATCCTAATAATGTTTGAGGTTCCCCTATTTTCAGTAGCTCGTATAAATATGTCACGTCCAAGCATGTTTTTTGGGATAATGTAATAATTTTTCCCGTGATGGATGTCAATGATTGAGCCTCCATCGTAAGTTGGTGAAACAGCTTCCTGTTTAATGTAGTGAAGAAGATTAGAGATATACTTAAGACTCACAGAGAGCAAACTGATATTAGATTGAAAGTCACATATTCTAATCTGAAAGATGAAAAAGATGTAAAAATAAATAAAAAAGATTCATGTGGAAAATCAGGCAGAACTCACTCTCTTTTTATAAGATTCATGGGAATGGCTAAGATTATTCCAGCTAGTATATGCTTGAAGAATCATGTTTGCATTTGATACAGAAATATTCAAATTGAGATCCCTTGTAGATGTCACACGTAGCTGGGAAGCAGCACCCAGTGCACTTAGATCATACTGGTACCTGCACATGATTTTCAGCAAGATATCATGTTTAACCAAATCTTCATCCTCATCTTTTTTTCTTTTTATGAATACAATGTTTTGTTAAATAGGATAAAGGCAAACAAAACAAAACCAAAAAACACAGCATGACAAGAGCCCAGCCAAACACTCAAATTACAAGGGATCCCAGCCAGAAAGGCGAATGGGAAAGCAAACCCACCCCAACCCAAGACCTGCTTAACCTACAAGACTGTGATCCAAAACAAGCAGACTAGCCCTCTTGACAGTCTTTAAACAGATTATCTTCTCTGGGGTTTGCCAATGTCAGCACATGAGACAGAAATACACACAGAGGTGGAGGTATCGAATGCTTCCTCCAATATGTCAGCCAAGGCCCAGGGATATGGACCCTCCCTATACCAGTTGAGAGCATTCTTTGAATTGCCTTCAATAATAATTGCTGAATCCTTTGCTTGTAACAATTTTCAGATCTCACAGAAGAGCAGCGCTTCAGCGAAGCTCGAGTCTTGAAAACCCACTAGAGACTCAAGAATTAAACCATCGATACTCCTCTATTGTTTGAAACGAGCCCTCCAATACCCACTGGCCCTGGGTTACCCACAGAGCTACTGTCAAAATTGAGTTTAAATGAACCTGCTGGAGGAGGGACCCATTGGATAAATTCCACCTCCTTTCGCCTACCATGTCACAAGACTTCCTCCCAACTTGACTGAAACAGAGTCCTAGGAATGCCAGACATGCCTTTACCCAGCATACTCCACTCCTCATCATAAATTCATAGCCAGGATTGTTTTCCTTACACATGTAAAGAGTAAACTATGAAACTGCAGCTTTCCAAGGAACTCAGTTTTCAAGCTATCACTTTTTTTTCAGGTAGGTAGACAACTGAAGTTACCTTCTAAACAATCTAGAATGAATAGTATTGATGGGAATCCTACCATTACTAAATGCATACTGAGGATATATGGGCTTACATACAGGAAGAAAGAATTGATCAACACTTCATAAAGAGCCTGTGTAATGGACGAATGGGACCAAATGACAGATTCAGATAAACATATAAAGAAACAGAATGCTGGAATACTTGAATATGCAGTATGAAAGATCACCTTAGAAATCCATCCATCGGCTCAACAAGGGGCTCCCAAGAATCATATTTATCATTGAATGATCTTGCAGTTGATGAGAAGCTCACAGTTGAATTCAAATAGTCAGGTCTTCCACGTAAACCGAATCCAATGCCAGTTAAAGAGATGTTAAACAATGGGACCATCTGCCAAAATCAAGATGAACAGTCACTGAAATAATTAACCAACATAATTCACATATTTCACATCTCAGTCTGCAGACTAATGAGAAAGGATGTGAATCATCATTCAGAAACTAATGTTCAAGCTGATTTAAGAGTCCTCACCAGTCCTCCATAATCATCAAATAGTGCTGCAGAGAATGTTCTAATCTCTGCATCAATGACCATATTATCTGAGCTACTGGATGCATTTGGATCTGCCAGCTTTAATGCAAATCTTTTTGGTGGCCTTCTGAATCCACTGCGGACAATAAATGTACCCACCTCATTACCAACTGGCCATATGCTGAATGGTTCTGATGTAAACCTGACATCAGATGTATCCCATATACTTTCTTCAGGAAATTGATCGCCAGTGACCATATCAAAACGTATGCATCTTAATGCACTGAAGTCAGCATGCTTTGGTGAGCCCCTACACGCGATACATCCTAAGGCAACAAATCCTGGAGGAGCTTGAGGAAACCAAAAGGAAATACTTTCAACTCCCTTGTGTTTCTTAATTCGTCCAACAAGATGAAAATCCTGAGGAGCTTTCAAAAATGCTTCATCTCCACTATCATGAAGAACAACAGATGCATTTGGAGGCTCGTACCTACAAAATTCCAAGTTCCAATTCAAAATTCAAAACAAAGTTTGAGAATACAATCATGAACTGCAAAACAGAGAGACACACTACAGTTAGGCCATTGCATACCCTTGAACAGCAATGTCGCCAAGGTAAACCATCCCAGTTGGAACAACTGGACGCCATATGGACAGTTTTTTCCTAGAGCTTGCACCTTGATTCCACCATACTAATCTAAAACTGGCCACAGCTTGAAACAGCCGGCCAGATGTTACGGCTGCAGATGTTTCAGATTGAAGAGCATGATCATGATCCATCGGAATCTCTTGGACATTTGAACTCTTGGTTGCTTTGGAAGACCCTTCTGAATACCCAAAAATCATGTGACGAAGCTCATATGCTTTACCAATTAAACTCATGCTAATAGGGTCAGCTGGCAAGAAAGATCCTAGGGAATTATCCACACGCCAGAATGCTACCCTTGAAGAATATCTATGGATGGGAACAAAAAAGCATGATTTAGTTGCAAAGAATTAGAACCCAATAACTGTAATTGAAACAAAGTAGTACAAGTTAAAAGTACATACAGTTCAGGGAAACTGAGTGTAATACAGTCCTTTAGGGCACAAGGAGAAACTAAAGATGCCAAGATGCATAAAGCAGAGGATAATGGCGGTTGGGCTCTTCCCTCTGAAACCACACAGCCCAGAGCAACATAACCTTGAGGTGCTACAGGGAACCAAATTGAGCAGCCATCGTCTTTTTCACCGTCATTACCACTTCGTTCCATCATTACTAAACCATGGGTACTTGTGTTGGCACCATGGGGAACACAAACATCATCAGATACTGAAGACGGCCAAATTAGCTTGAAAGATACAGGTCTCTTGACTCTTGCAAAGCTGGTATTTATAGCAACAACTCCTTTTGTAGGTGCTTCATTCCTATCATGCAAAGCAACATCATTCACAGCCTTTCAGAACAACAAAGAATTTACACAATGTAGATAACTAGAGATTGCATCATAATTTATACTGACAGTGGTGTCAAGCAATCCCCAAGCACCACAAAGCCAGGTGGTGCACGTGGCCTCCAAAAGGAATATGTTTGGCCACTTTGGTGATCTACAGGGTAAAATAATCCATCAGAAAGCTTCAAAACAAATCATGTCACCTACTGCTTGGCAAGGAAAAACCACAAGTTTACCTATTCTGCATTAATAGAAAGAAGTTTTTTTTTTTGTTTTTTTTTTTTAAAAAAAAAAAAGAACAAAAAATAATAATAATAAATAAAATCAGTAACATACTCTGAATTCTTCCAACATTATCAAACTGATAGCAGACTACTACTACTTTCCTGGATGTCATCCTTAAAAACGTCAAAATGTCTTCTTCAATTGCTAAGAAGAGTCGCAAAATGCTGAAGGAGAAATTCATGAATACATCCGAAACAGCAAAGTGGATATTGGTTTTCCCAGAGGCATTTGAAAATTTCATACAGGTATCAAAAGGCTCTAAAATGTTAACTCCGTTACTCTCCACTGTCAATCCGAGTGCATTAGCACTCATTTCAACAGTGTCCCCCTTCAAAACAAGCCTGCAAAATCCACAAGAGTAAGTTAGGATGCTAGTGCAATTTGATTTTATCTATCTCTCTCTCACTCTATGATTCTCCTCTTTTTTTATTTTTTTTTGTTTGTTCATTTGCTACAAACATTGAGATTTGAAGTAGAACTAGAAGTTATGCATTACACAAGCGACCGGTGTTCAGAGTATCGGTATCGTTACATGTATCAACCAAGATACGAAATCATGTATTGGTACGGTAGATATCATCGCCAATACTCAGGAAAATATCAATATCTAAGGGAAATGCTGGGTAGGTGGAATTTTTCAGTGGGAACTTCAGGAGATGTTAAAAGACACGTGCTTACACAAGTAGGAATCAAAATATTGCAAAAAAACAACCATACATAATAAGTTTCAATTCTATAGGGGCCTAAGCATGTTGTGTCGAAAAAAACAGTATAAAATAAATATATGAAATTTGTAGCCAATCAACAAATCAGCCAACACTCATTAATATTTAAAATTTCCATATTAATTAATAGTGAAAAACAAATATGTTACAATATAAAAATGGAAAAATTAGGATTTAACCAATTTCCCCCTTTTTTACATAACTGTTGACTTTTCACACAAATCCATGTCAATGCATGATTCATGCATAAACATGGGTTCCATTGCAATCCATGCTAGCATTTGAAAAAAAAAAAAAAATGAAGTTTCTATAGCATTTCCATATCCTTTTGAGTCCCAGCCCGTCTTCGTATTGAGTCGAAATTTCTCCCCGAATCCAAACTTTGATCCAATATAAACCAAGAGCGAATGAACTCACCTAAGGAACAAAATTATTTTAATAAAATGGAGAATTTTTAGGTTTTTGGAAATTTTCCCAATTTTCTATCAATTTTGCCTATTTATGTATTTTTCCCTAGTATTGGGAATGTTATCACTAGTATTGAGGATATTATTGATGGTATCGCCAATACCAAGAAACCTTTTATAATGGAATCTTCTCAAAATATCGTTGATATCGATAATATTGCCAAATATAGCTGATATTTCAAAAATATCAAAGATATTTGAAAATTTTAAAACTTCCATCAATTTCAGTATCACTGACCTAGAAATACCGATAATATCGGCCATATCATCAATTATATCGTTGATATTTAGAACACTGATACCTTCCCAAACTACAATCAGTGTACGAATTATCTCTGATATTATCGAAATATCTCCAATATTATCTTTATCTCCAGCTCAGCAATACCGATAACGCTAGTAGCGATACCGATAACGCTGATAGAATCAGAAATTCCAAGTGTTAGCAATGTATCGCTAAGTATCGCCAACGTATCAATATCGCTAATGTAATCACCAATATTTTCAACTATGTAAATTCTAAGTAATGCTTGTATCATAAGCGTATCGATGATATTTCAATAATACTGCCAACATATCAATATCATCAAAATTTTGTTTATTAGAAAAATTGTTATTTCAATTTTTTTGCATCAGCACATGGCTGTATGTAGTGTTCAATTTGTCATTGATAATATTGATAATATCTTGATATTATCGATATCTCAACATGCGCGGTATTGAGATCGCGATCTTTCGTTTCCTTTCCAATTGTTGATGATTTCTTGGTGAAATATCATGTATTGCTGATATTTTACATTATCGATGGATGTTTGAATGGAAGGTTAGATGGTTAAATAGGTCGGATGCGATGGTTGGATTTATTTCTTACAACAACATATGCTTTTAAGGCCCTTTTTGCAATTTTTTTTTTTCTAAATATGTAAGTATGTACATTTTAATATCTCCTAAAGTTTCACTGAAAATTCCAACATTTTTCCCATGTTTCCCCACATTTCCAATTATCAGCAGTATTATTGGCGATATCAATATTGTTTTCGTATCCCTGGCCAGTGAAACTTGTAGTGATACCGATACTTCGAACATTGACTACAATACACAAAAAGGTTATTTACCTACATGGATATGAACAAAAAGCACATATTTGGGAGGTGGTGGTCAAATGCAGGAAACAGTGAAAACTGAAAGGTATGAATTTTGTCCAACCATAGTCCAACAAAAGGTAACAACCCTAGGTACAGCAAGGTTTCCCCAGACACGAGCATGGAGGAGCCTCTTCACCAGGGACTATAAAGGCCGTGAAGAAGGATTCAGATGAACACCAGTTTGGGTTCCACCATCTTATTGTCTATCATCTCCGGCAATGTATACATCCTCCAAAAGGCTCGTGAAAATTTCAAGCTCTTCAATTTCCTCATCTTTCAAATGTCAACGAAAAGTGATGTTCCACAAAAATCTCCCCCAACCCCCTCAAATAATTTTATCGCATTCCTTAATCCACATCCCTTTACTAGAGCACACCTTATAGGCCATCAGAAAAGACACATTCCAATCCCCTATCTCCAACCCATGTGTCCTCCTAAATGTCATACTACTTCCTTCCCCAACACTAAAGTATATATCCTTCTTAAAAGCCAATCCCAATTCCGTAGAAGTGCCTTCCAACTTATAAATTTTCTTCTGCACACTAGTCTCAAATGAACAAACCCATCCTCCCCTGGATTCCAACCATCACCTTGCCCATATTTACTGCAGATCACTTACCTCCAAAGGGCCTTTGGTTCTTGACCAAATCTCCACCACCACTTTGACAGCAAGGCCGAATTCTTCTCCTTCAATCTTCCAATTCCTGAGTCACCTTTATGGAAATTCCACATATCTGTGAACCAACTACCACAGAACTGTGGCCAACAGTGGCAATGGGCTAGTCGCCTTCTCGATATATTTATTTGCTTCTTAGCCAAGAAATTGAAATTTTGGAATATTTGGATTTTCCTTTTCTCAGCAAAATATTTCTCGTTTCTTGCATTGAAAGAAGCCCTTAATCAAATTAATAAATTACATGCAGGAGATTACTATTACTAGAGGCACACTACCAGCACTTGGCACTGGATTGGGGGGGGAGTTTGTGGTGGATCCAAATTGTTGTGCTCATTGGCCATCAATGAGCACAACAGTTTTAAAACGAAGAAGGTTTTTCCTTGTTTTTTGTCATATTTGTATCCCGAAACCTTGGTTTTTGTGATATTTTCTATCTTTATTATTTTCATTATTATATATTTTAGATTTTAAAAAATCATTTTCTTGACCCACCAAACTGACCACCTCAAACTTAGTCCTGGTTTGTGAACTATGACATGAAGAATGATATCTGATATGTCAGTTCTCACAGCAGTATGCAAACATGAATGCTGTAAATGATTGCGTGAGTAAATGGTAATCGGCACTTTCTGATTTGATAGCAAAACAGTAGATAAGGAAAAAGTAAAAGAGGAGAATTCATGGTGATACTAGCAAAAGCTGTTGGATTTTGAACTAAACTTTTTAGTCCACATTAAGATCAAGAGAAAAACAACGAGGAAAATTACCTTTCAAAAAAAAAAAAAAAAGTTCGAAATTTGACAGGAATTTACCTACAGAATGCATCCAATTGAGCATGTAAAAGCTTGGTAGAAAGAATCATGGATTCACCAACATCCTTTGAGGTACTGTAGAATATCAGCTCTGGACCAATAGCCTGAAAAGGAAGATATTTTAAAAACAAAACCAGCTATTATGCAAAACTCCAAGTGAGACTGACTACTGTAAACCACAAAATGACAGAATATGAAACATCTGCAAATTGTATACGTTACAAAGGTAGCCATCATGCTTGAAGTAAGATACTAATATATTTCCATCCCAACAAAGAATTATAGTTATGCAAGATAGCATGTTAAAATACATGGCTTAAAATCTCAATTGAGTACTTGAAAAACTCATTAAGTTGATATTGAGACTCGAGATTTTAACTTTTTATTTTTTTATTCATGAAAGTTGGACCAAAGCCCAAAACAAGAAATTATTTTTTTTAAGCGAACCTTTTTGGGTTTTACGGGTTGGATGGGTGGAATCAAGTTTATACCACTCCAAAACCAACCCTTTCTCACTCTGAAATCTTGAGAACATATGACTAATATATGATCACTCTGACCTTTTTCCTCATTGTTAGCTTTCAGGCAGTGATTTGGGGGTGATATGGCGACTTCTATCAGTGGTTTCACAGTGAAGATAGCCGACAAGGTCAAATTGGTGAAGAAAATTACCTGATCTATTCAAGTATGATTCGTTACCTTTTACTCAGTTATTTTCAGTAAATAAATAATGCTCCTATATATCTTTCAGATATCACTGGCTTGGTGAACATGATTCAGTTGTAATTTAGCATGATATAGGATCTACAAAGATTTGCTCTGACCATCATACAGCAAGTGAACTTCTGGTCCAATTCATAGTAAATTGAGCATCCAAGAGAAGCACTACCTAATATCAGAATGCATTCATCTGAAGATGGCTTTGAGAGCATACCAATATTTAGTCCCAATTTGGCCCACTCATGTAATGTTAATGCAATTTTTTGTTCACATTCTTGCAAGAAGAATGTATCCATTCATGCTGTTTTACTCGCATAACCACTCTTCAAGTGTCATCAAAATATGCAATATAGGGGAGGGGCCACATTAAGAAACTCAATATCTAATTATCTAATCAAATTCTAGTAAACATCAATGCAGAAGTTCATACAGGACCTGCAACTCAATGATAAACTCTGTCGACCTGTCAACCTCAGCATTTGGAGCTGGTAGATGCTCCCTCCTTTCCTCCAAAGCATCCTGAAGAAGACCTTTATTCCCTCTCTCTAAGAAGACATTATCATTTTCTGAAGCTGAATAGCTACTATTACTTCCAAGTAAAATGCAAGAATCCAAATATTCCCCATTCTGCAGCAAAACTAATTCATTAGGTCAAGGATTATTTTCACACTAACAAGATGATTATGAATACAAGTCATGAATGGAACTCAGTTAAATGGTTAGAATAACATGGAAGAGAAAAATACCTTAATAAAGACATTTTTAAATTGCAGCCACTTTCCACTCCCCACATAAATTATGGGTTCTGGGCTAGGACTCGAGAGATTCCTTCCCTGCCTATCCTGTAAATACAAACTGCCACCTTTCCCGTCATAAACAAAATGGTCAAATCTTTCATCGTCAACGAACAAAGGTTTCTGAGGTGAGAGTGAAAATTCAGCAGAAGGCTGATAGTAAATTGGTTGATCAAGAATGATTGCAGCAACTATATGTGAAGAGTTGTTATCTTCCTCGTTTGATAGCATACTGCGAACTGTTGGAACAAAGAACTCGACAATAGCAAGTAAAAAATCAAGTGCAACCAGCATTTGTGGCCTCTGGACACACAAAGATATAGCAGTTGACGACTGGCTAAATTTGGCATCAAGAATTAGCATTGTAAGGGATGCTGTCGAAGCATTGTTTTTACCCCTGTTTGTTTCATGGGAACCAACATTCTTATTATTATCATCAACCACATGATGAAGGGAATATCCAAAACTCTCAGGTTTTCCAATTGCAAGCCTGAATTCTTGTTCAGTTCCCTCGCGGTCATCAATAACAGTGAAACCCTTAAGCGTTGCTAAAAGGAAGCCATCTCCTGCTGAATTAGACTTGTAGAGAAGCCATGCACCAGTCACCTGCAATGAGAGGATGGCAATAGATTAGGACACCAGATTTCCAGCTGATCTGTTAAAAACTGAACTGTCGAATGGCAATATCATGAGCAACATTCAAATTTGCTCAAAAAGAGTCAAAACACTCACATAATAATAACGAATAAATCAGAAGTACAAAGAATTGTGGGGCTGGAAGAATATACTGCTTTTGAGTTCCATATTACGGTTCACGGTCATTCAATATTACAGGGTGGAACACTTGAAAGGTATATATGGAACAATTGTAACTAACGAATGTAAATTTAAACAAACCAAAAAATAAGAATGACCATGAATTACATCATTGATATAGCTAACATAATACACGGCAACCAGATATGGAAGCTGAAGAAGCAGCCTGCTATATTGTTACTTGAATCAATGACTCAAACTTGAGGGAGGGACTTCTTTATATGAGGAAATTTGGAAGTACAAAATTGCCTTTAACTTGGGTTATTCAAGCATGACCTGTATATTATATTTTAAGACCACTCCAATTTATCTTTTGATTCAAGCTCTAGGTCTTCACTGACCCAAAAGCTAATCTTCAGACTGTGAATACCATGTATATGAATATTGTATATATGGGTTGTTAGGTGTAAAATACCATGTATAGAGAAGTTCTAAATAAGCTTCCTTGTATAGCCTTGTAATGTGGTTATTTAAACCCATCTGTGGGTTGAAGAAATACAGAAAAACATTCTCCAGAATTGTCATGGTATCAGAGCCATCATCCAGCCACCGCAGATCTCTGCCACTCCAGGCATCATCGTCGACATAGCTCCACTCCTCCATTGATTCCGGCTGCCCATTCCTGCCGCACGACCAGCCGCACGATCGGCCACACTTCCAGATTCAGGCCGATTCGACGAATATCTTCATTGAAACCCACCTCCAGATCCGGCCACACCTCCAAATCCACCTTTGTCTTCACATCTAGCTTCATTGATCTGAGATCTGTTGAACCCATCAAGTTGCTTATTTGTTAGATTCAGTCCATCAACGACAGCGGCTCTACCTCTATTCGTCAGATTTAGTCCTACTCGCCCAGAAATCAGTGGTACATTTCTTCTTTGTAGTTTTTATTTATAATGGCATCCATGAATCCCTCTAATAAGATCGAAACTATCCATGTTAGGTTGGATGGGCAAAAATTCTCCCTGTGGCAGTTTCAATTCAAGCATTTTTTAGCAGGAAAGAGCCTCTACAGCTATGTAGATGGTTCTACGGGCAAACCAAAAGATGAAAAGGAACTCCCATCTTGGACTACAAATAATTCAACAGTGGTCACATGGATCCTTAACAGTGTTGAGAGCAACATTGCAATTAACCTCACGTCATTCGAGACTGCATCCGAAATATGGGCTTACTTGAAAATGTGTTATCAACAATCAAATCATGCTCGTCGCTATCAAGTAGAGTACGAGCTGTCAAATTAGAACAAGGAGCTCTAAGTATACAAGATTTGTATTCTAAACTTACCTCCCTTTGGCATGAGATTCAACTTATGGATCCAATTATTCCCCCTGCGGCGGTTAAGACAGTAAAGATATTTCGCGACACTAGTAAATTAATGCAATTTCTATATAAACTCCATCCGAAGTTTGAACCAACCCGAGTCGATCTGATGAACTGGCCTCAACTTCCGTCTCTTGAGGCCGCTCTATCTGATTTGATGGCAAAAGAAACACGTTTGAAAACCCTTGCTTCCATATGAGAGGTTGTTCCTGATGCAGCCTTCATTACTCGCAATTTTTCCGGAAAGTCACACGACATGTCGAAAGTTAAATGTTTTGAGTGTAATGGATTTGGTCATGTGGCTGCCCGTTGTCCCAATAAGAAAGAAAATATGAATTCCTCTGGACCAAGTACTCTGTTTTGTCGATACTGCAAACAAGGACATGATATGGCCAATTGCCCAACTCGCCCTCCTCTACCTCCTCACTACCAGCGACGTGGACGTGCATTTCTAGCTTCCTCTACTACGAAGCCTGACTCAAATTCATCTATGGCCCCATCGGTGCAGCCTAATCTACTTTCCCCAAAACAAATTCAGCAAATCCTTCAAGCGACGGGTTCTTCATGTTCGATAGGCAATATTGATCCTAGAAATCTTTGGTATCTTAACTCGAGGGCATTTAATCATATGACTGGGGATCTTTCTTGTCTAACTGATTGTGTTCCATATAGTGGTGTGGGTTCCATCTGCACTACAGATGGGAACCATTTACCTATTCTCATATCAGGTCCTTGAAAGTCTCACCTTCATCATCTCGCAATTTCTTCCTTTGCAAAGTGTTTTATGTTCTTAAATTATCTGTCAACTTGATATCGGTTGCTCAACTAGTGGAGAATAACTGTTTGGTTTTATTTTCTCAATCTAGTTGTTTCATACAGGATTTGGAAACAGGGAAGCTGATTGGGAAGAGTCATATGAGAGGACGGTTATTTACTTTGGCGTTCGATCCCGGAGTTGTCTCATCACGTTGTTTTTTTCTTCCATTTTCTCATGATATTTCTTTTGCTAATAAATGCTGGAAACTTTGGCATAGTCGTTTAGGGCATTCAAATTCTAAAAACATGCTTTTCTTATTTCGATAAGGTCTTTTAAATGAGGAAATCAATATTAGTCCCATTTCCATTGATATGAACTATGTTAGGTGCAAAGTGTGTAAATCTACTGCATTGCCCTTTTCATTAAGTAACACTCATACTTAGAATTTGTTTGATCTCGTTCATACTGATGTTTGGGGTCCATTTCCAATCATGGCTCCTAGTGGTTCATTGTATTACATCATCTTTGTGGATAACTTTTCAAGACACTTGGATTTATTTCATGAAACACTAGTCTGAAGCATTTTCATGTCACAGACAATTTTCATCATATGTGGAGACCCAATTTGCAAAGAAAATTAAAGTTCTACGGTCTGACTCTGGGAGAGAATATATGTCCTCCGAGTTTGAGACTTTTCTAAGTTCAAATGGAACTATACATCAGCGAACGTGTCCTCACACACTAGATCAAAATGGAGTAGCAGAATGAAAGAATCAGCACACTACTGAGGTAGCAACCACCATGATGGAGTATGCAAGTGTTCCGAAATTTCTTTGGGTTGAAGCAAAATCAACAGCTGTGTATCTGATCAATCGATTACCTTCCAGTGTTTTGGCCAACCGGAAAACTCCCACGTTCTTCCTTCATGATAAAGATCCATATTATAGTTGGTTACGAGTGTTTATATGCATTGCTTTTGTTCATCTTCCAGAACGAGAACTGGATAAACTCAGTCCCAGGGCAGCTAAATGTGTATTTCTTGGATATGGGGAGCATCAGAAAGGGTATCGCTGTTATGATCCATTTTCTCATCATGTTCGTGTGCCTAGACATGTCACATTCTTTGAAAATTTATTATACTATAAAGTTGTTCATGCATCTCCTTCAGTTACCATTGTTCCATCTTCCATTTCTCATGTCTTCTTTTGAAGACAATCATTCTATGCTTCCTTCTCCCACTCCTTTGCAGGTCTACCAACGTTGTGCGAAGCCTATCTCTCTTAGGTCCTCTCCCTCAGCTGCTCCTGCTTCCGATCAGGTGTCTTCTTCTCTTATAGCACAGGTAACTATCCAATCTTCCACTGAGATCCAATTACGTCGTTCCGGTCGTCCGTTTGTTCCTCCTCGTCGATTAAATCTTTGTGCCTCTCATCATGCCTTGTTTTCTGGATTAGATTCTTTGGTTGTCCTTATTCTCAGGCATATACACAACCGTGTTAGGTAAAGGCCATGGATGATGAGATTTAGGCACTCGAGGAGAATGCTACTTGGACGCTAGTTCTATTACTTGAGGGTAAACAACTGATAGGAAGCAAATGGATATTTACTGTGAAATTAAAATCAGATGGGAGCTTAGATCGATACAAAGCTCGGCTCGTGGCCCAGGGCTATAAACAATAATATGGAGTTGATTATGATGAGACATTTGCTCCGGTGCGAAAAATGAAAATGGTCCGTTCCTTGATCGCTATAAGTGTTTCTAATGGTTGGCATCTTAGTCAACTCGATGTCAAGAATGCTTTCCTCCATGGAAATCTCAAAGAAGAAGTTTACTTGAGACAACCTCCCGGTTACAAATCCAAGGATCCACGCTTAGTTTGCAAGCTATCTAAAGCTTTATATGGACTCAAACAAGCACCAAGAGCATGGTTTGAAATTTTCCATAGGATGTTAACAACAGCGGGCTATTCTCAAAGCTAATATGACTCCTCACTGTTTATTCTCAAGTCTGATTCAGGTCTAGTTGCTTTATTGGTCTGTGTTAATGATATTCTCATCACAGGAAGTGATGCTCAAGGAATTGCCGATCTCAAAACATTACTTCACTCGTCCTTTCATATGAAGGATATGGGCCGTTAACATATTTTTTAGGTCTTGAAATTTCTCATATTACTCAAGGTTATCTATTGAGTCAACGGAAGTATACCTGTGATTTGATCAAGCTAGCAAACCTTACAAATAGCAAGACCCATGAGACTCCTTTGGAATTGAATGTCAAGTATGGGAAAGATGATGGAGACCTTCTCTCCGATATTACATCCTATAGGCAGTTGGTGGGGAGATTAGTCTATCTCACTATGTCTCGTCCCGATATCTCATATGCAGTTCATGTTGTTAGCCAGTTTGTTGAGGCTCCTTGCGGCAGTTCATCGCATTATTTGATACCTTAGAGGTACCCTCAACTAGGTGCTTCTCTTTCCATTATCACATGATCTACAATTATCTGCTTACTCTGATGCAGATTGGGCAGGATGTCCCATTTTACAACGGTCCACCACTAGTTATTATGTTTTCTTAGGACAATTATTGGTTAGTTGGAAGTGTAAAAAGTAAACCACGGTATCTAGATCCAGCACAGAAGCCGAATACCGTGCAATGGCAGACGCATGTAGTGAAATTACTTGGTTTTAGGGATTGTTGACAGAACTTGGAATCCATTTGTCTGTTGCGACTCCATTATATGCTAACGATCTTAGTGCGATTCAGTTGGCTTCAAATCTAGTATTTCACGAGCGCACTAAACACATTGAAGTTGACTGCCACTTTGTGAGAGAAAAATACACAGCTGGAATCATTTCTCTTCATCATGTGACATCAGAGCTGCAACTTGGTGATTTATTTACCAAAACTATGACCTCATCTCGTTATAGGTTTCTTCGTGGCAAACTGATGTTGGTTCATTATCCCACATCAGTTTGATGAATATCATGTATATGAACATTGTATATATGGGTTGTTAGGTGTAAAATACCATGTATAGAGAAGCTCTAAATAAGCTTCCTTATATAGACTTGTAATGTTGTTATTTAAACCCACCTTCAGGTTGAAGAAATACAGAAAAACATTCTCCAGATTCTTGAATTGTCACAGACTTGTATGTCAATTTATTCATTTGTTTATTTAGAAATAACTAATCTTTACAATGGGAATGCATATAAAATGCTCATAACTCTTCTTTACTTAGTCGACAAAACTATTACCCACATTCTGCCAACTTGGATAAGAGTTATGTAGTTGCACTTTACCAACAAAACAGTGAATCAAATATCTGTTGGATATTTTCATATCAAAAGAGAACCCTATTGGATAGAAGAAACTTTAGATGGTCCTCGCTTTTTTTTCGAAATGCAACAAAAGTTTCATTAGAAAGGCGCTGAGATGCACCACCAAGCTACAACCAAAGAAAAACAAAAACCAAAAGGAAGCACCCTACAAAGGTGCAAGACGGTCTTTCAGATCAACTATACAAGAGGCCCATTCAACAATAAACAAAAAGGCCCTGCTAAGAACTAATTCTCATGTACAATCGTCATTGTGGAAGCGTCTTCCATTCCTTCCTCCCCAAATAGCCCAAAGGACAACCAATAATCCAAGCCTCCAAAGACCCTACTCTTCTTCTGGAAAGAAACCCCATGGCACGCCAATAACCAATCGTCCACTGACCCTGGCATAACCCAGTCCATACCGAAGCTTCTAAGGATTCTACTCCAAACCTTGAAGGCAAAAGTACAATGAATAATGAGATGATTTACTGACACCGCATTTGACATACAGAAGGTGGACATATTCGGGATTGCCATAGATCGCTTTTGATGATTATCTATCGTAAGGACTTTTTCCTTGCCAACCAACCAATGTTCAAAGTATTGGTATCACTACAAGTTTCGCTAGCCAAGGATACAGAAACAATATTGATATCACCACTAATATCACAAATAACCAGAAATGTGGCGAAAACATTAGGGAAACATGGGGGTAAATATGGAATTTTTCAGTGGAACTTTAGGAGATGCTAAAATACACATATTTGCATGTTAGGAATCATAAAATTGCAAAAAGAATGCATACATAATAAGTTTTCATTTAATGGGGGCCTAAACACGTGATGTCGTAAGAAATAAATCCAACCATCCCATCCATTCCATCTATCCATACAACCATCCATCGATATTTCAAAAAATCAACAACACGAGATATTTCACCAAGAAATTGTCGACAACTGGAAAGGATAGGAAAGGAAGGATTATAGTCTCGATATCACCCATGTTGCGATAACGATAATTCACGATATTATTGTCGACTAATTGAACACGGTATACAACCTCATAAAAAAAAAAATTTGAAATGGAATTTTTTTTTTTTAATAAATAGATTTTTAGTGATATTAATACATTGGCAATATTATTGAAATGTTGCTGAAACACTGGCGATGCAAGCCACACCTGAAATTTACGAAGTTGAAAATATTCGTGATACATGGACGATATTGATACAAAGGCAATACAAGTGACACCTAGAATTTATACAGTAGAAAAGATTGGCGATATATTGTTGATACTTAATGGCATATCATTTATACCTAGAATTTCTTATACTACTAGTGTTATCAGTATCGCTGAGCTAGAGATACAGATAATATCGTCAGGGATACTTTGAATACTGCAACCAACCATCCAAAAGCCACAATTTTCCGCGGGGGGTGGGGGGGGTTCATAAGACCGAACATATCTAGTCTTCCCCACCTCTTTTCCTATCATAGATTTGTAAAAAGCATCATAAAATGACAGGACTGACCTATCTTTGTGTGACAACAATTTGTCCTCCCCTTCAATCGGGTAACAATAATGAATACAGTTAATGAAGGTTGTGCATTCCTCCACTTCATCATCAAGAAGATTTCTTCGGCACGAAGGAGACCAAACAATCTGGCCTCTCATATAAGAGAAACATCGTGAAACCTTGATGTCAATCCCCGAAGAAAGATGAGCTATCCACGGGAATTCCTTCTTTAAAGAGCATTCACCAACCCAAACATCTTTCCAATATCAGATCTTCTCACCATTACCAAGAGACCCCAATAAAGTTATTGAACTTTGCCTTAATTGAAAGCACAACTTTCCAAATAGATGTGGCTTTATACCAAGAGGAGTTTCTAGTACACCATCCTTCATCCTAGAACCCATACTTGTTTATCATCACCTCCCTCCATAAAACCTCCTCTGCAACTTCAAATCTCCATAGCCACTTCACCGAAAGGGCTATGTTCATCAATTTTAGATTCCCAATGTTGGCTCCCCCATCCTCCTTGCGTCTACAAACTTCCCCCCAATTAACAAGATGAAATTTGTTCTTGTCCTCCCTTTGACCAATAAAAATAAGATCTAGCTAAAAGAATATATCCTAATATTGGTTTTGTGTGGCTTGCCTTTGACAACTAGCATTAGCAACAAACTGGATGACTTTGAAACTTATGTGGGTTGGTTCTTGAGAGCCTTCTTAATTTCTTTTTATTCCAGAGGAAGATTATTTAATCTACAACTATATCAGATGGACGTTAAGACGGCATTTCTGAACGGTGACTTAGATGAGGAGATCCATATGGAACAACCCACCCGGTTTATGGTCAAAGGGCAAGAGTGCAAAGTTTGCAAGCTCAATAAGTCCATTTATGGCCTAAAACGGTCATCAAGACAATGGTACTTGAAATTTGATGAAGCTATCAAATCAAACAGCTTCTCAATGATCAAAGAGGACCATTACGCGTACGTCAAACGATCTAAGAAAAGTTTCTTGATCATCTCTCTATATGTCGATGATATTATGTTGGTCAAAATCAATACGGAAATGATTGTCGCCACCAAAGGGTGGTTGTCCTCCAAATTTGATATGGAGGACATAGGTGAGGCGAATTATATACTCGAAGTTAAAATCCTTTGGGATCACTCTAAGAAATTTTTGTGTCTCAAGAGACTTTCATCAAAAAAGTGCTCGAGCGTTTTTGTATGCATAATTCTAAATCCATTGACACACCTGTAGAGGAGGGCGTAGCCTTGCATCTCGATCTTTGTCCACAGACAGATGCCGAAAAGGAAAAGATGGCATCCATTCCATATCTTAGTGATGTCGACAGTCTGATGTATGCAAGGTGTTCCGTTGCGGTAATGGTGGGTGTAACGGTGCCCACCGTTACGGATACATTGAATCAGCATAACGGCTTGTATCCGTCAATTTTATTTTATTTTTTGCTCCAAAAATTCTGAAAAAAAAAATATTCAAAAAATCCAAAAAATTATAAATATTCCAAATATGCTTTCATTTATAATTTAGAACATGTTTATCGTAGTGTAACGGTCCAATCTTTAGTGAACATGTTGTAGCGAGTTGTCTGATGAATTTTATGAATTTGATGACCTAATATTGGCTACGGATCTTTTATATTAATTATCTAACTATATAATATCAATATGAATTAACTAAAATAAATCTAATAACAAAATATCTCATATTTGTAGGTATTGGTGTATTAAATACCTTGTGACTTGTGTACATTTTATTTCAGCATATAATATAGGGACTTTTGTGTCCAATTATGCAATTCATATATTAACAAATTAATATCATTTTTCACAATAAATCTTAAGAAAAAATTTGAAATTATATTCAAGTAAATAGTGTTGTCGATTTAGAGTTGTGGACCATTCGATGCCCCAAATTAACCTTAAATTCATGCAATCTATTGAACAAAAAAACAAGTGTTTGCAAATTAACGGTGAAAAGCGTTTAAACGATTTAATTTTGGGATTGTGACTCAGCAACAACAGTGCCATAATTTAATTTATTAATTTTGAGTTAATGTATGCCTCATGCACAATTTTTAGGGTCATGTACATGGGGCCCACCATGATGTAACGTATTGTATATCTCCATCCGTTTTATCAACTCATTTTAGGGCATGGTCCAAAATGAAGTAGATCCAGATCTCAAATGGACTACTAGTGGGTGAGGCCTTGAAATTGGGGTCCACCTTGATGTATTTGTATATATGTGCCGTCAATCTATTTTGCTAACTCATTTTAAGGCATGATCCAAAAAATCAGGCTAATTTAAACCTTAGGTGGACCACTAGTGAATGACACCCCCACCTTGATACATTTGTTGTATATCCATGCCATCCATCCTTTTTGCCAACTCATTTTAGGGAATGGTCCAAAAAATGAGGCAAATCCAAATATTTGGTGGACCACACAGTAGGGATTAAATTCCCACAATTAAAATTTCTATTATTATTATTTATTTTTTTTTAGAAGTTGCTACTTGTGTTTTCCCTTGATCCAAGTCCATGCGACCGTATCAACAGTTTTGATGGTGGCATTCAATCCTGCTGTCCAGTCCACTTGAGATCTGGATCTACTTCATTATAGGGACCATCCCTGAAATGATCAAGAAAACTGATGGGCAGCATGCATATACAACACATAAATCAAGGTGGGCCCATGCACTAAAACAGTACAAGTGCACTAAGCAGCCTGCGCTGCAAACTACTTTAAAAAATAAAGTGCGTGGCTGTTTTCATTTTTTTCAAGACAGAGGGAGAGAGAAATGAGAGGGAAAGAGAGGTGAAAAGAAAGAAGGAGAAAACGAGAGGGAACAAGAGAGAAAGAGGGCGAAGAGGGAGAGGGAGTTGGACCAGAGAGGAAAGAAAAAGAATAAGCAGCAACAGCAGTGGCAGGAGTTGCAGCAGCGATGCAGCAGCCACAACAATTACGTGGAAGAAGAAAAGAAGAAGAAGAAGACGAGTTCGTATTTTTTTTCATTTTTCTCCTTCTTTTTTTTAATTTCTTTTAAGGTTATCGCCCCGTAACGACTATTACAGGCCCATAATGGCTGTTACGCCTTGTAACGGCCATTTCGGTTCATTTTTTCTGGACCTCCCCGATTCAACCCCGTATCGTGTAACGGTAACCGTTGTTACCATTATATATCGGCCATTACGGCCAATACGTTAACCAGTTTGGGACACCTTGGATGTATGCCATAATGTGTACTCGACTCAACACAAGTCATGTCATGGGGCTGGTTAGTCGTTATCAAAGTAATCCCAAACTAGGCCATTGGCAGGCAATAAAGAGAATCCTTCTATATCTTTGGGGGACTGCAGACTACATGTAGTGTTACAATGGAGCTAACCTTCGACTTCGAGTCTACTCTGATGCATATTGGGGTGTGACGTGGAGGAACGCAAGTCAACCTCTGGGTATGTCTTCTTGCTTGGAGGTGGTTCAGTCTCCTGGTGCAGCAAGAAACAAACATGCATCGACCTTTCAACCATAGAGTCAGAATACATCGCCAGCTGTGCTACGACATAGGAGGCTGTGTGGCTTAGGAGATTCCTTTTACATCTTGACATTGTCTTGAGTGTCGGATTCCCTATCACTATACGCTGCGACAGCAAAGCTGCATTAGCATATACAAAGAATCCTATGTATCACGGCAAGTCGAAGCACATAGATATCAAATATCATTATGTTCGAGACATGATAGCACAAAAACAAGTGGTCTTGACGCACATATCCACTAAAAAGATGATAGCAGATCTGATGACGAAGCCCATTGTGTGACATTCTTTCATATCGCACGTTCATGAGATGGGACTTTGTAGGTTGTCGCTTTTAGCGTTTTACATGATGTGGACTTGTTTACACACATTTGTGATGATTATTAGATATTGTTTCTAGTATGTATGATTTGCATATATTTGCTCATTTTATTGCTTATTGGGATGCGTTAATTTATGCCGACAAACTTGTTGGTCATTTTTTGAACGGCTTTGATCACCCGCATGTTGTGGACATGGAGGATGAGAGACGCAATAGGTGATGTCGTCGCCTCGGTTGTACAACCGAGATGAGATCCTCCCAGGATCGAGTGTGATTACCTCACCCATTGGGATCACAAAGTCTGTAAATAGCCGGATGTGAGTATCAGGGATGCTCAGGCTACGCGCTAGATGACGACTAGACTTAGATCCGCATGGAGTAACGGTTTTGGCGTTGACCCCAATTATACCATTCCATGATGTGCGATTCATACCGCACGTGCTACGGGCATAATCTGTCCACCCAACCAAAACATCTACTTGAGTGAGAGGATGAATCCTTGTTCCCTCACTTTGTGAACAAGCCAATTTCTAGTAAGTTACCCTAGTGTCCTCATTGACTCGTGACTATGTCAAGAAACAGAGTTTTGATGACGCTACTTTAGAGTGTCACCCAAAGGTCATGTTATGTATTCGGTCTCCATGGGATACTTCTAGGAAAGTGGTCAAATCAATGTGAAATGACACGTGGTCTGAGAAAGATCATCAGTATCACACTTACTTTAGATTGGGTACACATTTATAACCTTGTTCGTCGGCTCACCTATTGAGAAGTTTTAATCGAATTTCAAATTATACTTTTCAAAATCTACCATATGATATAAAGTTTATTTTGAAGAAAGATTTAAGAAATGATCGATTCTTTTCTCGATAAGTGGATGATGTGTACCGGCATGAGTATTGTCATAGTTTACAACTCAAGAGGGATTAGGAGATACTTAAACCAAAGCGTGACTAGATGGGTCTAGGACAGGCGAGGAATAGCAGATATGAGATGTTCCATGTTACCAAGATAAAAGCTTAATATGGCACTCTCTCAACCTTAGAAGAATTCCCAATGGTCGCATACTAACATCGAACTCTTAAGAGCATGACTTTTGAGAGATGAGAGATGCCACTCACATATGAGAGATGTTGGACATGGACCCCATGTGGTGGGGCCCACCAAAACGGCCACACGTGTGGCGAATCAAATATGGCTCGTGGCAAATCAAATATGGCTTGCACGTGTGTTAGCACTAAACATAGCAATCGGATAGCTAGCTGTTGGGAGAGATTCTTGCCTTAATGGTTGGCAAGATTTCATCCCATAATTGGCTAGGGCTCCTTGCTATAAAGGTTATATTTGGAGCCAGCCATCCAAGAGAGTATCTCTCTCTCTCTCTCTCTCTCTCTCTCTCTCTCTCTCTCTCTCTCTCTCTCTCTCTCTCAAGAAAAAGTCTGTCTAGGTACGATGACCTTCGTTCCTTCGTTAACAAGGGTAAGTCGACCTTGGTTCGTGATTACGTGGGCCATCAATCTTGGCCGGAGTTGCTAGAGGGGTGGAATATCTAACGTTCACTTGTAGAACATAACAGATTGGGGTTTTTCAAGCCATCACCACAAGGTAACGTGATACGTCGCTCGGTTTTGAGATCGCTTCTGCTACATTGGTGTTAAGCTGATTGGACACCAGATATATCTACAACCAATATTTTAAATAACAACGATATCGGCCGATATATCCCACGATAAATCTTATATCCCACCTGTGCGATACGAAACGTACAGGTAGTGCCAATATACCCCATATGTTTGGACCGGTGGGCATTTTCAATTTCCAATCCCCTTTTTTTGTTGAAATTATGTTAAATTAGTGTCAAATGATCATAAATCCACTGGTTCTTCATGATTTGCATGAAAAATCATGGAGTTGGAGCTTTGATTTCAATAGCCATTGGTTCTTCATGTTTTTTTTCAAGATGGTGGCACCAACTCCTCGAACCTTTGACTAAAGGTTAAGACTCTATCATGTCTACCAACCAACCAACCAACCAACATTGGTCATTCATGTTCTCCGTGTTTTTTTCTAAATTTTCCTTCAACCAGCTATCAATTGAGACTAATTTCAAAGTATTTGATGAAATGATCATCACATACACTCTAATTTTAAATTTTGAGTGTAGGTGGTCCGATTTGGGAAATTTTCAAATTTTTCCCAATTTTTCCCAAATTGCTAGCAATGTTGCAATCAAGAATGTATGACGGTTGATCTATTGATTTGTTAAGTCCTTGTCAATTTTTGGAAAATAAAAATTATTTTTTAATTAAAAATTATTAAAATATTAATTTTTCAAAATTTTCCTTCAACCAGCCATTAATTGAGACTAATTTCGAAGTATTTAGAAGTGTTTGATGAAATGATCGTCACATACACTCTAAATGTTATGTATTCAATTTGAATATAATTGCATTAGTTCAATCAAACAACGCATAGCTTAGGACCCTATACCAAAAAAAAAAAAACCTATTATGTGCACTTCTTTTTTAAGATGTTATAATTTTAAAGTTGTAAAGGTCTTTTTTAACAATCGCTAAAGTTTCATTGAAAAATTCAACCATTTCCCCAATGTTTCCACATGCTTCCCAAAAAGTGCGATAAATTGCCTGATACAAACGATATATCCTGTGCAATAACAGATATGTATCTGTATCCCAAGGATGCAATACGTAACACGATACCGATATTTCGAACATTGTCTACAACTGACAATTATCAAAATGGCCAATGAAAAAGTCAACTGCTTGGAAATGAATTCCTGAACTCATGACCATTTAAGGACATCCGGCATAAATATTGCCAATTTAAGTGAACATCACTCCACTACTATCATAGACAACACACCATAAATGTAGGCATGAATAATAAATTTGCCACAAGAAAATCCAATTACCTGTAAAGTAGCCAAAGCTGCATCTCTAGTTACTCCCGAATGCAGGCTCAATTCAACCAAA
The DNA here is from genome assembly GCA_037074715.1 of Magnolia kwangsiensis. Taxonomy (NCBI): domain Eukaryota; kingdom Viridiplantae; phylum Streptophyta; class Magnoliopsida; order Magnoliales; family Magnoliaceae; genus Magnolia; species Magnolia kwangsiensis. The sequence continues at coordinate 9,244,252 of CM073589.1, read as the reverse complement.
CTTATGGCAACAGAAACTTTCATGGTGATCCATTCTTCTTTATCCTGTGATTCACATTCCACCACATCTGTAGGTGGATGGTCTAGATGTTCTATCACATCATCGGAAGACGCTTCAAGACCCTGATGCAATGGTGGAACAGAATGTGGAGTCTCGGAGATATTAGATAGTGCACATTCTGTAATTATCTGGTACTCTCTGTTAGACAATGCTGCTTTGAGCTCTTCTATCTGGAAGTACAACAATGCAATACCAAAAAAAAAAAAAAAGGAACAAAAACAGTCATGTAAAAAAAAATTGAAAACCTAAAAGAGTCAGTAATATTGGAGATGCCATCAGCGGAACCTATCCACCACAATCATGAAAGCCAGCATGCTTCTACCGACACTTCAAAAGATGCACTATTTTACCTTAATAGCAACCTCTGTAGTTGGAATTTGATGCAAAAGATCGCGAAGAGATCTCCGAATTACAACAGAAAGTCCTTTGACATCTTGGATTATACTTTCACCGAATTTCATCCCCGTGCCAACAGTCAAGTGGATGTCTTTCACCTACACCAAATCACAGGAACAACTTCGCAAACATTTACATTGAATGAAATCATGATTAATGAAATTTGCACACTACAAATAGTCAGCTTTAAACACCGTCCTTCTGAACTATCGGTTACTAATCAGAAGGGATGTAAATGGTACAAGCTGAGGCTTGTCCAAGCACGCCCCAGATCTGATTAGTTGGGCGCAAGCCCTGTCTACTAGTTAAGGATCCAGTCCCAGGTCCAACCCTGGCCACAAGTAGGGCTATCTTGTTGGGGCCTCAAACAGCCTCGGGCCTGGGCCAGCTGGCGGGCCTCTAGGTTTCGGCCCACTCAAGCCACTACTGATCAGTGCGAAAAGTTCTCCTGTTAGGAATCTTCCAAAGGCATTTGGCAAAGGAAAGTTCTTCAACCAAATGTGCCATGCTGTTCATGAACATCTTGAACTGTATCTAAGCATTGATAAACATCCCAAAATCTTGCAAAATGACAAGTTAAAACTTGAATAAGAAAGAAGAAAACTACAATGATCAGACCCTACACATCTTAATGGTCGTTTCCTTTAGTGATCAGGGTTCTAGCTCACCTCAATCCTGATCATGGTTAGATATCCTAATTCCTATATGCCAGTGAAGTACCACAGAGAAATATGGGAGAAAAAAAAATTTGAGTGACAATTAACTCAAAATTAATGGTTAGGTAGGTTTCATAAGGGATAGGATCTCTTGCCCAATCCCGGGTAATTCCAGCATTGGAGTGGTGAAGGATGACAAAGGTTTGACAAAATCAGCCTTCTCCAGTCCAGCAGGATACATAGATTCTAATTTCTAACCTTACTGTTGCCAATCAATGCGAGACCTTCTTAGAGAATCCTTTGCAGGTAGTTTAATTATGGAAGGTTCCACAAATGCAATAGCTTGATCTCTGGCACTAGTAATGTGCCTCGAAATGTAGTTTAATTGTAAATGAAATAGAGGCCTTGGTCATCCTTTCAGCTGTAGTTTAGACAAGCATATAGAGAGGCAGCTTAACTGACAATGTGTTAGCTGAGGCCAGTGTTCCATGTATTGATGGTACAGGCCAGTACAATTAGTAACCCACAGCATGATAGAAGATACAGGGGGCATTATAAAATTCCTCAGTATTTTGCGAAATATCGGTGATATTCTGTGATGTTTTGCAATATCAAGAGATATTGCAAGACATTGTCCAGCTCCATTAACATATTTCCTTCATGTTGGCGATACATTCAATATGCATCAACAATGCAAGGGCAGCACATGTGCCTTTGAGAAAATCCAAAATAGAAATTTTAAAAACTCTCAATTTTTTGGGGGGGAATTTGTTTCTGGGACTGTCCATTTGAGAAAATTCCAAAATAAAAAACGAAACTTCTCCCTCAAATGTTTTGGGGGAATTTGTTTGTGGGACTGAGGCATCTCTATACCTTTGTGCCAAGAATGTGCATCCATTTCCTTGAGGGATTGTGGCACCACACCTCTTTTAAATAATTGAAGAAAAACAAATAGTAAGGCAGGTGACGTGGGTCATTGGAGATGGATTTTAATGCTCACATAACATGCATGGTTGAGTACCATTCATCGATGTCTATAAATACTACTTGTGGTATCATTTCATGGAAACTCATGCAGAGTCAAAATAATGTCACAATATCAGTGATGTCCATCTTAAAACACTTCTAGCAACCATTTTATAGTATGCTTTGTGTGGAAAGGCTCAAAATTATATACAATACATGGATGTCAAGTTCATCAATAAATCCAATCCTTTCACATTAATAAATATAATTGGCAAAAAAATTATGAAGTAAATATCTGCTCAAGTCCATTGTATACTAAGGCAATCGAAATAGAATGGAAAACCTGAACGATGTTTGTTGCTATTTGGTAAAGTAATGGATTAAGTGTAAAGTTAGTAGAAATAAAGAACGAAGATGAAATTGGCGGTGCAGAATTTCCTTTATTATAATAAGTAGTTCAGGATCTAGAATCTAATTCTCTGATGATTAGATCTAGAGTGGTTCAACTTCAACTTCAGTAGAAGCTTATGACTGATTGTTCCAAGTGATTGGAATGTTTCTCATTAAACTCATATCATGATGTTAATGAAGATAATATCCCCCATGAGTTGAACCCATCTAACACAGATACTAAGTTGTGATGTTACAAAACTACAAAACATTCGTGTAGCTAATAAAGTCAACGTGATGCAATGTGTATCTGCACGAATTCATTCAATGTTTTACATGTGTTACCAGGAGCCTGGTTCACTCAACTTAGCGTAGTGTTTCATAGAAATCTTCAATATTGTATTGTTTCAGCAAAGAGTTTTAGCAAACTTCAAAGTGGAATCTCAACAGTTATAGAAACTTCAACCATCGGACTCATCAGTACTTCTCACATCTAGAGGGTGGACTGATCAGCAGAACTGTTTAGCTGCATGATTTTAGCTAAAAGTAAAAGTAGAAACAATTTTATCGCAAGAAATAGATTTTTAGATGTCAAAATATACTTTTGGAGGTATAAAATTAAGAAAGCAGCTGAATTAGTAGTTCTCTGTCACCATAAAATAGAAACAAGTCATGATGTGAAGTATACCTGCAGTGTTAATATTTCAAGGTGGACAGCACCCATTTCATTCTTGTCACCACAAAGCCATTGAAATGTATTTTGGACAGTTATATGAAGCACATCAAGTTCCAAATAACTGCAATGGAAAAGCTAACGTTATCTGATAGGCGTAAGGAACAACATTACTTCTGCATAAAAGACAGCAGATTGATTCTATAAACAGACAATTCTAAAAGTCAACGACATAAAATTACTCGAGGCTGTCTGTTCTTCGAGGCATCACTATTATAGGCTTCTTGAGTGAAAGATCCAACTTTAAAGCAGGTGAGCCTTCAATTTCACTTGTAGTAAACCACTTCTCTGAGTTGGTTACTTGATCTTTCAGTTTCACAACACTCTTAGAATTGCTGGGAACAAGGCCCATGAAGTAACTCGCAACCTGCAATTTCACTCTTTCAGTGCAGTGAGGTGTGAAGATCTTTAAAGAGAACGGAAGAAAGAAGAGATGCATCATCCAAGTGAGTACCTCCTGCACGAAGCGATTCAAATACACAATCCGTACTTCTGAAAGCTGCCCAAAGAGGCTATAATCATAGCCTCTATAGTCTTCATCATCGATGCTGAATGAGCTGAAATCAAGCTGCATATCCATGGGCAATCATTTGTTATTTAGATGTGCGCTACAACAACAGAGACTTAAGTCATCCATTCAAATAGATTGGAAAAACCATGCTTACGTGATATATGTACATGAGATAAACAAAAAGAGAGAAAATACCAAGACGTAAGATAATCAAGATGAAGTTTCAGGATATGATATTTTCATGATAAGAAGTGTGCAATAACTTCAATACAGCTGTAACTTAATCATCTGCAGTTTTTTGTTAATTTGTGATAAAATTATAATAAATAAATAAAAAGGAGCCAAGGAGGCATTTACGGTCAATAGTTAGGGGCAGTGTTTGCAGTATTTATAATATCGGCGGATACTATCAGTATCAACCTTGGCCAATACGAAACTACCTTGAAGTCTATTATGGACTTCCAGGCTTCGGCGGTCGAAATATCGCAAGATATCACATTGTATCAGCAATATGTTGGTATGGTGCAATATTTTCAAAATATCTCAGTTTAAAATATTTGTTACAATCGACAGTGACAGTCCCTTAGTTTTTTTTTTTTTTTCAAAAATATTCTCAAAGACCTTCAACAAACCCATTTTTTTTCAAATTGTTGGTTTGTAATCTGTTCTTGAGGTAAATCCAGCCAACCCTCTTCCATCAGAAAGAACCAGATTTTCGTGTGGAAATCTGTATTGGACAACAGGTGGGGCCGATTTTTAAAAAGGAAGAAAATTTTGATTTCTTCTTCTTTTTTGCTTTAAATCAATTGGAATCACTAGAACTAAGATGAAAATCCATGATTTTGCATGTTTTGCATGTACAATCATGGATTTAAACCTCCAATCTGAGGATTTAGGAAAATTAGAGAAAATCTAAAACTGGCCCCATTTCACCCTTTTAAATTGCAATTAGAGTAAGAAAAATGGCATTGGATATGTTGGAGGCTGATCAACTTATTGACAAAAGTTTTTTGATTTTTTGAAAAAAAAAAGTTTTTTAAAAAATTTCTAGTTGATTAAAAGGTTATTTAGCCCTAATTTGCAAGTGCTTACCTGTGTTGGCTGATCTGAATATCAGTTACGCTATAATTTGCGAATTTAGGAAATTTTGGGAAATTCTGAAAATTTTCCAATTTCATCCACTTAAATTGCAATTAGAGTATGGAAATTTCACATTAGATATGTTGGACGCCAATCTACATATTGATGGAGGTTTTTGGATTTTTTGAAAAAAATATTTTTATTTAAAAAATAGCAAAAAACATTTTTTTTTAAATTCCAGATTGAATGTACTAACATAATGTTGTTTTGTAAGTAGAAAATGTCTGGAAAATGGAGGTAACCCGACATTTGCTGCCAGCACAGGATCCCACTTCCCGACAATCGATATAGATTCAAGTGTAATTATTGTGGGCACGTGTTCAAGAGCAGAGGAGTGTCCCGTATGAAGGAACACCTAGCCTAGCACATGCATATGTTTTAGACGCCGGGGGGGGGCATCGAAATGTAATCAATTGCCCAAGGGCTCCAAAGGTGGTGAGAGTGAAGATTACAAAAGAACGGCCCGTCATAACATCACAAACATGTTCAAAACCATAAAAGAATACATATTTGGAATCATCTACTTTTTTCAATTTTTCTAATATTTTTCACATTTTTCTTTAAAAAAAAAAAAATAACCATTACATCCCTAACATAATGGTTCAACTGTTGGCCCTTAACGCCAACCATTACCGTTCTTGAATACCTTGTTGTCCATTCACCAAACCACTAAGGGCGTGTTTGGATAGATGTATTGCACAGTAATGAATTGTAAAAGTACAATGATTACAAATTATAATACGTCTCCTGGTCGATAGGTAATTTGACCAAGAATTCCTGTGTTTAGATAGGCGTGGTAAAAGTGTAATGATGACACTTCTTCTTCTTTTTTTGAATAGCTAAATATCATTACCCAACCCTTCTTCTTCCTCTATGAAGAAAGATTCAAAGTTTGGTAGTGACTTCTGCTCCAAACAATTCTATAGATTTGCCATTAAGCATCCTCATAAATAATCTAGTTTCAACTAGATTAGCACAGCAGATAAGCATGGTTTGTTTCGGATGCAAGCTTATCCCCACTAATAAAATTGCATTCATTACATATTCAATTAAGACATGCAAATGATTTGTTTTACTTTTAACAGAATAGAGCTCACCATAGGATCTTTGGATGTAGAATCTACTCTTTTTTCTTTAGTAGGTGTATTGTGATTATGGTTACACTTTGAATTATGTTTCTTGATGATGAACTTCTCATCTCCTTTGTATTGCTCCAGTTGCTTAGGGGAGTTAATGACCTTGTTATCATCTTCCAAAAGGACTCTGGAACCAACACTTAATGCATCCATATGCAAAGTTTTCTGTGCATCAATGGATTTCCTAGTCAGCTTTGAAGAAGTGAAAGACTCCGGTAGAGCAGTATTTACTCCAGCGAGGAATCTCGCTTTTGCAGCTATTTTCTCTCTGAGAGAAGTTGTCACCATATCATTGCAATCCATTCGGTTCAGTACTGTCATATCATTTTTTAGAAGTTTGCCCATTTGAACGGTACTATCAAGAGGAATAAAAATTTCTGGATCTCCTCTGGAAGTACTGGCATCAAGGAGATCTTGTCCTTTACCACAATGTGCTCTCCCAGAGGTTCCTGCATGTTCCCAGTACTCCACTCCTGGCTGCATGGTAGTAGTGACTACCATGAACTTTTTCCCTTGCAGGTGAATCGATGTACTGATTTTCTTCCAGATAGATTGCTGCAGTTTGTTTCCCATCAAAACAAAAATTTGGTGGAGAGATTTCTTTTTTGTAACAACAAATGTGAAGTGATTTCACAGCATAGTTTCATACGACTGCAATGAGTGCATTGTTTTATCCAAGAAACAATGAAAAAACAGTGATGCATAGTTTTTTTTTATGTTCTGAGTTCCGAGTGTGTTACCATTTGTCATTTAACATCTCCTTTAGTTCCACTGAAAATTCCACCATTTTCTTTGCATTTCCTCAAAGCTTCCCTCATTTTGTGATACATGTGATATTTCTTTATGTTTCCCACGATATTTCCAAATCCCAAGGGTGCAATACATAATGCAACACGGATACTCTGAACACTGCTCACATGGACCCATATGGGCTCACACGTGTGACCATGTAAGGGTCCACACGTGTGCTTAGATCCACAAGTTTGTCCATACATGTAATGTGCTCAAGCAGGGTCCCACACGTGGTGATGGAGATCTGCTTGCATCAACTGTGTCCGAGATCCATTCCCAATGCTAGAAGCAATCTCCTTGTTGAAGTTCTTTTTCACCCTAAACACCGCTTTCCATGATCTTGTTATATCAACTCAAATTTTATGAGTTGGGCTTGCAAAATTTCCTATCTAGGAACAAGTGTTTGAGTTGTACCATAAGAGCATCATCACCGATTCACCATCATCATTGTAGCCTTCTCCCAACAATTCACAGGTGGATATTAAACTAGTGTTTTAGTTATTCAATAAGAGCATCATCACCATCATCATTGTTTGTAGCCTTCTCCCAACAATTCATGGGTGACTATTAAAGTTGTTGGAAACATTTGTACGATTCGCTGCTCCCAAAACACCAGCCTTCCTCATATGTGGTCAATAATAGCATAAGATTTCAACAACACATTACAACTACACTTATGCAAGCCAAGATCATAATATCAATAACAAGATCTAACAATTACAATCTGAATAAACTTGTTGCAAACAGAATTAGCAAGGACTAAATTACGTATTGGAAATTATAGGATAATCCATTTTTAAGAAAATAATTCATATAATACCTCAACAAATGAACTTCCACCAGGATTTCTCATATCACAGACCCAGAAATATGAATGGCTGCTGGGGAGACTGTCATCACTTATTTTCAGATTTCCCAGTGCAGCTTTTATACTAAACGAAGAAGGGAACACCTTGGCAGTAGAAGAGAGATATGGAGATCAATTAAAGATTGTCCATGAAAATCATAAAGATCAATTAGACCAGAAGAAAGATTCAGCAAACCTTGATATCAGTGAGCAAATTATTTTGAGATAAAGTAGCAAGCCGCGTTCCATTTTCGTTCATCAGCGCAATCAGTGCACGAGCCATATTCAATGATAAATGAAAGATGACCCTGGATTTTCCTTTGCCTAGCAATCCTTTAACGACAGGCTCTTGCACAAGAGCTGAATTTGGACCACCGATTGCATCACTCCTGGAAGTATCCATTTCTATAGTGGCTGCTGAAGACTTGCTGTCTTCAGAAGCAGCACTGTTGTCATTCTCAATGTTAATTGCATTTGCAAATTCCAGAATTGCAAGAATAGTTGGTCTATAGCAGAAAAATGACAAGGTTGCAAGGGTCACAGCCACCTGTATGTGACATTGAAACAGAAGTAAAAGTTCAAAGAACCAATTAGTCCATGACGTGATGAAGAAACAATGGGATGCCACATAAAAAGGAAGAGGACTACTCACTTTCTTATCTATGTCATTATATAAAGGAGAATCCTGATCATAAATTACTATTTGGGCTTTCACAAAACTACCCAATGTATCAATCATTCCAAAGTCCTTACTTCCAGCTTGAAGTTCAGCATCTGGGAGTAGACCAGCAATACGAGTAAAGCTAGGAGATTTTATTGAGGATTTGTCAGATGGAAGGGAGCTTTCGGCACTAAAGTACTCAGATGGACTTCCCGACAGTAGTAGAGGAGAGTCAACCACATCAACTAGATCGTCTGCTGCTTCAAAGAAATTATCATCATCATCGGTTTGATTCAGATCTCTGTTGCTATAGGTATGGCGTCTAGCCTCAGCAAGGGATGATGGTATGTTTGAAGTGGTCATAGCTGTGCTCTCAATTAAAGATCTTGCAAGATACCGTGGAAAAGGCATTCCCTCACAGTTATATAAATCTTCAATTTCCAATGATTTCAGAACGGTGCCGATGAACATGTCATTTCCTCTAATCGAAAGTTCCACCTGTTTTTATTTATATATCACTTTCCCAACCAAAATAAGAAACCAAAGAACATCCATGAATGAAAATGTAGTTCATTAAAAAATTACCTGACCACCTATTGCCCGAAACTCAAGTAAAGGAGTTTCTTTTGCGAGAAGCATCTTCCTGAAACTTTGGCTCCTCTGGGAAACAGTGACATTTATAGGTAATTTCGTAGTTTACTTTACATAATATGCGAAAGACAACTTGAAAAACAACAGAAATTTACTCGATGATTGGAACTGAAGGAGATCCTTAGCTCATCAAGAACACCGGTGATAAACATTTTCTCCATCTTCACAGAATCCATTGTATTGCTGTTATCTACAGGTTCAACTTTTGTATCCCCAGGATCAGAGGATATTTCGGATAGACTTGTGAGAGCAGCAGAAGCCTGCAAATAGAGATACTATGAGGTCTCTATTCTTTAAGGATGGAAAGATCTGCTCAGCATATTAGATGAGCATAGTCAAAGTAATACTGTATGCCAGAAAAATTACACAACTTATTAGAAAAGACAGAACATTCTTTCTAATTCATCATCCTTATTTCTCAGAGTTGCAAACATAGCAAACATTAAGAGCACAAAATGCGATTGACGAGTGTTCTCTCTTATTAGAAAAGAGAGAACAATTCAACACACATGGTGTATGTTGAGAAAAAAAAGTGCTTCATCTCTGCTATATATAACACTAGTAGCCGAAGGCAAAATTTCCCTAAAACTAGTTTCCAACTTGCTAAAACTGTCTTATGAAAGGCATCAGAAGGGTTTTAAATCTAAGAGGGCATTTAAAAAGTATGGCTGTATGCTGCTAGAGGAATTCATGTCTCTATCCCAAAAAAAAAAAAAAAAAACACTAGGCTCCTATGACAATTCACCATCATCGTAAAAATATTTGCAACTTATCTCCTCACATTGGAGACTCACTACAGCTATCTACAGTCTACACAACCCAAAGCGGCGGAGTAATAATGGCTCTTTGGAAGTTCTTTTGTAAAGTATAATCTTTTTATATTCTGGCTGTGGCCTTTCTCTTAATAAAATGTGTTCTCATTGTTCTAGGAAAAAAAAAAAAAAAAAATTTCTACACCACCCAAATTGTGAGTCGCATTGTGGAGGGACCACATCTCTAAAATCAAAGCAATCAAGCAGATAACAGTCCACAGCCATGTGTTGGAAATAAAATGGTGAGTGGTCCAAATTCCAAGGGAAAGAATGGTAAACCTCATGTTCTCAATGTAATGTTTAGGCTGAGCTGCATCCAAAGTTGGGTCGACAATTTGCATCGTTTGGATTGCAGTAAAACTCTGCCATGAGTACGGTTGAAGTGCCAAAACCACTTTTAAAATGAGATAACCTATCATGGGATAGCTCATGAAAAGAAATATAACTTTTTACAACTGCCTTCGCCTCTACTCTCTCCCACCAATAGCATACAGTTTCCTCTTCCTAATTGTGGGCGAGGCCCATTCTAGGATGCTCCAGTCAGGCCATAGTCAAGGTATCATCAGCGGTATCCCGATTAGAGGTATGTCCAGCCCGCTTTCTCATGTTCAGTTTGCGGACGATATCGTCATCTTCTCCAAAGCTACTACTAAAAAGATTTAGAACCTACATACAGTCATTCAGTGCTTTGAGGTTGTATCGGGCCTCAAGATTAGCTTGGTCAAATCCAAAATGTTCAGAGTGAATCTGGAGAAGCAGGAAATCTTTGTTTACACGAATATGTTCGGCTGCTCCCCAGCCTCTTTCCTAACAACCTATGTTGGTCTCCCACTCTGCATAGGCTCTCCTCCAAAAGTTCAATGGGAAAAGGTTGTTAATTGGTTTGAAAAATTCTTAGCAGCCTGGAAATGTCGGTTCCTATCTTTAGGTGGCTGTCTAACGCTTATAAAGGCAGCCCTTTCCAATTTGCCTGTATACTTCATGTCCTTATTTAAGTGCCCATCTTCTGTCTTACACTCTATAGAGAAGCTTAGACAAAATTTCCTTTGGAAAGGAAAGGGGGAGAGGAAGCGGTTTCACCTGGTTGAATGGAAGCAAGTGTGTAAGCACTTTAAAGATGGTGGAGCGGGCATAAAGGATCTAAAATCTATGAATCAAGCTCTTCTTGGCAAATGGATCTGGAGATTGGGATCAGAAAGCAACAGCTTATGGAACGCTTTAATCAAGTGGAAGTACGGTTGATCAAAAGGGGAGTGGTGGACAAAAGACTCGTCTTTGTACAGATCGTCGGCGATTTGGAAAGGCATCCTTCAGATGAAATCAAAGACCATTCAAGGTATTAATTTTCAAGTTGGAAAGGGTGACAGAATTTGTTCTGGTGCGACAGGTGGCTGCATGAAGTTCCACTGAAAGAGAGATTCCCTAATATGTTTCGGGTAGCGTCCAATAAGGATGTATGGGTTGCTGATTGTTATTCCATTCTAAATGGTAAGACGGTGTGGAATCTTCAATGTAGAAGGAATCTCCAAGACTGGGAGATCGAGGAATACGTGAACCTGCTTTCCTTTGTCTATGATTCTTCTCCAAACCAATTGAAGGAAGACAGAATTGTTTGGAGAACAAATAAATCACTTCTATTTTCACTCAAGTCCCTATACAAGATTTCTCCACACCAACCCTGCTTCTCCAGTGGATCAGACTTCTCACCGGTTTTGGTACTACTCTGCCCCTCCAAAAATTCTGGTGTTTGGATGGCTGGTTGAGAAAAAGAGGGATGATTTTACCCAACGTTTGCCTGTGCTGTATGAGGGATGCAGAATCGGCGGATCATCTTTTGATCCACTGCCCGTTCATAGCTTCTATCTGGGCTGATTTTCTGAGGCGCTTTAAAATCAGATGGTGTTTATCGGAGTCGACGGACCTTCTCCTAAAAGCCTAGCATGGCACCAGAATAGGAAAGAGAGAGACTAGGTTGTAGAGGATGGCTATCCTAGCAATTTGGTGGGCTGTTTGGGCAGAAAGAAATAGCAGATGCTTTGAGAATTTGCCTAACTCAGCCGATGTAGTGTCAGTAAAAACTAAACGGCTGTTGATCGAATGGGCCTCTCAAGTAGATATGTTTAGGGATTTTGACTTTCTTTTCCTTGAGGTGTAGCTTGTTTCTGCTTCCTCAGCAGTCTCTCACTTCCCTTTTGTCTTCTTTTTGGTTCTTTTTAATATAAATCGTTACCTTTCAAAAAATATAGCATACAGTTTCCTCTCTCCACATAAGTTGCATGTGCCAGCACTACTAGTTGTTACTGACTCCAATGGCATTTTCTCATTTCATGGTATAATTAAACAGCCTCATAAATTCAAAGCCCTCCCCCTACCCTTATAAACTCATACCGTCCCCCCAGCCAATCATTTTCGCACCCAACCACCCACAATCATGGTGTGTGCACGCCTGCTCACATCCAACCAGTTAGACAATAAGTCGTCATCCACCCAGCAGATAACTTCTAGCTATCATGTGAATGTGACAGCCACCCTGTCCAAGAGGTTGGCCCCGCATCAGGATCACCTGTGCAAAAAGCTCACATCCAACTGATTACATGATAAGTTTCCATCCACCCAGAGGATAACTTCCAAGCTGTCATGTGTGTGCAACGTCCACCCCGTCCAATAGTTGGCCCCACCATGAGGATCACTTCATGCAAAAATCAGCCCCATCCACTCAGAAGGTGGGCCACACCATAGAAAATAATGTATAACTGCCAATATATAACAATTATAAAAGAAAACAATATTCTATGAGAGTGACAACAAGCAAGTTGGAGATGCATAACGTTGACATGCAAATCTCATACCTACAAGATTTTCCTTGAACTTGCAATGAAATGACTTCGAAGCTTCTATATGCATATTACAATGTTCTAGTGAATGGCTGACCTTGCTCTATCTGAGATTTTGAATGATGGGTATTGATGGGAATTGGGATGATAATCTAGAAATCTAGAAAACCACCAACGAGCATTGTAAATACGCTTTTACATAAACATTCTGCATTATAAAGATGATTGAATCCGTGAACTTCGACATGCAGGCACAATCCTGTCTTTCTCCGCAAATTGTCACATGTTTCAGAGCTGTGCAGAAGGTGGACCACACCATGAAGATTACAAGGATTAGAATGGATGTTGGTTCACTCAACAGGTGGGTTACCCATTCAATATCAATGGACAGCCCGTGATCTGACTCAACGTAATGGTGACACTCACCTAACAGATGGATAGGCCAATTTTCATGCCAGGTAATTGTCGTGGTTTGGTCTCCCTTTTCCACAGCTAGACATCTGATGCATGTGCTAGAATGACAGGGCTCCAAGTGAAAAGTTCACAAATGAGAATAATTACCCCATGTTTACACTCTTTATAAATTACAGTTCTATGTACTTGGTTCCAAACTTGAAAACAAGCCAAGTAACTAAATTTCTGTATAAATTGTATGAAGTTGTGATATGGACATAAATGTAAACCAACCTAACCTTATCATGGATTAAACATAATTAAAGGAAAATTATCTTTTAAACCAATAAAGTTATGTCTTATGTGTAGTTTATCTGAATTTGTAATTGGAAAACATATGTAAGTTAAAACAACCTTGTCAAAGACTAAATATTATTAAGGAAAAATTTAGCTTTCAAATATCTTATCAAACCCAAGTTGAAGACAAACAGGATTTCAACAAGTCCACACATGATGAGTGAGAGATATGTGCATGCCTAAATATAAAACAGGAGAACCCACCGATGCACGATAGATAGCCCCTTGAAGTCGGTTCTGCCAAGTTCGCCGCGAATCATCATTATCAAATCGTAAAATCAGTGCATTGACAAGTTCGATGACCTACACATGAAGTATAAAGCAAATTGAAAGAAGAAACATGCCATCCAGGCAACAGTTTTCAATTTTCTAAATAAAGATTAAATTACTATATTAAAATAACGACCAAGCGAACCAGACCTTGATGTTTGATTGCCCAGCATCACAAACTGCTAACACATTTTCCACATTGCCAGCATGCTCCGGAGGAACCTGATATACTTGTTTTCCTCGTAGGCTGGAGAAGAAAGAGGTGAGAGATTTAACAGTTTTTATAACTATTTTCTGGTGCACTCGTTTACAGCTTAAAATCTGGAATTTTGAAAGGACAGTCAGACACAAAATGCCAGATATGAGTAAAATAAAAGAGTACTATATAAGAACCTGAGACACTGTTTGTAAGTTTTGGAAGCAGGGCTTTCCAGTATATAAAGAAATGGCCCGACCAGACAAAAGTATCTACGCTGCCATACAGCTTCCCTATTTCCCACACCCTATAGAATAGTGGAAGATGGTTAGAGAACTCAATCCAACAATATATTTCTTTGAAAGGAAATGTGAAAAACGGACCTTCCATGCAAGAGCAAACAACCATCCCTCAAAATCAGCTTGATTCCAAGGTTTAGGAAAATCCAAGGTCTCACTGTCATCATTCTGAAAGATCTTTGCAACTTGCAATAGTCGATGGTAACGCATAGGAGAAAAATGAAATCCCAGAGAAGGCAGACGAACAGCAAGTCTTGTTGATGGATAGAGAGGATATTCTGATCGAATCTATATGATAATGTTAAACATACAAGATTAGAGCAGAGATTAAGATGCTGTCACCAGAAAACAGTTTATGCAGAAAGGATAAGTGAAGCAATAACCTGCTGAAGCTTTAAGGCTATCCCACATTTGTCAATGACAGGCAGGAAATTAATATAATTTGGTTTAATACAGGTAGGTGTGTCAAGAGGAGTTCGACTCCAATGATAGTCACCATCAACCAAGAAAGCAGAAACATCACTCAAACTCAAAGTGAACCGCAAGTACAGCTCACTTTCTTCTGGTGAATCATGATCATCCTGTGTATATGTAAGACATTTCACTTTAGAATTGAACTGGAGGAATTCAACAGACTCACTTCAATATATAGCATCTAAGCTAACCTCTGTGCGAAGCACAAAATTTCCTAAATTGAGTAGAAGTTTAGTTGCATTGAAGTTGTCAGGACGAAATTCGGTAGGAATGGTAATCTTAGGAGCTGCAATATCCAAGTCCAGCAAAAACCTAGCAGCAAATGAATGCAAGATAAACAAACAACTCTTGATATTGCATCAAACCAAAAAAAAACAATCAAATTGATGAGCTTGCATCATAAACACAGGAAAACCTGACTAACCACCAGCTTGCATGCACACAAGCAAAACCACCAGAGGAAATAATTGTGGAGACCAATATTTCAAGCATGAGGAAGGTACCCCTAGATTGGTTTTATTCTCATGTGCACATGCATATTGGATCATGCTTAGATCTGTCCAAAACATTCCAGAAAATAGCTAACATATAAGGATATATAGCCATTTCCAACACAGCATTAACTATCCTGTATTGGTTCTGGTTGGTCTGAGAGTAGCTCCCAACATTTCTGCTCTTTCAGTGGATTGAAAAGGATTTTATTTTTTTTTTAAAGACTTAAATATAATTGATGCAGTCAAGTCCCAGGCCACACGTGTGTACCGGAGAAGGCCACAGCATGACCGGTTCCAAAAGATATCAGTTTATATGTAAAAAGTGCAATGTGACTGGTGTATATGTGCAGAGAGTACCATGCATGTGATGTGTACGGCAGTATACACAACCATTCGACTGTGCATAAAGACACATCAGACCCTACGCATGAAATTTTCATTAGTAGTAAGGGTTTTTTCTTCAGTTGTTCTCTTATTTTTTAGCAAGTTCAGATTATGATTAAATTGGGAAAGTAGATTTGAGTCCTAGAAGGAAACTTATGTACAATCTACAGATATGGTTTTAAGACACTATTCTATTATATCTTCTTTTTTATTGAATAAACGTGCTGAGATGTTCTTTTTACTACTGCAAGGCATAGGAGGATATTGGTGACTGGCTAACAACCGGCAAGTGGGCTGTCACGTAATGTAGCCCTCAGTCTCTTCTTCTTTCTCATTCCCTGTAAGTTCTCAAATATTCCTGGAGATTGATGAGCAGCAGATATGGTATGTGAATCCTCTATTCCTGCAATTAGGATTTCTCATAATTTTAGTGGCATTATTTTTTTAACGTTAATTTCAGTGGCATTAATTACCTTTAAAACTACGAAATTTTAAGTATCCTTGTTCAGTTCTTGGTGTTTTCTCATCTAGATATTTGGGTAGGCGAGGACACATAGATAAAGGATCCATTTGGTAACTCAACTGGAAGGTCTACAACAGGATTATTAAATCATTTCAGGTCATAAAAATAATGGGCTCTATATAGCACTCTAATTTAGGGGTATGTTCGTTGAAGTCTTGAATCATAAGCTTATATATTGTAAGAACTAGAGGACTATTGTGTATCGCTCTTTTGTAATGCAATTGTGTATTTTAAATATTATATTTTTCATTTGTTAGTAGCATTTACATTATAAAACTGCTGAACTTCTCTTTATATCACCTAAAAGTGAGTCAACACAAGGTTGTCTTTCTTGCATCATTAGAATATGTGGCCTCACAAGCCACCATTCTCCATATCTTTCTTTTGTTTTTAAACCCCCAGCCTATTATTCCTAGTCAAATCACTATATGCCTCTCTTCTAGGAGAAAACCAAAGGGATTTTATCACTCCAACAGGATTTTATCACTCCAACAGCATACATATATAAAGGCACCACCAGCGTGATAGCTTTTTTGTGATTCATCTTCTCTATTACAAAATGCTTTTTTTTTCTCCTTGGATCATAATACCAGGCTTGACGGGGCCTTTTTGGAAGCTTGGAGTGGGGGATGATGGGGCCAAAAGTGGAAACTTCCGTTGAGGCTAGCTCTATTGGCTAGTATTTGGTCAACTTGGGAAGACCAGAACATTAGGACATTTTGTAACAGCTAATAGAGAAGATGAATCACAAAAAAGGGGGGCTATATCCTGGGCTGGTAGTAGAAAGGTCTTCAAGGAAGGTAGCAGGGAGCTCTGTCAGAAGTTGGGATGGGGGGTCCATGCTGGTTTTGACTAGATGATCT
Organism: Magnolia kwangsiensis; assembly: GCA_037074715.1. Lineage (NCBI taxonomy): Eukaryota > Viridiplantae > Streptophyta > Magnoliopsida > Magnoliales > Magnoliaceae > Magnolia > Magnolia kwangsiensis. The sequence continues at coordinate 9,227,414 of CM073589.1, read as the reverse complement.
ATCACCCTTTGTCATCTATTCCATAGTATAGATCCTTCTAGTTGGGTTTGTATCTAGGTTAGTTTCGTAGGAATAAAATATCCTTACCTTTCAAAAAAAAAAAAAAAAAATCCCGAGTCCATTGAGGCCTTCAACCTATGTTGCCTCCAAGGCAAGGTATCCCGTATCGGTATGGGTTGCGTAATGGTGTCCTCCGATACCGATACAGATACGGGGGTGTAACAGCGATACAGGGGTGTAACGGCCCATAACGGGGCAATTTTTTTTTTTGCCAAAAAAATATGAAAAAATATGGATTAAATCCGAAATATTCTAAGCATTCCAAATATGCATTCATTTATAAATTGGAACATGTTTATGGTGGTGTAACGGTCCACTCTTTGGTGAGAAGTTGTATCGGACTGTCTAATGAATTTATGAACCACATAACTTGAATTTGACTACAAATTTCATATATTTAATTTTATAAATAGCTAATTTATATACTTAACAATTTGATATCATTTCTCCCAATAGTTCTTTAAAAAAATGAAATTAAATTCAGGTAGATGGCGTTGCTAATTTGGAGCTGACTTGGAAGACCAATCCATGCCCCAAATCAGCCTCAAATTCATGCAGTTTATTGGCATTATCCCACTTATGAATTGGTGGACATTTTTTGGATAGTGAATCATGAAAAAAATTAAAAGGCCCTATTTTAAAAAATAAGCGTCCACAAATTAACAATTAAAACTATTCAACCAATTTGATTTTGACATTGTGAATTAACAATTACAGTCCATAATTTAATTGGTAAATTTTAAGTTAATACATGTCTCGTGTACAATTTTTTAAGGGCCCAAATTAGGCGGGACCCGAATTGTGAAGTGTAGCACACGAGTGTCAAAGTTTTTTGGGCCCCACCTATGATGAATGTGTTATATCCACACCGTTCTTCCATTTTGCCAAATAATTTTAGGGCATGAGCCCAAAAATGAGGCAGATCCAAAGCTCGGGTGGACTACAGCATAAGAAACAACAATAATTAAACGTCCACCATTAAAAATTTATTGGGGGCTACAAAAGTTTTAAATCAAGCTGACATGTGTGCTTTCCCTTCATCCACGTCAATGTGACCCAATTAACAAGTTAGATGAAAAGTAAACATTACAGTGGACCCTAAGAAATTTTTAATAGTGGGCATTCTATAACCACTGTTTCCTATGGTGTGGTCCAACTGAGATTTGGATCTTACTAATTTTTTGGATCATGACCTAAAATGATGTGGCAAAATGGATGGACGATATGGATAAAATATATACATCATGGTGGGGCCACGAGGCACGTGTACAAAAGCGTCCCACGCACATTTCTTTGAAAGCGGATTAGGTGGTGTACCTTAGTGACATACCTATATTGACGTCAGTAAGTCCAATGAGTCTGATCATGAGGTATGTGTTATATCTAAACCGTCCATTCATTTGACGAGCTCGTCTTAAGGCTTGACACTAAAAATAATACAGATCTAATTATCAAGTGGACCACACTGCAAAAAGCAGTGGAGGATTGAACGTCTACCATTAAAACCCTTTTTGAGATCATAGAAGTTTTGGATCAATATGAAATTTGTTTTTCCTCTTCATTCAGGTCTTTTTGACCTTATGAATAGATTGGATGGAAAATAAACATTATGGTGGGCCTACGAATTGTTTAACGGTGAAAATCATTATCTCCGCTGCTATTTTTGGTGTGGTCCAGAAGATCTTTGGATCTGATTCATTTTTTGGGTAATGCTCTAAAATAATTTCTAAAAATAGATGAACGGTGTAGATATAACAAATACATCACTGTCAGTGCTCGTTTTAGCATGACACTTACCTACAGTAGCTATATAGCTATAGCTGGTGTGTGGTACACCAGTCAATCGGCTTCTGATTTCAGACGAAAAAGACTGGAGAGAGGGAAACCGAAAATAAAAAGAGGGAAAGAAGAGAGAGAGAGAGAGAGAGAGAGAGAGAGAGAGAGAAGAAGAAGAAGAAGAAGAAGAAGGGGAGGCCCGCAGCAGGGTCGCAGCAGGGCAAGAAGAAGAAGAAGAAGAAGAAAAGAAATTTTTTTTAAAAAAAAAAAATGTATGCTTTTTTTTCCTCTTTTTTTCTTTTGGCCCGTAACAGTCGTTACAGGTCCGTAACGGCCGTTACGGTCACAGAATCCGGGGGGTGCCCGTTTCGACCCTGTATCGCGTAACGGTGTCGGCCATCACCGTTACGTATCCACCAATACGGCCGTATCGTAACAGATATGAGACACCTTGCTCCAGGGTGTCCCGTATCCGTTACGATACGGCCGTATCAATCGATACGTAACGGCCGACACCGTTACGTGATACAGGGTCAAAACAGGCACATACCCCCCCCCCCCCCCCGGATTCTGTGACCGTAACGGCCGTTACGGACCCGTAACAGCTGTTACAGGCCTAAAGAAAATAGGAAAAAAAAAAAAAAAACATACCTTTTTTTTTCTCTTTTCTTCTCCTTCTCCTTCCTCTTCTTCTTCTTTTCAGACTGTTGCGGGCCTTCTTCTTCTTCTCTCTCTCTCTCTCTCTCTCTCTCTCTCTCTCTCTCTCTCTTTTCAGTTTCTCTCTTCTTTTTCATTTGGTATCAGAAAAAGAAATCGGACTACGTACGAGTTACGCAACACGATCTTATCGCACGAGTTAATAAAAGGTCCACGTGCCGCGTGGGCCCCACCATGATGTATGTATTTTATCCATGTCGTCCATCCATTTTGCCACATCATTTTAGGTCATGATCCAAAAAATTAGTAAGATCCAAATCTCAGGTGGACCACACCATAGGAAACAATGGTTATAAAATGCTCACCATTAAAAATTTCTTAGGGTCCATTGTAATGTTTATTTTCCATCTAACCTGTTAATTGGGTCACACTGACATGGATGAAGGGAAAACACACATGTCAGCTTGATCTAAAACTTTTGTAGCCCCCAATAAATTTTTAATGGTGGACGTTTAATTATTCTTGTTTCTTATGTTGCGATCCACCTGAGCTTTAGATCTGCCTCATTTTTGGGCTCATGCCCTAAAATTATTTGAAAAAATGGATGGACGGTGTGGATATAACACATTCATCATGGGTGGGGCCCAAAAAACTTTGACACTCGTGTGCTACACTTAGCAATTCGAGTCCCGCCTAATTCGGGCCCTTAAAAAATTGTACACGAGACATGTATTAACTTAAAATTTACCAATTAAATTATGGACTGTAGTTGCTAACTCACAACGTCAAAATCAAATTGTTTGAATAGCTTTAATTATTAATTTGTGGATGCTTATTTTTTTAAATAGGGCCTTTTGATTTTTTTCATGATTCACTATCCAATAAATGTCCACCAATTCATAAGTGGGTTAATGCCAATAAATTGCATGAATTTGAGGCTGATTTGGGGCATGGATTAGTCCTCCAAGTCAGCCCCAAATTGGCAATGCCATCTACCTGAATTTAATTTCATTTTTTAAAAGAACTATTGGGAGAAATGATATCAAATTGTTAAGTATATAAATTAGATATTTAGAAAATTAAATATATGAATTGTGTAGTCAAATTCAAGTTATCTGATTCATAAATTCATCAGACAGTCCGATACAACTTCTCATCAAAGAGTGGACCGTTACACCATCATAAACATGTTCCAATTTATAAATGAATGCATATTTGAAATGCTTAAAATATTCCAAATTTAATCCATATTTTTTTGGCAAAAAAAAAAAAAAAAAATTGCACAATTACAAGCCGTTACGCCCCTATATCGCCGTTACACTCCTGTATCCGTATTAGTATCGGAGGTCACCGTTACACCGACCGATACCGATACGGGATACCTTGGTTGCCTCTAAGCGGGTTAATTGATCCACTAAAACAGCTAATGAATTACTCAATGAGAAAGAATGCAATTAACAACACAACTCACGTAAATCTAAAAACCAAAATGAAACCTGTCATGATCCTTCAACGCTCTGGTCACTTGTTGCTGAGCAGTACGTTTTACTTCATCAATTGTCATCTTCACATAACACAATGGAGGCAAGATGTCAATTCACAATCTACAAATATGCAGGCTACCAAAAATGAAAGATCAATCACAAGTGGAATTGCACCTGCATAGCAGCCGCAGTTTCCAAAGCTATGGTCTGACTAATGGCAGTACTCCTTTTGAAAAAACTGATAATTTGATCGATGGATTCTTTCAGATACTGTTGGAAAAAAGTCATCATTAAACAAGCTCAAACACTTAATGTAAGTACGATCCAAGAAATGGATGGACAAAATAACATACAGTCATGTAGCATGGGGAAGCTTTCGCAACCAAACTCCAGTCCACTTCAGTATCAAAAGGCTTGTACGAAAAGATACCAACTAAAGAATCATCAAAAGTAGCACTCTGCATGAAGAGAGATCAAGGTACAGGTATTAATTCAGCAAGAATATACCCAGGTTTTCAAGAAAAGGAAATGTCAGAATTCCACAGGAAAGCAGAACGGTCAGAATAGTAAATTGAACCTCAGCAAGAATCCCATTTGGAGATGACAACTGATATGATCCCAACTTCAAGTCAAAAACTTTCGCCTCTGAATAAAGTTTCACGGAGCAATTCAGCCCTTCACAAGATAATTCAGCAAGAGACTCCTGACCCTCATTGATGAGCTTTGTCGCATTATGTTTCATACGGATTTCCAAAAGGGTATGAAGCATGTTTTCCCTGTCCTGAGTTTCCACCAAATGCTCATCCGCACCTTCCCTGTAGCCAATGATCTTATTTAATTGTTCCCAGTCTTCCTCACTGAAACGCGCTGGTTCACTTTCATCCTTACTGGACTGCTCAGTCCTGAAAATAGTGATATTCATTGGTAATGTTTCAGATATCATCAATAGAAAGATAGGAGATAAGACATCGAAGATTAAAAAGGCTCAAGGTGAAATTGGCAACCATCCTAGTGACCACCATGATCTCTTTGTCTTTTGTTTCTTCAAGTTTTGGTCATATTCTGTTGACTGCTCAACAAATTTGTGGGCCAACATCCTGCATGAGACAAAAGAATTAAATAAACTTCAACAAATAAAAGGAACATTCCAAGTACCAAGACGTCTAACAGAAAAGTTCCACCAGCAGGCTGCATGCATATCACATCTAGTTTTTCCAACTACTTCAAAAGAAATAGTAAAGCATTCTCAGATGGATCCAAGAACATGAAAGAATTTATCTGCAATTGCTGAGAACAGAATGGAAATAAACCTGCAACAACTTGAGCAATTTCCAAATGGTCCTTTTGATCACTAAATCATCAAGTTTTATCGGTCGAGAAAACAATGATAAATGATGTGCCACCTATCTTCCATAGACCTAGATAACTTTCTCTCAACCTTTAGAGCTTTACTCATGAAGAGCCTAGAGTAAAACCTCTACAATGTGTTCTGTTGGGATGAATCACTTCCAACTGATTCTTACAAGAAAAGACTGCACGTTACCTCCAGTGAAGTATGAGTTCAATGTCGAGTTCACGATCTAGTTCCTCGATGTCTTTGTCATCATCCACCACTAATCGAGTGACATCAGATTTCAAGAGAGAAGCATAAAGAGAGATATATCTCTTGCGAAGCCTGGCATACCTCAGAACATGCTCCCATGACATTTTCCCACTGCAGCAAAATAAACATATTTAAAGTATATCAAAAGCCATTGAAAAAAAAAAAAAAAAAAAAAAAGAGGTTCCTAGAAGAAAAATGGATTTGCAAATGGTTCTTCCTAAAACACATGCATTCTAGTAAAGAAAAGTGAAATTGCCAATGGTTCTTCTTAAAAGACAAGCACTCTAATTTAGCTTCCTATCAATAGATGAAAATTTGAGGCAAGAGGAGTGTGCAGATGCACAATTATACAGCACAGTCACTCTGATATCCTGATATGGTGCGTAGTACGGAATCTGCAACTCCTTTGCACAGATATGAGTGGATATAACTTAAAATCTCCAACAACTGGATCCAAGAGTTAATCCTGATCTAATAGCACCTTTGAGATCCAAAGAGGCATGACTCATAAAGTGCAGATATGCAAAGTCTAGGCCCTAGAATATATTTATATATGGGAAATGGTACTATGAGATCAACCTCATGGGAAGCTTCCCATGAGATTGAGCTATGTGGGCCCCGCTTTGATGTGTGAGGGACATCCATCAGATGCACCCTTCCATGGTGGGCCACGGGCCTGAAAATCAGGCCAATCCATGACTTAGGTGGGCCACACCACAGACAACAGTTGAGAGTGGATTCCTGCCCATTGAAACCTTCCTGATTATAAATAGGGCCCAATGAGATGTGGTTTAGACATTCAGCCCATCCATTGTGTGTGTCCCACTTAGATGAGGGGCCACACCAAATTTTATGCCATTCCGCAACTCAGGTGGACCCTCCAATTGCTTTTGGATGTTTTAGGCATGGTTTCGGATGGTATGGCCCACCTGAGTTTCGGATACGGTCGATTATTGGCACATCCAACAACCTAGAGGGGACCTAAAAAATGCACGGGGTGGATGTCCATCACACATCACAGTGGGACCCACAGAGCTCGACCTCATGGGAAGCTCCCATGAAGTTGACCTCATAGTACCATTTCCAGATATATATATAGAGAGAGAGAGAGAGTGACGGTCTCCTACGAACCGTACCGCACGGAATTTATGTGCAAGCCTTCATGAACACCGTTGGATAAGGAGAGTGGTTGGGATTCTACTTCCTTGAGAGAGAGAGTCTTCAAAGAAAAGACTTTCCCCTACGCTCAAGGAGAGACTCACGTGAAAGTCTTTGCCATAAAGATCCTGTGCAAGTATTCTTTGTGGAGCTAACCATGATGTTTTTGATAAATCCAACCCGTTCATCCATTTTCTGAGATCATTTTAAGACATGCTACAGAAAATCAGATGGATACAAAAGTCAAGTGTGCCGCACTAGAGGAAACAGTTTTGATTCAGTCACCGCCGTTGAAATATTTTTAAAGCCACGAAACTTTCTTATCATGCTAATTTTTTATTGTTTTCACTTCATCCCAGGGGGAATGATCTTGTAAACCGTTTGGATGGCATATAAAAATCAAGATCAAACCTAAGAAAGTTTCAACGGTAGAAAACTCTTTCCCCAGTTTTCCCTCTTATATGGCCCACTTGATTTTTGAATCCATATCATTTTCAGCAGCATGTCATAAAATGAGCTCGGAAAACGGATGGACGGAATGAATTTATCAAAAACATCACGGTGGACCCCGCCTAGCATCCAACACAGGAACATCCTGCAAAGGCTTTAGCAGGAAATCCGCGTACATCCACGTTCCTCCGGGAAGCGGATTGCGTACTGAGTAACTCAATACGCTAAGCGTGCTGAGTAAACTCTGTGGGATCCACCGTGGTTTGCATATTTTATCTACTCCGTTCGTCCATTTTAAAAGATAATTCTATGGCTTGATCCCAAAAATGACATATCCAAATCTCAAGTGGACCTCACCATGGGAAATAGTGTGAATTGAAACTCTACCCTTGAAAATTTCTTGGGGCCCACAGAAGTTTTGGATCAAGCTGATATTTGTTTTTTAACTGCATCCATGTCTGTGTAATCTTATGAACAGGTTGGATGACAAATAAAAATCATTGTGGGCCCTAGCAAAGTTTCAACAGTGGAAGTCATTATTTGCATTGTTTCTTATAGTGTGGTCCACTTGAGCTTGGGGAATACTTTTATTTTATACTCAACCACTAAAATGATCTCAAAAAACGAATGGACGGTGTGGATAACCCACATACATTCATAGTAGGCCCAACTGAGTTTACTCAATAAGCGTACTGAGTACGCAATCCTATTTCGTTCCTCCGTGTCCCTCTCGGGCGCGGATTAGGTACTTCCCCTGCCCGTTCCGAGCTCGGGATAGGCAGACGCTCTCAGGGCCACTGAGGGTCCACCGTGATGTTTTAATTTTATCTAAGCCGTTCATCCATTTTTCCATATCGTTTTAGTGCACTGACTAAAAAATAAGACAGATCCAACACTCAACTGGACCACACCACAGGAAGCAGCAGTGCTAAGGATACCCACCGTTGAAACCTTCTTAGAGTCCATCATGTTTTTTATTTTCCATCCAACCTGTTTATACGGTCATATACACCTGGGTGAATTGAAAAAACAAATATAACCTTGATCCAAAACTTCTGTGGTCCCCAAGAATTTTTCAACGGTAGGAATCTAATCCCCACTTTGTGGTCCATTTAAACCTTCGATATTCTCCATTTTTGTCTTAATAATTTAAAATGATATGGAAAAATGGATGGACCGTGTGATTGTAATTTAATTGGACCTTGTGATTGTTTAATTGCATCTATGATTGAGATGGACAAATCACTATTCAGCAAACAAGGAAAAAAGCATGAAAGTCAGGGAGGCGGATTGCGTACTGAGTAACTCAGTACGGTGGGGTCCACTATGATTTATATATTTTATCTAATCCGTCCATACATTTTACTAGATGATTTTACGGCTTATCCCAAAACTGAAGCATATAGAAAGCTAAAATGGACTACATCACAAGAAACAGTGTGAATGAAATGTCCAACGTTGAAAATTTCTTGGGGCCATAAAAGTTTTGGATCAATCTTATATTTGTTTTTTCCATTCCTCCCTGTTTGTGTGATTTTATGAGAAATTTAGATGACAAATAAACATCACTGTGGGGCCTAGCAAAGTTTCGATGGTGGAAATCATTATTTCCACTGTTTCCTATGTTATGGTCCACTTGATCTTTAGATAAACTTCAATTTTGGGATCAACCCGTAAAATGATCTGGAAAAACGGATGGACGATGTGGATAAACCACATAAATTCACAGTGGGCCCAACAGGGTTTACTCAGTACGATAAGAGCGTTAACTCAGTACACAGTCCGATTTCGAAAGTCGGGACGCTGTAGTGGACCCACCACAGAAAACAGCGGGGAAGTGATTCCCACGGTTGAAACTATCTTAATGCCCGCCATAATGTTTATTTGAAATCTAACCTGTTCAAAAGTAAAAAAATACATGAAAGAAGGGAAAACACAAATATCAGCTTGATCTAAAACTTTTGTGGCCTTTAGAAGTTTTTAATGGTAGATGTCACTGTCCCCACTGTTTTCTGTGCTGGGTCCACTGGAGATTTGGATTTAACTTATTCTATGGATATTACCTTAAAATTATCTCTCCAAATGGATGAAAGGTGTGGATACAAAACATACATCATGGTGGGCCCATGGAAATTGGTGACGTCACTTAGTAGCAAGTCTCGCTTCTCACCCTTTCAATATCTAATTTGCGCCCGGACAGTCTGCTTTCGCATACGGAGGATCCAGACTCCTACGTCCTAAGTAAACTCCGTGGGTCCACCATGATTTATGTATTTTATCCTCTCTGTCCATTCATTTTACCAAATAATTTTAGGGACACAAAAAATCAGGCATATTAATTGTTCAAATTGACCACACCACTGGAAACAGTTGAATTGAACATCCACCTTTCAAAAAATTCTTGAGAGACATGAGTTTTGAATCAAGCTTATATTTGTGTTTACCTTCATCCATGTTGTATAATCTTACAAACATGTTGGATGACAAATAAACATCACTATGGAGCCTATAAAGGGTATGATCCAATTGATCTGTGTATGTGCTTCAATTATGGTCTAAACACCGCAAATTTCAATGGTGGTCACTAAATTCCCACTGTTTCCTCTCATGTGGCCCATTTAATTTTTGAAACCTCCTCATTCTTGGTCGCATAACCTAAAATGATTTCAAAAAATGGATGGACAGGTTGGATTTATCATCAACATCATAGTAGGCCCCACACAAAATCCCTTCGCATGATCTTCATGCAAAAGGCTTTGGCAAGAAATCCTCTTACAATTCCAAATTTCTCTCCGTGAGCGTAGGAGAGTCTTCTCTTCGAAGACTCTCTCTCTCTCTCAGGGAAGTGGAATCCCAGCCGCTCTCCTCATCCTACGGTGTACATGAAGGCTCGCACATATATTCCGTACGGTACGGTTCGTAGGAGACCGGCAATCTATATATATATATATATATATATATATATATATAGTGAAATGCTCACCTGGGAACCGATTCTCAGGAGAACTCATGAGCACTTTTTGATACATGATGTGAGCCCAAAATCCGAACGGTCCACGTGATGCAGCACCCCATGAAAACCCTAGGGCCCAACTTTCAGCCTAATCCAAAACTCTGGTTGGCCATGGCAAAAGGAAACAGTTACCTCCCTTGATTTGTGTGTGTAGTGAAATGCTAACTTGGGAACCAATTCTCACGAGAACTCATAAGCACTTTTTGATACATGATGTGAGCCCAAAATCCGAATGGTCCACATAATGCGGCACCCCATGAAACCCCTAGGGCCCAACTTTCAGCCTAACCCAAAAATCTGGTGGGTCATGGCAAAAGGAAACAGTTACCTCCCTTGATTTGCCTCTCTCTTTGCTATGGTCCACCAGAGTTTTGGATCAAGCTGAAAGTTGGGCTTTGGGGGTTTCTTAGAGTGCCACATTACGTGGACCGTTCAAATTTTGTGTCCATGACACGTGTGCAAAGGTGCACATGGGTGCTCACCTAAGAAGTTAAGTAGGTGAGCATTACTCTAAATATATACATATACACACACACACACACACATATATATAGGGAAGAGGTACAATACACTCGACCGTATTGTACCTTCCATAAGGTCGAGTGATGGCGCACGTTATTCTTCGGATGGTAAAATTTTTATCTCTCGCATATTTTCTGCAAAAGTCTTTCACCCGCCTTTGAAACCTTACTAAGGCCCACTATGATTTTTACCTGAGATCCAACCTGTTCATAAGTTAAGGCATACATGAAAGAAGGGAAAACACAAATTTCAGCTTGATCGAAAATTTTTGTAGCCCTTAGAAATTTTTAATGGTGGAAGTCACTCTATCCACTATTTTCTATGGTGGGTACATTCCAGCTTTGGATTTAGCTCATTCTTTGTCTCATGCCTTAAATTGATATCTCCAACTAAATGGACAGTATGTATATAACACATACATTTATGGTGGGCCACAGATAACTTGGTGACGTAACCCACCCATGGAATCCGTATGCGTATTGTTTCCTACCCCGCACAGACAGTAATCCATTCGGGCAAGGCTTTGTGGGGCCCACCATGATGTAAGTGTTTTATCTACGCTGTTAAAAGATTTTCTCATATTGTTTTAAGTTATTATCCTAAAAATGAGGCAAGTCCACAGCTCTAGTGGACCACGACAAAGGAGGTTGCACTGATAATGACACTCACCGTTGAAACCTTTCTAAATGCCAACGTTATGTTTCTTTACCATCCAACATATTCACAAGGTCATGTAGATGTGAGTGAAGTGAAAACACAAATATCAACTTGATCCGAAACTTCTCCAGCTCGCAAGAAGTTTTTAATGGTAGATGTTCAATCCCCACCTTTTGGTCCACTTAAGCCTTGGACCTGCCTCATTTTTTGGTTCATATATTAAAATGATCTGAGAAAATCGTTGAATGGCGTGGATAAAACACATACATCACATTGGCCCCACAGAGCCATTAATCCGTCCAGGTGGGGTAGGACACAATCCGCGTTCAAGTGGATGTACGTGGATTTGATACTGACAGGTTGAGTAGCAAGTCGGCTATACGTAACCAAGTTGTGGGGCCCACTATGATGTATGTGTTGTTTCCACACCGTCCATCCATTTTGAGATATTATTTTAGGGCACAAGTCAAAGAATGAGGCAGATAAAAATCTGTAGTGGACCCCACTACAGAAAACAGTGGGGAGAGTGATTCCCACCGTTGAAACTATCCCAACGCCCACTATAATGTTTATTTGAAATCCAACGTGTTCAAAAGATAAAAAAGATATGATATAAGAGAAAATACAAATATCAGCTTGATCTAAAACTTTTGTGACCTTTAGAAGTTTTTAATGGTGGGTGTCACTATCCTCACTGTTGTCTGTGTTGGGCCCATTGAATCTTTGGATTTAACTCATTCTTTGCATATTGCCCTAAAATGATATCTCCAAATGCATGGAAGGTGTGGATATAAAACATATATGATGGTGGGGCCCACGGAATTTGGTGACGTAACTTCAGTAGCCAGTCTAGCTACTCAACCTGGCGGTATCTAATCCGCACACGAAGTGGATAGAAACAACGTGAATTGAACTTCTATCATTAAGAATTCTAGGGGTGGCACAGTGTTTGGTAAGGACCAATCTTAGTGCTTGTGAGAAATCTACCCTGTCCATTAGTTTTTAGAGATCATTTTAGAACATAGGGCCAAAAATGAGCCAGATCCAAGACTCAAGTGGGCTGCACTAAAGGAAAAGGTGGGTAGGGAAATCCTACCGTTGAAACCTCTCTAGGTCGAAAGAGGTGTTTCAATTGCATCCATACTGTTCATAGCAATATTCCTACCGAGATGAACTTCAAACACAAATATTATCCTAATTTAAAACTTCTATTGCCCCACGAATATTTCAATTGTGGACGTTTTTCTTTTCTTTTTTTTTAAAAAAAAAAAAGGAAAGAGTGATATATTCCCAGAGAAAAGCTATACAACTCATTCGAGCTAAGAGCGGAGCTGACAAAAGGGGGTCTCAACTCGCAGCCTATCGTAAAAGAAAAGAACAAACTCAGTAGGAATATTGTGGACGTTCAATCCTCGTATTTTCGGCCCATTTGAAACTTGGATCCGGCTCATTTTCGGCCTCTTGTCCTAAAAATGATATGAAAAAATAGATGGATAGGGTGGATTTCACCAAAAAAAAAATCACAATAGGCCCTACCTAGATTTCTAGCACAAGCTTTTTGCAGAAAATAAGCATGAGAGAGATAGAGGTGGAGGGGTATTTTAATAACAGTTTCCCTACACAAATCTCTCATCCGACGAATAATGTGCCGCGAACACTCAACCTTATGGAAGGTATAATACGGTCGAGCGTATAGTACCTTTTCTCACATATATATATATATATATATATATATATAGAGAGAGAGAGAGAGAGAGAGAGAGAGAGAATTCCCACACACCAACTAGTTGCACGTCCAACTAGTTGCCTAATTTAACGATTAATTAATGTCATTAGCTGACACTAATAAATGTTAGACAGGGTTATTTCACGTCAACGGCTAGGTTGGGCGCCTTCGTAGTGTAAATGTGAAATGCACCCCGACCATCGGGTGCGTCACCCAATGTTGGACCCAGGGCCTGAAAATTATCCCCATCCATGATGCAAGTGGACTATATGATTGGAAAGAGTGTACAGGGAAAATATCATCCTCCAAACTGCTTCCTTTGGTGTGGCCCATCCGAATCATGTATGGGCAAGATTATTGGATACCAAACCTAGCTTTTGGTGTAGCATCTAATGGTTGGAGTGGATTTTACATAATCATCACAGTGGGCACTATACAAATCAAGGGTGGACATCTCTCTGAACTTTTTCCCTTGGTGTGGCCCACCTAAATCATAGGTGAGCCTTCTTTTTTGGCTTTGGGTCTAAAATGGGATAACACATCTAGTTGTTTGAGTGGATCTCTCATACACATCACGGTGGGCCCCATCAAAAATCAAGGGCGGGTGTTGGGTAAAATCACTTGTTTTGATGAGTGTAATGCGAAGGTGTTAGACAGGGCTTGACTATAGGTTAATGTTGAGGGTCAAATATTGCATATTAGACCCTAGTTACTACCTAGATTTACAAACATGATACTACTTAATGGTCTATTTTAATCGTGTTTGTGGTACAAGGTGAAGTTAGGAGCCTGGACCGAAAAGGATGCTAAAAGCATGTATTCAACGCTCAGGAATCACCAAGACAATGGACGGGACTCCAGCGGACCGAGATTGAAGAGTTTACACACCAGGGATCCAAGAAAGTCAAGCCGTTCACGTTAAAGAGGCCTAAAAAGTATCTTGAATACAAGATCACAGGGTTTCCACCATCCATTTAGCTCAAAACTTCATATATAGCCTGAGGACCATAAATTAACCGTACACGTCAAATTTCAGCCATTGGATCCCTGTGGAAGTGGCCCAATGAATAGATCAGCCCATAAACCATTGATTTTGGGCCCACCTGCTATCTGGATATGCTTCAAAATTGGTCTCGATGGTTCAAATGATATTAAAGAATGGATGGACGAAGAGCAATTCATATATACATCATGAGTGGACCCCACTGACAGCACCAGTGCACTTGACGTGCGCTACATCAAAACCTCCAGTCAACGGAAGGAGACCCGTCTCCTTCTCCAACACGAACGACCAGCGGACGCACGTGGTCCGCCGGTTTCATGCAGTGGGGCCCACTCATCCAAATAATCAATCTGGACCGTCCATTGTGTACAAAGGGAGATATTAACCTCACCTAGGTGACCTTTTGACATCATGCAAGTGATTACAAGATCATAACCGTTAAACGCAGGATGGACGGCAAAATAAAAGATCGTGTGGGGCACACCAATTTCACTCCAAAAACACTCCTTCCCGAATAGTTTTTCGTCCTTAATCCAATGAACAGAGTGGATTTCTCCGTTAAATTCAATAACGTGTCCAACCAATCAATCAGCGCAGGCTCTATTGCGAAAGCCCTGTTTTGCAACTGGAACTGACGATCCAGGTGGGCCATCACAGACCGCTCGTCTTGAATATCCGAACCGTTCATCTGAACGGCAACCAAAAACCGTCCGTAGGGATGCCTGCCCTTCACAAAAATGCACTTGTGTGCAAAGACCAAGTTCAACACAAGAACGACTTGCGTTCTTGGCTGCATAACAGGCTGCGTAAAGTCTCGGCAGAAAGTTTCCAAAAACAATTTTTTTCCTCTGACTCAAGAGACCTCTCCACCGTCGGTGTATGATATAAAGGAAAGAAGAGATGAGATAGAGAGGGCACCTTGGCATGGGCTGGACGTGGAGCAGAGAGTGAGAGAGAGAGAGAGAGAGAAAGAGAGAGAGAGAGTTGTTTGTTTTTCTTTTTTCTTTTTGTTTATTTTGGATTTAGCCTAATCATGTTACTAGGCTAAACCTCTTAACTAGGGGTAAGAGGTGAAGCTTGTAGCGTGATTCGGATGGTTGCTTTGTTTTAATTCATGTTTTGTTCAACTATTATGGATTCTAGTTATTTATGAAGGTATATTCTTAGTTTTTAATGGTTTGTTGTAACTCAAATTACAATAGATCTGCGATAGCTTGATATGTCTTCTTTTCCTGAATTGAGATTGTGAAATTAGTAAGATCTGTTGTTCACCATCGTCCCATGGGCATGGTAGGGTAACAGAATCCTTCCTAACCTTCACAATTCTCTTATGGTTGGCTGTGAGATTGGTAAATTGTTGTTGTTTGCTATCGTCTCCTGGGCATGGTTAGGTGACGGGATCACTTCCAAATCTTCACCAATCTTTCTGTTGATGATTAGGTCCATGAGAAGTTGAGAGATCTGACAAATCTCTTCTTACCAACTGGATAAGATAGGAATCTGATTTCAGTTGTGTCCTTGAATTATGCAAGGTAGCTTTCCAATTGCTACAAGTGGATCCTTGGCACCCTAGTTCCCACATTTATTTTTATTAGTTTTTAATTAACGTACTCACAATTATTCTTTTCCTTTTACCTGATTTAGATTTCATCTCATTCTAGTTTTAGTTCTAGTTAGTTTCAGATTACATACAGATTTCAGTCCCTGTGGATTCGAGCTCGGTCTCACCGAGTTTATTACTACATCACAACCCTATACTTGGGGAGTGAACAGTTAACGTCCAAGGAGAGAACTTCCAAACTTTCATATGTATATGACATTCAAACCATCAAATAGGTTGGTCCAACCAGTGTTCATGTTATCGGCGAGAAATCGATAATATCGCCGATAATATCGGTGTCGCCGGAGTTGCGACATCGAAACTCGCTTCTTTCATTTCTCTTCTTATTATCGTCGAATTTTCGGCGATTTTATCGTTTTTTTGCGAAAAATACAGTTATCGGTGAGAAATTGTTGTAGCTACCTACCCCGCCACGAGATAACTGTCGCAAATAACCCCTTTTTAACTACGATAATATCGGGAGACTGCGTAAATGCCCAAAAATAGAAAAAAAAAAATGAAGAAAAGGGGAAAAAGGGGAAGAAAAGGGGAAACTTTTTGGATTTCGTACCTGTGCAAGAGGATTGCTGATCGTTTTTTCGAATAAATCATAAATTTCAAATGGAATGACAGTTTTAGCGAAGAATCTGCGAAATCTCTGGGATATCGGAGAGGTTTTTTTGGGATTTTAAGGTTTTGAGGGTTCCCGGCTGGAACCCTCCTGTTTTTCAGAAATGGCTTCTCAAAGGAGCGTGGATTAGATACTGATATCCAGAGTCATGCTCCCCTACGCACCTACGCACGTGCGCACCGTTGCACACGTGCCATGGGTGTCTAATCTGAACGGTTCATGTGATGCGGAATCCCATGAAACCCCATGTGACAAAATTTGACCCCAATCTAAAATTATGGTGGGCCATAGAAAAGAGAAACGCAAATCAAGGGAGGAAACTGTTTTCATTTTTCATGGCCCATCAAGTTTTATGTCAAAGTAAAACTTCGGTCTGAAGGGTTTCACGAGGTGCTTCTTAACATGAACGGTTCAGATTTGTGATCCACATCACCTATGATGGGTTCTCAAAAAAGTTCGTACGTAGGACGTACGAACTGGTTCGCAGGTGAGCGTTCCGCCTGATATCCAATTCGCTGCTGAAGTGACGTGACCAAGCTCTGTGGACCCCACCATGATGCATGTGTTGTATCCATACCGTCCATCCAATTGGAGAGATCTTTTTATAGCATGAAAAAAATAATGAGATAGATCTAAAGTTCAAGTGGACCCCACTATAGAAAATAGTGGGTACAGTGACATCACCGTTCAAAACTTCTTAGGGGCCACAGAAGTTTTCGATCAAGCTTATATGTTTTTTTTTCACTTCATCTATGTCTATGTTAACTTATGAATAGGTTGGATCTAAAATCTACATCATGGTGGGCCTTATAAATGTTTCAACGGTGGGTGTGACTGATCCCACAGTTTTATGTGTGGGTCCATTTGAACTTTAAATCTATTTCATTCTTTTTCTAATGCCATAAAATGATCTCTACAAATGGTTGGACAGTATGGATACAACACATGCATGATGGTGGGGTCCACAAAGGTTGGCGACATCACTTCAGTTGCGATTTGGCTACTGACGTTGTTAGTATCTAATCCGCGGTCTTTCACGGGGAGTGGATTAGTTGGTAGTGTGGTGTGTGGGCCCATCATGATGTGTTATATTTCATCAGTACTGTACATTTATTTGCTGGATATAATTTTAGGGCATGAGCCAAAAAAATGAGGGAGATTCGCTTCGAAGGTGTACCACACCAAAGGAAACAATGGTGATTAAATGCCCACCATTAAAAACTTCGTAGGGCCCATTATAAACTTCCTAGAGCTATTGTAATATTTTTTTGCCATCCAATCTCTTGCTTAGGTCACACGAACTGGGATGAAGCGAAAACACAATTATCAACTTGATCAAAAACTTTCAGTGGGCTCCCAAGAAGTTTTTAATGGCAAGATTCAATCAGTATTGTTTCCCATGGTGTGTTCTAATTGAGATTTGGATCTACTTCATTTTTGAGACTATGTCCTGAAATGATATGGTGAAATGGATAAATGGAGTTGATTTCCTGGTAATGATAACACACATGTAACGGGTAACATATAATCCGCTCTCATGCCTATTGATGCTTATAGCAAGTAGCTAGTGGACGGTGCTTTGTCGGACCCACCATGATGTCGATGTTTATCCATACCATTCATTCATTTTTTTCAAATCATTTTAGGACATGAGCCAAAAAATTAGGCAGATCTAAATCTCATGTGGAGCACATCACATAAATTAGTGGTGATTGAATGCCCACCATTAAAAAAAAATTTGCGGGTCACAAAAGTTTTGGATAAAGCTGATACTTGTTTTTTCCTTTCATTTAGGACTTTACGAGCTTATCAACGGGATGGATGGAAAATAAACATTACAGTGGCCCTTGGGAAGCATTTAACGGTGGGCTTTCAGTCACCACTGTTTCTTATGGTGAGGTCCAGTTGAGATGTGGATCAGTCGTATCTTTTGGCCCAAGCCATAAATTAATCTTTAAAAACATATAAACGATGTAGATAAAACACATATATCTTGGTATTGGTTAGACGGATCAAATGATCTGTCTCACCAATACAATGCATACGTTAAGGTGGGCCTATGGTCAGGTGCCACCCACATTCCTATGCCTAAAAAATTTGCCAAGGTCTATCATATTATTTTATTGATCATCCAAACCGTTGATAAGGTGTCACAAACCATTGATCAAGGCCAAATCCTATTGGGTGAAGCCATGCCCACACGCTACACCTAATATGGTCTCATTGCTTAGATAAGGTGTCATGGCAGTGCATGCTTTTTAGGTCCTCGTTAAATGAAAACTTTTTATGTAATGTATTCTATTTACAATTTTTTATTCCTAAATATCTATATATGTTTATTTAGGCATGTCTTGAAGTTTCGTTGAAAAATTATATAATTTTTCCCATGTTTCCCCATTTTCCTTCACATTTCCGGTTATCTCCGATATTATCGGCGATAACGATATTATATCTTTATCTCCGGCCAGCGAAACTTATAGCGATACCGACAACTCGAACACTGGGTCCAACATGAGCCTCACCTTTTGGAAAATATGCAACAACCATTCATTGAGTAATGAATGGACCAAGCTTGTGTTTTGCTATTTCTCAATGTTTGAATGTTGTTTTATATGGTGTAGACCACTTGATATGCAAATATTTTGACCATTGCACCGAACAATCCTCGTGGTGGGGCCCACCTATTGGAAGGATTGGATGTCACATGCACCTAATACTCTAGAAGTTATATGAGTACACCATAGCTTGTGGTCCAATTCGTCGGACCCAAAATAACTTTTTTTTGGGAATACGTCACTCTTTCTGTTAACTATGGGAGTCGAACAGCCACCCTTGATTTTTTATAGGGTCCACCCTTGATGTATAATCCCATTTTGAGCCCAAAGCTGAGAAATTAGGATGACATGTAATTTAGGTGGGCCATACCAAGGGAAAAAAGTTGGGAGAGACGTCAATTGTTGATTTTTACAGGGCCCACCATGATGATTGTGTACAACCATTCCAACCATTAGATGGCACACGAAACGCTAGGCCTGGAGCCCAAAAATCAGGCCCATGTGTAATTTAAGTGGACCACACCAAGGGAAATGGTTTGGAGGGTGAGCTCTTCCCTTACACTATTTCTAATCATATGATCCACCTGAACAATGGATCGGGCTGATTTTTGGGCCCCGAGTCTAACACGGGGTGACACACCTGATGATTTGGGTGGATTTCACATTAACAGCGCGGCGAGGCCCACTCGAGCCATTAATTAATCTCTAAATTAGGCAACTAGTTGGACGTCCAACTAGTTGTATGTGAGCATCTCTCTCTCTCTCTCTCTCTCTCTCTCTCTCTCTCTCTCTCTCTCTCACACACACACACACACACACACACTCTTACTAATAACCATAATAAAAGCATAATAATTAGGATATTCAAATGTGTGTGTGTCTAGTCTTTAAAGCATTGTTCTCAATTTTACTGGCCATAGATAACACTCAGGTGACACTTAAATTATTAATAACCATAAGAAAAGCAGAATAATTACGATATTCATACCACAACAATTGGAAAAAGGTGAACAGTCATGAAGGCTTTTTTTCCTTTCTTCTTAATCAAAAGCTTCATTTCCACAAGATGAACAGTGTTGATAGAGTGATAGTCCATGAGGGTCCTCTTAGGATGATGGTTGTTCGGAGAGAATCGGTACACCAACTCCAGAGGAGAGGAAAAAGTCTACACCTCTTAACTTCGAGGAGAATGTGCAGCAAGAGGAGGGGGATGAGCGAGACAATGAGGTTTGAATAACGAAGGTTAATGAGGAAGGTATGGGGTGGGTTCCTATAGAGGGAAAGAAGAGTGATGGGGATGAGAAAAGAGGGAAGGCATCTTACACCTTGAAGGAGCTTCCGACTCTCTTCATCAAAGGGCACCCTGTTAGATGGTTGCCAGTTAATTTCGCCAGGGTGTTTGGGAGGGCGGGGGAAGTCTTAGAAGTGGTCATCCCCCGCTTTCGAGGGTCAGAAGTTCCTTGAGGGTTTGCATTTGTTCGCGTGGGAACTGAGGAGGAGTTGGAAGAGGCTATTAGGCTTTTAAATGGGGCAAGCTTCACTGGAAAGAAGATGTTGGTTCCAAAAGCCTAGTTGGGCCCTAATGTGGCGAACCCGGAGGGAAAGGAGGAGGTTGGAGGGAAGGGTAGAGGTTCGAAGGCGTGGAAGCCAAGGATGGCATCTATTAGTATAGCGGAAGAACCATCAGTGAAAGAGATGGGAACTAGACAATCTGCTTCAGGATCAACGAGGGAGGCCTAAATCCATCAAAGAAGCCTTAATAGGTAATGAGGATTGCCAGCCTCAACTGAAGAAGGTATCTTCTGATAAGGAGGAGGAGACCGGCTTTTCCCGAGTTAGATGGGTATGGAGGAAATCTTCATAATCGAGGCCAGAGGTCTGCATTAACCCAGCAGCGGTGGAGATGGCGAAAGACTCGTTCCAGTGGCCAGTAATCACTCTTACAAGAGTTGGAGCCTTGTTCTCTCAAATAAGAACTTGGTTGGAGGTATGTTGTAGGATGGATGATTACGATTACATGATGAAGCCACTGGGGGCTAATGAAGTGTGAATTTTAGTAAAATCAAGGAGTGACATCAATTAGATGATAACAGCAAGGACGATGTTCAACTAAGGGCCGATCCTCTCTATTCGCAGATGAGAGGACAGATCGATCTTTGGAAGCGAAACTACATGATACCTAATAGGGGGGATCCCACTGGAGCTACGGAACAAGGATGTTTTCATAGCTATTAGGTATTGGGGAAATTGAAGTCATTGGTGAGGCGTTTGAGACCAGGGAAGAGGTCAGTGCGGCACATCTGTGCATTAGAAGGAGGAGCCCTACCAGAACCAGGAAGCCTCATGCTCAAGATTGGGGAAATCTCCTTGCGGTTGATAATTGTAAAGAAGATGTTGTGGGGAGTCCCTTGCAAACGAAGAGAGGAATGGAAAAGGCGAGAGGTTGGTTAGCAATCGGGTTTCGTCAAAACACGTAATGGGGAAGGAGGTCCATCTCGATGGTCCAGAAGAGCACCATATTAAGAGTTTAAGGCATTGGCATGTCAGGTGGTAGGTGGACAGGTGAAGCATTCATATCCACCTATCGAAGTAAGCTGCTTCGCAGGTGTTTCAAGGAGGCTAGGTATTTTGCCCTCCTCCCACGTGGTGGTAGGAGAGGCTTCACATGGGCCGGTCCCTCTCACTCGTGCCATGCCAGCTTTTTCGAATGAGGTCCAGAGCGAGGTTCATCCCGACCTTGAGACCTCCGCGGAAGAAGTAGGTTCGAAGAGGCTCACGTTGTCGGCTCAAAACCAAACCTTTTCACAAGTCAATGGTGCACCAACAGTTGTCCCCCTCGATCACTGTTCTTGTGACCCAAACCTCCCTTGAGCTTCCTACATGTGGCTCCACCTTTTCGAGTGATGGTCTCGGCGTGTCGAAGAATGCTGACACATGCCCTGTTCAAGCCGAGGTCGAATTAGAGATGTCCACATCTTCAAAGTGTCTTAACTCTCACATGCTCGGTCCAGCACGTGAGTCAAAACTAGCACGAGACTCATTGGGTTTATTTGGTAGGGGACCTTTTCTCCCTCATTTTGCTACTAAGAGGAGATTTCTCCTCCCTAATAGTTAAGGGGTCCTCAGGTGATCCTTATGAAGAAGGAAAGTCTCCTCTTCTTAACAAGATCACGAGGGAGGAGGAAGGCTAGTTTGTTATCATTATGATGGAGGATAAATACCAAGGTAAGGTGTACGAATCTAGTGGCGTGGGTAAAACTGATGATGACGATTGCGAGCGAATGGGGAATCAAGATCACTGGTAGTAGTTGACGACACTTTGCCAAACGACCTAGGATTATTATGGGGGAAGAAGTCATGGAGACTCTGGACAATTCCCCTTTGCAAGCTAAATCCGACAGGGTAGATCCTAGTGCGTATGTTCCGGAATTCCATGTCAAGATGGCTGATTCAGAAGATAGGGAAAGTACAGTCAAGCTTATCTTAGAAGAAGAACTAGACTGGATGAAAGACGTCATCTACAGAGTTAGGAAAAAGCTAAGTATGTCTTTTAAGGCTTGTGATGATGATGCAGTAGCGCTATTTCAATTCTTAGAGCAAAGAGGTTCTTTGGGTATGAAGCACCCTTCGAGGAGATCTTTGTCGAAGCCGAGGGAGTTGTTGAAGCTTGCAAGCTCAGTCAATTATGAGATGGGGAGTAAGTCCAGTGAAGCGGTAAGGGGAAGAAGGGCAAGATCAATGTCACAATGATCATCCTTGGTTAGAATGTGAGGCTGTTGGGTTGCAATTACAAGAGGGCTCACATTAAGGCCTTGAGTCAGAAATCAAAGGCTCAAATTTTAACTCTGCAGGAAACCAAACTATCCTCATTTGACATATCTATTCTCGATTCTATCTGGGGGATTAAGGAGAAAGATTTTGTCTGTTTGGATGTGAATGGCTCCAAGGGCAACATACTCGTGGCTCGGAATTCCAACATTTGGCGTAACTGTGTAAGAATATTAGTTGGTGTGGGGACTTTTCTGTTTCAGTGGTTCTTATTAATATCTCATTTGGCTTTATATGGTAATTCACGAATGTTTATGGCCCTTGCAAGGCGAAGAAGAGATCAAACTTTTAGGAAGAGCAAAAGGGTATTCCAGTGCAATGCGACATTCCTTGGTGCTTAGGGGGGATTTCAATGTCACCCTATTCACGCATGAAAAGTATCAGGAAACTCTGATTTCTAAAAGCATCAAGGACTTCTCCACCTAGGTTCAGCGGGCTAGGTTGATTGATCTTCCAATGTCAGGTGCCAAGTTCACATGGACAAATAGCCAAAGCTCTCCGATCATATCGTGGTTGGATAGATTCCTTGTAAATCCAGCGTGGATGGATCGATTCCTGCTGGTGAAGGTTATTGGGCTTATGTGACCTGTATCTAATCACAAACCATTCTTCTAAAAGTTGATGTTGAAAGTTGGGGTACAAAACCCTATAGGTTCGAGCTAATGTGGCTGGAGTTTGAAGGTTTTCATGATATGGATGGAAAATGATGGTCTTCCTATCAGGTGCAAGGGTTGGTCGGTTTCAAGTTGCACAAGAAATTGAAACTCGTGAAAGAAAATCTGAAGATTTGGAATAAAGAAATCTTTAGGCCAAAAAGAAGGAGATGGTAGGTTTATTGAAAGAGATTTATAACATCAACCTAAAAGATGAAGGGGGCGCACTATCTCCCGTGGACATAGATAGACGATCATATCTTTTACAAGAATAAACTCTAAGCATCTTAAAGAAGAGGAGATAAAATGGGGACAAAGATCAAAGGCACTCTGGCTTAAGGAAGGTGATAGGAATACGGAATTCTTTCATCGCATAGCATCTACAATGAAAGAATTCCAAATAAACTCTGGCTTCGTAGCCGTTTGTTTTCCTTTTAATGAATTCTCTTTCTGTTGCCTCTATATAAATAAATAAATAGCATCTGCACGGGCACGTTCCAACAAAATTTCTTCCTTGGAGGTGGAAGGTGTAAGAATTCATAAGAAAGACAAGGTGTGTGAGGCTATTGTTAACTATTACAAGAATTTCATGTCCAAGGATCATTGGAACCAACCAAAACTAGATTTTCTCTACTTCAATAGAATTTTGGATGAATTGGCAAAAGGGCTAGAAAAACCCATATCATAAATTGAAATTAAAGAAGCAGTGGATAGTTTGGGCAAAGACTTAAGCCCCCGGTCCCGACGGCTTTCCCATTGCATTTTTCCAAGTTTTTTGGAATGTGGTTAACTATGATGTCATAGCTTTTGTCAAGGAATTTTTTGAAGGAAACCACTTATTGCCAAAATTGGGTGCGTCTTTTATCACTTTAATTCCCAAAATTAAAGGGGGGGAAGGGTTAAAAGATTTTAGACCTATTAACTTGATAGGGAGCCCGTACAAAATTCTGCCTAAGATTTTGGCGTCTAGACTTAAGAGCAGTGTTGGGGAATATCATCTCACCTAATCCAGGGCCTTTTATTGGAGGTCGGCAAATTCTAGACACGACTCTTAAAGCACATGAGTGCATTAAGTCTCAATTTAAAGAAAAGAACCCGGGTATTATTTGCAAACTTGATGTTGAAAAGGACTACAACCACTTCAAATGGGAGTACCTCAATTATATGCTAGAAAGATCGGGTTGCATGTCAAAGTGGAGGAAGTGGATTCAGATTTGTATCAGATCCCCATCCTTCTCCATGATTGTCAACGGGTCACCAAAAGGTTATTTTAAACCTCTAGGAGTAAGGTAAAGGGACCCTCTCTCTCCTCATCTTTTCCTAGTGATTGGGGAAGCTTTTAGCCGTATGCTTTCCAAAGACCAAGAGACCAGCTTGATCGAAGGTTTCAGGGTGTGTCCATGGGGGATCTTATATGATCTCTTCTCCAATATGATGATGATATGATTGTCTTTTGCAAGGATGATCCTCATATGGTTGCTGATTTGCAAAAGGTGGTTATATGTTTTGAAGCAGTTTCCGGTTTGAGGATTAATGTGGGGAAAAGCAAGTAATTGGGAATGCCTCTCTCCAAAGAAGTGTCGCTCTGAGCTTCAGTTTTGTTATGCACAGAGGGTTCTTTCCCATCCACTTATTTGGGGCTTCCATAATGTATAGGTAAACCAGCTAAGCACCTTTGGGACAAGGTGGTTGAGAAAATTGAAGGAAAGTTATCGAGGTGGAAGCGCTGCTTTCTCTCTCTAGGCGGTCGCCTCACTCTCATTAAAATAGCCTTTTCCAACATGCCTTTATACTTCATGCCCTTATTCAAGTGCCCACAAGCAGTATGCAAAAGGTTAGACAAAATGAGAAGAGATTTCCTTTGGAAGGGTGCCAATGAAGGTAACAATTTTCACTTGCTAAGTTGGGAAGAGGTTTACAAACCTTCATCATTAGGAGGAGCAGGTCTGCGAGTTTTGGCTTGATATGAATGTTGCCCTCCTAGGAAAGTGGTTATGGAGGTTCAAGACAAAAGAAGGGAGCTTCTGGCACGAGATTGTCGCTTATAAGTATGGTTTTTAGGAGGGTGGTTGGGAGACTGGGAGATCTTCCTTATACAGGACATCCCATATTTAGAAATCTCTCTCTTTGATCGAGGAGTTTCAGCGAGGCATATCCTTTTCCATGGGTGATGGCACTAGAATCAAACTTTGGGAAGACATGCGGTGTGCAGATTCCCCGCTGCACTCTAACTTCCGCAATTTGGCCAATCTCGCCCCGTATTAAGGTTTCAAAGTGGCAAAATGCTTCTCTTCCTATGGATTGCATCTGGCCCAGGCTCCTGTTTACAAGAGACCTCTATCGGATAGTGAGGTTGAGGAGATTCTTTCTCTTTTGATTCGACTACAACCAATTATTCCAACCGATGGGGCCGAAGAGATGGCATGGAAGGGGCATAGTTTCAGTTTCCTTTCTATCATGTCTCCAAAATCCGTTAAGAGGTGACGTCTCTATGGCCCAAGATGAGCACGCCTTCCTTTTTTGTTCTACGCACCGCCTAAAGTAGCAATTTTCACTTGGTGAAGAGGAAAAGGGTATTGACAATAGACAAGCTTCAAGAAGAGGTCCCTTATTATTCCAGTTGCATGTGTAGCCAAGATGCTGAGTCCATCGATCATCTATTCATCCACTACCCATTCACGTCGAAGGTTTGGGATTTTTTCATAGCTGACTTTAGGGAGCTCTGGATCATGCCAGGTTTGATCAGGGATCTTTTTGTGCTTGGCACAAGGGATCCAAGGAGAGGCAGGACCGTTTCAGTTGGCGTTTGACTCTCCCGGCTATATGGTGGGTGATTTGGGGCGAAATGAATAGATGGCGGTTTCGGGACTCTGCTCAGTCGGTTGGTTCTATTGTGGAAGCAGTTAAAGTGTGGATTTCATATTGGAAATCCATTTCTCGAAAAGGATAGCTATTGTTTGTCCTTGTTGATTCTCAAGTCCTCGTATTCTTTCCCTGCTTCCTAACAGGTCTTTTAATAATTTTTAAAAAAAAAAACTCATCAATCTTCAAAAAAACAACCTTCTTTCATGTCACTCACTAGAGGGAAAGGTACCTTCCGTCATTAGGCTAACAATTAATCAAATCTTACACCTCCCGGCATAAAAAGTTTAAAATTTACAATATAAATAACACATGAGAAAGGCCTGCATAAGATCACATCATCGTCGTCGTCGTTATTTAAGCTTTATGCCAATTAACTAGGATCGGCTACACAAATCTGTTATGCCATTCTGCTCTATCATGGGCCATAACTTCAGTTAGACCATAGGTCATCAAGTATTTTGTTACTACCTCCACGGACATCCTTTTGGGCCTTCCCCTTGCTCTCTTAGAGCCTTCAACTTGCACCAACTCACTCCTAACCAACACAATTCTTGGTCCCCATTGCACATGACCAAACCATCTAAAAGTCTAATTCCCCCATCTTATTACCAATTAGTGCTACCCCTAAGTTCCCTCCAATGCATTCATTGCTAATTTCATCCTTGTCATGCCACTCGTCCATCTCAACATCCTCATTTCAGCTACAGTCATCTTATGATCGTGCTGTTCTTTACTTGCCCAATGTTCTATCTCATAAAGTATGGCCAGTCATAGAGCTATCCCATAAAATGTCCCTTTAGAATGACTGATACACGACGATCACATGTTGTTCTTCACATGCATAGGATCACATGTGGAAAAAAAAAAAAAAAGGAAAAAGGAAAAAAAAGTTCTAAATCAGAATGAGTTAGTTTGGTACCTTGCCTTCTTCATCTGGTCAGACACAGCTTTGTAAGCATACTTCCACCAAAGATGGGGGTCAGATTTTACTGGGACAAGTGGGCGATAATGAGCATATTTCAGACGTTGATTAAAGGCAGAAAAGTTATCTGCCAACTTCAATATGTCCCTGTATCCATCCTGCATTCAACGACAGAGACCTTGCTAAGCAACAACACCATTTTCCATTATTAAGCAAAGTAGATAGGATAGTACAAAGATTTAAAACCTTTGATAAACACAATGTAACATCATCCAAGTTAACTGCTGCTTTTTGTAGTGGCTGTCCCACACTCTGAGATACATCAGGCCGAAGCTTTGAATACTTAGCATTTCCTGTTACTGGTTGAAGAATGTAACTGTGCTCTTTTGGAAGAACAATATCAGGTTTACCATCTTGGCTCACAATTTCAAATACCTGAAACAAAACAAAATCTAATGACATTATGATTCATCCCATCAGTTGGAAATGAGGAAATGAGGATCGCTGAAGCAAAGCAAGGGCTGCAGCAGACCTGACTCCATTCTGAAGGAAGCAAGTCCTCCCATGGTTTGTCAACATTCCATGGATGAATATCAGAATCGAAATAAAGAGCCAGACGTTCGAGTTCCACAGACTGAGTAGTTGACATAATGAACAATCAGATAGCTAAAAAACAAGCAGTTTCAACTACAAATAGAAGTAAACGGACGAATGAGAAAACTGTAATAATCACAGAGGTTCTGTGCCCTGTAATCACATATCATTCATATCAAAAGAATTTTCAAGATCAATGAGGAAATGCGAAAATATGAAGTTCTTATCACACTACAAATAGATAAGACAAGGGAAACTGCTAACACTTGGAACAATAATTACAGAATACATAAGAAAATTTGCATGTAAAGAATATCATGCACTGGTTTGTGTTTTTTACTTTTTTATTTATTAACAAGTCATTCATGACATTTACCAAAGGAACTTTTGCATGGATTAATCAAGTGAAAGTAATCAAATTCAAACGCAAGTTCAGATGATGGAAACCAAGATACCTTCTGAATTTGCTCTAGTGCACCCCCTGTAATAAAAGTTTCTTTTCCACCGTCATCAACTGTTACTGCTGAAAGCTTTGCCAGTGTTACGCCTGCTGCAAATGGATGACCAGGATTGCTACAAAATGGCAGTCATAAGACCTCTACACAAGATAACATGCTACAACGAATGAAATGAGACAGAGCCATTACCTTTCAAGATCCTCATATCTAATGTGGATATTGGTAATGGAGAGCTTCAGGTTCCCTATTATCGTGCTGATCAAAGAGCCCAGCCATGATGTATTCTTTAATAACAACAAGCACCAATTAAACAAGTGATTTAAAATCATGAACTATAAATCAGAATAAACAAAAAAGGACTGAATCATATCACAATGCATCAACTGCAAAAAGCCGAATTGATTCAACATGGCCCACGTTTTCAAGGTAAGGAACTTTAAGCGGACACATGTTGTGTAAGAGTACTTTATGGTGGGCTTCTTATATAAATGGGTTAAGGCCTAAGGGCGTGTTTGGATGATGGACTAACACGGTAATGTGATGTAAAACTCACATCATTACATCTTGTCTTTGATTGGATATTGCAGAATGTCAAAGCACGGTAATCCTTCTGAATCACAGCATTACATAAATTGGCGGACGTGTTGATGTGACATTGTTTCGTAGGCCCCAACATGATGTATGGGTCATATCCACACCGTTCATCCCTCTTGCATGATCATTTTATGGAATGAGACAAAAAAAATGAGGTAGATCTAAAGCAGAAATGGACCACACCACAGTTAGCATGGGTATTGAACACCTGCCATTGAAAACTTATTGGGGTCTACAGAAGTATTGGATCAAGCTCATTTTTGGGGCCACACCCTAAAATAATATTGCAAAATGGATGAATGGTGTAGATTTAACACATTGACAGAATTACATCAAAGTATATCCAACCAACTAAAGTACTTTACATGTGGGAAGTGGAGTTGTGAGGGGAGTATTGTGTACGGCCACTACTTTATTTTACTTTTGACTACAATAGTAATGATAATCATTACTTTTTTACCATATATTACAGAACATTACTGCTGTTTCCGCGAATCCAAACGTGCCCTAAGGGATTGTTGTTGTCCTTTTTAGTTGTTTTTTTACACCAGCTTGGCACATATCTTGATTTTTATTTTTATTTTTATGACGACAGGGTGTCCCCGCTCCTTTAAGGCGAGACTATTCCATGCAAATGCACATATCTTAATAAAATTTGTCATTCTCTCTCGAAAAAAAAAAAATAGAGGACAAATGTTCTTTGCAGAAAGATGCGTTTAATGCTGGCTAGATCAAGTTCAAAAGATTTTTTTTGTCAGACACGTGTTCTGTGCAGAAAGATGTGTCTAATGCTGGCTAGTTCAAGTTCGAAAGATTTTTTCTATCAGATCATCACAGCTTACAATAATTCCTACAAATTCTCAGGCAAAGACTACAAATTCTCAGGCAAAGAAGTATTCTCATTACAAAGATCACTTCAAAACAGTATCACAAATCAATAATCATGCTTACAGAGCATATAAGCCAGATGCAAGAGATTTAAAGCCGCAAAATATAGAATCCAGGGCATTGCATGCATATGGAGACATAATATAATGCATGACCTGACTAAATCAATATAAATATCACAGGTTTCTGTTATGGTACGAAACACAAATATGAGGCAATCGTGTTTGTGATCCCAACACCATTGAACTCGAGAATTCCTAAAAGTCTTTAAAGCATAGATGATTATAACTGTTTTTTAAGCAAGATTACTATAACTGATTTGTTTCTTTTTTATCAGTATTTTAACTGATCCTTTCAAAATAAACCAATTAAACAATGGTGGGCAATATAATCACAAATACAGTTACACCACATTGTGTTTCACACCATAATAGGTCCTAATATAATAATATGCAATACTGTTGAGTGTGTATAGATTCAAAATTACAGTAATGCATACATAGGTAAAAGATCACATGCAGTCGACACTACCACAACTTGCGGTAGTGTCAGGTGGTGTCGGCCCCACTGTGATGTCAAACATCCACCATATACAAGGTGTCCCATATCGGTTACGTATCGGCCGTATCGGCCGATACGTAACGGAATCGGTTAGGGCCGATATGCGTATCGGCCGCGTATCGGCCGTTACCAATTTTTGTGACCGTATCGGCCGATACGGGCCGATACGGGTCCGTATCGGACCGTTACGGGGGCGTAACGGTCACCCGTAACGGTCAGAAAACGGCCACTTTTTTTTCTCTTTTTAAGCACTTTTTTTGCTGTTTTTTCCAAACTTCTTGCTTCCAAACTGTTTTTCACTCCTTCTAATAGTAATTTCGACCAACCTTGGCTAGTTTTTTGGGACAAAAACACATTATATTACGGATTTGGTTGAATCAAAGCTCGGTGGGCCATTTTTCAGAAATTCTTCAAAAATAGGTATTTACTTTCTTTAATATGTTTTTCTGTTTTAATCATGCCATATGATGTGTTAATCATAGTAGAACATGATAATGTGCATTTTACAGATTTGGGGTGCCATTTAATATTTTTTTTATATTTTTTTCTATTTACGCATGATTTTTGGGCCCTTTTTTTAAAATTCAAAAAATCAATTTTTAATAGTTGTTTTGCTGTTTTAATGATGCCATATGATGTGTTAATCATAGTAGAACAGCTTAATGTGCATTTTACAGATTTGGGGTGCCATTTTATATTTTTTTTATATTTTTTTCTATTTACGCATGATTTTTGGGCCCTTTTTTTAAAATTCGAAAAATCAATTTTTAATAGTTGTTTTGCTGTTTTAATGATGCCATATGATGTGTTAATCAGAGTAGAACAGCTTAATGTGCATTTTACAGATTTGGGGTGCCATTTTATTTTATTTTTTTTATTTTTTTCTATTTACGCATGATTTTTGGGCCCTTTTTTTAAAATTCGAAAAATCAATATTTAATGGTTGTTTTGCTGTTTTAATGATGCCATATGATATGTTAATCATAGTAGAACATGTTAACGTGCATTTTACAGATTTGGGGTGCCATTTAATATTTTTTTTTATATTTTTTTCTATTTACACATGATTTTTGGGCCCTTTTTTTAAAATTCGAAAAAACAGTTTTTAATGGTTGTTTTGCTGTTTTAATGATGTCATATGATATGTTAATCATAGTAGAACATGTTAACGTACATTTTACAGATTTGGGGTGCCATTTAATAATTTTTTTTATATTTTTTTCTATTTACGCATGATTTTTGGGCCCTTTTTTTAAAATTCGAAAAATCAATTTTTAATGGTTGTTTTGCTGTTTTAATGATGCCATATGATATGTTAATGATAGTAGAACATGTTAACGTGCATTTTACAGATTTGGGGTGCCATTTAATATTTTTTTTTATATTTTTTTCTATTTACGCATGATTTTTGGGCCCTTTTTTTAAAATTCGAAAAAACAGTTTTTAATGGTTGTTTCGCTGTTTTAATCATGCCATATGATGTGTTAATCATAGTAGAA
This sequence comes from Magnolia kwangsiensis, assembly GCA_037074715.1. Taxonomy (NCBI): domain Eukaryota; kingdom Viridiplantae; phylum Streptophyta; class Magnoliopsida; order Magnoliales; family Magnoliaceae; genus Magnolia; species Magnolia kwangsiensis. Next base: position 9,195,657 of record CM073589.1, on the reverse strand, counting down.
CATTTTAATGTGCATTTTACATATTTGGGGTGCCATTTTATATATTTTTTATATTTTTTTCTATTTACGCAAGAATTTTGGGCCCTTTTTTTAAAATTCGAAAAATCAATTTTTAATAGTTGTTTTGCTGTTTTAATCATTCCATATGATGTGTTAATCATAGTAGAATATGTTAATGTGCATTTTACATATTTGGGGTGTCATTTTATAAATTTTTCTTTGTATTTTCGAATTAGTGACTTTATATTTTTATTTGCTTATATTGGACAGGTTTTGGAGCTTCTTAGGGTTTAGTTAGAACATAAAATTATCTTTATTAACATAGGTCATACACTCATACTCATATCCTAAACCTAAAGAAATGTCTGGGTCTGGCCAACAACAAGTAAGTGAGGATATTGGATGGCAACATTGTGAGAGGGTTGGTGGTACTAGGCACCAAATAAAGTGCAAGTATTGTGATAGGATAGTGTCTGGTGGAATTACCCGTCTCAAACAACATTTGGCACATCGAAAGGGTCAAGTTACGCCATGTGTCAGAGTACCGAGAGAGATAATGCTATTAATGCAAACTAGTCTGGATGAGTCGAAGGGTAAACGTGCTGCTGTACAAAAGAAGAGAGATGATACTTTAGAAGCAGCTCGACAGGAGGTGTTTGGTCCTGAATATATGGGCGTTCGTGATGAAGATATTATTGATTCTGACGAAGATTCAGATCGGGAATTAACCATAGCTAGGAGAGAGAGCGTGCGTCTAGCTCGTGAAGAGGAAGAACGTCACCGCATGTTTGGCACGCATGGGTCAGTGCGTGATACAGGAGGGGGCAGTGGGAGTGGGAGTGGGACAAGGAGTGCAACTGGAAGTGCAACTGCTTCTACAGCTGGGACTGAGGGTAGGGGGGTAGGTTTGGTGGGTTACGATGTATATTTGGGAGCCGACGACAGACATCTTCACGTGATGCCCATATACATTTGGATGAAGAAGTAAATGAGCCTAGGAGACCCTCTATTGATCCAATACTGTTTGGGAAAGAATCAACTAAACAAAAGAAGATAAAACAAATGTGGAGTAGAACTTCCGTTGAGAAATTAGGTAGAGCAGCAGCAAAGTTATTTATACATGCTAACATACCTCCTAACGCGGCCAATTCTCCATATTGGCAGGTGGTAATTGATGCAGCAGCAGAAGCAGGTGAAGGAATAAAAGCTCCCACGGCTAAGGAGATTAGGGGGAAATGGACAGATGCAGAGTATGTGGATGTGAAAACATACGTGGCTACCTTTAAACCTGTATGGCAAACCAGAGGATGCACGATCATGTGTGATGGTTGGACTGGCCCAACCAGACGCAGCATGATCAACTTCATGGTGTACTGCCACTTGGGAACTATATATCACAAGTCAATTGATGCCTCAGAAGTAACAAAAAATTCTGATTATATTACTGGACTAATGGATAAAGTTGTGGATGAGATTGGAGAGGAGAACGTAGTTCAGATTGTGACAGATAATGAAGCATCATATAAGCTTGCAGGACATCTGTTGATGAATAAGAGAAAACATCTTTTTTGGTCACCATGTGCTGCCCATTGTATTGATCTTATATTGGAAGATATTGGGAAGAAGAAGAATGTTAAGGAAATGGTCGAAAGGGCAAGGGAAGTAACGACGTTTATTTACAATCATAATCAAGTAGTCGCAATAATGAGAAAGTTCACGAAAGGACGAGAATTGTTGAGGCCTGCGGCGACTAGATTCGCAACAAATTTTATAGCATTAGAGAGTTTATTCCAGCATAGGGGAGAGTTGAGTGAAATGTTTGCTTCCCGACAATGGCTCAACACAAAACATGGGAAGAAGACATCAGGGACACCGGTCGACGTTGTGAACACCATACGGGACAACAAATATTGGAAGAAGGTTAAGGCGATCCTAAAGGTGATGGAGCCACTAATGAGGGTACTCCGTCTTGTTGAAACCGATGAAGCACCTACCATGGGCTTCCTATATAATGCCATGGATAAGGCAAAGCTTGCAATTCAACGTGATTGTAGAAGCTGGGAGACTTATTGGAAGATGATCGACAGGAGATGGACAAAACAACTCCATCACGATCTTCATGCAGCAGGTTATTACTTAAATCCTAGGTATAGATATGCCCAATCATTTGTTGCGGATGATGAAGTTCGTGTCGGGCTAAAAAATGTGATAAAGAGATTAGAACCTGACTTAGATCTGCAAATAAAGGCGTTGAATGAATTAGATACATTTGGAAATCGCCTTGGTAGTTTTGGAGATGCTCTTGCACAGCATGCAGTATCTAGGTTGCAACCGGCCGAATGGTGGATTAATTTCGGAGAGAGTACGAAGGCTCTCCAAAAAATTGCAGCAAAAGTTTTGAGCCAGACAACATCTTCCTCTAGCTGCGAAAGGAATTGGAGTTGTTTTGCGCTCATTCATTCAAAGAATAGGAATAGATTGCAGACTAGAACATTAGATAGACTTGTCTTCATGCACTACAATATAAAATTAAGAATGCGACGACATCATAGGAGCATTACAGCTGCCAATGACGGAGACTACTGTCCAATAAACTTGGACAATATTTATGATGAGGATGACCCACTTCTACCTTGGTTGGAAACAAGGGAAAAGCAAATTGAAGAGGATAGTGAAGAATTGAAAATTGATGACCCAGAAATACGCAAAGCACAACAAGAGAGTCGTGCAGATGTGTTGGACCCAGTAAGAGGGGCAGCGTTTATGTCACGTACGGAAACGGCTCGAGATCAACAAAAGAGTACGAATAGTGGTAGCGTGTCCGTGTCGGATGATGATGACGATGACCCCCCTGCCTCTGGTGCTGGCACTTCTGGTGTTGCTCAACACTCTATTCAGCCGTCTACAGATCGCGATGCCGATGAACATCGACGAGGTGGTACACGAGGTCGAACCTACGAGTGTACCGAGTCACGATACAGCCAGCAGGAGGGTACATCTAGTGGTGCACCGCGTCCGGGAGGTCCGGAACATCAGCAGGCTCATGGTCTTGATTATTATGATGGATATTCTTATGGTCAATTGGATTATAATTATGATGGTTATACTGAGCCCGTTCCATCACATTCATGTTGGAGTAGCCCTCCCGATCAATATTCATATGATTATAGATATCCAGATCCAAATCCAAGTTATTCATCACAGCAGACGCACTCTCAATCTCAAGATTCTCAACAGCCTGAGTATGGTTACCAGTATGGCTATTCGACGGGCACTGGTGGATATCCTTACTCAAGGTCAGAGTCGTTACCTAGTCAGGATCAGTCATCCTCTGGTTTCGTTGATCTAGTATTTCCTTCTGGCACTGGATATTATGGATATGCAGAACCTACACCTATTGGACAGCCTCAGCCTGATGGTGACGATGACGATGATGTGGAGGTCGAGCAACCACAAAAAAGCAGATTTTCATTTTGGTGGTGACTTGTGATTGTGAGTATATATTTGTATTAAGGTAAGTATTTGCATTTTGCAGCAGACAGCTCACAAGTATTATTGCAAGAAGCCATGTAATTATGCACACACTTGACACTGCCGAACTTGTATTTAAAATAGCTCCCCTGACAACCAATCAAGTAATCCTTAATCAAGTTGCAGGGGAGTATATCAGACACTACTAATTTTATTTTTTTTAATATTCTTGACTTGAGGATGACAGGTCATAGACATGAATCACAGTCACCTGCACACTGCACAGGTATGTTCGAGAAATTCCTCAAAAATAATTGCAAACACACACCTAATGTAAGATATTTACATATTACATTCATTCTAATATATCTATCATTGGTAGTAGATAGTTAGAAAATTAAATATATGAATTTTGTAGTCAAATTCAGGTTATCTGGTTCATAAATTCATCAGACAGTCCGATACAATTTCTCACCAAAGAGTGGACCGTTACGCCCCCATAAACATGTTCCATTTTATAAATGAATGCATATTTGGAATGCTTAGAATATTCCGGATTTAATTCATATTTTTTCATATTTTTTTGGCAAAAAAAAAATTTTGCGCCGTTACGGGCCGTTACGCCCCCGTATCCGTATCGGTTTTGGAGGTCACCGATACGCCAACCGATACCGATACGGGACACCTCCATATAGGTAAAAGATCACATGCAGTCGACACTACCACAACTTGGTGGTGTTGGCCCCACCATGATGTCAAACATCCCCACCCCCCCCCCCCCCCCCAAAAAAAAAAATAATAATAATAATAATAAAAAATAAATAAAATAAAATAAAACTGATCCAACTTAGGTGGGCCACACCACAAGAAGCAATTGAGAGTGGACACCTACCGTAAGTGTGCGCATGTGGCCCACAATGATGTGGTTCAAACATCTGACCTGTTCAAATTTCAGGCCATTCCAAAACTAAGGTTGTTCTGAGTATCCCCAATATTATCTTTATCTCCAGTGGCATACCGATAACACTAGTAGCGATACCGACAACCAAGGTATTCCGTATAGGTATCAGTTGGCGAAACGGTGCCCACCAATACCGATATGGATATAGGGGCGATACAGCGATACGGGGGCGTAATGGCCCGTAACAGTGCATTTTATTTTTTTGCCAATAAAATATGAATTAAATCCAGAATATTCCAAATATGCAATCATTTATAATTTGGAACATGTTTATGGTGGTGTAACGGTGGTCTACCTAATGAATTTATGAACCTGACAACCTAGTATTGGCTATAGATCTTTTATATTTAATTATCTAACTATATAATATCAATATAAATTAATTAGAATGAATCTAATACCAAAATATCTCATATTTCAGATTTGTACGTATTGGTATATTACATACCTTGTGACTTGTGTACGTTTTATTTTTATATACAATCTAGGGACTTTTATGTCCAATTATATAATTCATATATCTAACAAATTAATATAATTCTTCACAATAAATCTTAAGAAAAAATTTGAAATTATATTCAAGTAAATATAGTGTTGTCGATTTAGAGCTGATTTAGTGAATCATTCGATACCCCAAATCAACGTTAAATTCATGCAATCTATTGGCACTTATCTCACTAATGGATTGGTGGATATTTATTGAATAGTGAAGAATGAAAAATATCAAATGATCATATTTCAAAAAAACAAGTGTTTGCAAATTAACAGTGAGAATCATTTAAACAATTTAATTTTGGAATTGTGACTTGGCAACAATAGTGCCATAATTTAATTTATTAATTTTGAGTTAATGTATGCCTCATGGACAATTTTTACGGCCATGTACATAGGGCCCACCATGATATATGTATTGTATATCAATGACATCCATCTGTTTTATCAAATAATTTTAAGGCAAGGTCCAAAAATGAGGTAGATCCAGATCTAAGGTGGACCACTAGTGGGTGAGGCCTTGAAATTGGGGTCCACCTTGATGTATTTGTATATCCGTGCCGTCAATCTATTTTGCCAACTCATTTTAAAGCATGATCCAAAAAATCAAGTAGATTTAAATCTTAGGTAAACCACTAGTGAATGATGCCCTGAACATAGGACCCACCTTGATGCCTTTGTTGTATATCCATGTTGTCCATCCTTTTTGCCAACTCATTTTAGGGCATGGTCCAAAAAATGAGGCAAATCCAAATCTTTGGTGGACCACACAATAGAGATTGAAATCCCACAATTAAAACTTATATTATTATTATTATTATTATTTGTTAATATTATTTTTTAAGTTGCGACTTGTGTTTTCCTTGATCCATGTCCATGCAACCTTATCAACAGTTTCAATGGTAAATAAACATTACAGTGGGTCATAATAGTTTTTAACAGTGGGCATTCAATCCTTTTGTGCAGTCCACTTGAGATCCAGATCTGCTTCATTTTAGGGACCATGCCGTGAAATGATCAAGAAAAACTGATGGGTGGCATGGATATATAATATAACACATAAATCAAGGTGGACAACATGCACAAAAAACAATGCAAGTGCACGGTGAACATTCAATCCTACTGTGCGGTCCACTTAAGATCTGGATCTGCTTCCTTTTAGGGACTATGCCTTGAAATGATCAGGAAAAACTGATGGGTGGCATGGATATATAATACAACACATAAATCAAGGTGGGCCGCATGCACTAAAATAGTGCACTAAGCGGCATGCGCCCTAGACTACCAATAAAATAAGGTGTGTGGCTGCGTGGATTAGCTACCTACAGGTTGAGTAGCGAGACATGCTATTGAAGTGACGTCACCAAGTTCCGTGGGCCCCACCATAATGTATGCTTTGTATCCACACCTTCCATCCATTTATAGAGATCATTTTAGGGCAATATCCAAAGAATGAGTTAAATCCAAAGCTCTAGTGGACCCCAACACAGAAAATTGTGAGGACAATGACACCCACCATTAAAAACTTCTAAAAGCCACGAAAGTTTTAGATCAAGCTGATATTTGTGTTTTACCTTATTTCATGTCTTTTTTAACTTTTGAACAGGTTGGATTTCAAATAAAAATTATGGTGGGCCTTAGGATAGTTTCAACAGTGGGAATCACTCTCCCCACTGTTTTCTGTGGTGGGGTCCACTACATCTTTTTATCTGCCTCATTCTTTGGCTCATGCCCTAAATAATATCTCAAAATGGATGGATGGTGTGGATACAACACACACATCATAGTGGGGCCCACAGAACTTGGTGACGTCACTTCAGTAGCCGACTGGCTACTAACCTGTCAGTATCTAATCCGCGTCCGGCCACGCCCTCCATTCATTTTTTTTTAGACTGCGACAGAGGGAAAGAGAAATGAGAGGAAAAAATAAAAATAAAAATAAAAAAATGAGAAGGAAAGAAAGGGAAAACGAGAGAGAAGGAGAAAACGAGAGGGAAAAAGAAAGAGGGTGGACAGGGAGTTGCACCAGAGGGGAAAGAAGAAGAAAGAGAAGTAGGAGGAGGAGCTGCAGCGCGCCGCGAGCTGCAGCAGCGCCGTGATGAATTGCAGCAGCGCCGCGGAGAAGAAGAAGAAGAAGAAGAGGAGGAGGAAGCGAGAATAAGTTTTTTTTTTTAATTTTTTCTTTTCTTTTTCTTTTCTTTTTTCATTTTTTCGTTTTTCTTTTCTTTTCTTTTTTCGTTTTTTCTTTTCTTTTCCCTTTTTTTTCATTTTTTCTTTATGGTTTACTACCCGTAACAACTGTTACGGTCTCGTAACAGCCGTTATGCCTTGTAACGACCGTTACGGCCCCGTAACAGCCGTTTCGGTTCCATTTTGTGCACCTCTCTGTTTCAGCCCCGTATCGTGTAATGGTAACCGCCATTACCGTTACGTATCGGTCGTTACGGCCGAAACGTAACCGATTTGGGATACCCTGCCAACAACACCAGCAGTATCAAAAATTTCAAGTATTAGAGATGTAACGCTAAGTATCGCCAATGTATCACCAATATTTTCGACTATGTAAATTCTAGGTGTCACTTGTATCGCCAATGCATCATCAATATTTTCGATTGTGTAAATTCTAGGTGTCACTTGTATTGCTAATGTATCAATATTTCTAATGTATTGCTAATATTTTCAATAGTAAATTTCAGGTGTCAATTGTATCGCCGTTGTATCGGCGATATTTCGATAATATCTGATGGGGACATCCCACGTGCACGTGTACACACGTCGCCCCCCTACGCACGTACACACGAAGATAGAGGGCCCCACCATCGATTTGAATGGATGACGACGTCCAGGGAGGGCCTCCTAACTAGAAGACAAAGTTTTGGTTCATCAAAGTGGGCCCAATAGTTAAGAAAAGTCCATCATGAGATCTCATGATCATGGCCCATTAGTCTGATTTAGATTATATTTTAGGTTTTTCTTATTTATGTTATTTAGAACATCATGAACGCTTTAGATTTCTTTGATTAATTTTTATTTTGGTTTACTTCATCGCCAAGTAATAGGTTGCGCACATGGCGCGAGTTTTGGGGTATATGATTTTCCTATAAATAGGCACCCCTTGTAGTTGCTTTGATTGATTCAAGCTTAATAAAAATTCATACTTTATTTTTCTGCTCTCTTCGTGAGTTGTGGGAGAATTCAAGTGGGTGCGAAGCCATCTCTTTTTGAAGGGCTAATACCGTGGTGCGAAGGCACATCAATCCCGACTCACCCCCATCCTCCCTCATCTCTCTTTTCATCTTCCACCATCATCTGTACTTTAAATTCGTCTTTGGTTGCAGCAAATTTCTTCTTTGTAGTAGAATTCTAGATTTCGGTCCTGCAGGAGGGCTGAAACTTAGGCGGAGACGCACAGGCCGTAGCCCGGATCGATCCGAAACTTCAGGGTTTTGGAGCATACCCCAGGCTGACCAGGGCCAAGGAGACGTTTTTTGGAATTGACGCCCCCTCGCACGTGCGGCTAGGTAACTGCACACGTGCGAACGCCCCAGGCCGATTGTCCACACGCGAGGCCGTCTTTTGGATCAGGTTTCATCCTCTTTTATCCCCTCGAATCTGTTTTTCATGAACCCTAGCCCTAGATTGTATTTTTCCTAATTTGTTTGCACCTTTTTTCCACCCTAAGATTCCTTGGATTGAAATTGGTAAATCCCTTGGGTTAGGGACTAACCTTGGGTTAGGGACTAACTTCTGTGCATGTGTGGCTGATTATTACTTATCAATGAGTGTCGTTTGGTTTATAATTTTACTGATGCAGTCCTAGCCCATGTAGGCCTGGACCCGTGCCCATTCCCCTTGTTGAATATTTGAGCTTTTTTGTGGGATGTGGAATTTTCTGTGATTGTTTCTGAACTTAGTATAATCTAACGCCTGAAATCTTGCATAACATGTTTATTTTCCATGTCCTACATCAATATCACCAATGTATCGGTATTGTCAAAAATCTGCTTATTAAAAAAATTTCGTTTCAAATATTTTAATGGGCGCATGGTTGTATGCAATGATCAAATTGTCAACAATATTATCATTACCGCAACATGAGCGGTATTGAGACCACATTCTTTCGTTTCCTCACTGGTTATCGACGATTTCTTGACGAAATAGCGTCAAAAATCTACTTATTAAAATATTTCCATTTCAAATATTTTTATGGGCGCATGGTTGTATGCAATGATCAGATTGTCGATGATATTATCGTTAAAGCAACATAGGCAAAATTGAGACCACATTCTTTCATTTCCTTATCGATTTTCAATGATTTCTCGACAAAATAACGTGTTGTCGATATTCTGAAATACCGATGGATGTTTGGATCGAATGTTGGATGAATAAATGGAATTGATGGGATGGTTGGACTGATTTCTTATAACGATACTTGCTTTTAATTAAATGGAAAGTTATTATGTATACATTCTTTTTGTAATTTTTTATTCCTCAATATGCAAATGCGATTTTTTAAAATCGCTTGAAGTTTCAATGAAAAATTCCACTATTTTTCCCATGTTTCTTTGCATTTCTGGTTATCGATGATATTATCAACTTATATCGATATTGTTTCCGTATCTCCAGCCAACGAAACTTGTGGCGATATCGATACTTTGAACATCCTAACCAAGAGATTTAGAGGTTTTAGGCATGACTTCAAATTATTGCAAATGGTGGCCCACTTAAGTTCTGGATCTGGCTGATTTTGGGGTATGCCACTTTCTGGAGGGGTCTTACCTGATGCACAGTTCAGATGTCCTATACACATCAAGATGGGACCCACACAAACTTGAGCGTTGGTACACTCAACCCTACCCAAACATATTCCGTGTGTGTGTGTGTCCAACACGATGACATGTATAGATCACATGTATCAACAAGCTCCTTTTTTCTTTTTCTTTTTTATAACGAGTATCAACAAGCTCTTGTCCTAAAAGATGCCAAAGATATTGATTAAAGACGAGTAGGATCCACCACAAAGTGGAAGAAGGAATGTCTACCATTTACACATAATTGAAAGACGTCAATCATGTGTTAAATTTTAAAAGTTCATTGCATAAGTGTCTAAAATGGCATAGTATATATATAATTTTTGCCATGTAATATCCAATGATTTAGATATCAGCATCGATGCATCTATCGCACCTTTGGAATATTTATAACTCAAAAGGTCGATAAAAACAAGTATACATAATAAGTTTCCTTTGTATAGGGTCCTAAACCATGCATTGTCTAATAGAAGTGATACAATCATCTCCAAAATGAGTTCATATCATTTACAAATCATACAAGACAAGTACGAAAATATAACCAATATATTTAAATGCAAATATATATATATATATATATATATATATATATATATCGATATTAAATAATAGTGCATATATTAAAAAATATGTTTGCAAATAATTTTTTGCCAATTCTCTATTAAAAAATAAATAAAAGAGTAGCTGATATCAAGATCAGCATACACTCATCAATCCACAAATATATTAGGAACCAATTTAGTCAGTTAGTGTAATTTTTATAAAGAATAATAATTTTGTATTTATCTTTCGATATTTTAGTTAAAAATATTTTTTTCTATAAATTACAAAAATTTCGTCAACCGTAGATCATCCTACAAGCACTCTCACATGATTTTTCTCCACTAGTTGCAAGTTAAATGGGTGAATTTTGGCGAATTTTGGATTTCACCAAATTCTTCCATTTTTCCCAAAATCGAAAATTGGAGGTAAAAATCCATGATTGAGCATGCAAAACATGTAAAATCATGGATTAGTAACTTGGTACTACCAATTCCAAACCATGTGAACAAGAAAAATCACTTCAAAAAAATCACCAATTAGGTTCCATACCGTCTTCACTCTCTGATCTCGATTTTCCTGCCCAAAACCACTTTTCTCCCCAAACAACTCACTAGGATTGGTTAAAATCATCTTAGGAATCTAATCCTGAAAAAAAAGAATGAGAAAAAATGGTTTTTTTTAGTGTTTTTTTCTTTTTCTTTTTTTTTGGGAAAGCATAGTTGTTCTCTCCGTATTGTTGAATACATATCATTTACATCAACAATATTCGGGAACTTTATACTGCGGAATTTTCGTGATATGAGGAGTTTGATAACTCCCCCTGATTTCATATTGCCATAACGATATTTAAATCACTGGTACTATGTGATATTGATATGCAATAGACTTGTAGTGTGATAAAGAGAAAAAAAAAAAAATAGATAATGTGTTCCATATTATATACTATAATTTTAATATTAATATCAAATCATTTGCAATCAAGATTAAAATAACAGTTTCAAAGTGTGACTCACCCAGGTCGACAACCGATACACAGCAGCAAAACCAAACAAGTCACTTGAACAAAACCAAAAGGGCCACTTTTGTTATTAAGTAAGGGCATTTGTGTAAATTCACATCAAAGAGACATTGAAATAAAAGGACAATTTTGTCATTTTTAATGTAATTATGGGTAAAAATGCTTTAGTAAAAGAAAGAGTCCAAAGGCAAATTATAACACAGATGTATTGCAAAGAAGAACCAATCAATGATGAGCAACAGATATGGGGCTGGAAAGGAACAAAAGCCCTGAAGCCACCGCCAAAGAGCAAATAAGTTGTTTCACTCAATAAACAATGGAGGAGACCAAGGCATTGACATTGTTAAATAAGCGATTGTTTCTTTACCCCAAATAGCCTAAAGGATGGCCCCAAACATAACCTCCATATGGCTCTTCCCTTTCGCCTAAAACGACCCAATCTCCATGCATCGAAGAGGAGATGAATCAATTTAAGCATGGACCACATTAGTTTTCTGATGGAGGCAACAATTCTGAATAGTTGTTGCATATGGACAACAGAAGAGACTTCCTCATCATTCAAACACATACAGCATTCATTGACTATGATGAAGGTTTCCCAGTGAAGATGATTGATAGTAAGAATACAGTTCTTGCCCTGGAAGAGCCACCTTCGACTTCCAAATCCCATCCCCCCAAAACAAAAACAAAAAAAAAAAAAAAGCAAAAAAAAAAGACTATGGTTTGTGCCATGAAGAAGGAGAAAGTAGGTCCCACCTCAGGTGGTGATACATATCTCTCTTGTGCGCTACTGCACCCATGTTGTGAAGAGAAGAATGAGAAAATGGGCCCATGACTTGGTGACACGGACCTCAAATGGTGATCCCTCCCTCCAATCAAAAAATGAAACACCGATATTTTAAACCCCGTTTGCAATTTTTATACTTGCACTAGTGCACAAAGTATTACCCTTCATCATCTTTCTATTTTTTTTCCTCTCTTATTTGAAAGTAACAGTGATTTATTAAAAAGCAAAAGCAAAATTTCAACCATTAGAGAGGGAAGATAATGATATGAGTATCACCAGCTCCTTTGCAAGGAAGACTCAACTTCCCCATTCCTTCAAAATCTTTTCTGCAGCACCCCGCACACTCCAGTACGCACACACCACATGCGATCAAGTTCCTTTGGATCTTTGGAGAACCTCTTTTGGAGATTCCACTTTTTTGTTAAATGTCCTATTATGACTCTTTTTTCGAATTGCTCACAATCGGTCAACTACCACACAGCCTATCCCCTTTCCCCAAGCCGCCCCAAATTCCAAGCATTAAAAACAGCATCCATTGTCCCTAGAATAGCCCAATCCATCTGAAACATGGTTTTAAACAGTGATTCCAAAGTGTGGCTTGCCTGGAGACTCAAACTGTTATGACACACCCAACTCTATCTGTTTCAGTCCATTTCAGTCTGGTGACTCATCCAGGTCCTGAATGAAATCAATATGAATCAAGAAAAACTGAGTTATCTAAGATGATATTATGAACAATGACTCCAATGAGTTTCAAGACTTCTTCCTAGAAACTATCATGAAAGCACAATGAATGAATAGGTATCCATCAACACCACATTTCTCAGGTAAAGCATCCACATATTCATAATGATCATCTCACGGTTTCTAATATGGTTCGCAGTAAGACCCTTATCCTTGCCAACAAGCCTACCAAAAACAACCAACCTCATGGGCCCTGATACTAATATCCCCCATTTCACAAAATCCGTATTGAACAATGTCTAACAAAGGCAAATGCATGAGCTCCTAAGCAATATAGATTATGAGTTTTAACATAATAAATAACCTAATGCAATATAACAATGTAAGTAGCAAAAGCAACCATCAGATTGAGAGGGAGAGAAAGCACCAAGCATTATGCATAAGAGCTCGTCATCCATAACTTTCATAATGTTATATGTATTTTCAAAATCAAGGAACAATGTGAACACATACCACTTCAGATTTCAGTTGTTGCCTACTCTCCAACAGCTTCATTTCCATTTCCTGTTGTAAGAGATAACAATAACATCAATCATTGATTTGCAATATCAAATATCAGGAAAAGATGTGGCCCGTTTATAACATCTCAATGCCCTACCCTTATTCTAGTCTTTTTTGCTTCCTGGACAATGTCCTCACTACATCCTTCAACCTGTGTTGCAGGCTCAACTAATATGAAAATCCGATCCAAATAGACTAAAACTGGTTCTTGACCTAGCCTGCTCCATGGAACCTGACACCAGAAAGAAAAAGAAATCATCCCATTTTCAGAATATGCTACAGGATACCGATCAGGATCTCCACAATACAATCACAATGAACCATTGCATGTTAAAATTATTTTTATTTTTATTTTTAAAAAAAAAAAAAAAGCTTTTAATCTTTCCAAAGGGAACAGAGAAACACATACCTTGAGCTTCACAGATCCAAGAAATCCTGCCTTAACTTTCACAGGCAACTTCAAGGCATTAAGCGCCTCTGGCTTCAGCTGCATATTTGTGAGCTCAACATCACCTGCACTCTCATATTAAGCAATAAAAACTAATGCTATGACTCATAAATCAAAATGGTATTTAATCGCTCTAACTGAAGGTTGCCACACTTTGGAACCATTAGAAGTCAGAATTACCATTGATAAACATAAGGTATCTACGGAGGATTATTTGAGTTATGAGCCATTGTTTTGTCTCTTAAATCAAGTGCCAGCATATACCATTGGGAGACGATGTTTGACTATAAGTTCCACTGCAGCCAAATTTTGCTTCTTTTTGTATATGTCATGGATGGATGGGATATGCGATTATGTGTTGCATGAAAGTGTATTCTGTTTTACCTGATACCAGGGACCCAACTGTATGACCACCCTAATTGGCAGGACCTAGTACTTCCAGCAAATAGGAAGAATTATAACCTTCTTTGGTTAGGATTAGGTTAAGCAGACACAAAACCTCATTTAGAGGAGACTTTCTATTTTGCCTTCATACTCCTACATTGTAAAACTCTCTGGTCATTTTCTGTGGACATGGTCATACAATGTATCAAACCATGATCTGTATTTTTTTTGTGTACACCTTGGCATCTGACTATTGCATCTCCACTGCCATCATGGCCTATCAATCTAACAATATATATCTGCAACCAACAGAGGTAGTTGGCATCTGTGTGCAAATGTGTACCCTAACAGCAGTGACAGAGAATCCCGAGAGGTGCTCGACAACTTGACAAAAAAATCTAGAAAAAGAAGGCAGATTATATGCAATGTATATAACGAGTATGTGGTAAACTTGAAAAAATCCATTCCTTTTTCTTTTAAGGTAACATTACCAGGGATTGAACCCTGGATCACACACAAACTCACTACACTGTACGAGCAGGAGACATATCGATTCCATACGCACTTCAATGGATAAAACCATTCTTTTGTCTTTACATTCCAAGGACAGCATATCCACTGCATCTACATTTCAATGGACGAAACAAATAGTACAGATCTAAAGCCTCTCACAAAGCAAAGGTATGTTCGGCGTGTTAACCATGTGTATGTAATGGTATGAGGAGCACGTAATGAACTTGCTTGCCATTATAATCAGCAGTTACAAATTTTATATTGGCTCCAAACTTGCACCTCAGGTCATCAAAGTCACACGTTCCCAATGGAATGGCATTTATAATACAGCTTCAACGTAACAATTGCTAGAACACACACACACACACAAACAGGGAGTACAATTATTGAAGAACCTGGCATGTAACCATCAGAGGCAAAGAGAATCGCATCATCCCTTCAATGCCCTTGCTGACTGCAATAGCACAAAGAAGCTGACCGACGAGGATCGACAAGCTGACTCCGAACAGGACCGCACATTTAATAGTTACTAAACATAATTTGTCTCATTATGCTAATTGAATCAATCTTAGCTTAATATAGGGTAGTTTACCCATTAAAACTGACCCTATTCTTCTTATTGAGAACCACTTTTTACACCCTCTGTGACTGATAAATACAGCCAGCCTTTCTACTTTCAGCAACACAACAGTACAAAGAAAAGACTACTGCTATCAATTGGGGAAGGTCAGCATATAGAAATCAATTCCCTTCTTAGATAGATAACAAAGTTTCCTCACATCAATAATTCACTCCATTTTTTTCTTTCTTCTACTTTGAAATTTGAATTTCAAGAAAGGGATAGACTCCTATGAAAGTTTAGCACCATTTGAAAATTGGCGGTGACCACTCAATATTTAAACATGGCATGGTTGTATGGCGTTCCAGAACGTCCAATTGTCCAAACCAATTGAGAATGGAGAAATAACCCAATAGTCACATGTAGAAGATAGTAGCCATCTGATTTCCCCCCTCAAATTTGGACCACTAGCTATATTGATCTCAACCATTCATTTGGTAGCCAGACCAATCGGATAGTAAGAATTTCTTGATCAGTGTGATTTTAGACGAATGCCCCATCCACAATGCGCCCTGCAATTTGGGTGGTTTGGATAGTCGTACACAAGTAACACGTGAGGATAATGAGTTGCCACCACTTTCAAAACTGTGAGTCTAGCCCTTAAAGAAAATCCTCGTTTATTTTACACAACATTTATCCTTTTTTTTTAAACATCAGCGAGTGATAGTAGAAGAAGTGTTTGGATGTGCAGTCAGGTTGAATTGCGGCCCCTGGTCTAGTGATGTGAAAACAACAAAATTTCCTTTTGAAGCTACCCTGTTTCCAAATAATCGAACTCAGAAGAAGCGCAACTCCTAATGGAATATAGATTCGGAATCCAATTCACTTAATGCATACAAAAACAGCCCAAGCAAAATAAAAACCGCAATCCGGGATAGTATTGAATACGATAAAGAGAAACGTCGGAAGAAAGTGAATAATAGAGAGAGAGAGGACCTCGCCAGGCGCTGATCTTGAGAGCTTCCTTGTTAAGGCCTCTCACGTAGTTTCCAAGGTATTTCTGTAGCAAGAACGCGACCTGATCCTCCAACATCTCTCCGTACCTTGAATCGACGGTGAGATTGCCGCATCAGACGAAGAAGAGAGGGAGGGAGAAAATGAGGGAGGGGTGCATGGAAGGAGAGAGAGAGAGAGAGAGAGCGAGAGAGAGAGAGAGAGAGAGAGAGAGAGATGAAGGAGGTGCAAATACTGGGAGTTTAGAGAGAGCTTCGCGCTCCAAACGCCACGTTTGTTGGTGAGTTCAACTACCGAAAACGACACACTGTTGGATGAAATAGCGAAAACGCCATTGGTCGAATCGAGGAACGCGGGAATAGTACGTTACTCGAGCCGAGGATGTTCAGTGTAGGTTTTCAGCTCTTCGCAAATGGACCGCGCTACCGTACCTCACGCCGGTTACTTTTCGCTAACCGAGGGCCACGTGGTTGGAACTTTCATAAGAGATAAGACCCACCTCCTACTGATGGAGGGGGCGCGGATTGGGTACTTCTGCCCCCCATCCCGAGCTCGGGACAGGCCAGGCCAATTAAGGGCCACCAGTATGTACGGATTTTATCCACACCGTCCATGCATTTTACCATATCATTTTAAATTACGTGCCTAAATGACGCAGATACAAGGCTTAGGTGGACCACGAAATGGGGATTAAACATTTACGTTGAAAACTTCTTAAAGTACTGCACAAGTTTTGGATATTCGTGGTTTCTATGACCCGACAAGCCGGGGAAGTACCCAATCCGCGCCCCCTCCATCAGGTACGCTGCCTCATGTTGGCCGTGGAACCCAACTCTTAGGTGGGCCATGCTATAGGAAACAGTTGGGATGAGATGGACATCATTAGTTTTATATGGATCTAACGCTGTGTGTATGTGTCATCCAATCCATTCATCCGGTCTGCCTTATCAAAATAAAACAACCACTAAAAAATCGCAGTATTTAAAGCCTCATATGAGCTATACCATATTAATTTAGAGATTTTAGGTATACTTTTATGGAGTGGGCCACATGAAGGCTGAATCAGCCTGATTTTTTGGATGAAGGCCAAACAAAAGGTACTTCGCCTGATGGGCGGAGTAGATTTCATGCACATTAAGGAAACATACACGAGTTTCTCCTTGACAAATTGGGGGCCATGGTTCCCTGATCTCGGGCTCATTGGGGATTCTAGTCGTTCCTGGAATCCAAAGATCCGTGGGCCTACTGCAGTGTCGGTGTGAAATCCACTCTGTTAATTGCTTTTCCGGCCTTATGTTATGATGAGAGCTAAAAAAATGAGTCAGATCCGTAAGCCATGCTATAAGAAACAAGGGGACTAAAATCCCACCATTGAAGAATTCTTTAACGTCCAGGGAAGTTTTACATCAGGCTGATATTTGTGTTTTTCCATCACTTTTTATAAAATGAGTTGATGACATATAAACATCACGGAGAATCCCGAGAAGGTTTTAGTATCTGCTGTTTTCATCCAACGGTCAGTGTTGTGTGGTCCACTTGAGTCTTGGACCTGCTAACATCAGCTACCAAAACTGATGGATAGAATTAATTTCACCTGTCACACGGATATCACCGTGGGCTTTGGTTTACGGGAAAACTCACGCATTAGAAAAAAGTGGGCACGTATTCGGCCAAGGAAGAATAGCTACAACCCGCGTGGAACCGGAATGGATGGTTTACATTTTAAAAATAAAAGCCACGTGACAAATATCTCCCTTACTTTTGCTCAACACGTTATATCAATGAATGCTGGCCGTTAACTCTTTACGCTTTTCCAGCTTTAATGCCAATTTTAGGGGAAGCAGATTGCGTGGTAACTCCGGTGGAACAACAAGCCATCTTACCGCAGCTCTTGTAAACCCATCCTGATGTATTTGTTTATACACACCACTCATTTATTTTTTAAGGCTAGTTGAACTATGAGCTAAAAATAAAATAGATCTAACCCTCGAGTGAGTTTAACACTTAATAATGAGCTTTGGTTGCATTAAATACATGAAGCATCAAATAGAAGAGTCATCTTTGGTGTGGTCCACTTAAGCATTTGATTTACTTTATTTTTAGGCTTACTGGAGCCATAATTGGATGGATTATTGTCAACCTTGTTCGGACACAAACCATCCCATGTCTCCAGAACAGGCATATATGTGATACCACCATGATGTATCCAACTATCTATGTTGTACATTCCTTGTCTCCGGTCATTTCAAAAATTGAGGGAAACCCACCGTTCCATCTAATGTACATTGCATTTAGCTTTAAATGCAACCCAAGCTTATTGTCAGCCTAGTAGAAATTTCCTATTTCTCATAGGTATGCTATGAAAGTTATGGACAGCATGGATAAGCATATACATTACAATTGTCACCATTGTGTTTGGAAAACAGATTGTAACATCCTAAATTTTCTCTGTTTTGAATTTTAAAAAAAAAAAATTGAATTTTTTTAATTAATTAACTTATAATATTACTTAATGACTATTAACACTCGATGTTAGTTTATATAGGGGTGGTACCAGTAAAGAACCGCATAAGTCTGATTAACCAACCGTAGGGAGCCAACAAATCTTTCCAATCACTTGAACATCAAGTGTAGCCACATAATTTACTCACATGGGATCTAAATCTAACCAACTCATCGCTAATTAATCAAGACAATCATGACTAAATTAAAAATCTAAATGGGCCGAGTCAGATAAAGCCCGGATCTTAATTAATAAATCAAATCAACCATGTTACTCTTTTAACCTAAAATCGACGGTTTAGAATAATCATGACCAAATCTCCACTTCCACTAGTTATAAATAGGTCATCTTATAAACATAGTTAATCCAAACTCAAATCTCAATAGCTAATTCATTCAAGAAATGCCCCGAATTTTCAAATAAGCTTTAGACCGCTCGTTGGTGGGTCACTAGTTTCAAAGACTATAGAGAAATGTCCTTCTTACTAGGCACGACGTCCATCGCGGGAGTCAGACTCGGGAACGGTCCAGAACCGCTCAACTTGAGCCAAAGGACGAATGCATGAGAAGTGCAAATATCCTAAAGGAATAAGCTGAAACTTAAGGGGTGTTTGATTTTGGGTGAAATAGTAAATACTATGTAAAGAAATAATGATTATTTCCCTGTGCATTTATATCTTACTTAATTTGACTGCTTACTTTTTGACACGAAAATTAAGAATATTGTAAAATATCCATAGGTCCCACTGTAATGCATTTTGCTTATCCACACCATTCATCCATTATTCCAGTTGAATTTATAGCATGAGTAAAAAAATGAGGCATAATCCAAAACTCAGGTGGACCACATCATACGAAAAAGAAAATTGAATATTGACCGTTAAAAACTTTGTGGGGCCACTGTTTCTTTTGGGATGGGCCACTTGAGTATTAGATTTACTTTATTTTTTGTCTCATGCTTCAAAATATTGTAGTAAAATAGATGGACGGAATGGATTTATCATATGCATTATCATGCGGTTCAAAAATTAAAGTTACCTCTTTTGAACCAATTTGAAAGACACAAATTCATATAAATTTTTAAACACGTGAAACGAGGGGAATTACAAGTTACCGTGTATTTACTATTTATTTGAAAAAACAAACAGGCCCTTAAGTGAATTGGGTTATCCGCTCTTATGCAAAGTTGAGAATTTCAAACCGTTGGTTTACGACCAAACTTCACACATAAAGTAATGATATTTTTCTGCTCATATCTATATAGCCGCGGCCCTGATTGATCATCGGTGACCGTTGAACTAATTTCTAATCATATCTGTCGATCGACACATCCAAATGGCGGGTCGATCATATCCATACTTAGATCATCATTAGGGCTAACTATCTTACGGTGTATATCAATATGTACACCCCATAGTAGACCCTATAGGCTAGAAAAATCCTCTCATAGGGCTAATATAGTAAAAACCCAATACTTAGGCCATTTGCACCAAATCTAGTATTATAAAAGTGTCTTCTTTTGGGCACCCCTCTCCCTATACGAATTTTTTATAAAGAAAGGAAAGAGATGAGAGAGAAAAGGGAGAAGGAAGAAAGGAAGAAGAGAGGAAGTGAGAGAGTGTTTGTGTGGGTGAGGGAAATCTTGATGCTTGTAGGGTTGGTATTTCCTCAACCAAACCGGTGGCTACTACAAAACCTCTACCAAACTCACTCATGCCAAGAAGCGGAGGTAAGAATGGTATATTTTTCCTTCAATAGAGCAACCTAGTATAGATTTTTAGGCATTAATGTTGTCTTTCTTGATTTTGGTTTAGGAATTGGTGATTTTGCCCAAATCTCCAAACCCTAAAATCTCAAAGAATGGAAATCTTCTCTTAAGGTGCAGATTATTATCCTTAGGTAGTCTAGCACCAATTTTGGTATGCGTTTAATGATTTTGCTTACTTGGGTTATGTATTTATAAACTCTAGAGAGAACTTAGGAAAGACCTTACCGTAATCCCCTCAATCAATGTGGAATAGTTACGTAATGTTTGATGTTGTTCACATGATTGGGTATAAATTGATGTTTGCATCTTCATGTCTTGTTGATTTGTGTATGATGTTACACTATAGTATGTATGATTTATTAACCCATGTGCATTTTGATCGTATGATGTATATGAACTGCTTAGTTTCTCCACTAACTCACACAACACACATGCACATTTATTTTGCAACATTGTTAACTTTGCTTGGTAGGAAAAATATGAGTTTTATAATTGAGAAGTGTGAATGCTTGACACTACATATGCTAGATGATAACCCTGATTGTTGGCATGTTATGGATTACTAGCAAAACCCTTAGGTTATTTAGGAATATGAGGAGAGTGAAGGTGGTCCCGTTAATAGGACTATCCTGAGACTGTAATGCCCTGAAAATTGAAGGTCGAGCAGAAGCTCAGCTTCCGAGTTTCAGCGCATCACTTATGCAACATAGATAATGATGATAGAATGTTGTTCATATTAATGCATTAAACATAAGTGAGATTATATCAAAACAGCATATCATACTCCGGAGAAAGTTAAATTTCGCAAACGGAAGATTGTGATAGATATATAAAATATATAAACTATCGTAAGTCTTCAGAGTGTGAACATATTACCAGGTTAAATATATACATTTATACTCAAAAAATGGACGAAATGAATATACATGGGGTTTTAAAAGTACAAAATAACAAGTATAATGACATATAATTAGCATCCTTGTAACCCCGTCGATTAGAACATGGTCTGCATAGACCCGCCCGATAGCTGCATATAAGAGAAACTCTCCTCATCATCATAAAAGTCCGGCTCCGCCTCATACGCATCGCCATCATCTGAAACTAAAATAGGGTCTGGTGGGTGTTTAAAATATCATCCCGTAACGTGGGAGTGAGTGATCAACTCAGTGAAATAATGAAGTAAAGGTTAACATGTTATCAATTCAGTCAATCAGTAATGATAACGCAATACAATCAAGTATCCCTAAGTACTCTAATTAATGCAAACATGATATGTATTAATGATGCATGCCCTCGCCTACACTCCCTCAACGTTTTCATCTCACGATACGCATGACAAACTCCGGAAAGTGCTCTTCCTCGCCAAAGCACATGCAGTGCGGTGCATTCTCATGTTAGCCAATACTTAATTAGATTGATTCATACAACAATGTTGCGAAGCTAAGGTACCTCCCTTATATCAATTCTCAAACAATGATCCATCTAGGGTCGTCAATACTAGTTAGTCACATACGATAGATAAGTTTATGAGTTTATCCCGTAGATTGTTATAGGAGGCTCGTTACCTCGATGTAGGCTTAATTCATACTCGAGGTCACTACCACCAATACCCTACCAATTAGCGGTCTATTTTCAAAAGCTCGTCACCAACTCGACTGGGGACCATAGTCAGGCTACGCCGAGGTAGGCCTATTTATACTCAAGGTCACTACAACAAGGCTCGTCACCTTAACGTGGTCCTAGTGTATACTTGAGGTCACTATTAGACGCTCGTCACCTGGTCATAGGCCGACAACTCGAATACAGTGTCTCATACCGCTGTATTCAACTCACAAGTTTGGGTTGCTCACTGGTCACTACGGGGAGGCTTTTCACTACAGCGTAGGCCGACAGCTCGACCACGGTATCCTATATCATCATGTCCGGCTCATGAGTCTTAGCGGATCGAGGTACCAAGGTCAACGGGATTTCTAATGGTAAGTTTGGTACTTTAGATTCAAGCAATGGTGTCTATACATGGTGAACATACATTGGGTCAATGTGGTTACTTGACAAAATCAACTAGTACGAGCACATGTTGGGTTGATCGACATGAAGTGAGTAAGCACTCTACGTGGCTTAACCACTGTCGACAAGCAACGTACGACTCGGGTTCATTGAACCCATCTTGTGTGGTGAACCAACCTCAGCCACTAAACCAGGACCTGTTACCGATTGCCTGGATTATACTATAGTCCCAAACACACTCCAAAATAATTCATTTCACATGTGATAGTCAAGTACAGCATGTGACGACCAAACCACGGAGAGATCTCATTTAAGCATTTTGTTAAACACATAGTGTACATGTGTACCTACATAAGCATTTCATCACAAATCCTGTAATAGTAAGATGAGTTACATAAACGAAACTAGAATTATAGATAAGGGGATTGAGAATCTCATCTCAACGCCCTTATATCATACATGTAAACAAGCATTTCCTCATTCAAGTATTTTATCAAACACTTAAACTACACATTACAGCATATATATATTATACTAGTTATAACATATATCCTGGCAAACCCTTTTTCAAAGGAGTTGTCACATACACATCAAGTAAATATCCATAATTAATAATCATGGCAAGCACACATCCAAATTTCACATTCTTTCAAACATTTTTACAAATATATGTAATACACTATATTTAACGTATTTCATATGTATGTGTAAAATGTGGGAATCATCGTATCTAAGCATGTGATACCATTCAAATCAGTCATAAATCATTAACTGACATTGAAAGCCTTGAAAACCATAATTTAAACATTTATAGTCCGCACCTTTCGCCGGTAGACTCGTAACGAACTTAGTTTCAACACTAAGTCTTCGTCTACGGCACGACGACCACCTATAGCATGAAATAGGTTAACTATTTCATCACTCACACTATTTGAAACCCTAAAACAGATTAGAGTTAGGTTTTCTTACCTAAGAACGGAATCAGAATCGCCCATATAGCGATATGAGAATGGTGGTTAAGCACGTGGAGCAACAGGATTCAATCCCACGAATGAACTCCAACTCTCACTCTCACTTTCTCTCTCTTTCCTTCTCTTCTTTCTCCTACGGTTTTAAAGAATTCGTATGGAATAAAAATGAGGTGGGTTTAGGCCTTTATATAGGTCCAGGACTGATGGAAATGGCCCCAGGGCCAAAACATACTTAGGTTATAGCCAAATAGGGTCTGTTCCGATCTAACCGAGCACTTCTAGAGACCCCTTCGTTGAATGTGGTCGGATTTAAGCTCCCTGACATCGGATCCAGGTCAAGCTAAGTTTTTAGTCCGATCGGATTTACAGATCGCCTGTGGCAAACCAGTTTCAGTTCGATGGTCACCAGTACTCGATCAGGGCCACAAGTGCACTGATATGTGTTGAAAATTTTTCTTAATCCGAGGGTGTAATCGGGTCAGATTATAATGGTCTGAATCCTTAGATTTGCCCTACAAGCGAACCGACTCAATTTACTTAAGTTTCAGTTCATTTCTTAAAAATATTTACATTTCTCACGCACTTTGCTCCGGGCTCAAGTTATGCATTTCTGAGCTATTAGGACTTGATTTCTGAGGTGGTTGTCAAGTCCAGCAAAGTTGTCATAACCGCATAGTTTTAGAGTAATCAGACTTTCGACGTGTGGTCCAAGTCCGATACGAAGTTTCAAGATGCTCCCGAGAGTAACTGGGTTTAGAGATTGATCCTAAGTTTCTAGGTAATGTTGGGTTAACGGTTCTACTCATTTTAATTCTTGCAGTTCGTATAGAAAGTGGTTCAAGCTAAATTCATCGATTGTTTAGTTCAGTACTTAACCAAATTCCGCCCTAATTATGACAGAATAATGTCATAAGGTTATTTTATGCCCCTTTTTGGCACTTTTAGTTAGTATATTATGTTAATTATTTTTTTAATAGTTCATCATCAAGTTTACTTCATCTCCACTAAATTTCATAAGATTTCGTGCTGTAGAAAAATTTCAAAAATTTCAAAAGCAGTATCTGTCCAACAAATGATTTTCAGATAGTTGTCACAATAACCTACTTTTAACTATATTAAATATTTTATTATATTTTTTACTTATTTTTATATAAAATTAGACCCATTTAAATTTAATTTAATTTTTGAATCACTTAAATCGGAGTTATAACGAGGGAGATATGACTTTTTTAAGTCAAATGACACGTGCAGAAAAAGTGCAAGGCCCGGCGAGGCCTCGCCGATCTGGCGATTCCATCGCCGACCGCTGGACCCATGGGCGATGGCTCACCCCATGGGCGATGGAATCTTCCCTCGGGGTGCCGTAAAAGTGTGAGACCCACCTCGGGTCCCTCTGATTTGCGTCGTTTGGCCCTCCGAGTCCATTTGATATGTTTCGCCAATCAGATACTTGAAACGGGTGCATCTTTCAATCTGGAATGTATCACGTGACGTGGAATATATGATTTTGGAGTAGGAGAAGATAATCTATCCAAATAACTTATTTATATAATGAGATTACAAAAAGGTTAATGGTCAAAAGTCCATTTTATTTATTTATTTATTATTCATAGTAAATTTTAATTTTATTATTGTTCTTCATCATTTAAACTTTAGGATTAGTGTCTAATATGAAAGCACTTGGAAAAATTTAAATAATAAGGTGGTGAAAGGTGAGATTTTGAAGGAAATGGGTTGAAAGGAAATTTGAAACTATAGGATTGAGTTCTGAGAAGTCAATTAAGGTGTTATGATCGACTCATTGCCTAAGGACGTCTACCTCCAGGTTGACAAAAATTCGGGGTGTTACAATCTACCCCCTTAAAAATAATTTTATCTCCGAAATTGGCTAAGGATAATGAGTAAAGATTTTGTTATTCATTTCGCTTAAGCTTTACTGATTTCAAGTTTATATACGTGGTAGGTTGTATACTATATATGCTAGTCTGACACATTTTAGTCTACCATCTTTAAAATTATTTCGCTCTAACATTTGCTAAGGTTCCTATTAAGTTCGTATTCAACGAGCACATTTGTAAATATACTGACCTTGACTATTGTAATTCAGTTCGTACCCATTGTTAGACTTATTCTTTAATATGAATTAGTTTAACATGTAAACCCTAATTGCTTTTCTTTAAAAACTTCATTATTGACATTCTAAAAAAAGATTCAGATCCTATTTAATGCTATAACCTTATGTATAATCTGGATCAATTTCCTTCGATCCTGGGCCAGTGGGGAAAGGGCCAACCATGCTTTTGCTACGCCACTTTGATCCAACAGTTGTATTAGCTAACCTAATTAGATTGGGCTCATAATGTTCTACCCCTCTTAAAAATTATTTTTACTCTCAATGCTCAAGAATCTATATCCTGATCCGTTTGCCGGAACAAGATATAATTTAGGACCTATCCTCGACATGGAATGGGATACGATCTCCTAATACATTGGTCTTCCTTCCATCGACGATGTGTATTATGGCATTGGTACCTATGATTATAGAAAAGAGCTAAAAATAATGGGTGTTGTAGTTGATTCCAGAGACGGGTGTGAGTTTGTAGTAAGATGCCTAATCTCTATTAGCTATATATTCTTAACATTTCTCAAAGGCGAAGTAATAAACTTTTAGTTGTAAGTAGTCGGGCCAATACGGAAGGAAAGTTGTGTAGTGGGTCTGAGCCGGATACTTATACCTTCTGCCTAGCTATGACAAAAAATTTGTCGTATCAGTTCTTAATGCTAGTTGATCCCGATCTTCTGCTTGATCAGAGCATTGAATTCATTGGTAACTACCAGGATTGAGAAGTCAATTCAAACTGTGAATACTTCGCTTATATATAGTTCATTTACTCTGTGTTTCCGATTGTAATAAGTCCTTGGGAAGGCAATTCTAAGGAGTGTATTAATTTGGCCTAACATTAATTCCAAGGGATCTATAAGTTTTCCCTGAGCATGAATGGTTCTAAGTCAAACAAGCTTCCTGAGAGTTACTAAAGGAGCATTTAAGTATTAAGTGGATTCAACGAAGGAATGATGTCTCACTCCAACCTAATCAAACCTACAAATTAAGTCTATCTTTCAATCATCTTCGTATAATCAGTCTTTTACATTCCTTAGTATAACCAGTAGCCTAGTCTTAATTTATATTCATAAAAGTAATCCAAAGTCTACGCTCATATGCTAGACGAGGTCATACTTTTCTAATACAAGAAATCGTTTTATCGCTTAGGGTCAAAAGTTATCTAATTGAAATTTAGTTGCTCGAACTTGAATTTGACTGCGCTCGAGCACTTCACTCATGACCATACCAGCTAAAGAGGTTTTAGGGTTCACGTTATTAATTGATTAGTTTTCCTATACTGTCAGAACTTTCGAAATCTACGAGTACCAACTCTAGATCCAAAACTTTTAATGTCCCAGCACTTGATGGTCACTATCTATGGACTAAGCTACAGTGTTTGGTCTCGCCCATCGGTGGAGATTGTTTTAACAAAATTTGAGGGTCGAGATCTCGTTTCAACTTTCTCTCAGCACTTGCACTTGTCTTCTTCTTAGAACGGCTTGGACGGCTAGACCCAACCTCATCTGGGGCCGCTCTCTTCCTTCCCACGAGGGAAAGGAGCGTGGAAAGCGAAAATATGGCTGCTACAAGCTTAAAGAGAGCCATTAGAGTGGAATAAAGTAGGAAAATATGATGGGTTAACGAATCCTAAAATCTTTGAGGCACAAGGTAACGTTTGTGTGCTCAAAATGAGAGGAAATGAAGGAAGTAGGAAGGGTTTTTGGTAAAAACGGTGGAGGGGCATAAGCCTTGAAGAAAAATGAGAGAATAGAGGGAAGATTTGAGAAGGGAAACAAGGTTTTTTAGAGAGAAAGGAGAGCTTAGAGGGGTGGGAAATGAAAGAGGAGAGCAAATGGAGTGGGTTTAGGGGTCCCCACAATTTTTAGTAGGCCCCACAACAACCCATCAACGTCGGCCCGCCCGATCCTGGCCAGCCTGACCTGCGATCCCTCACCGACTCGGCGATAACATCGCCGGTCGCTGGAGCTTCCGGGGAGCCTTCACCCTTTGGGCGATGGCATCCCCCCAGGTTGTTAAAATGATGCGGGGCCCACTTTGGGTCTCCCCGATTTGCACGGTGCAGGCCCCTGACTCCGTTCGAGTCATTTCGGGTCCTCTCTCATATACATTTGCATTTTTTAGGTCGTTTAAGGTTGGAATGGGTTACCACTTCGTCTAAACCTGTCAATTGACGGTCTAGAAATGCGGTGGGATCATTTCACGCGATCGGAAAAGCCTACGGGGTTAAGTTCTTTGATCGATTTCAGTCGATTTCGCCGTTTGGCGAAAGTGGGAATCCTGATACTGTTTTTACATTTCTTTGCGCCCTCCTACGTCATAGTGCGTCAGCGTATGTCGTGTAACCATAACCCAGGTCCAGTTCAATCCAAATCATGCTTTGATATCATCTTGTAATGCCCTGAAAATCGGGGGTCGATCAGAAGCTTAGCTCCCGAGTTCCAACGCATCACTTATGCAACATAGATAATGATGATTGAATGTTGTTCATATTTGTGCATTAAATATGAGTGAGATTATACCAAAATAACATATCATACTCTAGAGACAGTTAAATTTTACAAGTGGAAGACTTTGATAGATATATAAAATATATAAACTGTCGTAAGTCTCTATAGTATAAACATGTTACCAGGTTAAATATACATGTATACTTAAAAAATGGATGAAATGAATATACATGGGTGTTCCAAAAGTATAAAATAACAAGTGTAATAAAATATAATCAGCATCCCTGTAACCTCGTCGATCAGAACATGGTCTACATGGACCCGCCTGATAGCTACATAAAAGAGAAACTCTCCTCATCATCATAAAAGTCCGGTTCCGCCTCATACGCATCGTCATCATCTGAAACTAAAACAGGGTCTGGTGGGTGTTTAAAACACAGTCCTGTAACGTGGGAGTGAGTGATTAACTCAGTGGAACAATAAAGCAAAGGTTAACATGTTATCAATTCAGTCAAGCAATAATGATAACGCAATACAATCAAGTATCCCTGAGTATTCTGATTAATACAAACATGATATGTATTAATGATGCATGCCCTCACCTACACTCCCTCAACATCTTCATCTCACAGCGTGCATGGCAAACTCCCAAAACTGTTCTTCCTTGTCAAAGCACATGCAGTGCGATGCATGCTCATGCTAGTCAATACTTAATTAGATTGATTCATACAGCAGTATCGTCATCTTACGGTGCGCATGGCAAACTCCCGAAAGTGTTCTTCCTTGTCAAAGCACATGCAGTGCGGTGCATGCTCATGCTACCCAATACTTAATTAGATTGATTCATACAGCAGTGTTGGGAAGCTAAGGTATCCCCCTTATATTAATTCTCAAACAATGATCCATCTAAGGTCGTCAATCCTAGTTAGTCACATACAATAGGAAAGTTTACGAGTTTATGCTGTAGGTTGCTACAGGAGGCTAGTCACCTCAGCGTAGGCTTAATTCATACTCGATGTTACTACCACCAGCACCCTACCAACTGACAGTCTATTTTCGAAGGCTCGTCACCAACCTGACTGGGGACGACAGCCAAGCTGCACCGGGGTAGGCCTATTTATACTCGAGGTCACTACGGCAAGGCTCGTCACCTTCGCGTAGTCCTAGTGTATACTCGAATCACTACTAGAGGCTCGTCACTTGGTCGTAAGTCGACAGCTCGAATACAGTGTCTCATACTACCGTATTCGGCACACGAGTTTGGGTTGCTCACTAGTCATTACGGAGAGGCTTGTCGCCCCAGCGTAGGCCTACAGCTCGACTACGGTGTCCCATCCAACCATGCCCGGCTCATGAGTTTTAGCGAATCGAGGTACTAAGGTTAATGAGATTTTTAATGGTAAGTTTGATACCTTAGATTCAAGCAGTGACGTCCATACATGGTGAACATACATTGGGTCAATCGGGTTACTTGACAAGCTCGACTAGTAGAGCGCATGTTAGGTTGATTGACATGAAGTACGTAAGCACTCCGCGTGGCCTAACCACTGTCGACAAGTAACGTATAACTCGGGTTCGTCGAACACGTCTTGTGTGACGAACCAACCTCAACCACTAAACTAAGACCTATTACCGATTGCCAGGACTATACTATAGTCCCAAACATACTCCAAAACAAATTCATTTCACATGTGATAGTCAAGTATAGCATATGACGACCAAACCACAGAGAGATCTCATTTGAGCATTTTGTCAAACACATAATGTACATGTTAACCTACATAAGCATTTCATCACAAATTGTGCAATAGTAAGATAGGTTACATAAAAGAAACTATAAGTATAGATAAGGGGATTGAGAATCCCATCTCAACGCCCTTGTATCATAGATGTAAACAAGCATTTTCTCATTCAATCATTTTATCAAACACTTAGACTACACATTACAACATGCATATATTAGACTGGTTATAATAAATATCCTGGCAAGCCCTTTTTCAAAGGAGTTGCCACACACACATCAAGTAAATATCTGTAGTTAATAATCATGGCAAGCACATATCCAAATTTCACATTCTTTCAGACATTTTTACAAAAACATGTAATACACTATATTTAACGTAGTTCACATGTGTGTGTAAAACGCGGGAATCATCGTATCTAAGCATATGATAGCATTCAAATCAGTCATGAATCATTAACTGACATTGAAAGACTTGAAAGCCATAACCTAAACATTTATAGTCCGCACCTTTCGTCTGTAGACTCATAACGAACTCAGTTTCAATACCAAGTATTTGTCTACGGCACGACGACCACGTATAGCATAAAATAAGTTAGTTATTTCATCACTTACACTATTTGAAACCCTAAAACAGATTAGGGTTAGGTTTTCTTACCTAAGAACGGAATCGGAATCGCTTGTATAGCGATACAAGAATGGTTGTTAAGCACGTGGAGCGGCAGGATTCAATCATAGGAACGAACTCCAACTCTCACTCTTACTTTATCTCTCTTTCCTTCTCTTTTTTGTCTTCTTTCTCTTAGGATTTTAGAGAATTCGTATGGAATAGAAATGGGGTGGGTTTAGGCCTTTATATAGGCCCAAGACTGATGGAAATGGCCCCATGACCAAAGTATACATAGGTTATAGCTAAATAGGGTCTATTATAATCCAACGGAGCACTTCTAAAGGCCCCTTTGTTGAATGCGGTCGGACTTAAGCTCTCTGACATCGGATCCAGGTTAAGCTAAATTTTCAGTTTAATCGGATTTACAGATCGCCTGTGGCAGACCAGTTTCAGTTCGATAGTCACCGGTACTCAATCAGGGCCACAAGTGCACTGACATGTGTTGAAAATTTCTCTAATCTGAGGGTGTAATTCGGTCAGATTCTGAATGTCTGAATCCTTAGATTTTCCCTACAAGCGAACCGACTCAACTCACTTAAGTTTCAGTTCATTTCCTAAAAATATTCACATTTCTCACATACTTTGATCCGGGCTCAAGTTATGCATTTCTGGGTGTTAATAGGAATTGATTTCTGAAGTGGTTGTCAAGTCCGGCAAGGCGGACATAACCATATAGTTTTAGGGTAATCGGACTTCCGACATGCGGTCCAGGTCCGATACGAAGTTTTAGGATGGTCCCGAGAGTAATTGGGTTTAGTGATTAATCATAGGTTTTTAGGTAATATTGGGTTAACAGTTCTACTCATTTTAAGTCATGCAGTTCGTATAGAAAGTGGTTCAAGCTAAATCCATCGACTGTTCAGTTTAATACTTAACCAAATTCTGCATTAATTATGACAAAATAAGGTCTTAAGGTCATTCTATGCCCCTTTTTAGTACTTTTAGTTAATATATTATTTTAATTATTTTTTTAGTAGTTCATCATCAAGTTTACTTCGTTTTCACCAAATTTCATGAGATTTTGTGTTGTATAAAAATTCTAAAAATTTTAGAAGCAGTAGCTGTCCAACGAATAATTTTCAAATAGTTGTCACAACGACCTACTTTTAAGTATATTAAATATTTTATTATATTTTTTACTTATTTTTATATGAAATCAGACTCATTTAGCTTTAATCTAATTTTTGAATCACCTAAATCATAATTATAACGAGAGAGAAATGACTTTTTGAAGTCGGACGACTCGTGCAAAAAAAATGCAGGGCCCGGCGAGGCCTCGCCGATTCGGCGATTCCATCGCCGACCGTTGGACCCTGGGACGATGGCATCCCCTCACGGGGTGCGGGAAAAGTGTGGGACCCACCTCAGGTCCCCCCGATTTGTGTCGTTTAACCCTTCAAGTCCGTTTGATGTGATTTCGTCAATCTGATACTTGAAACGGGTGTATCTCTCAATCTGGAATGTGTCATGCGACTGATTTTGTGGTAGAAGAAGCTAATCTATCTAAATAACCTATTTATATCATGAGATTACAAAAAGGTTAATGGTCTAAAGCCCATTTTATTTATTTATTTACTATTCATAGTAAATTTTAATTTCATTATTGTTCTTCATCATTTAAACTTTAAGATTAGTGTCTAATATGAAAGTGCTTAGAAAAATTTGAATAATAATGTGGTGAAATATGAGATTTTGAAGAAAATGAGTTGAAAGGGGATTTGAGGCTTTAAGATTGAGTTCTGATAAGTCAAATAAGGTTTTATGTTCGACTCATTGCCTAAGGACATCTACTTCCAGGTTGATAAAAATCTGGGGTGTTACAATGACTAAACCCATAGATTTGGGCGAGTGCGCGTGAACGACAGTAGTTAGACTACATGGGTCGCTCATATCCGATGTAGTTTGTCATGTGCTTGGCTGAACTCGTGCGGTCTAGCATATTTATTAACCAACCTTATTTGTTAACCTTGTTTGCTCACATATGTATGTAACCCGGAACACCCTTCAACCATTAGAGCTCATTGATAACCATTTGAAGTCGATCCACCGACTTATGAGCCGGGCATGGTGGAATGGGACACTATCCGATCTGTCAGCCTACGCTGGGGCGACGAGCCTTCCCGCAGTGACCACGAGCAATCCCTTTTCTCAGCACTCCCCATGTGCTTGAGGTTGGGGATAGGGAACTCGATGGGATCAAGGATCGCAGTGCCCTGGCCTCACACGTTAAGGGACCATGACGTCGCAACTAGTTGAGGGCATTGATACATGGAGTGTATCAGTTTTTTCAACCTGTTGGATGAATGAAATTAACTAAGAACTTGACTAACATTAGCATCACATCGTACTAGCTAGGTTGGCGACTCGACAGTATAGGTCGCATTGAGGGAATGTTGGTCATACGCGATCGTTAGACAGATTCGCTTGAGGGAATGTTACTGCGAAGGCATGCATCATATCATCTATTATGCATATGCATTAACAAGATTAGCTAGATATATATGAATAATTACTTTTCATTAAGTTCATAATATAATTGCTGCTTGTTATAACTTAAGACTAATAGCATCCACTGAGTTGATCACTCACTCCCACTCTAGAACGGTGTTTTAAAATACCGACCAAACTATCCCCGTAGATGCAGGTGATGCAGAGTATGAGGAGCCTGACAGCACGAGCCTTGAGGAGGAGGACGAGCTGTCCTACTTGCAGCTGATGGACGACTCTCCATTGGTTTAGGAGACTGGATTCTGGATTGCTGAGTAGTGGGCTCAGTGCACCATTCTTTTGGACATGATTCCTTTTGTAATTTTGTTGGACAACGCCGTGTGTGACCCATTATACATTCTTTTGAACTTGTATATATATATATATATATTTCAGCAGACTAATTGTGATTGTGTTTCATGTTCCAAGTAACTCCATACTGCACATTTAAGTCTAATTAAACACAAATTTATAAAATCGATTAAAAGTGATACCCCAAGACTTGGGAACCGAGCATATATACGATTCCCAATTTTCAAGGCGTTACACAAATACATTCTACCATGAATGGGCAGATGAGGAGCCCATTATGATATACCTGCGTATCCATGCAGTGCAACTAATTTTTTTAGATCATTTTAAGGAATGAGCTAAAAAATGAGGTAAATCCAGCACTCAAGTGGCCCGCACTAAATAATAAGTTTGGATTGGATTAAATGAATGTTGCATTAAATGCAGGATCCACGGAATGGTGTGGTCCACTTGAGCATTGATCTAAGAGACGGCTATCTAATAAATTTAATTTTCGAAATACAAACCGTCTGCGCCCTCCACATGGGCCGACGTATTTTAGCATCAACATGACACCGCATTAGCGAGATGGCTACGCGATCTTCCGTGCTTCTGCCCCACTGTAACATGGCTCAGCATGGTTTGGGTTGCGTGCAGGCTGTGAAAGTCGTTTTAGTATATATATATATATATATATATATATATATATATATATATATATATATATATATATATATAAGAGGAGTATTTCTGTATATCTTCTCCACCATCTATTTATATACTAGGCATCGAATGGTTAGAATCGTTCTCCTAAAGATATCTCTAGGATGGTGAAACGCTGAAGTATTAGTTTGGATAATTGAGTCGGATGAAATTGCACTCTTTATTTATTTATTTATTTATAACAATTGTATTGGTACCACCGTTCCATTCGTACAGGCGGTTTTCCATTGGGTTAAATGATAGAGTGGGCTATTCCTAGAGATATTCTATATTGGATGATCTCAACTATTTTTGTGCAACGATGATAGCTCAAAGATTAGGGTGCAAACATGCCAGACTAACCTGGGAGATTTCAAGACGCAGAGTGGCCCATGGCTAGTAGCGGGTGCTTTATGAGCCTCACTATAATATATGTGTTTCATCCACACGGTCCATTCATTTTTTCGGACCATTTTATGGTATGATCCCATAAATGAGGTAAATCTAAATCTCAAGTGGACCACACATAGGAAACAGTATTGATTGAACACCCACTGTTAAAAACTTCGTAGAGGCCACGTAAGTTATGGATTAATCTGCTATTTGATTTTTCCTCTCATCCATGGTTGTATGACTTAATGAACAGATCTGATGTCAAATAAACATTACAGTGGGCCTTAAGATGCTTTTTATGGTGGAAATTCAATCATTACTTTTTTTCCTGGTGTGGTCCACCTGAGATTTAGATCTGCCTCATTTTTGAAATCAAGCACTAAAATAATCTGGAAAAGTGGATGGAAGGCGTGGATAAAACACACGCATCATGGTGGGGCTCACATAGCACCGGCCACTGGCCGCCTGGCTAGTGGCAACGGCACTAGCCAAACCGCGTCTGGATTTCAGGTCCCAGCGCAATATGAACTGGGCTCAGGCTTGTATTTAGTGGCCCACAGGTGGGGCAGGGACTCGATTTGAAACCCGATAGATCCTGTGTCGAGCTCTTCCAAATAGTCGATCAAGGCCCGACTTGAGCCCTACCAACGGCCCATTTATGATATAAATCGCCTTGGCTTGTCTTGGGATTTTCCATTTCAAAAGATTTTTGGTACATGAGCATTCAAAACCGTTGGCCCATTTTATGGACGGATCTGACAAGTTAACGATCGGCCCACTTTTGCGGACTGAAAACCTGAGCTAATCGGATCTAATTTGGGTTCTGGAAGTTTTATTGTGGCTGAGGGTGCAAATGGTTAGGGTGCCTTCATGCTGTTTTTGTACAGGCTGCCAACATGGATTAGATCTCGACCATTTATTAGGTCTAATAATGAGTGGGCCATTGATAAAACCCGATACTCCCTGGACAATCCAATCGGGTATTGCAAACTAATATTAAACGAAGAAAAACTTCATCTTTTTTCGTGAAATGTTAGTCCACTTTTTCGTTACTCACCATTCAATGGAAGAGTCTAGGTATTGAATGGCTCCGATCATCATCAGATTGCTTACATGTACGGATCACAATATGGAGATACAGACAGATCTCTTTTCATTTTTCTTCTTCTGTTTTTTTTTTCTTTTCCGTAGGGGCAATTTCGTTATATTTCTGATTGACCGGGGTGTATGTTTTTAGGTTTCATGAATACGTGGATGCCGAGCTATACCAGAATAGCTTTGATACTCTGACAACTGATGATGATGGTACGCAGGCACTTTGAAATTTCTTCGAAAAATTGCATATGTGTGGCATATAATTAAATCAAAATAAACTGTCCACACTATAATTTTCCAGTTCATAGCTACGATGAACAAAAAGTTACACTACTTTGATTATCTGACTACCGGATTGGTGGACATTTATTGGACGGTCAAAAATAAAACAGTCCAATGGTCCTATTTGGACAAAGAAGCATCCACTAATCAGAAGTTAGGAATTTTTCAAACCATCTGACTTTAGGACTTTGGCTTAGAAACATTGGGCTTAAAATTGTAGTCGGTTTATCTCGAGTCAATGTATGCCTAGAGTACAATTTCTAGGTGCCCGCGTATCAAACACCATACAGAGTCTGAGTAACTCCTCGGGCTAAAATCACTTTCCTCTCCATCACGCTAACTTTTCTAAAGTCAGTTGCATGAGTCGGTTCGCATGACACGCCAGGTGGCTCGAGGCGGCATAGCCGCATGGGTCCCGGTGGGGCTACTTTGATTCTGTGTTACACCCGATCTGGGCTTGGCGTGGTGGATCCCTGACTGCGGTGTCCACTGTGATGTATGTGCCATATCCACGCTGTCCATCCATTTTGACAGGTCATTTTATAGCAGCAGCCCAAAAATCAAGCAGATCGAAATCTCAGGTGGACCACACCACATGAAAGAGTGGTAATTGAGTATACAATGTTCAAAACATCTTGGGGTCCGCCGAAATGTTTGTATTCCATCCAACCTGTTGATAAGGTCAAAGAGACCCGGATGAAGGGACCATACAAATATTGGTTTGATCCAAAACTTTTGATGCCCACGATAAGTTTTTAACGGTCGATCATTACTTTTTCCTATGGCGTGATCCGTCTGAGATTTTGATCTGTTTAAATTTTTTAGAATGATACCATAAAATTAGCTTTCAAAAAGTATGAATGGAGTGGATTTAAAGCATATACATCAAGTTGGGATTCACCAACCCGGATACACCCAAACCGCGTCCATTCAATCCATTCATTTTTGCGCCGCCCTAACCCAGAAGTAAGGCTGAAACCTTACCATGGCCCACCTAAGTTTTGGATATGCGTATATTTGATTTCTCTGCTCATCGCGACTCATCTTCCAGATTATTTGTATGGCGTATAACAACTACGGTTGCCTCCTGTTAGGTTTTAATGGTTGGCATCCCGTCCGTACCATTGACCATGGTGTGGCACAACTGAGCTTTGGAATGGAGTGATACATGGGTTCACGTGTTAACATGAGCTGGTGTACGTGATAGACGGAATGGATGTCAAGTACACATGACGGACGGCACAAATCGTGGAGCGTATTTTAGAGTTGTACAATGCGTTGGTGAGACAGCACGGGAAGAGAAATTGAAACTGGATAAAAAGAGGAAAGAAGAAAAAACGAAAGATGTCAAAATGGTTCAAGTGTGGACGACTCATCCCAAATTTTTTGATGATGTGGCGTAATCAAGCAGTAGATCTGCTTCTTCTTTGGGCTGAACTCTTAAATTGATTTATGGTAACATATATACGGTCTGGATTTCAAATAGTCATCCTAGTGGGAATTATTGAGCCATTATTGCACCGTCTCCTGGTAGTACGCTTTCTGTCGTATATGGGCAAGCTGGACGAAAGTGAGAGAAAATTATCAGTGTAATGCCACCTTCTATCCAGCGTCTTTTATGAACAGTGAAAACTTACCTTCCCAACTTAGACCTTGAATGTACGGACAGAGCATTTGAGAACGAAAATACCCTATCCGTACGGACAATGCAAGTGAAAAGCGAGGATATTTTCACCCTGAAATGCTATATCCGTGCGTGCAAGGTCGAAGTTGGAAAGGTAAGTTTTGAATTTTCATAAAAGACGCTGGATAAAATGTAGTGCTTACAGTGGTAATTTTCTCTAAAAGTGAGAGCGGTCCATTCACATAAATGAATTCGAAAGAAAAATACCCCCCATTGATAAGCATGACGGGTCCAAACAGGCCCCTCCCACTGCGAATTGCAGGGATAAAATTGGCCAAATGCTACTAACTTTTTAGTTGACCACTTGATGGGCCGAGTTTGATGGGTTAGGCCTTGATGGATTGTGCATTAATACAGCTCATTGGATTATTTTTTTAAATGAAGATAGTTATCTCACTTGAAAATATCCAATGGGCCCGCACCTGACTTTTTAGGCAAAGTTGCTAAATGGTCAAGGAGTCTAGGCGCAGAGCAACACAAGCACAAAAAAGGTCGCCATGCCACCTGTCTGTGATGATGGGCTAAGTAAGAAGGCCTTACATTCACAGACGGGCCTACCCTTTGAGTGTCGAGTTTATAAAGAGTTTATTTGGATACCACTACTTTTTATTTTATTTTTTTTACACATGCACGCACACCACCACGCACTCACGCCATAGTGGGATTTCACCACCTATGCGTACTCAAACCCTTGACCAGGTATTGAAAGATACCACCAAGTTAATTTTTAACTTGTGTTTAGCCATTAAGTGACTTTTTTCACGAAAATCGGTTTGAAAAATATTTCAGTAAAAGTACCTTATTTATTATGTGCTACTTATTTCAATAAAAAATAAATTTAGGCTTTTAATTTGTTATTTCTTTTATGAGGCTCTTATGATAGACTGTATACCTTGAAGGTGGGACCCACATGATGGTTGACCTATATCAAAGGTCGGCTCCTAATGATAGATAGCTTACATTTAAAGCGACGCGGTATGATAGATAATCCACTTCAAAGGTGGACCCTATATGATGGACGGTCCACATTAAAGGTGGGCACCACATGCTAGGCAACAACATTGAAGTTGGCCCCCATTGATGGATGTCCTACATCAAAGTGGGCCTCATATGATGGATGATCTATATTAAAGGTGGGCTTCTAAATATGGGTGGTGAATATTAAAGGTGAGCCCCACACGATGGACAGTAAAATTGATGGTGGGCCCACATGATGGATGACCAACATCAAGGGTGGACCTTGCATAATAGATGATGCACATAAAAGGTTGGCCCCCTAATGATGAATGGTTCACATTGAAGGTAGGGCACGCATGATGGACGCCCCACTTCAAATGTGTGACCCTACAATGAACAGTCCACATGAAAGGTTCCCCTCACATGATGGTCGATGAATATCATGATGGACCCTTGGGGAATAAATATTTGTTTTTCTACTTTTTAGTTAGCAAGTATGTTATTTATTGGACATGTTTATCCACCTAATAAGTAAAAACAAAGTTATTAGATGAATAACTTATCAAAAGTAATTTATAGTCCAAACGCCTCCAAAGATTATTGGTAGGTGTTTGTATGAAAATTTGACAGACTAGAGCAATGGTGCAAATTGAGCCACATGACACAGAGGATATTTTGAAAGCATGTACTAAAGATATATGTGACAGATTGTGTTTGTGGATTCGCCTTGATGTTTAGGCTACTCTAGATAAGAAACCAACAAAGCTAACTCAATATTGGACCACATCCTGAGCATCCAACGAAGAGAATATCATGATCAAGGAAATGTAACCTCTCTTTCCTAGCTAATTACTTGTAATGGCGCCACATGAATAAATGGTTGTCCTTGTATCTTTTCAGAGCAAGATATAAATAGCATGAGCATATTCGAAGAATTTATTCGAACTCCTCAATCTAAATACAACCCTATCTAATACAACGTTGTGTATCTTATGTTAAAATTTCTACCTCTCATTAAAAGTGGGCCTTTAGGGTAGAATTAGTTTCAGCTTGTCCTTGTGCATACGTTGGACCAACCATTGGACATAGCTTATAGCTGTCAGGGCTGAAAGTCAGGGGAGTTAAACCTAACCACTGACTTGATATTGGTATGGGATCTAGCAGGATGTATTGAGTTCAATCTCAAGCTTGGGCACACAAATACCAACCCAATAAAACTTGGGTAAGGCTTGGGTTGAGGTCCCAGGTTACCTTGCCCAATCCAAACCTAATTGATGTATAAGTTACTTATAAATTATAATTAAGTGTGGATTATCTGTGTTGAAGGCACAAGAAATTTCAATGCCATCGGGTTTCATTGCTCCATGTCATTTCTGATGACTCAAGCTAACAAGATACGTCAGATTTTTCTCTCCCAAATAAATTGTGTGCTACACAACACGACTTTTAAATGAGTAGTTGTCATATATTTTAACTTTTTTGCTTAGAAAAAATGACGTTCTTTATAATAAATAACTACATATATCATTGAGAAAATCATGGGTACAAAAAAAAAAAAAACATGTATTAAAAATATAATAGACTACTGTGATAACAATAATATTAGCATGTATTTACTCGGCTAACCCGATCGAGCCCATTTAGGTTGAGAATTCCCAATTTGAGGTTGGGTTGGGTTGGATTAGGGTTGAGGTATATAAATCTTGAGTTAAGTTAGGTTGAGCACCAACCCGACTAGACCCGACTAGACCCAACCCGCCCAACTTTCAGCCCAACTAGTTGTAATTCACTTCCATTCGTGCCAGTGAGCCGAATCTAAAAGAACCTAGCTTTATAATCCATTTGCCTTAGCTCTTATGTTGGGTCGATTGTAGTTATAAGTTTTGATTTTGCCATAATCACACTCATCAACATACTATTTCAGGAAGTATTATGCTTCTCTCAGCCATATCAGTGATCCTATTTTAGTAGTAAGTTACACTCACTTCCGTATCCCATCCCTCTCATCTATTTTTCGTTTGACTATATAACAGTTGCACCTTTGTAAGGCCCTAGTTCCCAAGGTAAAAAGGAGTTCATTCGGAGGAAGAGCCCTGACTTCTACCAATTACCTTATTGTGATACACATGCACATTGTTGGCTGAATAGACGATCTCGCTTATTGCATAATTGGCTAAGCATCACTTTATATCTACGATCTCGCCTAGTGATGGATTGGCTGAGCACAGTTTGAATCGGACCCAAACAATTTTAGCACCCACACAAAGCAAACACACGTATCTTGCGTGCCTGAAAACCACACCAATAGTAGGCTTGATGGAACTAGTGGTCATACTGTCAAATGGCTCCCACCAACTCCCCCCGTCGCAGGTCGTGTGGCTTGCCCAGATAGGACGGATTAGGTAAGGTGTCGAAGTAGATCATGTTCGACCATGACCAAGTCGACTCAATGAGGCGCCAAGTCATATAGCCGCTGGTGCACTTGCTGACCGACCACATTGGGGTAGGTTTCTGCACCCATTTACAACCATTGGCTGCGCTTTAAAACCCACCTATGGATAGTCCAATAGATGGATTTCGCCTGTTTGTAAGTTTAACATGCATTACTAGGCTATGATGCCAAATTACACCAACTGGATTGCTTTGTTTGTCATACCCATTTGTTTTTCAGCCATGGATTAGATGGTTAAGATTCCTTGATTAAGAAGATTCTTTAAGGCTGTGATGTCACCCAACAAATAAAGACTTTTTTTTTTTAAAAAAAGGTTAGCAGTACACATTCCACTATTAGCCACCCCACTCGGGATTCGGTACCAATACCAGGGTTGAGACGAGTTATCTTCACCTAGTCTACCACTTGAGCCATGGACCAGGATGTAACAAATAAAGACTTAAATTGGGTACTGCCCCTACCTTCTCCCAAACATGATAGGATAGAATTTGACTGGACTGCAACTGTTGTCATAGATGATAGTCAATTGAATAAATACTTTTTAAATTAAGCAGGACATATTTCTGATAGTAGTTTGTTGTACAATTAAATTTCACCCTATTTTATTTGTGCTGAACTTAATATAGGCTAGAAAAATACTTAATCTAAGTTCGACAAATAAACTGTGGAAATCATGGACTAACCAATTTGCTGCCCTTTTCATAGAATATTGATATAGCTTGGATCGTTGGAAAAAGGTGGATGCTGATCACTTTGGGTAGCCAAGAAATTGTGTTGGGCAACTTGATTTTGTTGGACATACCATATTGTAGTACTATAACTAAGGTCCTGATTTTTGCCTGATAGCTATCAAGTGTTCCATGGACGTCCAAGATTAACCTATTGAAAAAGTGTCTCAATGCAACTAGTAGCACTACAGGCTTTAGTGCTCCGACAATGCTAAATCTAGAAGTTAACGTGGGCAAACTGTACACAAAAATCAGATGCGTATCTCCACCGTCCGAACATTGTGAGTGGGAATCTCAGGACACGTTTCAAAATTAACTTTAGAACTTTTAAATTTTAAAATGCTTCTGGATTCCTATAATCTGCTTTTAAATGATGATAGATGACATGTGCCAGTGTTTTTATGCAAGTTGTGCATGTTGAAGTGGGAAGCGGATTGCGCCCCGGCCGCCTGCTGGAGAGAGGCGGGGTAGGATGCAATCCGCGTCAGATAATCTGGGCCCGGATTTTGAAACAGTAGGACTGGGTGTATATGATTTGGCCCACTCCACGGATGATCTCACCGGTCCAATCATCATCATCACAATTCTTTCTTTCCTCGATTTAACTCAGACCGACTCGGCCATTCTCGAACCAAGTCATACAAAACTCGCCTGAGTCGAGCATAAGGTGACTCATGATATCAAACCCGATCAGGTCCAATGACTGATTCAATGAATTAGGGGCCACCCATGCGAGGGGGCCCAACCAACACATATTAGAGATCTGGGAAGACAGTACACTTGTCACAGATCCAAGCCATTCATAATCTAGTCCATACTGTAAGCATGTCATGTG
This sequence comes from Magnolia kwangsiensis, assembly GCA_037074715.1. Classification (NCBI taxonomy): domain Eukaryota; kingdom Viridiplantae; phylum Streptophyta; class Magnoliopsida; order Magnoliales; family Magnoliaceae; genus Magnolia; species Magnolia kwangsiensis. Next base: position 9,153,274 of record CM073589.1, on the reverse strand, counting down.
CCAAAACAATCACAAAGCACAATGAATTTGTACCGTTGGATATATATATATATATATATATATATATATATATATATATATATATATATATATATATATATATATATATATATATATATTATAACCAGTCATTTCTTTCATACAAGTTTGGTATGGACCAACCACATCGCATGATCATAGTGTACCCTACATAATGAATGAATGGCCCAGATCTCTGACATATTTGCCTTGCATCTGGTTCTCTATGCAGATCCCTTGCATGAAGGGCCCGACCGACTGAAGTATGTATCTGTAGCGTAGAAAATGCCAGAAAGGAATGCACGCAAACCTATTGATTTTGTTAGTCGTTATTAATGTTACTTTTCACCCCTGAATTGATCGAAATGGATTAAAGGCACCTAATTTAATAAAGACAGCTTTCTTCTTCTTTTGTTGTTTTTTTGTTTTTAAAAAAAGGGATTTCACCTCATTACAACAAAAGAAAAATAGGTTTGATACTCCAAATGAGTGTGACTGATGATATGCCAGCATATAAAATTTATTAAGAGATCGCATGCTTGATGTTGGTGCAAAAATTTGGTACGCTCTCCTTGGATCCTTCACTTGTACGGGAAGAAGACAATGGAGACCCTAGCTAGAGCCATGGACTCTCCGATACCAGAGTCAGGACTACGATCGTATTGAAGAGTTTTAGAAAGAATTTTTTGTGTACCTTTTACCTTTGAAGTCTTTCATATTTATAGGAAGAGGGGGATCCCATTGTGCCAGGATTCCTTCTTGATATTTTGGAGATTCAATATCAATCCAACTTAGGACTCTCTCTGATCCTAAAATCCTCTCTCTGATCCCAAAATCCTTGGGATCAGAGATCTTCTTCCTAGATTTTTGAAAAGTTGTTTCACTTTACACCGTTTCTTCTTTTCTTGGTAGATTTTGTCGACTGGATCGGGCTTGGCCGACTCTATTGACAAGAGGGTCTCGGCGGGCTATAAAAGGTTAAGCTACTTGCCCTCTGTCGGATGAGACGAGATCAATCCATAATCAGTGTGCCTTCTTAATCCGATAGCCGACCCTATAATCAACCTAATGATAGGTTAGTTTTATGGCCGCTCCTGTGACTTTTGATCATTGGGCCTTAGTCAGCCTATTTGAATGTTGCTGCCTCGTTTGTCGAGACAACTTTGTACATCTCAGAGATTCTTTGCCTTATGATTCAGGACTTCATAAGCTCGGTTTGGATTGGTTCCTTATAATCTGAGTTAAGTCTCTCCTTTAGGCTTTGGGTATATGTGCCTCGATTAGGCTTATTGCCTCGGGAACCCGAGCAGTGTCAGTAAAGTTGGTCCATTCTATAGCGGAGTCTCTGGACTTGTACTATTTTTCCCTAACACTTGGAATACAAGTAATACAACCTAACTGTCCAACTTTTTGTGTCCCCAAATAGATGTATCATAACCCAACTCATTTCCTTACCAAATTCTCAGACCTGTGGACAAGCATTCGACAGTTAAAATGAAAAATATTTAATGGTCCTAAGTGGACAATAAGGGCTCGTACTCTTACTCCGATGGTAGACTTTCAGGAGTTTCAACAACTAGTTGAGGGTTTGAGTACTCATAGGTGGTGAAATTCCACTACGGAGTGAGTGTGTGGTGGCGTGTGTGCGTATGTGTAACATCCCAGATTTTCAGGGGCCGTGTAAGAACTCAGCTCCCGATTTTTCAGGTGTCAAGGGTATCCTAATGGGCTTTATATTTTAATTACATTTGGATGATCTCATAAACAATGAAAGATTTAACAAGGCATGAAGTAGAAGTACGTCATAAGCATTATCAATTGTTACTAAGTATAAAAATATCTAGACAATGAATCCAAAATCATCTAAATAGGGAACTAATCCCACCCATATATGACCCAAAGCGACTATGGCCCTGATCCATACCCCGCGGTAACCCGAACTCAACTAAAAGGATCCGTAGAAAGTTTGGAAGCAGGGAAGCTCCTCTTCCTTATCTTAGCTCACCTCGCTCAGCTCATCGAGCTCCACCTCACCTGCATCTAGTAAAAGGTCTAGTTGGTGTTTTAAAACACCTTCCCAGAGTGAGAGTAAGTGATAAACTCATTGGGTGCTATTAATCTTAAGTTGTAACAGACATCAATTACATTAAGAACTTAATGAAAAGCAATCATTCATAAATACCTAATTGATCTGGTTAATACATATGCATGATAGATGATATGATGCATGCCCACGCCACAACACTCCCTCGAGCGACTCCATCTAACGATCGCGTATGACCAACACTCCTTAAGAGCGATCTCAACTGGCAAGTCGCTAGCCTAACTAGTGCGATGCAAAGTGATCATGTAAAATGAGTTCTTAGTTAAGTCCCTTCATCCAGTAGGTTGGAGAATCTGATACACCCCATGTATCAATGCCCTGAACTGATTGTCATGCCTAAGCCCCTCAACGTGCGAGGCCAGGGCATCGCGATCCTTGATCCCGTTGGGTTCCCTATCCTCGACTTCAAGCATATGGGGTGCTGAGAACTGGGATCGCTCGCGGTTACTATGGGGAGGTTCGTCACCCTAGCGCAGGCTGACAGCTCGAACACGGTGTCCCATTCCACCATATTCGGCTCACGAGTCGGTGGATCTGTTTCAATTGGTTGACGATGGGCTACAATGGTTGAAGGGTGTTTTAGGTTCTATACTTATGTAAACAAACAAGGTTAACAAATAGGGTTGGACAGTACATAGGCTAGACCACATAAGTCTAGGCGAACATGTGACAGACGACATCGGGTACACGCGACCTATGTAGTTATCACGCCCCAAACCCAAAAATCGGATTCATAGGAATCCCGACACCGAATCCGGTGCGGACAACCTCCGTAGTACCTCATTCTCGGCTCCTAGCATTCATATGCCAGATTCCGATCCTGAGATCATAAAAGGAGGATTTTTTTTTGAAATGTACACTTAACTAGTAATAAGAATAACCACAAGATTACCCAATTCACAACGGCAACATCGTCATCACATATCCACTAATATAATCATTTGAATACAATACTGAAAGAAAAATACATAAATAGAGAATCAAGCTCTAGAAGACCATCGCACGCTCCAAGCTCAACACTGCTGCAGCCTAACATCACCTGCACGCATCTATCGTGTATAAGCTTATAGAAAGTTTAGAGGGTGATGTAACTGTGTGCACAAGGTAAGTGTCAAGTATTCAATACAATGTCATAATCATACAATATTGGAAAACTAGTAATCCATAAACCATACAATGTCTGAATAAGTAGAAACACTGACAAGAGCATGAATTATCAGAGTAAGCAGAAATACTGACAAGATATAACTCACATGATAACAGAGTAAGCGAAAGTATAGATAAGTCTATGAGTCAATCAATATCCGAATACGCGATATAGAATAACTATGCGATAAGGAGTCATAAAAAGCTAAATATCAAATGCCAAGAATGCAATGCAATATACAAATCTGGCTAAATCTATTTAGGCCATATAAGTGCAGAAATAACAACCCAAGATGCCATATGCCTGTGGATGTAATGCAACATGCGATGCGAATGAAATAACCATGTTGGAGTGTGAAGTCGGGATGATAGTACGTATTATCGCAGGCTATGAGGTCCACCACAAAGTGACTTCTATCCAAACCAGTCCCATACCTAAATTTGGATAGTCAGACTCATCGTGGTAAACTCCTGATCTTAGGTTAGTCGCGCGCCCAACCGAAATTCTTGTCATAACGAAGGTACACAATAATTAGTTGTACACTACCAGCCCGAGTGAATAGTGAATGAATAAGCATGCAACTCCTACTCAATAAGTCTACATATCAATACGGTTCCTCTTTGGAAAATCACTGGGGTCTATTACACTTTAAACCAGATCGCCGCCACATCGCTCGCAATAAGGTAAGTGGAAGAAACCTCACTATCCATCTGCCAATATCGGGCTTGACTCGTCGATAGCGGACTCATTCCTCGAGTTGGTCAGACTCAGCCTAGCATTGCCCCCTACTTTCGGGCGGGTAAGGCCGCACCCCCTTCTAACCGACCACGATACAGTGGAGAGCGTAACCATCTGGTAATCGGCACTCAACGCTCATCTACCCACTCGGTTTAGACGTTGGAGCAACCTCTGGAACCAAGAGGGTTTAGGAACTTTCACCCAGGGATATCTATAGCACCCCATGTAGAACAGATTTTTGGTGTCTCATCTGGCCATCCACGATATGCCTGTGGAGGCTACGACCCTGATGTCGCTAGGGCATACAGTAATCACAATACATAATGCAAGATGCATGAGTCATACAATCCAGTCATGCATCAATCCTATGCAAACCGTGCGCTCATGTGAGACAATCACCGCTTATCAGGGAGTCTCATAACAACCAGCACTATGACATATGCAATGGTCAATCATATCTCATAACAGACATGCAGATGATGCGTATGACCATGTATCATGATGCTATGCAGTCAAATACTCATAATCGGTATCAATAACCGACATTGACAATCGACATCGACCATGTGGACATTTAACCAACATTGTCCCCCGAGGAATGGCTCACATAAAGCCTAACATATAGTGGACTCATGGCCTCACATAAGGACCAAATATACAACACCATGGGCCTCACTCAAGAGTTTAATACACATCACGATGGGCTTTTCACATGGGCCTAACATATATTACAATGGGTTTCATCCCCTAACCCTCAAATGCATCACAGTGGACCTCATCACATAAGCCTCATATACATCACATTGGGCCTTAAACACGGGCTGGATACACATCACAACAGGCCGTGTATACATCACATTAGGTCTCAACAATCGGAATCGGCGATCAGCCATGACAATCGGCCACGATAATTGGCCTCGATCGATAATCGGCCTCAATAATCAGAATCGGTCAATCGACCATGACAAGCAGAATCGGCAATCGGCCACGTCAATCAACAATCGGCCACGATCGGTAATCAGTCTCGATAATCGGCCACGATCGGTAATCGGTCACGATAATCGGCCTCGATCGGTAATCGGTCACGATAATCGGCAACGATCGGTAATCGGTCAATCGGCCACGACAAACATAATCGGCAATCGACCACATCAATCGACAATCAGCCACGATCGGTAATCAGTCTCGATAATCAGCCTCGATCGGTAATCGGTCACGATAATCGGCAACGATCGGTAATCGGACAATCGGCCACGACAAACAGAATCGGCAATCGGCCACATCAATCGACAATCGGCCACGATCAGTAATCAGTCTCAATAATCGGTCTCGATCTGTAATCGGTCACGATCGGTAATCGGCCACGATAATCGGCCTCGATCGGTAATCGGTCAATCGGCCACGATAAAAATAATCGGCAATCGGCCACATCAATTGACAATCGGCCACGATCGGTAATCAGTCTCGATAATCGACCTCGATCGGTAATCGGTGAATCGGCCATGACACGCAGAGTCGGCAATCGGCCACGTCAATCGACAATCGGTCACGATCGGTAATCAGTCTCGATAATCGACCACGACAATCGAAATCGGTCACAACAATTGGCATCGATAATCAGCATCGATAATCGACATCGATAATTAGGGTCGATAATCGGTGTTGACCACGATAATCGGCATCGATAATCAACATTGATAATCGATACCGATAATCCGAGTTAATAATCGGCGTCGACCTCTATAATCGGCATCGATAATCAGGGTCAATAATCGGTGTCGACCTTTATAATCGGCATCGATAATCAGTAGAGAAACAAAGAGGGGTCCATAGATGATCAGTTGATCAACTATAGCATAATGATCGGCACTCGGCCGTGATTATATCAAATCCGATAATGCGGAGTCATCCATCTACGATGAATGGGGCCCACTTATTTAAGTTAACCCACGAAGAGAAAGTGCTTAACAAGGCCTAAGGGAAGGTCACAATGAGGACATCTAACCATCATTGCCCATCAATGTAGACGTCAAACCATCATTACTCCCAAGGCATGACCGCAAAAAAAAAAAACATTATCACATACATCATGGTGGAATCTTAATCAGATGGGCTGATTCAAATGAGACGATTCAATTGGGTCGATTCGATGGGCCAAAACAAATGGGTCGATCCAATGGGCCGAATCAATGGGCCAATCAAAGGGCCGAATCAATGGGCCGAACTAATGGGCTAAATCAAATGGGTCGATCAATGAGCCAAGTCGAATGAGCCGAATCAAATGGGCTGACTCAAATGGACTGGGTCGCATGGGCCGAGTCGAATGGGCCGAATCAAGATGGGTCATTCATCCAATGTTAAAGATCATTATAGAGCACATATATATAAAAGAAATAAAAAGAATTATATCCAAAGGATCATCTAGACCATACCACAAATGGTAGTGGTGATATTAATTTCCCACATTTAAAATTTAGAGGGGCCCATCATAGTATTTATTTTTCATCCAATCTGTTTATAAGGTCACAAGGACCTGAACCAATAAAATAAAATAATAAAAAAATAAATATCATATTGGTCCAGAACTTTTGTGACGCCAAGAGAGTTTCAATGGTAGACAGTGTGGTCCACATGACACTAGGTCTTCCTTATTTTTAGTCCCAAGCCTTAAGATTAGCTCACCAAATGGATGGACGGTTGGATGAACCACATCCATCAGGGTGGGGTCCACGAACGTGGCCCACCTTAGCACGAGCTCGCCAAATGGGTAAACGGGTTGGATGGCATATATACATCATGAAAGGGCCCACCGTCCAGCCATCTGGGCGGTGGGATACAAAACATACATTTACTGTGGGGTCCAACCCACCTGCTGACGCCAGCAGCAGCTGCTGTGGCAGCTGAAAAAATAACAGGTGCACGGCGTGGATGAAATCCACATCACGGTGGGACCCGTCCAAAGGGACGGACGGTGTGGATTAAGGCCCATACATCACATGACTCCATCTGTCCGGATTACAGGACGGCGTGGGTATAAACATATACCAGTGGTGGGTCCCACACACGTGGCCCATCTTTTATATATATATATATATATATATATATATATATATATATATATATATATATAATATCATATTATAATATAATATAATAACATACATTAGTGGTGGGTCCCACACACGTGGCCCACCTTATATATATAATATAATATAATATGATATGATATAAATATAATATAATATACATAAATTATAAAGAGTCACCGTCAAGACCCTGAATGTTCTGGACGGTGCAGATCCATGCATACTCACATGGTGGGTCCTCACGTGGGGTGGGTCCCACTTGGACGCACCAAGCGCACGATGGTGTGGTCCGACTAGATGGAGGGATGACGTGGATGGGTCCCATGGACCTCACAGTCAGCCCACACTTCACTGTTAGCCACTCCTCCACCGTCCATTCACACCTCACTTTGAAATGAGGTATCTTTCACCCGGTCTGCCACTTGAGCTATGGATTTGGGCGTCAGGGAGGGCCCCACACGAGGAGGTAGGTCCTACCGTCCAAGGACGGTGGACACCACATGAGATGGTGGGGCCCACAGAAATGGATGGACGGCGTGGATGGGCCCATGGACCCACGCCAGTCCACACCAACTGTCAGTGCACACCCACTGTTAGTGCTTACTCCCCATGTCAGTACACTCTCCAAGTCAGCCATCTCACAGAGACCTCTGGTGCTGAAACGAGGCATCTTTCACTCGGTCTACCACCGAGCTGTGGAGCTAGGTGGGCCCAGCGTCAAAAAGCGGTATCTTCACTCGGTCTGCCAGTGAACTATGAGGCTGGGTGGGCCCACATGAATCATACTTCAAGGGTTGAGGGTAATTCCATAACAAGCCACAATCAAGGTCATCGTATAATACAAGTAGAAGCATGCGTATATATCTTCCAACATAGAATCTAAAATTTCTCTACTAAGCAAAGCTAATCATAATGTCAACTAAGGGTGCAAGTGTGTTGTGTGGGTTGGTGAGGAAGTTAAGCATTTCCTACACACATGGAACTAAATTGCACAAGAATTAATACGACATACATGCTATAGGGCAACATCATACGAGAAATCAAATAAGACATAAATATAAGATCATCAATTTGTACCAAATCATGTGAGAAGCAAAAACAACATCATATGAGAAAATCAACAAGACTTACAATTTCATGCAATTCCAAGCAAATCAACAATTCTTAAATTTTCTCTAGATTCTCCAAATACATCATCCAAGTATACAAAATTATTAAACTCCTAATGAAATTGGTGCTAGGCTACCTAAGGATAATAGTCCGCATCTTAAGAGAAAATTTCCATTCTTTGAGATCTTAGGGTTTGAAGATTTAGATGAAATCGTCAATTCATAAATTAAACCAAGAAAGACAACATTAATGCCTAGAAATCTATCTTAGGTTACTCTATTAAAGGAAAAATATACCATTCTTACCTCTGCTTCTTGGCATGGGTGGGTTTGTAGAGGTTTTGTAGTAGTCACCAGTTTGGTTGAGGAAATACTAATCCTATAAGCATCAAGATTTTCTCTACCCACACAAACACTCTCCCTTCTTCTCTTCTTCCTTTCTTCTTTCTCCATTTCCTCTCTTCTCTTTTTCTCTTTTTCTCTATTTCTTTTCTCTAAATCAAAATCGTATGGGGAGAGGGGGTACCTAAATGATGCCCTTTTATAATGTCATATTTGGTGTAAATGGCCCCAAGGGCTAGGTTTTTACTATACTAGACTTATGGGAGGGTCTTTCTAAGCTCTAGAGCCCATTATGGGGTGTACAAGTAGAAATACACTATAGGATAGTTAGCCCTAATGAGGATCTACGTATGGATACGATCGGCCCGCCATTTGGATGCGTCGATCGACAGATATGATTAAAAGTTTGTTCAATGGTCATTAATAGTCGATCGGGGCCGCGGCTATACGGATATGAGTAGGGAAATATCCTTACTCTACGTGAGAAGTTTGGTCGTAAACCGACAGTCCAAAATCCTTAACTTTGCATAAGAGTGGACGACCCTTCACTTAAGTTTCAGTTCATTCCTTTAGGATATTTGCACTTCTCATGCACTCGTCATTTAGCTCAAGTTGAGTGATTTTGGACAGCACCCAGGTTCGACTCCGGCGATGGACGTCAAGCTCAGTAAGACGAATATTATTTTATAGTTTTAGAATTAGTGGCCCACTAACGAGTGGTATAGAACTTGTTCGAGAAATCAGAGCATTTCTTCAATGAATTAGGTATTGAGATTTCTTCTGGGAAATGATTAGATTTTGAATTACCTATTTTTATAATGTGACCCATTTATAACTAGTGAAAGTGGAGATTTGACCATGATTACTCTAAACCGTCGGTTTTAGACTAAAAGAGTAACGGGGTTGGTTTGGTCTATTAGTTAAGATCCGGGCCTTATCTAACTCGGCTTCAGTTAGATCTCTAATTTAGTTATGCTTGTTTTGATTAGTTAGCGATGGGTCGGTTAGATTTGGGTCCTATGTGAGTAAATCATGGGGCTATACCTGATGTTTAAGTGATCAAGCAAATTCATTGGCTTCCTACGACTGATTGATCAGACTTGTGCAGTTCTTTACTGGTATCACTCCTGTATAAATTAACATTGAGTGTTAATGGTCATTAAGTGATATTATAAGTTAATTAATAAAAAAATTTCAAGAATTTATTTGAAAATCCAAAACAATGAAAATCTAGAATGTTACAATGTGTTTGAAAAGAAAAAAAAAAAAAGTATTCACAACCAAAGTATAGGATTGTTCAATGAAACTAATGTTGCGAGTTTTACTTGGAGTCTAAAGTTACTTAAAATAAGCTATTTATGCTACAACTTATCTTAATTTTTACTTATTAAAGAGATAAGCATGTTTGGCTTTTCCATATATGCCTCTCTTTGGCAGTAAACTACAGTGATTAAGTATTTTAAAGTAAAAAAGTTATACTTATAACTAATCATAAACTAAACATACTTATCTATTAAATAAGTTACTCATCTACTAGCATAAGTACAAAAAGTAACTTATTTAGTAGCATCTATAGTGAATTTTACTTTGACTTAATTTAAGCTAGGTATACAATTTTTGAGTGCCTGTGCATTAAGTTGCATATACAACTGGAGTATCAAATAACTCCCCTACCATAAAACTGAAAAGTCGTTGTTTTGTTAGATGCCAACTGTAATTTTTTTAAAAAAAAAAGGAAAAAAAATCACTTTGTACGGTTGGGAAAAGTAGGCCTGTTTCAATCCTGGGTCGAGCCTCGGCTATCCCAAGTCAGAGAGGTGACTCGACCGAGTCAGGCAGAGTCAGGCTCTGCGTAATTTGAGAAACGGCAGAGGCTCTTCAAGAATACACCTGATATGATAATCCAGACCGTCCAAATCACTCACCAAACTTTGAATGGAGCGTAAGAGAAAAATTGCAATGAAAATATTATATTAACCATCCGATTTACCCTTTGAATTTCGATAACTGCCCGTTTAACTTTCAACCATCCATTTGATAGACACTCATTAGACGGCTAAGATTGCTAGATCAATTTTTGCTCCATCTACAGAGGAACCCACAATTTGGATAGTCCTCATAACCGCAAATCAGTTTCCTGTGTGGGAAAGATGAGTCACCACCAATTTTTATGGTACAAAACTAACATGAGAATCTGCCGGAAAGTTATCACCCTTCCGTAGCTTCCATTTCTGAAAAAGAAGGCCCATCTGACCGTCAGGTGGCCATTATACGACTGGTTGGTCAATTTCACCTACCTGCTCGGATTTCCTGCGAAAGGCTTTCGCAGGAAGTTCCTGCGTTGGGAGCTATGTGGGTACAACAACAGCGTCCATCCGTTTTGTTAGCTCATTTCACGACAAGTGTCCTAAAGTAGACTGGATCCAATACCAAGTGGGCGGCATTAAAGGATTTCAGGAAAAGAGTCCTAAAGTAAGCTGCATCCAATACCCAAGTGGGCTTCATTAAAGGAAAAAGTGGGTATGAAAATTATTACCGTTAAAAGCTCCCTAGGGTCGACAATGATGCTTACATGCCATCCATACCGTTCATGATGTCATTCCTACGGTGATGAAATGAAAACAAAAATACAAGCCTCATTCGAAATTTCTGTGGCCCCACGAATATTTCAACTATAAATGTTTAATTCTCACATTTTCGGCCAACTTTAAGCAATGGATCCGGCTCTTTTTTGGCCTTTGGTCCTAAAATGAGCTCAGAAAACGGATGGACGTGGTGGATTTATAAAAAAACATCAGGGTAGGGGCCACATAGGTCCACACCGCAGGAGCTCTCTGCAAAAGCCTTTCGCAGGAAATCCGCGTCCCCTAACTTATCTTGGACGTGGATTGCGTGGTGACCCAACATCGGGTAGGTGCAGTCAGGATTCTGTTGGGGCCAATTTCATATGCGTATTTTATCCCCACCGTCCATTATCCGTTCTCACAGCTCATTCTAAGGCATGCACCCAGATTTGAAGTATATCAAAACCTCAAGTGGACCGCACCAGAGGAAACAGTGAGGATAATAAGGGGTCCACCATTGAAACCTTCCCAAAACCTACAGTGATTTTTATTTGTCATCCAACCTGTCTAGAAGGTCACGGTAACTTGGATGAAGGGAAAACACTAGTATCAGCTTGATCTTCAATGGTAGATGTTCAATCTCACCATTTCTTGTGGTGTGGCCAATTTTGTATATGGACCATCTCTAATCTAGCCCACCAACTGGACAGTCCAGATCTTCTAACTCGTGCCTACATCTCCACGTCAAGGTCGTGCACTACACTGCTCTGCTTTGCCACGGGATTAGTATGTTGGGGTGAATAATCTGGGGGAATCCATTTCCTGTCCGGGGACATCGGCTTATGGTCTTCTCCCTGACCCAGGTCAGGGTGTGGGTTGGGTTTTCTTTTGTTCTTGTTCTTTATTTATCTTTTTTCTTCGCTTGTGGTGTGGGTTTCTTTGTAATTTTTGAGTTGTATACTTTTTTTAAGCTAATAAAAGACTTTCTTATTTGGGCCATCAAAGTTTTAAATTGGGTTGAAATTTGGGCCTGGTGGGCTTCATGGCTATCGCATTATGTGGACACACGGGAGCTGCTCACCTAAAAAGGGGCACATGGGTGCTCACAAAAAAGGTGTGCAGGAAAGCAGGCATCCACATTAAAAAATGATCACCAACACATGTGTCTTGGGCACAAAATCTGAACGGTCCATGTGATACAGCATCCTTTAATACCTAACAGGCCCAAATTTCAGCCTGATCCAAAACTTTTGGGCCATCGCAACTAAAAAACAGTTTTGTCCCTTGATTTGCTTCTCTCTCTGCTATGGCCCACCAGAATTTTGGATCGAGCTGAAATTTGGGCTTTACGGGTTTCATGGGCGCCACATCACATGGACTGATCAGATTTTGTGCCCAACACATGTGTTGCTCACCTGAAAAGGTGCCCACGACAGCTAGCCCCTTTCTCTTATATATATATATATATGGTGAGATGATCTGTGCAGTGCATTATTTTGAAACGGCAGTCTGTTGTTGCGGGCCTACAGTGACCATACCCTGGCCATAAAATAAAGCCGGTCCACAATCAGGTGAGCCACATGGGTTACAAAATATTGGCTTCTGATCTTATTTCTCCTATAATAGTATAGCGTTTGGGGCGTGCAAGAGGTTTTATAATAAAAGTGTTATTTTATACTCCGGCATAGTTTGACACTTGGTCACTCATAAATTTTGCATGTGACATGCATTGACTTAAATTAAACTGAGTAAATTATCAAACTGTCTCTGAGTCACATCCCAAAATCAAATCAGTTGAAAATTCAAACCTTTGATTTGTTGACACATGTTGGTTGAAACAAATCCAATCGTCAATCAAATAAATAGTAATTACTATTTCATGATAAATCTAATTGGGACCGTAATTTGGACTAATTTAATTTCAATTATTTGTATGCCAAATGTGGAATTTCTATGTAATTTGTAAATATTTGTGTGCCGGTCATCACACTCTACCATGGTTTTGATTGGACCTCTGATTTCACCGGCCGACCCGATCCTATTTCTAATTCTAATGGGTCTGAGGTTGGGTCTAGGTCCATCATTTTCAAATGGTTTAACAATCAGCTTTAATTTGGTTCAAGTAGGTCCACCATCTTAAATATGGTTAATAGTTACTAAAAGGTAAGGCATATGCAACGCATGTGGGGAGAGAAAATTAGCTAAAAATGAGGAAGGGATGGGGAGAGTCAGAAAAAAATGTGTGAACTATTCACAGAAAAACACTGGGCCACTTGCAAGGAGAGACTGCTAAGGGGTTTATCATGAGTAAGATTTGAACTGTACAATGACCACTAGCCACACACTAATAAATGACGTAGATATCTACGGAGTTAGTTTTAAATCATTCCCACATCATAGAGATATTGTATACATTAGAGGTATATCAAAGCATTCTAAGCCGTTAGCATGTAGCTGCTTTACAAATCACACGTATCAAAGTGGCACACATGTGTGCAATCTATTCCATCCATTGGGTGAGTCGACCATGTGAATGCCTTTATTTCACATGGCACCGAACATGATTAAGATAGGAACTGAGAAGGGTTGAGCTGGCATGAATACAATAAACAGGCGACCGTTTTTTGCCGTAGATAGGAGCCCATGGGGTGAACGCAGGCCTAAGTTTTAAGCTCGATAATTTATTGGATGGTTAATCAGCTCAAACAGTTCAACAATTTTCTGGGCTGTGGGTCCAGCCCGAGCCTGGTTCCTCATATCGCTGGCTCGACCGGTATTGGAATTGGGTCTTTCGTTGGTGGGCTGGAAAGCTCAATTGGGCATGGCTTCGATGAAGGAGGCCTTCAAATGGAATCTCAGATTGAAAATGGATTCAACGGGAAGGACCAACGGCCAAGATCCTACGATACAATGGTCGTTCGTGAGTAAGTGGACCGGCAAGAGTCTGACCATATAACGCTTGGAACGAATGCTTTGTATGGTGCTGCACTTGGTGCATTGGGGCCGTGTTTGCTTGATCCCAACCATTGATATTGTGGGGTCCACCTTGGATGGCCGATTCGGGGGATGGAAAGGGTTGCTTTAATTCAAGCTACACCGTCCAAAATGTGGGACCCACAGTAGATAGGTCATCATCCCAAAGTCAGTGATAAATGGCCCGTCGACTTTCTTCAGTTTCAACGGTAATTAACTCTACCAACATGTTTCCAATCGACCCTTTCCATTGTCTCTTAGAATTAATGGCTCTGCCTCTACACTTGGACCCAACTGATGGGTGGCCCAGATCAATTCACATGTCAGCAGATGTCGGTTTCGAAGACCTAGCAAAAGTCTTGGACGGGGAAGCGGATTGGGTGGTGTACACACAGCAGCTTAGCTGCTGTGGGTACGTGTCGTGTGAAGACGAGCACCGACGCTCCTCGAACTCCATGTTGTACGAACGGTTCAAAGGAGATCGAAGTTACATGGCCCCTACAGCGATGTATTTATTACATCTACCACGTTCAATCTATTTTTGGATATCATTTTAGAGTATTATAAAAAAAAACCGAATCATATCCAATGACCATCTGGACCACACCACAAATAGCAGCCGAGATCATAATTTTCACCGTAAAACAATTCATAGGGCCCACCCCCACCGTAACATTTATTTTCCATCCAATCTGTTAATGTCACAGGGACCTTAATCAAGAGGAAAAATAAATTTCATATTGGTCAAAAACTTGTGACCCCATAAAAGGTTTCAGGGTTTCAATGGTAGAAGTTGGATCCCCGCTGCTTTTGAAGTGTGGTCCACTTGATTGTCGGATCTATCTTATTTTTCGTCAAAAGCTTTAAAACAAGCTCACCAAATGGATAGACGGTTTGGATAAGACACCTACTGGATTTGCAGTGTGGTCTACATGATAGTCAGATCTATCTTATTTTCCGTCGAAAGCCTTCAAACAAGCTCGTCAAATGGATGGACAGTTGGGATACGACACATACCGGATTTGCAGCGTGGTCCCCTCATAGTCAGATCTGTCTTACTTTATGTCAAAAACCTTAAGGCGGGCATGTTTGGCCGGCTGGATTAGACGGGTTTGTGTAGGATGGAATTGCATCGAGTCGTGTGCCAATTCCACTTCATGTTTGGCAGGAGTGGAATTAGTTTTGGTGGAATCGTATTCCCGTGCTGATTTCACTTAATTATAGTAAGTTGTGTAAGTCCCACGATGTGTGGGCTATATCTACTCCATCCACCCACTTTTCGAGATCATTTTAGAGCATTGGTCGAAAAATCAGATAGATCTAATGCTCAAGTAGACCCCACCATAAAAAGTAACGGGGATTGAAAACTTACTATTAAAAACTTCTTTGGAGCCATATAAGTTTTAAATCCGCCTCATTTTTAAGCACATGTCATAAAATAAGATTACAAAATAAATGAACGGTTTAAATATAACGTATGTGTGTTATTTTCATTGTTTCAAATGATGGTAGGTATATCCTTTCAATGCACCACTGTATTATAAATAAAGTAGGAAATTAAGATTATCCCATGATAAGAGGGAACAACCCCTGCCCGTGGTAATAATTATGTTTTTGAAACCCCACCCCGCCTAATACTTTCCAATTCATCCAATGCAACTGGCCAAACAGGCCGTAAGAGAAGCTCGCCGAATGGATGACAGTTTCGATATAACACATACCTCATTATAAGACCTACAAAATTTGCTGACGTCAGTACACCAGCTATATGTTATATACCTGGTGTGAGGTACACTAGCCAATCCGCTTCCCTTGGACGGGACGGAGCAAGGACGTATACTGACACTATAGCGGGAAACCTTCGATACTCTGGTGACGCATGACACTTGATACGCAGGCGTTACGAAATTGAACACGTGGCATGTAACTCAAATTAAACTGACTAAATTGTCCCACCAACGGTCCCCAGGTCACAGACCCGAGGTCTTATTGGTTGACAAACCTTTACCACCGATCCAAGGGAAATCGTTTTTTTGAAACAAGACCATTGGCAACTTTTCATTTCTAACGGTCCAATAAATGTCTGGTCAGCAAACGTTCACGATACATCTGAACTGAGACACATAGTTGGACAATTTAACATGAACTACTTGGAAGCCATACAAGCAATTTCAAAGTAAAGTAGCGCCTGAGTATCATCGATCACGCTCTACCAGAGTATCAAAGTTTTTCTTAATAAAAATAAAAGGATATTCCGCACCGCCTCGACTCGTTAGGCTGTGGACCTAAACATAGATGGGACCATGATCCATGATCAGGGAGTTTCTTCTTGTTGCTCTCATCATGGATGGCCCACCGAGCTCACCAGACGAATGGCAGGGATCGCTCCCGGTGCAACCTGAGGACTATCGATTTGAGTGTCCCGCGGACAACAGATTTCCATCAAGAGAGAAGAAGCTGGGAGCACACCCAAAAGATCTCCTTTGAAAAGCAGTCATCTTTAGAAGATTCAAAAAGGACAAACTCCTCGTCACATTCAAAAATTTACGAAACCCTTCACAACCCAACACCCTTTATGCACATAAGGATGAAAGAAAAAAAAAAAAAGAAAAAAAAAATTCCTCAGATGGGGCCTACTTCTCGACCGTCCCTTTTCTGGGCCTCTTTCTGTACTTTTTCTTTCCATTTTTAGCCGGCGACGACCGTCCCCGTCCGCAGGCGGAAATTGTCTCCTTTGCCCTTAGAGGCGTTGGTTTTCTGATCTTTTCTGGAAGCGACTTTCATAGACAAGCCCCACTTCTTCTCTGCCGCCTCGTCTATATCCATCTGCTCTTGCCGGCACTCCACGCTACAGAAAGGCGTATTCCCTCTGAAATTACCAATATACCCCAAAAAGAATCAGAACCCAAGCTACAATATATTAAATAATTACAAAACAAATTAATATGAAATGCAAACGGTAAAAGGGGAAAATCAACAAAATCACTTCAGATTGGGATCTGAAAGACTTTTCTGAGTTGGGAATCCAGTCTTTTCTTCAGGATCTGAAGGTGTTTTTGTCTTTTTAGATAACATCTCTCATTTCTTGTAAAAAACCCCACGAAGAAAAATAAAGATAAAAATCCCCCAAAAAGATCCAAAAGACCAAAACACCCTCACACACTGGGAGTGAAAAATAACCTCGTCGCCTTCAAAAACCAACATCCAAATAAAACGAATCAAGAAGAAATTGCAGAGTGATTTCCGTCATTTAAGATTCTAACCTGTACATGAAGATGTCCTTGTTCTCTCCCAGCGGCTTCTTGCAGAGATGGCAAGAGTCGAGAAAATGGTGGTTTTCTTCGTACAAAAGACCAGACCTCGGCGACGAAGAAGAAGAAGAGAAGCGAGAAAAAGCTCTGAAACTGCCGTTCATTCTCCTCGTAGAAAAAAAGGCGTTCTTCCCAGAAAACCCAGCTTCCATGTCTGCAAGAGAAGCCAGGCCCTCGTCTTCAACAAAAGCTGCCCTTCTCGTACTCGTTCCTAGAAAGCTGGTATCCATGGCTGATCGCACGTTGCTATGATACGCCGTAGTGTGGGAGAGTCTCTGGAGAGAGCGTGCGAGAGAGAGAGAGAGAGGAAGTTGGAGAAGAAAAGGGAGAGATGGGCGGCGTTATAAAGAGGGGTTGTTGGGGAAATGGCTTTTTGGGATTTAAACCGCGGCTGGAATCACTGCGAATCCATTGGCTGGGAAATCTGCTCCCGGTTTGATAAATCAGAAAAGAAAGTGGACGAGTTTTCGGATTTAATTACGAAATTGCCACTAGCTTTTTGAGGATTACACGTGTGATGCATTACCTCATGCAACGAATTGTAGACCTTGCTGTATGTAAGGGCCTGTTTGATTTTTATCATTTCTCCTGGAAATGGGTGATTATTACCGTTTCACCTGCTTGAATATTGACGGCGATTTCACATCTTGGAAACCGGTTCAAAAGTAGCAGCGGCCACTTTGGGATCTCATTTTGATGTATATGATATATCTACTTCATTCATTCATTTTATCACAATATTTTGAGATATTAGATGAAAAATGAGTTAGAGCCAACACTCAACTAACCCGTATCAAAAGAAACAAGGGCCACCTGAAGTTTTTAATGGTAAGTATTTAATACATATATTTCGATGGCGTGGTCCACTTGAGCATTGGATATACCTCATTTTTTAGCTTATATAATAAATTTATCTAACATAATGGATGAACGGTGTGAATATATGACATGCATTATGGTGGGACCCATAAATGTTTTATAATATTTACCTTTTAACTAATAAAAAGTAGCCGTCAATTACGAAGAAGAGTGCAGCAATTACGGAGGAAATAATTATTATTCTTTTAACAGATATTTACCATTCCACTGAAAAATTTATGTTACGAAAATCAGATTGTTTTGACAAATCCTTACCTCTGATTTATGGAAACTTGTTTTTTAAAATCGGATTTTATTTTTTTCCGTACTAGTCGTCCAATTGATGTCCACCAATCTAATAATTAGATAATTAAAGAAAAGTATTTTTCTGTTTATGATACATTTAAGCTGTTACTTATAGGCGGTTTATTTGTATGCCACGTATACAATTTCTCGGTAATTTTCTACTGCTGTGCATCATCAATTACACTCGGACAAAGTATCAGAGTATTTCTCCTGACACTGATGTGCTGTCTTGTCCTCTTGCCGGGCTAAACGGGGGGCTAAACAGGGTCCGGATTCAGTTAGGTTGAGACCTGACCTAGTTCACTCCGATATTGACCATGGGTCCACCGTGATGTATGCATTTAATATTCAGGCCACCTATCTATTTTTTCAGTTCAGATGTGAGCCCATAGAAAGTGGTGATTGCACCACTATTATTAAAAACTTCCAAGACCTATTATATTATTTATTTTTCATCCATATCATGGATGGAGTCAACCAAATAAATATAAATAATTTAAACCCTTGTGACATATAAAAAGTTACCATCATTTTCTTTACCTTTTACTGATTTGGATTTATTTTAGTTTTGAGCCATGACTTACCATGAATGGTGTTGGGAAAAAATATGACAAGTTCGGATATCCAGTTATAAAATGGACCAACTTTACTGGCACGACTTGAGATTCTGAGGCAATAAGCCTGACCGAGGCAAAAGGACTAAATGCCTCAAGGAGAGACTTAGCTCGGATTGCAGGGAACAGAAACCCTGACCGAGACTTCTAAAGTCACGAGCTAAAGACAAAGTACATAAGATGCATGAAGTTGACTCAGAAGACGAGGCAGCAACATCTAAAATGTCGATTAAGGCTTAAAGTTTAGAAGCCACCTGACTGACCGTCAAACTGACCCAATGAGATCGGTTATAAGGTCGGCTATCGGAGTAAGAGAGGATGTCGATTACGGATCAGCTCCATCTCGACCGACAGATAGTGATCAACTTGATCCATAAAGTTGGCCTAGACTAACTCGTTATCAGAGTCGATCAGAACTGGGCCGACCAAGGAAAAGACGACGTGAATAAAAACGCTATCCTAAAAATCTTGTAAAATGAACCCCGATATCAGGGGAAGAATCCCTACACGACGGGACCCTCTCATTCCTATAGAAAGAGGAATCTCCAAGCTCAAAGGTACGCAGAAAATCCTACTCAAAAGCTCTCCTATACGACCATATCATTGACTTTGGCATCGGAGGGTCCCCGGCTCTAGCCAGGGTCTCCTTTGTTTCATTATTGTGCAGGTGGTAGGATGAGGGAAGACACACCAGTTTTTTGCATCAACAGATTAGCACAGTCTCTAGAAAACGATACAAAAAGTTATTTTCCAGGCTCAATCCAGTAGCTTTGGATGAGTTCCAATGACAAGGACTAGAGAACTACTCAAAACGAGCCCACTGAGGTTATTACTGGGCCACCGGCACTTGACGGTCCTTCGGGTACGAACTGGGCCCCAGGGGCTCAGAACCAACTCGACAACCGATAAAGCCCTGCCCCCATCTAGCATCCTCCATTTCGACCAGGTAAAACCAACGAAACCGAGGAAACGGTCGTCTAGATAAGGATGTCCAAGAGCTCAGGACCGATCTAAACTATATAAAGCAGATGCTGGATCAGATTCATCGTCTGCAAGTTTCGCCCCAGTATAGTGGTGGTCCGACAAAGCTCCGCAACAAGTCGCCGACCCTCAGCCTACTTCTCCGCTATCTGTCCCTCAGTTGAGTCAGCGTCAGGGTCCAACCAAGCCTATGCTCGCTCATTCCGTGACCGCCCCACTGGAGAAAAAAGCGTCTCCATTCATAGAAGAGATAATGCAAGCCCGGCTACCAAAACGATTCCGTCTTCCACATATCACACCTTTCACCAGCAAGACCAATCCTACCGAGCACATCGAGTCCTTCCGAACGTATATGGAACTACACGATGCCTCGGATGTCGTGATGTGTCGACCCTTCTCCCTTACTTTAGCGGACGTTGCTCGACTTTGGTTTAAGCAATTGAAACCAAAGTCCATTAGCTTGTTCACGGAGCTCAGTGACACCTTCTTCACCAATTTCATTGGTGGAAAGAAAAAGTTGAAGCCACCTACGCACCTGAATAACATATTGCAAAAAGAGGGAGAGTTGCTAAAAGACTACATCAAACATTTCAACTTCGAGTCACTCCAAGTTCGAAAATATTCAGATGAAAGAAAGCTCAACTCAATCATGCAAGGCATTAAAGACAAGCCATTTCTGGTATCCTTGGATGAGAACCCGCCTATTACTTTGGCCAAGTTTATGGGCAAATCAGATAAGTACGCGGATGCCGAAGAAACCCGGATCATGCGCGAAGCCGCCCAAAATGCAAAAGCCTCGACCAAAGAGTCAACAAAGAAAGCAGTTAACTCGGCTAGTGGAAAGAAGCATAAAGATGATTGAACACGAGATGATTATACGTCGGGTAAACGGCCAGACCGTAAGTTTTCAACATATACCCTGCTCAACAAACCACAAGAGCAGGTTTTGATGGAGATAGGGGTGAAAGATTCGTCAATTGGCCAGATAGGCTCCGAAGCAATCCGAACCGACGAAATAAAAACAAGTAATGCCATTACCATCGCAATCATGGGCACAACACAAGTGATTGTTATCACTAGAAAGAATAAATTGAGTGACTCATCAGAGAAGGTTGTCTCAGAGAGCACGTCGAGAGAACCGGAATAGCGGAAGAACACCCTGGTGACAACCGACCCACGGAGGAAATTCAACCATTGTTGGTGGTCCCCGAGGCGGAGGTGATTCAAACAATGCTTGGAAAAACCACGCTGGAGCATCAGTTGGCCCGAATCTGAAATCGTGATACTAACTCGGCCTTCGAAGGAAAAGAAAAGAAAAAATATTGCATATCGTTCATCGAAGAAGACGCTCGAGACATTTATCATCCGCGCGATAATGCATTGGTCGTTACCCTTAAAATAGCAAACCGTAATGTATTTCGCATTCTCATAGATACAGGGTCATCCGACAATGCACTATTCACTCAGGCGTTTGATAAAATGGGTGTCGAACGACCAACATTACGGCCAGTTCACACCCCCTTGATTGGTTTCTCTGGTGGACGAACACTCCTCGAAGGAATCATTTCAATGTCACTCACTGCTAGTAACTCTCCGCACCAGGCGACAGTAATGGTTGATTTTCTAATAGTCAATCAGCCATCGGTATACAATGCTATAATCGGCCGACCTTCTCTAGACCTTCTCTAAGCTGTGATATCAATTACCATCTCTCCATGAAATTTTCAACTGAGTTGGGAGTAGGAGTGGTAAAAAGTGATCAGCAGGACTCGCGACGCTGTTATGCGACGGCCGTAAAGGCTCCACCCGAGATAACCACGATTGAATCGTTGGACCTGTGGGCCGAGACATATGAGCGAGGGCAACGGGTAGAGGATCTTATCCCAATATCCTTAGTGGAGACAAACGAGTCCAAAACAGTACACATTGACTCGTCTTTACAGTCGCCTCTGAAAGTCAAGCTGATTTCGCGGCTCCAACGATACGCTGATGTATTTGCTTAGAGTCATGAAGATATGCATGGGATCGATCCCTCGGTGATGACTCACCAACTCAACATCGACCTCACCTACCGACCAATCTGACAGAAGTGATAATCGCTCGGCCTCAAAAGGTATGCCATCATTGAATAAGAGGTCAGTAAGCTCCTCAAGGCCAAATTCATTGAGGAGATCCACTATCCAGAATGGGTAGCCAATGTCGTCCTTATGAAGAAAGTCAAAGGAAAGTGGCGAGTCTGTATTGACTATATTGACTTAAACAAAGCCTGCCCAAAGGATAGCTTCCCTCTTTCACGGATCGATCAGCTAGTAGATAGCACAACAGGGCACGAACTTCTTAGTTTTATGAATGCGTATTCTGGATACAATCAAATTACAATGCATCAATCTGATAAATCTAAGATTACCTTTGTCACAAATAATGGACTTTATTGTTACCGTGTGATGCCATTTGGTTTAAAGAATGCAGGAGCGACATACTAGCGGTTGGTAAATAAAATGTTTACTCAGTAGATTGGCCGAACCATGAAAGTATACATTGATGACGTGCTCGTCAAAAGTATCCACGCGATTGATCATATTGCCGACCTATAAGAGATGTTTCTTGTTCTTCACAAGTACATATGAAATTAAACCCGAGTGAGTGTACCTTTGGGGTCGGCTCGGGTAAATTTCTCAGATTTCTATTCAGCCAGCGAGGAATTGAGGCGAACTCAGAAAAAATCAAAGCACTACTCGACACGAAATCCCTAAAAATAATTAAGGATATATAAAGACTGACTGGACGAGTAGCCGCACTCAACCACTTCCTCTCCCGAGCTACCGATAATTGCCTCCTGTTCTTCAAACAACTGAAGGGTCGGCAAACGGTAGAATGGACGGAAGAATGTGAAGCAACGTTGCAGCAGTTGAAGTCATACCTCAGATCTCCACCTGTCTTATCGAAACCCGAGTTGGGGGAAGCTTTGCTATTGTACTTGTCAGTTTATGACGCAGCCGTGAGCTCGACTTTAATACGTGAGCATGAAGGAAAATAATTACCGATATATTACGTCAGCAAAGCATTATTGTCAGCAGAAATGAGATATCCACCTCTGGAGAAGGTGGCTCTGGTCCTAGCTGTTTTCTCACGATGACTTCGGCCATACTTCAAGCTCACACTATCATCGTTATGACTGATCTCTCACTATGTCAGATCCTTCAGAAACTAGAAGCCCCGGTTGACTAACGAAGTGGGCGATCGAGCTTAGTGAAATCGACATTCAGAATAAGCCGAGAGTGGTGATAAAAGGACAAGCTGTGACTGACTTCATCGCTGAAGTTACACTACAATCCGACTCACTTACCAATCTTGGAACTGAACATTCGACGACTGCTTCTCCTGAGTCATCGCCCGACCCATTCCTCTGGAAGCTTTATGTCGATGGCTCATCCAACTCTAAGACAAGCAGGGCAGGAGTCGTCTTGAAAATTTTTGATAAAACCTACATGCAATATACCTTAAGACTTAAATTTCAAGCTTCGAACAATGCAGCAGAGTACGAAGCCTTGTTGGTTGGCTTCCGACTCACAGCCAGTCTGGGTGTTACTCATCTCAACGTATTTAGCGACTCGCAATTGGTCGTCAACTAAGTCACCAGCGTGTATCAAACACGAAAAGAGCAATGAAAGCATACATGAAGAAAGTCAAAAAGTTGATCGATGGTTTTTAACTAAGTTGATCGATGGTTTTTAATTATGTATTGTGACTCGAATCCCTCGAGCAAAAAATATTAAAGCCGATCTACTAGCAAAACTCGCCTATGCTGATGAAGACGACATACCCAGGTCCGTCCCAATCGAATACGTTACTAGGACGAATATCGACGACTTGGTTAGCTCAATTGTATATGCAATTGATTCAGAACCAACTTGACTTGACTTGATTGTCCAATATCTCAGCAGTGGAGAGTTGCCCGAGGATCGTGCTGAAGCTCGATGATTAAAAATTCGAGTCCCTCGTTAAACCATACTTAATGTGGTATTATATAAGAAATGATTCTTTGCTCCTCTATTACGATGTCTAAATCCCGACGAAGTCGATTATGTGTTATGAGAGATCCACGAAGGGATTTAAGGAAATCACTCAGGAGGACAATTACTCGCACATAAGGTCTTACGACAAGCATACTACTTGTCGACTATATAGCATTACGTTCGGAAGTTCGTCCAAAGCTACGATAAATGCCAACAATTTGTCACCGTTCTGCAATAGCCTCCCGAGGCCCTGACTCCTATGACCGGCCCTTGGGCATTCACACAATGGGGATTCGACATCATCGTACCACTCCCCCTAGGGAAGGGACAAACCAAGTTCACCATTGTTACAGTGGACTACTTCACAAAATGGGCTGAGGCTGAGCCATTGGCTAAGATAATCGAACAGAAGATCACCAACTTCGTATGGAAAAACATCGTTTGTCGATTTGGGATACCTCGAACCATCGTTACCGACAATGGGAAGCAGTTCGTGTTGAGGGTCAAATATTGCATATCTAACCTTAGTTATTGCATAGATTTACGAACATGGTGCTGTTTAACAGACTATTTTAATCGTGTTTGTATGACAAGGTGACTTTAGGAGCTTGGGCTTAAAAAGGATGCTAAAAGGTTGGAATTAACATTCAGAGTGCACTAAGGCAAAGGAAGGACCCCAAGGGACCAAGATCGATGGATTTACATGCCAGGGATCCGAGAAAATCAAGAAACTGAAGCTCAAATGGCCTGAATGACAGCCAAAATGCAAGATCACAGGGTTCCCACCATCAGTTCGACTCAAAATTTTATATCTGGCCCGAGGACCATAAATGAACCGTACACGTCGAATTTCAGCCTCCAGAGCCCTGTGAAAGTGGCTCAATGGACAAATCAGCACACAGATCGTCAATCTGAGGCCCACATGATAACTGGATACAATTCAATTTTGAAATCAACGTCTAAAATAAGCTGAAAAAATGAATGGTCGGGGCGGATTCCGTATATACATCACAGTGGACCCCACGTGCGACGTGTGCGTACACAGTACATCCGCACGCGAGCCGCACCGGACCGGGAATGAGGTTCAAAGTCGGCTTAACCGACTATTTTCACACCAGCAACAGCGGACGCTGGTGCGTCCGCCAGTCTCTCTCTCAGTGGGGCCCACTACGCATTCAAATACATGATTTGGACCGTTCATTCATCCCGTGGGGCAACCAGCACCCACGCCTAGGTGTCCCTTCTCCACCATGCATGCAATTGTGTGGATTTCTCATCCAAAACGCAGGATGAACGGTGTAACGCGAAGTTTTGTGGGTCACACCGAAATCAAACTGGACTTTGTCTTTCCGAACGGTTTTTCATGAGAAACCTATTGGATGGTATGGATTTCTCCGTAACCATCAATATGGGGTCCGCCGACCATCACAACAAGGAAACGAAAGCTCTGTTCGTAACAGAGCTTGTGGACGAGCCTAGTGGGCCATCACCAAATCTTCGTTGGTTGATCCGGGACGTCTATCTTTCTCAGGGCGTCGGTCAAGAAAACAATACATGCTTTGGAGAAATCCATGCAAGATGTGGCACGTGCAATAACAGGCGCAAGGGAGACCGTTTCTTAAGGAAACTATCGATATAAGTCGTTTTGTGATCAAGGGGAGGTCCAAATCCGTGATCCGAACCGTCCAATATGACCAGAGGGTGGCCTTTACCCTGACCATGTAGGAATCCTGGATTAAAATATGTTTATTGCTCCAAAACTCGAAGCCAACCGCAAGTTATCTTGCGTTAGTACGCGTTCCAGCTGCGAAAATACGTGCACTACATATAGCTGCTGCGTAAGAAGTTCTAGATCCCTCTTTGCTGCGGAAAATCAACTCCCAACACCGACTTGGGACTGCTCTATAAAAGGAAAAGAAAGAGAGAGGAGAGGGATTGAATCTGGGATGTGGGGAGGCATATATGTGCAGCTACGGAGGCGTGAACGGGCGGACGAGAGTTTTTCTTTTTCCTTCTTCCTTTGTTTATCCTTTCTTTTTCTAAGAGATTGGCCTAATCATGATTATGAGTGGCTAAACCTCTTAGCTAGGGCTAAGAGGTGAAGCTTATAGCAATGATGGGAGACTCTATTTTATACTTTTTGTTTATACTGAACTGATATTTGATTTTAGTTAATTAAGGGAAGGTTTTTTAGTTGTTAATGGTCTGTTGTGATTGAAATTACAATGGGTCTGCAATGGCTTTGAGCATGTTCTTCTCTTTTTTTATGTTTATGGCGTCAGGAAGCCCTGTTGTTCACCATAGTCTCCTGGGCATGGTCAGATGACGGTACCCTTCCTAACCTTCATACATGTGATTGGTTGGTAATTAGTTTAATTCTGTTGTTTGCTTTGTCTCCTGGGCATGGTTTGGTGATGGAATCCATTATAATTCATATACCCTTCATCTTTTAAAAACTATATCAACGGCAGTTCAGTTTAAATTCCATGATTCTTGATGCAGGCATAAGATCTCTCTGATCTCTACAAGTGGATCCTCTGAATCCTTAGTTTCCTTTCCCTGAATTCTTTAAAGTTTTAGAAAATTAATTCATTATTATTCTTCAAATCACATTCAATTTAGATTTCATCTCATTCTAGTTCTAATTCTACTTAGTTTCAGATAACGTACAAGTTTCAGTCCTTTGGGATTCGACCTCGGTCTCACCAAGTTTATTACTACATCACAACCCTGCACTTGGGGAGTGAACAGACAACATCCAATACCGAGAAATGTGCAGTTATATTGGGATCAGGAACATTTATACATCTCTTCATCATCCCCAGATGAACGGACAGGTCGAGGCAGTTAACAAGATCATTAAACAGCATCTCCGAACCTAACTTGACCGTGCTAAAGGCGCATGAGCTGAAGAGCTTTCCAAAATATTGTGGGTATATCGAACCACTGCTCAAACAGTCACAGAAGAAACTCCTTTCTCCCTTGCCTATGGATTCGAGGCCGTTACCCCAATCGAGATTGGGTTGCCCTCAGCCGACGTAGCTCGTTTTATGAAGAAGACAACAAAGAATTGATAGCTCTCGAACTTGACCTCGTAGAAGAACAGAAAGAAAAATCTTGGTTGCGGATGATGACACGGTAACAACAAGTAACTCGGTTCTACAATGCCTAATTCAAAGCTAAACGCTTCTACGCGGCAGATATGGTCATCTGAAAAATGTTCTTAAATATAAAGGAAGTTGGTGCCGGCACACTAAGACCCAATTAGAAAGCACCGTATGTCGTCTCAAGCACCATCCGACCCAGAACATATCGGCTGAAGGATCTAACCGGTCAATTGCTACCCCATCCATAGAATACCGAGCATCTAAAGATCTATTATCCCTAAGACGGTCGTTGAGTGTTCGGGAAGAATCAGTCAAGCAAAGAATTTAAAAAAAAATGTGTAAGTTGAGTCAAATTAATAAAAAGTCAAGTATATTCATTCATCAGTATGCGTTTCACATTGTATTACATTAATATCTACTGCGAAGTTACATTGATGGAACCACAAAGATAAAGGTAAAAAGAGTCGGCCGCAATACGCTATGTCCTCTCTCGATTGCAGATGCTCTCGAGCCCACCTGGTGTGCTTAAAGTGCTTGAAGCTTGGTGTGTTTAAAGTACATGACATCTTCAAACCAGCTCTAAGGTTCATAAGGAGCTAACACAGGAGGTGGCTCAGAATCAGTTGCTGCTGCCACTCGAAGCAACATCCAGAGCCGCCTCAGACTCGACCTCAATACCAATCGCAGCGTCAGCAGACCCGGTCGCCTCGACTTCAGTACCTTTAGACCCAGAGGTACCTTCCTCAAATCCTGAGAGATCAGGGTTGGGAAAAACTTACTTCATCAGTTGGACACATTTTGTGTATCCATCCTGATACAAGTGATCTCGCTCTTTCGAAAACTCTTGAGACTTGAGAAAGGCCTTTACGGCCTGGTCCTTGGCTTACTCAATGGCAGGCTTGGTCTCAGCCTTAAGCTGAGCCAACTTATCTTCGGAAGAGGCATGAGCCTGACGAATTCACCGACTTTCCTACTGGGCATCTTTCAATAGCGAGGCCACATGATCACACTCGACCTTAGTATCTTCGGTGGCCTTCCTGGCAAGCCCTAAGTCACTGGACATTATGCTGAACCGATCCATGGCAGCTTCAGGTCGTGTTTCTGCCTCCACTGCCCATTTTCGAGCTGCATTAGCCTCAACTGCCCAACTCTGGGCCTAAGCGAGATCCCTGCTAGCCCTGAGCAAATAAGGAGCAAACTGCAAAAGAAAAATGTAAAGTCAGATTAAAATCAAAGGGATCAGTAAGACAGGTGGAAGGTCCAAATCTCACCTCAAGGAGAATCTTTGCGGCATGAGAGAGAGTCTGCCTCTAAGGAGCTTCGAAGAGGGCAATGAATTCTTTCTCGCTCCCATGAGAAATTGTCCAAGGGACCATATCCGACATAGATCTTCAGAAAAATGACTCTTGTTGAGTCGTCTCCCCTCCTGAGGGCTCCCCTCTCTGCTCCTCCCTTTGATCTGGCTTCGGAGCCTGCTAAGCAACAGGTCCTGGCTTAGGAGCTGCCCGAGCCTGAGACTCGAAACTACCATTTCTGTCACCTCATTCGCCACTTTCACTCCTTCCTCTAAGTTAGGGATTATCACGGTCGAGATCACGGTTAGGACAACCGATGTGGCTTGCCCATTGGCCTTCGAGATCGTCTTCGGTCTCTTAGGAGGTCGAGTCTCGTATTGTGGAGGAACTTTCATCTTAGAAGCTGGATAAAGAATGGGCCTTGCCTCAGCCATATCTGCACCAGGAAAAGCAAGACGAGTCAAGTAAAAATTGAAGAAAAGGAAAGCAGACGTCTATAAGTTACCTGTCACGGCCAAGTCTAAACCCGAGAGAAGAAGATACTCTGGCTGGAGAAGAGTCTTCCAAGACCGATCCTCTAGATTCAATGCCTGCAGATCCTGGATCCGAGCTAGGGTGTCGTTTCTGAGTTTCGGCCTACGCGCAAGGATATTTATGAAACACATTCAGTTAGACTCAAATACGAGAATGAGAGGGAATAAAGGAAAAAGTGCATGCTGAGTCACCTTCTTGGAAGAACACCCAAGGAACGTGAGGTTTGATAAGTCCTGGCTTGGCAGTCTCCCAACGGCCACATGCCCAAAACCATCTGTTTCTCTGGTACTTGTTGGAGGTAGGAAGGTCGGTTATCAAAGACTCGCCCTTATTTCACCAAGCATGCAAAAAGTGCCAGCCGGACTGTTGCAGATTCGGCCATACTTGGTACAGATGGAGAAACTCATCGATAGTCAGTGGGGGCTGCTCTGTCTTAGTCCACAGCACCAAGCATCCGAACAAGTTCCTCCACTCGTTTAGAACTATCTGCCCAGAAGCAATCTGAAGCCGGGAAAGCAAATCCTGAGCAATACCCTAAAGGGACAGACGTAAGCCATATTATAAAGTGACCTAAAAGACTGCGATCATCCCAGCAGGTGGACGGTCGGGTAACTCACTCGGCAGAGGGATGCGAAGGATGACCGAGTTCGGGACATGGTACTCGGCTCTGATCCTATCCAGATCCTCCTTGGTTAAGACCGAGGAAACCGGACCATTCTGCACATTTCCTGCCTCTCCCCCCTCAGTCGCTGATTTAGCAGCTCTTGCTGATCTCTGCGTAGGGACCGACTCACTGGCCCCTTTAATCTCTCCATCCTCTTCCTCTAATTCCTCCTTAAGAGGATTTGGTCTCTCAGGGGTAGTCATCAGTGACGCCTCTCCATGAGAGGGACCCACAGAAGCAGGGCACTCCACTGAGGACCCTGTTGCCCTTTCAGAGTACCTAAAGGCTTCATTGACACCAATGGCTATCTCTGTCAACAGCGAGGGCGATTCCGAGACATTCTAGAAATGTCTCGCTTCACCCTCGTCACCGGAAGCTCCCCCCCGGGGGCTCTGAAAATTGCGCATTTCCATTGAAATTTAAAAAAGAAAGGGAGGGAGAGAGTTTGAAACTCATCGGAGATGGCGATACAGACCGGATAAGGAGCGAATGTGGAAGCGAAAATTGTAATGCCCTGAAAATCAGGGGTCAAGCAGAAGCTCAGCTCCCGAGTTCCAACGCATCACTTATGCAACATAGATAATGATGATTGAATGTTGTTCATATTAGTGCACTAAACATGAGTGGGGTTATACCAAAACAGTAATTCATACTCCAGATCAGTTTATATAACAAAAGCGGAAGACTGAAAGATGTATTTAAACGTATATGAGTTCAAAGGGTCTCTGTCAAACCCCAGAGTATGAATACATCACTGAGTCACCATATACATGTATTAGTTTTAAAAAAATCAAAATGTGGAGAGATAGTTTCAACTAGAATGAAAAGCCCTGTAGCCCAATTGATCATAACGGCCTAAGCGAAATCGTCAGAAAACTGTATATACGAGAACTCATCCTGATCGTCATAATAATTAGGCTCCGCCTCCTGAGTCACGTCATCATCTGTAGCTAAGACAGAGTCCGGTGGGTGTTCAGAACACCGTCCCAGAACGTGGGAGTGAGTGATCAACTCAGTGGAATCATAGAGTAAAGATTAACATATTATCAATTCAGTCAAGCAGTAATGATAAAGCAGACATATTAAATATTCCTAGATACTCTTATTAATGAAATGTTTTCATGATGTATGCCCTCGCATACACTCCCTCGTGCGACACCATCTTACGTCCGCGGCATGCTTTCTTCCCTCTGTGCTCTTCAACCCAGGGCATATGCAGTGCGATGTTATGAATATGATTACCGAGTTATTATTAGTCCTTTTCATATAGCAGAATTGAGAAGATAAGGTACCTCCCTCATATCATTACCCAAACAATGATCCATTATAGGGTCGTCAGTCCTAGACAATCTCATACGATATTATAGTTCTAGATCGCTGTAAAGGGTTCGTCACCAATCAATACAGGTCTAGTTATATCCTATAGACTACAATAAGGCTCGTTGCCCAAATACAGTTTCAGGATATACTCGAGGTCACTACAAAGAGCTCATCACCAATCAGAGTAGGCCGACAGCTCGAATATAGTGTCTCATACCACCATAATCGGCTCACAAGTCTAGGTTGCTCATTGGTCACTACGGGGAGGCTCGTCGCCCCAGTGTAGGCCGACAGCTTGACCACGGTGTCCCATACCACCATATTCGGCTCTTGAGTCTTAGTGGATCGAGGTACCAAGGTTGACGGGATTACACTGGTAAGTTTGGTACCCTACATTCAAACAGTAGCGTCCATACATGGTGAACACACATCGGGTCAATCGGGTTACTTGATGAGTTTGACTAGCACGATGGCACGTTGAGTTGATCGACATGAAATGCATAAGCACTCCGTGTGGCCAAACCACTGCCGACAACTCTAATACGGCTTGGGTTCGTCAAACACGTCTTATGTGGCGAATAAATATCAGCCACGAACTCAAAGCATGTTACCGATTTTCTGAACCATAACATGGTCCCAGTCACGTATAATCTCAATAATAGACATTTAATTCAAATTCCACATTCATATGAGCATGTTATGAAATATAACTTAAACATGAATACGGTACATGGAGAAAATCATACACACAATTAACATGAATGAAATAGGCTAAACATTTCATTGAGAAAATCATACACACAAGTTAGGTGATTAAGATTTATATCTCAATACCCTTAAAAATCATACTCTACCAATTTCTAACCCGTTCAGGCGTTTATACAAACACTTGGACTACATTATTCAACATACATCACGTATGTTGGCATATTGCATATTTGGGTAAATCCTTTTTCTAAGGAGTTGTTGCATACATAACAAGCATGTACTAACAACAATTAATCATGGCAATCACAACATCAGATTTCATATGCATACAAACATTTTAACAAACACATGGAATACTCTATTTACAACATAGACTATACATATTCGTAAAACAGAACGGATGACACATTTAGCATGTGTAATAGCATCTACATCAGTAATAAATCATTATCTGACATTGAAAGCTTTGAAAACCATAATCTATATATCTATAGTCCGCACCTTACGCCGTAGAAGTGTAACGAATATGATTTAAACGGTAAGTCTTCGTCAACGGTGGATTTAACAACCTATAACATGAACTAGGTTAGGTATTCCATCACTCCAACTATACTAAACCCTAAAATAGGTTAGAGTTTGATTTTCTTACCCGAGTATAAAATTATAATCGCCGAAATAATGATTCGAATAAGTGGATTAGGCACATAGTGAAGCTGAGAAGAATCGTAGGATGAATCGCCAACTTCTCTCTTACTTTCTCTCTTTTTCTTCTCTTATTTAGCTAGGGTTTTAAAATTCGTATGAAATATGTGAGAGAGAGTTTAAGGCTCTTATATAGGCCCAGAACTGACGGAAATAGTCCCAGGGCCATGGTATACGTAGGTTATAACCAAATCGGCCTTGTTCCGATCCAATGGAGCAGTTCTAAAGGTCGCTTTGCTGAATGCGATCGGACTTAAGATCATAGATGCTGGATCTTGATCAAGTTAAGTTTTCAGTTCGTTCGGGTTTCCAGATCAACCGTGGAGGAACAGTTTCAGTTCAGTGGTCACCGAAACTCGTTCAGGGTCACAAGTATATTGACATGTATGGGCCATCATCCCTGATCCGAGGGTAAATTTGGGTCAAAAATCAATGGTCGGAATGCTTATAAATGGTGCACAAGCGACACGACTCAAATTACTTAAATTCATATTTAATTTTTTAAAAATCTTCACTTTTTCACACTCTTTTCTCCGGACTCAAGGAAACAGTCTGAAGACATCGTTTGGACTTGATTTTCAAAGTGATAGTCAAGTCCAACTAGGCAGTCATAATCGTTTAAGTTTATCGTTATCGGACTTTCGACATGTGGTACAAGTTCAATACGAAGTTTCAAAGTGCTCTCGAGAGCAACTGGGTTTAGAGTTGGGTTCTAGATTTTAAGGTAACATAGCATTAACGATTCTTCAGGTTTTGAGTCTTGCCGATCATATTTAA